>CM051561.1:36175513-37375513 GCA_028022735.1 Gypaetus barbatus | reverse complement strand
AAGAGTTGGAAGCACAATAATCTTATAAATTACTTGTATATGGTAGTGTTTTACCTGCAGTCCTATTTACGAGTTCTTAAAAATCATTGTATTTTTATGGACAAGGATAATTGTGTATTATTCTGTGTGACTGCATTTGTTTTTTTTCTTCAGTTGTACACACAGGGGAGAAAAACTGCATAACTTATTTTGGCTTCAGCTGCTGAACAATTTAGGTCACTTAAACTGTATGTGGTATTGTAATTGTGCAAAATAAAATGCTGCATAATCTGCAGAGTAATACTTCTTTATATGGAGTAAGTTTGACAAATGTAAAGTGTCCTGTATTTTTATTTGAATATAGTACATCATAAAATCAGTTATGACAATAATGTGTTGTTGTGGTTTAACCCCAGCCAGCAACTAAGCACCACGCAGCCGCTCACTCACTTCCCCCCCACCCAGTGGGATGGGGGAGAAAATCAGAAAAAGAAGTAAAATTCGTGGGTTGAGATAAGAACGGTTTAATAGAACAGAAAAGAAGAAACTAATAATGATAATGATAACACTAATAAAATGACAACAATAATAATAAAAGGATTGGAATATACAAGTGATGCACAGTGCAATTGTTCACCACCCGCCGTTCGACGCCCAGTTAGTCCCCAAGCGGCGATCCCCCCCGCTCCCCCCAGTTTATATACTAGATGTGACATCACATGGTATGGAATACCCCTTTGGCCAGTTTGGGTCAGCTGCCCTGGCTGTGTCCTGTGCCAACTTCTTGTGCCCCTCCAGCTCTCTCGCTGGCTGGGCATCAGAAGCTGAAAAGTCCTTGACTTTAGACTAAACATTACTTAGCAACAACTGAAAACATCAGTGTGTTATCAACATTCTTCTCATACTGAACCCAAAACATAGCACTATACCAGCTACTAGGAAGGCAATTAACTCTATACCAGCTGAAACCAGGACATGTGTACAATAGGTTTGATTACTTTTTTGATATTAAAGTTTGCAGTATGACTTGATGACTCATCTTTTGATTTTTATCATTTACTCAATGGTAAGATTTGATTTTTGTCTTTTTTGTTTTTTTTTTTTTGGCATGTAATCAGCATTTCATTAAAATTCCCAGGAATGTCATAGAGTTGTCTGAAAGTTCTGAAGTGTTTTGTTGAATATGTGGATTAAGTGTCTTGTGGAAACATTATGACCAAGAATTGCTTCAAGAGGTTTTTCCAACTTCCTGGGGTGCTGCAGAAACCTCTGTCTCCTAAATGTTGCAGCATGTCATATAGCCTATGAATAATAAGAAGGGCTTTTATAGGTACGTTGGCCAGAAAAGGAAGATTAAAGACAATATACACACACACCCCACACCCCCCCCCCCCCCCCCCCATAAGTAAGACAGGAAGAGCTAGTGACAGGGAGAAGGCTGAGGTACTCGGCAATTATTTTTTGTTTACCTCTTTTCAATGGTAATCTCTCAACCCCCTGAACCTCAAGGCAGGGATTGGGGGAGTTAAGTCCCTCCCATTATAGGAGAAGATCAGGTTCAAGACCACCTGAGGAACCTGAACCTACACAAGTCCACGGGACCTGACAAGATGCATCCCAGGGTCCTGAGGGAATTGGCTGATTTAGTTACCGGGGCCTTTGATACAGTCCCCAACAATGTTCTTGTAAATTGGAGAGAGAGAGATTTGATGGATGGATTAGTGGATGGATAAGGAATTGGCTGGATGGCCATGTCCAAAGAGTTGCAGTCAATGGCTCAATGTCCAAGTAGAAACCGGTAACGAGTGGTGTCCCTCAAGGGTCTGTACTGGGACCAGTACTGTTTAATATCTTCATTAACAATGTAGACAGTGGGACTGAGTGCACCCTCAGCAAGTTTGCAGGTGACACCAAGCTGCATGGTACAGTTGATTTGCTTGAGGGAAGGGATGCCATCCAGAGGGACCTTGACAGGCTTGAGGAGTAGGAGAATGCGAACCCCATGAAGTTCAACAAGGCCAAGTGCAAGGTCCTGCACCTGGGTCAGGGCAATCCCCAGTATCAGTACAGGCTGGGGGATGAGTGGATTGAGAGCAGCCTTGCAGAGAAGGACTTGGGGATGCTGGTGGATGAAAACTTGGACACAAACCAGCAATGTGTGCTTGCAGCCCAGAGTGCCAATCATATCCTGGGCCGCATCAAAAGAAGTGTGGCCAGCAGGTCAAGGGAGGTGATTCTCCCCCTCTACTCCACTCTTGTGAGACCCCACCTGCAGTACTGTGTCCAGCTCTGGGGTCCCCAGTACAAGACAGACATGGACCTGTTAGAGCAGGTCCAGAGGAGGGCCATAAAAATGATCAGAAGGCTGGAGTACCTCTTCTATGAAGACAGGCTGAGAGAGTTGGGGTTGTTCAGCTTGGAGAAGGCTCTAGGGACACATTAAAGGGTTTTAAACTGAAAGAGGGTAGATTTAGATTGGACATAAAGAAGAATTTTTTTATGATGAGGGTGGTGAGACACTGGAACAGCTTACCCAGAGAAGTTGTGGATACCCCATCCCTGGAAGTGTTCAAGGTCAGGTTGGATGGGGCTTTGGGCAGTCTGATCTAGTGGAAGATGTCCCTGCCCATGGCAGGGGGATTGGACTAGATGATCTTTAAAGGTCCCTTCCAACCCAAACCATTTTATGATTCAATGCTATGTGCTGTAGCTGCTAGTTGCATGTTGCTTTGGTTAATCTAGGGGAGACTGAGGCACCCTGGCAGGTGGGTGAACGGGGGCTTCCTCCTGGCGGGGAGCTTGCTTACAGCAGAGCGGGCTCTGTGCAGCTGTCCCCTGCTCACAGTGTGAGCCTTCCTGGTTTGTGGGAGACCTCTGAGGAAGGGGATTCTTCAGGTGCTGAAACAGGGGTGTTTTCCTCAGCGCAACCTTGACTTTGCCCTCTGCTTCACGACCTGCCCTTGCTAACAGCAGGTTGCGGGGCTCGCCTAAAACTCTTCCGACCCGTCCCCCGTTACTCACCGGGGGTGGGGTGTATAGCACTGGGCTCCACCCCCTCCCTAGCGGACACAGTAGAGAGTAGGGCGCACATGCGCTCTCCCCATGCGGTCAAGTGGTGCCCGCCCTTCTGTGGATACGTATTATAGAGCTGCTGGCTCGGTCCTTTCATAGCTGAGCGATGTGCGGAGTCGTTAACGGGTCACGTGCCCTTCAAGAGTCTCTTGTGCGAGCCGCTGCTGTTGCTGTCCTGTGCCTGCCGCGCTCGAGAGATCCCCTCGGAGTGAAGAGACGAGCGTTAGCCGTGCAGTCCCGAAGCGGAAGCTGGAGGAGGTTGAGGCGCCGCCGGGCAAGCGGCCTGGACTGGGGGGAAGCAGTCTCTGGGGAAAGCAGAGTGGCGTGGGGGGCAGGTGGCGCGGCGGGCAGGTGGCGCGGCGAGCCCGCGGAGTCCCAGGGCGAGCGGACGGCAGAGGGAGGCGCTGGTGGCCGGGGCAGAGCGGGGTGCTGACCAGGTAACGCGGAGAGGGGAGCTAGGGTTGGGGCGGTGAGAGGTGCTGCTTCTGTTTTCTCTCTGCCAGGGGTACTGCTGAAGCTCCCCGGCCAGGTTAACGGTGGAGCAGACACCCACCTGCAGCCCGTGGAAGACTCCATGCCGAGGCAGGTGGATGCCCAAAGGAGGCTGTGACCCGGTGGGAAGCCCACACTGCTGCAGGCTCCTGGCAGGACCTATGGACCCTTGACTTAGTATAAACACTACTTAGCAACAACTAAAACATCGGTGTGTTATCAACATTATTCTCATACTAAATCCAAAACAACAATATACTAGCTACTAGGAAGAAAATTAACTCTATCTCAGCCAAAACCAGGACAGTGATCGTACTTGATGAGGGGTGTTGGACCAGATGACCTCCAGAGGTCCCTTCCAACCTCAACCATTCTGTGAGTCTGTAAATAGATCTCACCTGATTAAATATGTGTATTGGATTTGCATGGCAAGGTTTTGGTAGCGGGGGGGGGGGTGTCGTGGTTTAACCCCAGCCAGCAACTAAGCACCACGCAGCTGCTCACTCCCCCCCCCCACCCAGTGGGATGGGGGAGAAAATCGGGGGAAAAAAAAAAAGTAAAATTCGTGGGTTGAGATAAGAACAGTTTAATAGAACAGAAAAGAAGAAACTAATAATGATAATGATAACACTAATAAAATGACAACAGTAATGATAAAAGGATTGGAATGTACAAATGACGCGCAGTGCAATTGCTCACCACCCGCTGATCGACACCCAGTTAGTCCCCGAGCGGCGATAACCCCCGCCCCCACTCCCCCCAGTTTATGTGATGTCCCATGGTATGGAATACCCCGTTGGCCACTTTGGGTCAGCTGCCCTGGCTCTGTCCTGTGCCAGCTTCTTGTGCCCCTCCAGCTTTCTCCCTGGCTGGGCTTGAGAAGCTGAAAAGTCCTTGACTTGAGACTAAACACTACTTAGCAACAACTGAAAACATCAGTGTTATCAACATTCTTCTCATACTGAACTCAAAACATAGCACTGTACCAGCTACTAGGAAGACAATTAACTCAGCTGAAATCCCAGCTGAAACCAGGACAGGGGGCTACAGGGGTGGCTTCTGTGAGAAACTGCTAGAAGCTTCCCCTATGTCCGACAGAGCCAATACCAGCCGGCTCCAAGACGAACCCACCGCTGGCCAAGGCTGAGCCAATCAGCGACGGTGGTAGCGCCTCTGTGATAACATATTTAAGAAAGGGAAAAAACTTGCTGTGGGACAGAAACTGCAGCCGGAGAGAGGAGTGAGAACATGTGAGAAAAACAACGCTGCAGACACCAAGGTCAATGAAGAAGGAGGGGGAGGAGGTGCTCCAGGTGCCAGAGCAGAGATTCCCTTGCAGCCTGTGGTGAAGACTGTGGTGAGGCAGGCTGTCCCCCTGCAGCCCAGGGAGATCCACGGTGGAGCAGATATCCACCTGCAGCCTGTGGAGGACCCCATGCCAGAGCAGGTGGATGCCCAGAGGCTGTGACCCTGTGGGAAGCCCGCGCTGGAGCAGGCTCCTGGCAGGACCTGTGGCCCCGTGCAGAGAGGAGCCCATGCTGGAGCAGGTTTTCTGGCAGGACTTGTGACCCCATGGGGGACCCATGCTGGAGCAGGTTTTCTGGCAGGACTTGTGACCCCATGGGGGACCCACGCTGGAGCAGTTCATGGAGAACTGTAGCACGTGGGAAGGACTCATGTTGGAGAAGTTTGTGGAGGACTGTCTCCCGTGGGAGGGACCCCACACTGGAGCAGGGGAAGAGAGTGATGAGTCCTGCCCCTGAGGAGGAAGGAGCAGCAGAGACATTGTGTGATGAACTGACCGCAACCCCCATTCCCCTTCCCCCTGTGCCGCTGAGGGGGAGGAGGTAGAGAATTTGGGAGTAAAGTTGTGCCTGGGAAGAAGGGAGGGGTGGGGGGAAGGTGTTTTAAGATTTGGGTTTATTTCTCATTACCCTACTCTGATTTGATTGGCTATAGATTAAGTTAATTTTCCCCAAGTTGAGTCTGTTTTGCCTGTGATGGTAATTGGTGAGTGATCTCTCCCTGTCCTTATCTTGACCCATGAGCCTTTTGTCATTTTTTTCTCTCCCCCGTCCAGCTGAGGAGGGGGGAGTGATAGAGCAGCTTTGGTGGGTATGCTGGCATCTAGCCAGGGTCAACCCACCACAATATGACTGATGAAAAACCCTCTAATGTACTTGCCTGATAGGAGGTGTTATTTAACAGAACATAGGGAACAGAGTGGGTACTCTGGGTGTTTAATTCCCCTTACAGGCGCCTCATGGAAACAAAAGAAACAAAACCATCACTGTTTTGGTAAAAGTTTCAATTAGGTGTATTATTCTATTAAAATCTCTTTTTGGAAAGAGATTTTTGGATTTTGAATAAAATCAAGGTTCTGCATGGATAAATGTGGTCATATTTTGACATGTATACATTTCATTTGTTTAGGATATGAAAAGCAGGAAGGGTGAAGCATTGTTTCTAATGGGCTTCCAAGAACTGAGCTAGCCTCTGCTGTTGAAGTAACAACTTAACACTAGGAAAATAGGACATACGAAAACAGGAGCTTAAAGAATGAACAAACAAGATATCTCTGATCTTAAGGTAAGTCTGTAGAAATAGGATTGATATTCTGCTGTAGGACTTCAGGAGAAAACATCTTGGTAGTTCCAATTTCTAGAGATAACAAGATAAAGGAGTACACAATAGTTATGTGGACTTTGAACCACCATAATGTCTGTTATAAAACATATCATACATGCGTTTTCATACTTGTGAATATTAGGGAATTGGGTGTGAGAATTTTCAGCATGAGAATTTGTTTGTATTGCTTTGCAGAATGGATTTTTTAATGTCTTTGTATTAGATTATAAATGCTGAGTCTTCATTCTAGGGAAGAGTGAGAATCTTATCATGTCTGAAAGAAGATGCACAACTTAGAATGAAGTGGGAGACATTTGGAATTAAGAAAATGCTTTCAATCAGAGGAATATACATACCTAGTTATGTCCCAGTCAAAAATCTAGAGCATCTGCATGTGCTGGGATATATGTGTATGCAGATTTCTTACAAGGTTCAGATTCATATTAAGAGTGGGCCTGGTAACAGTGACTGATAAGTTTGTCTGATATGTCCTATTAAAAGATTTATTTTTTATTTTTTAGTTTCACTTATAAACTTTGGTGAAACTGGCAGATTGAGCTGAAAGTTTTTATGCTGACTCAGGATAACTTGTTGGAGAAAATTAAATTCAAACTAGTCTTCTTATTTTGAAAGGTGTATCTAGAAAAAGAATACACATGCTGTTTATCACCTGTCAAAAATTTCTAGCACTGTGTTCAATTTTTTGAAGCTGTAATTTTTTGGGTTTTTTTTTAAGTCCTATTGTATAAGAATTGCAATTCCTCTAAGGAGGAAACAGAAGCAACGTAAGAAGCAGAAACTTATATTTGGCAGGGTGCTGAAAACAATTTTCTCATCCTCCTCGTCTTTGAAAAAATTGTTTACGTGAAACCACTACTAAGTTTAACAGCTAACATTTCAAAAGGCCCTGAGGTACGCTCCAGGGCTGAACAGGCTTTTCTGCTCTGATTTGCTGGGTACTTGACCTCGCAGTGGGAATACTTCCTCCCCACGCTCTCAGGTGACTTGCTGTGGGGAAAGAGACTACTTGGTCTGAAAGCAGAGCTCTCCTGTGGGGGAGGCGGAAGAGGGAGAGATGGGCACCAAGGAGGAAGATTAGGGTTGGCTGGTGTTCTGCATCTGGAGGGGGAGAGACAGTGCAGGGTTCTTTCTGGATCTCAATAAGAAAGGCCCGACAACAAATGGCTTAATAAAATAGCTTTTTAATAAGATAGAATAAAAAGAGGAATATAGTAAGTAAATCTTACATCACTTCAGATGCTGGGAACACCATGTTTGTGCAGCATTGGACAGATCTTGGATGGATTTTTCCCACAGCACGCTGTGCAGGGCAGATCCTGTCCATGGAGAGAAGCTCTCCCTTTTGGTCATTTGAGCTATTTTATAATTTCCTTACAAGAAAACGACTCTATTCATAAAGGATATTCTCATGAGAACTTGTTGCTGCACTTTTAGATAAAGACAAGGACACGCAGGTGGCGTAATCGCTGGTACCAAGTGGGAGCTGCCTGCAGGCTCCTCTGTTACAATGAGCTGGCTGAGTTTATCCTGCATCCAAGGAATTTGTGCAGCACGACACAGGCCTGAAGGCCAAGCAGGTTAACTGTTATGTGGATGTCGTGGTTTAACCCCAGCCAGCAACTAAGCACCACGCAGCCGCTCACTCGCTTTCCCCCCACCCAGTGGGATGGGGGAGAAAATCGGAAAAAAAAAAAGTAAAACTCATGGGTTGAGATAAGAACGGTTTAATAGAACAGAAAAGAAGAAACTAATAATGATAACACTAATAAAATGACAATAGTAATGATAAAAGGATTGGAATGTACAAGTGATGCACAGTGCAATTGCTCACCACCCACTGACCGACACCCAGTTAGTCCCTGAGTGGCAATTCCCCACCCCCACTCCCCCCAGTTTATGTGACGTCCCATGGTATGGAATACCCCTTTGGCCAGTTTGGGTCAGCTGCCCTGGCTGTGTCCTGTGCCAGCTTCTTGTGCCCCTCCAGCTTTCTCACTGGCTGGGCTTGAGAAGCTGAAAAGTCCTTGACTTTAGACTAAACATTACTTAGCAACAACTGAAAACATCAGCGTGTTATCAACATTCTTCTCATACTGAACTCAAAACATAGCACTGTACCAGCTACTAGGAAGACAATTAACTCTATCCCAGCTGAAACTAGGACAGTGGATCACTAACTCCTTGATGTACAATGGTCTCCCGATTAGGATCACTACGGGTGGGCAATTAGAAACAGAGAGACCAGGAAATGGGAGAAACATCCAGGAGTAAGTGGATGGGAAATTTAGATTACATGCAGAGGTAGGCAGACGTCATAGCTCAGTCAATAAAATGGCACAACTGAAACCAACAAAATAAAAGAAACAATGGGCAAAAAGTTAGAAGGGGATCAAATGGTGGGCTAGAGAAATTGGAAAACTGGAGGCTGGGATTTATTACAGAAAGAAAGAAGAGGCAATGGGCAAAAATTAAAAACCAGAAAAATCCATCTGAACACAAGAAAACACTTTTTTACTGTATCTCCCTTACTAGATATTGTAACTTTGGCTAACACAGTTTATTGCCATCCCTCAGGACTATGAAGAGCAAAGTTATCTTTTGATTTGAAATAACTACACCAAAAAGCTATAATGTACCAGACAACCTATCCCCCCTACCATCCCATTATACACAGTACTTTTAAGGAAAAGTTTAGTAAAGTTCATTCTTATTCAAGGCATCCCATAAAAAGGTTTTTGGTTTACTAGTTCTGATAGGTCAAGAAAAGTATTTACAGGAAATAGTAATGGATTTCAGAAAAATCAAGAGTCTCAGGATGTTGTGATATTAGAAACATTTCAGTGTTTTGTTTGATAGCTCAAACAATTAGGATGATGTCATTTGGGAAGTATGAGACAATACTGATTACTAATGAGAATACTGCCAAAAGATTTTTGAGAGCAGTGTGTACCTGCTTTCAATTAATGAATTTCACTTCATTGCTTCTTAGGTTTTTCTCTGGATTGCATTTTTATGCCTTGTCTTCAGTAGGTCTCTCTCTAAGGTAATTAATATTCCTGCGTGCCTGTGCTCTGTCCAGCTCTGATGATCTTCCACGCTGTTATTCATTCATTAGAAAAAGAATACACAGTTGTTCCCAGAAGAATATACATGCACAATAATAGCAGCAAGCTGCTTGTTAATAAACTCTTTCATCTTTGTCATTGGTGCCTGATTCAGACTACATTAAAATCAAAGGAAAGACTCCCATTGGTCTTGATGGAAGCTGGATCCAAACCTTCAGACATCTTGATATTTCATTTATGTAGCTCTTGGCATTCCATAACCAAATGATTAGCTAAAAGATTATGTGGGGGCAGATAATATTTAAGGATGTGAAGCTAAAGGAAAACACCTCAAACACACCTGTTTTATTAGGGATAATAATTCCATTCAGCAGGTGAGAGGTGTTCTCTTTTATAAGAATTATTGTTGAACTCCAACCATAAAATGCTACCAGCAGTATTCTTAATCAGTTGAATTACATTCTCATTAATTTTATTCTTTTCTAATTGTCCTGGTTTCAGCTGGGATAGAGTTAATTGTCTTCCTAGTAGCTGGTACGGTGCTATGTTTTGGGTTCAGTATGAGAAGAATGTTGATAACATTGATGTTTTCAGTTGTTGCTAAGTAATGTTTAGTCTCAAGTCAAGGACTTTTCAGCTTCTGATGCCCAGCCAGCGAGAGAGCTGGAGGGGCACAAGAAGCTGGCACAGGACACAGCCAGGGCAGCTGACCCAAACTGGTCAACGGGGTATTCCATACCATGGGACGTCACATAAACTGGGGGGAGTGGTGGGGGGGTTATCGCTGCTCGGGGTCTAACGGGGTGTCGATCGGTGGGTGGTGAGCAATTGCACTGTGCGTCATTTGTACATTCCAATCCTTTTATCATTACTGTTGTCATTTTATTAGTGTTATCATTATCATTATTAGTTTCTTCTTTTCTGTTCTATTAAACCGTTCTTATCTCAACCCACGAATTTTACTTCTTTTCCCAATTTTCTCCCCCATCCCACTGGGTGGGGGGGGAGCGGGTGAGCGGCTGCGTGGTGCTTAGTTGCTGGCTGGGGTTAAACCACAACACTAATTCACGATATGAAAGAGACATTTTGCAAACAAGCATGGAGACAACTACTTATGATAAGCAGTTTTACAAGCTAGACATATATGGCACAGGGATAATTGTAAATATCAGAAGTGAGGAGTCAATGTTTATTATTTGATTAGTGTTTGCCTTGTATGCCTAATCATAAACCATGACCCTACTGTGCCTGTCCCTAGAGAGCTTAGCATCTAAGTAAGACAGACAACAGAGAGAGAGTGAGAGGAACACAAGACAATATTAATCAGTATAATTGTATTTACTTTTAATAATAAAATATCTGTCTATTATCTGTTTTGTTGTGATAGCTGCTCCCATTAACAACAAGAAGATTTTCTTCTGTTCCAGTATTTCTTAAATTCTGTCCTAGAGATTTCCAAGTTCAGCATCCAAAATCATATAATTACTTTTGGGGATTTTGATTCTGATAGACCAGAAGAGAAAGATATTCAAAAGCTCCTAGTATCATTCTTTGAAAAAAATCTCTGTAACACAATGACTGTTCAATTCACTCAGCTGCACAGCCTTCATCAAGGCAGTTTTCATGGTGTCCCTGGAGGCCAGCAGAAAAAAAAACCAACTTGATATCACTGTAAGCGCTAGGCCTGGTCTTTAAAAAATGGTCCCTGTTTCTTGTATTTCACTGTAGTCCTAGTTCAGTAAACATGTAATGAGGAAGAGTCAATTCTTAAATCTGTTAATAAAAGAAGGAATCAATCGTCTCTAGGTAAAAAGAAAATTTTGCGCTTTTTACCAATTTCAAGTTTTAGTAAGATTGCCACATACTAGTCTTCTGACAGATGGAATGTGCAGTCCTTTAAACAATTCCTTCTTTTCTCCCTTCCAGTTCTGACTCATCCTAACCATTTCCTCTATTATATGTATTACTGATCCTCTAAATAATTTTCATGTTTATTAATAAGAGGCAGACATAAATATCAATATTCATATTTCTGTGGAACTCTGTAAAGCTTGGGAGTAAAGAGCTAGGGCTGTTCAGAGCTGTACCTTCAGTTCATGGTGTTTGGTTTTATCTAACATCATGATGGGAATCATTCTGAGGTGCTCTGCATATACAGAAATATAGATGTTAGTGCAATTTTTAGCATTAAGTTCTGAAGTTCAGGAATACAACTATGTTTGAAATGTCTTTTCAGTCCTCGAAGTCTTGGGTTGAAGAGGTCTTCAGTAAAAGAGAATGTGCAAACATCATTCCCAGTTTAAAAGATCTTCATAGGTAAAACAGTTAATTTAAGTTTGTTACATTTAGAAAGAATCAGAATAAATTTTTATGAGCATTGTGTGTAGTTTGGATGCAGTTCTTTCCAGTTTTGCAATGCCCCAGTTAGTGATTGCTGATGTTTATGGATTTCCATAGTTACCGCCACGAGTACATTTTAAATGTGGTTGTTTAAATTAGAAATTGGCAATGATTAACCTTCCTGGGCTTCTTGGATATTTTGCTCTCAGTCCAATAACCAAAACTGTGGTATGGCATCCAACTGAGAGAGAGAAAAATGACATGCTTAACATTGAATTACTTCTGCACAGGAATTCTTAATGCTATTCCACTGTTTTCTCCCTTCCTCAAAATAATCTGCTTTAAGTAGAAAATAATGTCTACTGTTGATTATAGTACTCTGAGACACAGGTTTCTGTTCAGATTGGCATAGAATGGGAAAAGAGTAAGAAAAAAATCAAATGTTCAACCCATGTTTTAAGAATTGAGAAAACAAACATAATTTTGCATTCCAGATTGTGTAACTACTGGCTGGTATTGCCTAAATAAACTCAGTGAGATCATATCTTGAGGGTATAAACTTGTAATTTTGATCATATTGTTTTGAACACATGGATAGTGTAGAGTAAATGATAACTCATCTATGAAATGCAGATTTGATGTACGGTCTAAGATTTAAAACTCTAAACAAATCACTGAAGTTATCCAGGAGATATTCCAAGGGTAAATACAGAAGTATACAACCTTTATATTCTGTTGATTAGAATTTTTTCACAGGTGTACTGATATTTTATGACTACCATTTTGTCGTGGTTTAACCCCAGCCAGCAACTAAGCACCACACAGCCGCTCACCCGCTCCCCCCCCACCCAGTGGGATGGGGGAGAAAATCGGGAAAAGGAATAAAATTCGTGGGTTGAGATAAGAACGGTTTAATAGAACAGAAAAGAAGAAACTAATAATGATAATGATAACACTAATAAAATGACAACAGTAATGATAAAAGGATTGGAATGTACAAATGACGCACAGTGCAATTGCTCACCACCTGCCGATCGACACCCCGTTAGACCCCGAGCGGCGATAACCCCCGCCCCCACTCCCCCCAGTTTATGTGATGTCCCATGGTATGGAATACCCCGTTGGCCACTTTGGGTCAGCTGCCCTGGCTCTGTCCTGTGCCAGCTTCTTGTGCCCCTCCAGCTCTCTCGCTGGCTGGGCTTGAGAAGCTGAAAAATCCTTGACTTTAGACTAAACATTACTTAGCAACAACTGAAAACATCAGTGTTATCAACATTCTTCTCATACTGAACTCAAAACATAGCACTGTACCAGCTACTAGGAAGACAATTAACTCTATCCCAGCTGAAACCAGGACACATTTGTACCGGGTCTGGCTGCGATGAAGTTATGAAGTTAACTTTCTTCATAACAGCCCATATGGTGCTGTGCTTTGCATTGGTGGCTAAAACAGTGTTTAACTTAATAGGTTGTGACATTAATGGACCTTGATTGCCTTACTGTATAATAGAGTCTAGGGCTTGTTAGTGACTGATTTCAGCTCTTTATGTTTGCTGCACTGCTTATCTCTTTTTCTGTGCCTAGGAACATATTGATAAAAGCAACGGCCATGCGCTTGGCCCTGGCATTGATGCCCTTCCTGTGCTGGGAGGGCTATCTTGTGGAGAGAATGAGGGATTACACCTTCATCTTCTCTGGGACTGATGTGGCTGGCTTTCTTGCACAGGCTCCCAAGTTCTTTGCACATCCTTATATAAGCTGTTTGATTAATATCGTTGTCTTTTTGTCAGGTTTGTGGAAACTGGTTTCATCCTGTTGGTGAGGTGACAAGGAAACATGCCCTGAGGCGGTCAATCCCTGGGTTGCAGGGTGTGTGGAGGGATTTGGGCAGGTGCCTAGGGTGGTTATCACCTCCCATAGCTTGGGATTTTACACCTGAACAGGCATGTAATCCTGTTGAATTGGCACACCACCTGACAGAAGGATGCCTTGCCTACCCCAATGAAACCCAGACGCTCCTAGCATTGTCTTGGGGTTTGGCCTGTGTTGAGCCTCTGTTCAGTACCATCAAAGGAGCATGATTGAGACAGGGACCCAAACCATATCTGAGGACACCATGGATGAGCTAGAGACCCAACCCCCAACTACAGTAATTGCCCCTGTAGTCAAAAAGGAAACACAAGCTTTTCTAGGTGTTGTGGGTTTCTGGAAAATACATATTCCGAGTTACAGTCAGCTTGTGAGCCCTCTCTAGCGAGTGACCCAAAAGAAGAACTATTTTGAGTGGGCCCCTTGATATCGATAAAGATTAACTTAGTTCATTTTACCCTAACAATACTTTGGCATTGTAAACCAGGATATTGCTGTCTAAGAACAAAACCCCAAATTGAATTATAGTCTGCTTTGTTAAAGGTCTGTGAAGGACTGCTTAGTGTTGCCAAATTTAAGTGAAACTAGAGGAAAGGTAATTCCGGCAGGGGGAGATCATGACCACCAACTCAAGAAACCCACCCACCCAAAAGGTTAAGGAAGTAAAAGTCTCAAGAAATCATAGTGGGCATGCATAGTTATTTACATGATAGGTGAACCAATCATTTAATAGAGTAACAATGAATATGTATTAGCTGACTAAATTTTGTGTATAAATAACTGTCAGTTTGTACCAATGGTGTGCTGGTTTGTGCCATGCACCTGTATCTGTGCATTTACGTAATAAAAGAAAATACCTTGACTCTATGTGTAAATTGGGCAACACACACTGGGTAACGGACCCAAGTTTTTGGGACAACGCCCTGAGCAACACTAGGCCTTTGAACAGATCAAACAGGAGATAGCTTATAGAGTAGCTCTTGGGCCTGTCTGTACAGGACCACCTGTGCAAAATGTGCTCTACAATGCAGCCATATGACATCTAGGGAGAGATGCAACATACAGATGGGCTTGTGATCGAGGGGTGAAGCTGACCATGGAGGCCATCACGCAGGTCATTCATGAATGTGAAATGTGCTGCAATCAAGCAAGCCACCAGAGTAAAGTCTCCCTGCAATAGAATCATAGAATCATTTAGGTTGGAAAAGACCTTCAAGATCATCAAGTCCAACCGTCAACCATGCCCACTAAACCATGTCCTGAAGTGCCTTGTCTACGTGCTTTTTGAATACCTCCAGGGATGGTGACTCAACCACTTCCCTGGGCAGCCTGTTCCAATGTATGACAACCCTCTCAGTAAAGAAATTTTTCCTAATATCCAACCTAAACCTCCCTTGCTGCAACTTGAGGCCATTTCCTCTCATCCTATCTCCAGCCACCTGACAGAAGAGACCAGCACCCACCTCACTACAACCCCCCTTCAGGTAGTCATAGAGAGCGATAAGGTCTCCCCTCAGCCTCCTTTTCTCCAGACTAAACAACCGCAGTTCCCTCAGCCGCTCCTCATAAGACTTGTGCTCCAGGTCCCTCACCAACTTGGTTGCCCTTCTCTGGACATGCTCCAGCAACTCAATGTCTTTCCTGTAGTAAGGGGCCCAAAAGTGAACACGGTACTCGAGGTGCGGCCTCACCAGTGCTGAATACAGGGGAACAATCACTTCCCTGCTCCTGCTGGCCACACTATTTCTGATGCAGGCCAGGATGCTGTTGGCCTTCTTGGCCACCTGGGCACACTGCTGGCTCATATTCAGCCAGCTGTCAACCAGCACCCTGTGAGAGACTGAAAAAGTTAATGTCTCAAACATTGTGGTGGGGCAAGTTCTGCTTAAAGACAAACCCTGCACAGCAAGGAACCAAGGTGAAAAGCCCATCAGCTCAGACATCAGCAACAGGAGGGGGAGGGTGTGCTGGAGGGTGCACAGCTCCCTGTTCTGATAAGCTGTTCTGATACAAAGATCAAACAATGGCCACGTCTGCAGGGAAGGGGAAGTTACTCCCCAAATGACCCCCAAGCCCAAAGGCTCACAAACTGCTCATTAGCCTGACAAGTTCGGGTGCTCGCCCCAAGGAGGGGCAAGGATGATAAAAGGACACAAACTGAAGCCCCAGGTGTGCAAGCCCACTGGAACTGGACCCGTCAGCTGACTGGACCAATGCTGGACCCAGGACCGGTGAAATCTTTCTCTCTTCCTTTCTCTCTTCCTTTCTCTCTTCCTTTCTCTCTCTCTGTCTTCTTCTCTCTTTCCTTTTCCACAATCCCTACACCTCATCCATTTCAAGACGTAAACCATTGACCAAGTCTGAGACTAAGAGTAGGTCCAGCTGCCCCTGGGTCCTTCTCTGAGGAGGAGTCTGGAAAGCAAGGGGGTCTGCTCTGAACCTCGTGACTCAACGGGAGGGATCTCCTTATTCCCTGAATCGATGTATATGGTTACCCTGGGTTACACGGTTTACAGAAGTAGTCTTATGCCAGTTCCTGTTGTGAGAAACCCTGCCACCTACTACCACGCCTCCCCAGTTCAGTTTGCTTCTGTCATAAATAAAATCTTTAACTGATCGTTTGGTGTCGTTTCACCTTAATTTAGCCTGAGGGAATTTCGAATTAAACACAACTCCCTGGTCTGTCCAGTCTGGGTCGTGACACACCCCCAGATCTTTTTCTGCCGGGCAGCTTTCCAGCCACTCTTCCCCAAGCCTGTAGCGCTGCATGGGGTTGTTGTGACCCAAGTGCAGGACCCGGCACTTGGCCTTGTTGAACTTCATACAATTGGCCTCAGCCCATCGATCCAGCCTGTCCAGATCTCTCTGTAGAGCCTTCCTACCCTCGAGCAGATCAACCCTCCTTCCCAACTTGGTGTCGTCTGTAAACTTACTGAGGGTGCACTCAATCCCCTCATCCAGATCATTGATAAAGATATTAAAGAGAACCGGCCCCAACACCGAGCCCTGGGGAACACCACTTGTGACCCGCCGCCAACTGGATTTCACCCCATTCACCACAACCCTCTGGGCTCGTCCATCCAGCCAGTTTTTCACCTAGTGAAGAGTACACTTGTCTAAGCTGTGAGCCACCAGCTTCTCAAGGAGTATGCCATGAGAGACAGTGTCAAAGGCCTTACTGAAGTCCAGGTAGACAACATCCACAGCCTTCCCCTCATCCACTAGGCGGGTCACCTGGTCATAGAAGGAGATCAGGTTGGTCAAGCAGGACCTGCCTTTCATGAACCCATGCTGACTGGGCCTGATCCCCTGGTTGTCCTGCACATGCCTTGTGAGCGCTCTCAAGACGAACTGTTCCATAATCTTCCCCGGTACCGAGGTTAGGCTGACAGGCCTGTAGTTCTCCGGATCCTCCATCCGACCCTTCTTATAAATGGGCATCACATTGGCAAGCCTCCAGTCATCTGGGACCTCCCCTGTTGACCAGGATTGCTGATAGATGATGGAGAGTGGCTTGGCAAGCTCCTCCACCAGCTCCCTCAGTACTCTTGGATGGATCCCATCTGGTCCCATAGATTTTTGAGCGTCCAGATGGCGTAGTAGGTCACTAACTATTTTGTGGGTGCTGGTCTCTTCTGTCAGGTGGCTGGAGATAGGACGAGAGGAAATGGCCTCAAGTTGCAGCAAGGGAGATTTAGGTTAGATATTAGGAAAAATTTCTTTACTGAGAGGATTGTCACACATTGGAATAGGCTGCCCAGGGAAGTGGTTGAGTCACCATCCCTGGAGGTATTCAAAAAGCGTGTAGACAGGGTACTCCATAACATGGTTTAGTGGGCATGGATGATGGTTGGACTCGATGATCTTGAAGGTCTTTTCCAACCTAAATGATTCTATGATTCTATGATTCTATATTCTGCTCTTCGTCCTTGTCTTCCAGCTCAGGGGGCAGAGTACCCTGAGGATAACTGGTCTCTCTATTAAAGACTGAGGCAAAGAAGGCGTTAAGTACCTCAGCCTTTTCCTCATCTCTGGTGGCAATGTTCCCTTCTGTATCCATTAAAGGATAGATATTCTCCTTGGCTCTCTTTTTATTGTTAACATATTTGTAAAAACATTTTTTGTTGTCTCTTACAACAGTGGCCAGATTGAGTTCTAGCTGAGCTTTTGCCTTTCTAATTTCCTCTCCGCAATAGAGGGCGGTGGTTGGGTTTTCGATATGGCAAGGCCTGGCAAATTGACTACATTGGACCACTGCCATGAACCCGCCAAGGCAAGTGCTACATACTCACCATGGTGGAAGCAACTACCGGGTGGCTAGAAACATATCCTGTAAACCATGCCACTGCCTGAAACACCATCTTAGGCCTTGAAAGGCAAATTTTGTGGCGACATGGTACCCCAGAAAGAATTGAATCAGACAATGGGACTCATTTCTGAAATAACCTCATAAACTCCTGGGCAAAGAAACATGGCATTGAGTGGGTATATCACATCCCCTATCACCCACAAGCCTCTGGAAAGATTGAGAGATATAATGGACTGTTAAAGACTATGTTGAGAGCGCTAGGCAATAGGGCATGGAAGCACTGGGATATAAACTTACCAGAAGCCACTTGGCTAGTTAACACCAGAGGATCTGCTAACCGTCCTGGTCCTGCCCAAACAAAACCCCTACATACTGTGGGAGGAGATAAGGTCCCCGTAGCACACATGGGGAAGTGGCTGGGGAAGGCAGTGTGGATTGCTCCTCCCATGGGGAAAAGCAAACCCATTCATGGGATTGTCTTTGCTCAAGGACCTGGGTGTACTTGGTGGGTAATGCGGAAGGATGGGGAGATCCAGTGTGTGCCTCAAGGAGATTTAACCTTGGGGGAAAAAATAATCTGTGATGTGAGTTGTATGTTGTAGGAAGTAATGTAGCAGGAACTACCTGAACTGACGAAGACAGATTCGCAAGGAACTGGATGAGTGCATCAGTGACCCAAACCAAGCCGGTGTGGTGCCCAACAATTGAACATACTGCTTCTCCTGTCCTGACCACTCATCTTGACAGATGGGTTCCAAGTCACAGCCTGTTCTTATGAACATTTGGGGGAGTGGCAGAAGCCCATGGAATGGGAAAATAATATCTATCTATCTGTTCAGGGACAGGGGATAGTAGTTAACGAGAATGTATAAATTTTTGTGTTGGATATAAAGATGGTTTAAGCATGTAGTATAAGTTGTAAATGTTGGTAAGAGGGCATTTCTGTAATGAGAAATAGAATGGGAAGGTCGGAGGATATTTAGTTGGGTTTGTGTGGCAAGGTTTTGGTAGCGGGGGGGCTACAGGGGTGGCTTCTGTGAGAAGCTGCTAGAAGCTTCCCCTATGTCCAACAGAGCCAATGCCAGCCGGCTCCAAGACGGACCCGCTGCTGGCCAAGGCTGAGCCAATCAGCGATAGTGGTAGCGCCTCGTGTGATAACATATTTAAGAAGGGAAAAAAAGTTGAGGCAGACACAGAAACTGCAGCCAGAGAGAGGAGTGAGAATATGTGAGAGAAACAACTCTGCAGACACCAAGGTCAGTGAAGAAGGAGGGGGAGGAGATGCTCCAGGCACCGGAGCAGAGATTCCCCTGTAGCCCATGGTGAAGACCATGGTGAGGCAGGCTGTCCCTCTGCAGCCCATGGAGGTCCATGGTGGAGCAGATATCCACCTGCAGCCCGTGGAGGACCCCACGCTGGAGCAGGTGGATGTGCCTGAAGGAGGCTGTGACCCCGTGGGAAGCCCATGCTGTATCATCAGGCTCCTGGCAGGACCTGTGGCCATGCTGGAGCAGGTTTTCTGGCAGGACTTGTGACCCCATGGGGGCCCATGCTGGAGCAGTGCATTCCTGAAGGACTGCACGCCATGGAAGGGACCCATGCTGGAGCAGTTCGTGAAGAACTGCAGCCCATGGGAAGGACCCACGTTGGAGAAGTTCATGGAGGACTGTCTCCTGTGGGAGGGACCCCACGCTGGAGCAGAGGAAGAGCATGAGGAGAAAGGAGAGGCAGAGACAATATGTGATGACCTGACTGCAACCCCCATTCTCTGTCCCCCTGTGCCACTCGGGGGGAGGAGGTAGAGAAGTCAGGAGCAAAGCTGAGCCCAGGAAGAAGGGAGGGGTGGGGGGAAGGTGTTTTAAGATTTGGTTTTATTTCTCATTACCCTACTCTGGTTTGATTGGCAATAAATTAAGTTAATTTTCCCCAAGTCGAGTCTGTTTTGCCTGTGATGGTAATTGGCGAGTGACCTCCCTGTCCTTTTCTCAACCCATGAGCCTTTTTTCATATTTTTTTCTCCCCCTGTTCAGCTGAGGAGGGGGAGTGATAGAGTGGCTTGGTGGGCACCTGGCATCCAGCCAAGGTCAACCCACCACACTAGCTTTCCCATCTTATTTACTGGGCGGGTACATTTTCTTTAGTCTTTCTTTTCTGGCCAACATACCTGTAGAAGCTCTTATTATTCTTCTTCGCATCCCTTGCCAAATTCAGCTCCAACTGTGCTTTGGCTTTCCTGATCCCATCCTTACACATCTGGGCAGAGTCCCTATATTCTTCCCAGGATGCATGTCCCTGGTTCCACTGCCTGTGTGTTTCCTTCTTACAGTTTAGTTTGAACCAGGAAGTCCTTACTCAGTCATGCTGGTTTTTTGCCTTCCTTGCCCAATTTTTTACACATGGGAATTGAGAGCTCTTGCAGTCTAAGAAAGATGTCCTTAAAGAGCTGCCAGCTCTGTTCAGCTCTTTTGTACCTGAAGGCAGTTTCCCAGGAGGTCCTGTGGAATGATTGCTGGAGGTGACTTATTGATGTCCCCCTCTTAAGGGAAGGTAAACCTCCAGGGTGGAATGCAGTGGATACACACGAAATCTGTTCCATAATAATTCCCTAAGCAACATAACCTGCAACCTTAGATGTTAGCAACACCAGGGGAGCTTGGTATGCTGACTCTAAGAGAAATAACATGGAGGGTGGAGTGGCCAGGCTCTGTGATATCACCGCAAAGATAGGGAACTGGAACAAGAATGGAAGGTCCCTGCATTGAATCCACTGAAGCAAGGAGGTGAAACAATGGGGTTCTGTCAACGCTATGGCCTTACTTCTGATTTATATCATAAGTGCCCAGTTCTGGAGTAGTGACACGCTAAATCATGTTCTCTGGGTGAACTTTGCTCATTATATTCTCATTATAATACCAAAACACACCTCCATCCCAAAAACTACCCGCCTCCAAGGTGCAACCACCCCCACCACAGAGCATGCGCTCTGAATTTTTTCTAGTATATACCTTTAAAAGCAAAGCGAGAGAACTTTATACCAATCAAAGTAAAGGTATGTATGACTAGAGTCACTGAAGCTCCACCTAAAAGGAAAAATAGGATAAAAAGGCCCAAAGAGAGGGGGACCGTTAGGGAAGACACCATCATAGACAAGTTGGGAGGACATCACTGACTTCTGGGATCAGTCGACAGGCTGAACCTCTCTTCCCCCACATAGGGACACCTATTGGGTAAGATTTGAACCCTTGGTTATACCGAGTGCTTCCCCAGGAAATTTAGAAGTCTCTATAGAGTTTTTTTCCATAATTTAGTGTGCTTGTAGTCAACTGTATTATTATTTGCACATGCTTTGCAGACAGTGTATTTATCACCGGCAGTCCAAAAGAACCTGTACTGTTGCTTTAATAAACTGTGCTGCTCATTAATTAGTCATAATAGTTCATTAATGCAACCAAACTCCGTAAGTCTGGTAATTCTTGTGCATTGAACGTGGCTAAGCCGAGAGTGCAGTACGCTATTAAGTGCATCTGTCATCATGATAATTCAGCATATTGAACGCGACTGGACTTATTGAATTGGACATCACTCAGAATTTAAACCTAGCCACCCCCAGCCCCTCTGACATCTGAGGATAAGCTGGAATGCAGGAGGGTTTATTTTCTGCCAAACTTCTTTACCCTTTAACACAACAGATGGAAAGATTTCCAAAAAGCCACTTTCAAAAAGCTTTCGAAAAGCAGTTACTTTCTTGTTTCTTGTTAAAACATCACCTTGATTTTCTGGTTCAGCAATTTGACTATGTAGTAGAAAAACTTCCTCCTCTGTACTATATGCGTATGGACATCTGAATAAAAATATCAAACTTCTGTCTGTCTTCAGCTACAGGCAGAGATGTAAAAAGATAAAACAAGCAGAGGGTCAGA
The DNA here is from genome assembly GCA_028022735.1 of Gypaetus barbatus. NCBI lineage: Eukaryota > Metazoa > Chordata > Aves > Accipitriformes > Accipitridae > Gypaetus > Gypaetus barbatus. Next base: position 37,353,818 of record CM051561.1, on the reverse strand, counting down.
CCAAGCTGATCAGTAAAAACTGATTGTCAAAGTACAGGAAATTTGCCTTGTTGCCAATGTGTACAGCACTTAGCTGTTACTTAGAGCTTTGTGTAGGCCTTTTACCGTGGTTGAATTCTCTGCTTTCTCTCCCTCCCCTATAGACACCATTGTGTTTTGAATGTGATCTTTTAAGAATTTTTGTTCCCTTGATATTAATCTTGATTTTTTTAAGGCCAATAGTGAAATGTTAAAAAATCTATGTTTGTGTGCACATATAGTTTTTAAAATATTTAGATTCTGTGAGTGCTCATAAGGCCTTAATCAGAAGTGAAGCATCTGTATATCATCTATTGAAACTTGTCAGTCATAAAATGTTGTCAAATAGATAGTTGCATCTTTTCAAAGTCCCCTTTTGAAATGTCAAGCCTACTTAAAATAAAAGTTTGGGAACCCTCCTCCCAAGTGCTGTAGACAGTTGGCTGAAACATCCATGGTTAGTGTTTGCGTCTGTATTATAGAAAATATAGCTGAGATGGCAAAGAACAAGTGAGCTAAAATTTCCCTTCCACATGTGCCTTAAACAACTAAGATGATTGCTTTTAAATTATTTCAGTAGAAGATCTTTGTCATAGGGTTTCTTTTTATTTCTTTTTTAATTTCTTCTCAGGTACAACAAAATCGGAGGATCGAGCTGCCCTGCTGAAGAAGTTTAATGAACCTGGCTCACAGTACTTCATCTTCTTGCTGAGTACAAGGGCAGGAGGGCTGGGCTTGAACCTCCAGGCTGCTGACACTGTTATAATCTTTGATAGTGATTGGAATCCTCATCAGGTTATTTTTATTTAATTATCTTCATGTAATATGGAAATAATTGTTTGTGCTTTTTTAGGCTTTGTGTTTTAATTTGGGAAGATTGACAGTGAAATGAAAGTATATCATAAAATGCTGCTTGAGAAGAATTGGTAAGGCAAACTGCTACAATCAAGTAGTGTTTTGGTTTAAATTGGTAAAGTGATACTGTGTCCGCATATATAGTTTTTCTGAGTGTCAGGGAATCCTCAAAGTTAGAGTCTTACAGTCTGCGTTTTCTGTTTCATCGGTATAACTTTGTTCACCCTTTAATCATAAGGCACTAACAAATGGCTCTCCATTCAAAGTTAAAAGCTCATGCAGCAGATGAAATAATTTCTAAGATTACTAATGCATTTAAGAGTCTCAGGAATAGTGATTTGCTTTAGATACACAGTTCTATAGCTAGATTTTATTATATATATCCAGCTATATTGTTGCCTCTGTTCTTGTACCTGGACTAGAGTCTATGCTGGGTCTGGCTGGGATGGAGTTAATTTTCTTCATAGCAGCCCATATGGTGCTGTATTTTGGATTTGTGACCAAAACAGTGTTGATAATGCATGCACCAGTGTTTTGTTTGTTGCCAAACAGTGCTTGCACAGCCAGGAGGCTTTTGATTTTTCCTACTCTGCCCCACCAATGAGTAGACTGGGGGTGGGCAAGAAGCTGGGAGGGGACACAGCCGGGAGAGCTGACCCAGACTGACCAAGGGATATTCCATACCATATAATGTTGTGCTCAGCAATAAAAGCTCAAGGAAAGGAGGAGGAAGCGGGGACGTTTGTGGTCATGACGTTTGTCTTTCCAAGCAACTGTTATATGTGTTGAGGTCCTGCTTTCCAGGAAGTGGTTGGACATCTGCCTGTCAAAAGGAAATAGTAAATAAATTCCTTCTTTTGCTTTACTTGCATGCACAGATTTTGCTTCACCTATTAAACTGTCTTTATTTCAATCAACCATTCTTCTCATTTTCCTTCTATTTTCTTCCCATCCCACGGGAGAGGGGAGCGAGTGAGTGGCTGTGTGGGTGCTTGGCCGTTGTCTGGGGTCAACCCACCACAGTCCTTTTTGGTGCCCCACATTGTGGTGGATCTGTTGTCCTAAAAGCGGATTCATTACCCGGTGTGCAATAGACCAATCTCACACACTCAGGAGAGATATTGCTTTATTCTGCGCAGGGTGCTCAGTGGACTTTCCACAAATCAAGCACACCAGATTCATCAGGTGTGTCCCTTTTATACAGTAACAATTGCATCTAATTTATTAAACTACTCCTACCTAATACATATTGAAACTATCTAATGCATATGCATAGGATTATGTAACCATGACACATCAGATGCCTTCTCCGCATGCGCGGGGGTCTTTGGTGGTCGTTTGAGGAGGTATCCCCTCCTCACTTTGACCGCTAAGTCGCTCTGTATCGGGTCAGTGGTTCTTTTTCCTGCCAAGAGGGACGCACCATCAATCAGGAAAAATGGAAAGGATCAGAATTGGTGCTCCAGGTGAGGCACCATTAAACAGGAAGAATAGAAAAGATCAGAATGATCTTGGCTAACTAACTTAATTTAAAACAGGACTTTCTAATCTACCACAGGATTTTCTGTATCTGACATCAGATTGACCCCAGCCAGCAGCTAAGCACCCACACAGTCTCTTGCTTACTCTAGCCCCTTAGCGGAATGGGGGAGAGAATCAGAAGGCCAAAAGGGTGAAAAGTCCTGGGTTGAGATAAAGATAGTTTAATAAGTGAAGGAAAGATATAAAAGAGACATTGGAAGAAACAAGCGTGCCCAAGACATCAATACCTGGCTCCAGGACTGGTGCCTCTGCCAGAACTTTGGTTTTTATAACCTTGAAAGAGTCTTCGAGGCACAAGGTATGCTGGGGCCTGACAGGATCTACCTGTCCCGATGGGGGAAATGCATCTTTGCTCATAAGCTGGCAGGACTGATTGAGAGGGCTTTAAACTAGAATCAGTGGGGGAAGGGAATACTAAGAGGATTGCCGAAGGTAAACCAAGGGTTGGCACGGCATCGCTTGAGGCTGGCAATGCTAGTGGGAACATTTATGCTGCTCCTGGGAGCATGGAGGGCTTAGGAGCACATCTGAAATGCCTGTACACCAATGCACGCAGTATGAGAAACAAACAGGATGAACTGGAAGCGTTGGTCCATTCCCAGAGCCGTGTTGTCATTGGTATTAGTGAGACTTGGTGGAATGAGTCCCACGACTGGAGTGCTGGGATGGATGGCTACAGGCTGTTCAGGAGGGATAGGCAGGGCAGGCGAAGTGGAGAAGTTGCACTGTATGTAAGGGAGAGGTTTGATTGTACAGCCCTCACAGTTAGCAGTGATGTGGTTGAGAGCCTCTGTGTGAGGATTAGGGGGATGGAAAACAAAGCAGATGTCGTCGTGGGTGTTTACTGTCGATCGCTCAGCCAGGATGATAGCACTGATAAGTTATTCTATAGGCAATTAGGAGAAATCTCTGGATCGGTAGCCCTTGTCCTTATGGGAGATTTCAACTTCCCAGACATCACCTGGGAATATCATACTGCTGTGACAAGCAAGCCTGGCAAATTCCTGAAGTTTGTGGAAGAAAATTTCTTGTCACAAGTACTCAGTGAGCCAAATAGGAAAGATGCCCTCCTAGACTTGCTGTTTGTGACTAGAGATGGACTCGAGGGAGATGTGATGATAGGTGGCTGTCTTGGCCATAGCGATCACAAAAAGGTTGAGTTTAAAATTTTCGGCGTAATGAGGAAAAAGGTCAGCAGAGTTGCTACCCTGCATTTCAAGGGAGCAAACTTTAAGCTACTCAGGGAGCTACTTAGCAGTGTCCCCTGGGAATCTGCTTTTGAGGGCTTAGGGGTCCATGAGAGCTGGTCATTTTTTAAGAACCACCTTTTAACAGCACAGGAGCAGGCAATCCCATGGCGTCGCAAGTCAAGCAAGCGGGGCAGAAGACCAGCTTGGCTGAACAGGGAACTCCTCTTGGAACTCAGGTGGAAAAAGAAATTGTATGATCTCTGGGAGCGAGGTCAGGCTTCGCAGGAAGATTACAGAGCTGTGGTTCGCATATGCAGGGAGAAGACATGAAAGGCCAAAGCTGAACTAGAGTTGAAACTGGCCAGAGTTGTGTCAGACAACAAGAAAGGCTTTTTTATGTATGCTAATAGTAAGAGGAGGTCCAAGGAAAACATTGGACAGATACTTGTTGAAGATGGTCACCTGACAAATAGGGATGAAGAAAAAGCAGAGGCATTCAATGCATTCAATGCTTTTTTTGCCTCAGTCTTTAATATCAATGATAGACCTTGGGCTGCCCGGTCCTCTGAGTTGGAGGACCACGACTGCGGGAACAGTACCTTTCCATTTGTGGACACTGAAATTGTAAGGGACCGGCTGTATCAGCTGAATGTTCATAAGTCCATGGGGCCTGATGGGATTAATCCCAGAGTACTGAAGGAGCTAGCGAACGCTACAGCAGGACCCCTCTCGATCATCTACCAAAGGTCTTGGGAGTCTGGGGAAGTCCCTGCTGACTGGAAGCCAGCCAATGTTATTCCAATTTACAAGAAGGGTGTGAGGGAAACCCCAGGAAACTACAGACCTGTTTGTCTAACCTCAGTACCTGGAAAAATTATGGAGAAGATCATACTGGGTGCTATTGAAAGGCATTTAAAGGACAATGGGATGATTGCATCAGGCACAGTCAACACGGGTTCACAAAGGGAAAGTCCTGTTTAGCTAATTCAATATACTTCTATGATAAGGTCACTCGCCTAGTGGATGAAGGGAAGGCAGTGGATGTAGTTTTTCTGGATTTTAGTAAGGCTTTTGATGCTGTCCCTCACAGCATCCTTCTGGACAAGTTGTCCAACTGTGAGATGACCAGGTACACGGTGCGCTGGGTGAAGAACTGGCTGAATGGCAGGGCTCAAAGGGTTGTGGTGAATGGGGCTACATCTGGCTGGCGACCGGTCACCAGCGGTGTTCCTCAGGGCTCAATTCTAGGGCCAGTTCTGTTCAATACATTTATCAATGATCTGGATGCAGGAGTTGGATGCACCCTTAGGAAGTCTGCTGATGATACTAAATTGGGAGGTGCTGTTGACTCTCTTGAGGGACGAGAGGCCTTGCAGAGGGATCTGGATAGATTGGAGCATTGGGCAATCATCAATGGCTGGAACAAATGCTGGATTCTACACCTGTGATGGAGTAATGCTGGACACAAGCATAGACTGGGAGAGGAGTGGCTGGAGAGCAGCCCTGCAGAAAGGGATCTGGGGGTGCTGGTTGACAGCAGGCTCAATAGGAGTCAGCAGCGTGCCCTGGCAGCCAAGAGGGCAAACCGCATTCTGGGGTGCATCAAACACAGCATAACCAGCCGGTCAAAAGAGGTGATTATCCCACTGTATTTAGCGTTGGTGCAGCCTCACCTTGAGTACTGTGTGCAGTTCTGGGCCCCACAATTTAAGAAGGATGTTAAGGTACTTGAATGCATCCAGAGGAGGGCAACAAAGCTGGTGAAAGGGCTGGAAGGCATGTCCTATGAGGAGCGGCTAAGGACTCTGGGTTTGTCTAGCTTGGAGAAAAGGAGACTGAGGGGTGACCTCATTGCTCTCTACAGCTTCCTGAGGAGGGGAAGTGGAAAGGGAGGTGCTGATCTCTTCTCCCTGGTACCCAGTGACAGGACGCGTGGGAATGGTTCAAAGTTGAGTCAGGGGAGGTTCAGACTAGACATTAGGAAGCATTTCTTTACCGAGAGGGTGGTCAAACACTGGAACAGGCTTCCTAGAGAGGTGGTTGATGCCCCATGCCTGTCAGCGTTTAAGAGGCATTTGGACAATGCCCTTAATAAGATGCTTTAAGTTTTGGTCAGCCCTGAAGTGGTCAGGCAGTTGGACTAGATGACTGTTGTAGGTCCCTTCCAACTGAACTATTCTGTTCTGTTCTTTTTTATTCTATTCTACTCTACCTTGGAAGCTAACACACATATACACCCCCCCACACACACTGCCCAGTTTTTATTGCTGAACATGACGTTATATGGCATGGAATATCCCTTTGGCCAATTCAGGTCAGCTGTCTCAGCTGTGTCCCCTCCCAACTTCTTGTGCACCCCCAGCCTACTCCCTGGAGGGGCAGAGTGAGAAACAGAGAAGGCCTTGATGCTGTGCAAGCACTGTTCAGCAATAGCCAAAACATTGCTGTGTTATCAACACTCTTTTGGTGAAAAATCCATATCACAGCACCATCCCGGACAAGCCCCCAACAGGCTGATATGAAGAAAGTTAACTCCATTCTAGCCAGACCCAATACATAAAATTACTAATGCATTTAAGATATTCAGAAATAGTGGTTTGCTTTAGATACACAGGTTTATATCTGGACTTTATAATATATACCTAGTTATATCGTTGCCGCTGTTCTTGTACCTGGACTAGAGAGTTGCTTTACTTCAGGGTTCCTTTCTGGCCTGAAAGGCCATGAACTCTGAGTGGCAGAGAAGAATTACATACTGTGGCCTAACTTGGTCAGTTACTGCACATGCTTTCAAGCAGTGTTTGACTTACTGCATTCACATTGTACAGAGCATGCACATATTTTTTTCCCTCCAGTTTGCCTGCCTGGGTCTGATGAACTCCCAAAAAGGAGGATAATCAGGAATGAGCTAGATGAATTGTGGTGGGCTGTAGCTTGAACACTTCTTTTTGTTATGCTGATAAAACCCAACATTGCGGTGTCCTTTAAGCAGGGAGTGATTTGTGTAGCACAGTTACGTTACGCATCATTCCATATTCTTTGCCTAATAGGACTTGCAGGCCCAAGACCGAGCTCATCGAATTGGTCAGCAGAATGAGGTTCGAGTCCTGCGACTGTGCACTGTGAACAGTGTGGAGGAGAAGATACTCGCTGCTGCAAAGTATAAACTGAATGTAGATCAAAAAGTTATTCAGGCTGGAATGTTTGATCAGAAATCTTCAAGCCATGAGCGGAGGGCTTTTCTACAGGCTATATTAGAACATGAGGAAGAAAATGAGGTAAGGCAGTTAAAAACAATCAAAGAGAAGATGTTTCAGTTGGTGCTTGGGAAGCAGCTATATAACTGGTAGGCGAGAGTGCAGTTTGAGTGCAGCTTGGGACTGCTTGAGACTGCAAGCTATTACATAATTTCCTTACAAGAAGACCACTCTATTCCTAAGGGATATTCTCACGAGAACTTGTTGCTGCACTTTTAGATAAAGGCGAGGCCATGCAGGTGGCGTAGTCGCGATACCAAGTGGGAGCTGCCTGCAGGCTCCTCTGTTACAATGAGCTGTCTGAGTTTATCCTGTGGCCAAGGAATTTGTGCAGCACAACACAGGCCTGAAAGCCAAGCTGTACGTGCAGCGCAGCACAGGCCTGGGTCTACTCCCATTAACTGTTATGATGTGGATCACTAACTCCTAAATGTGCAACGGTTTCTCAGTCAGGATCTCTACGTTCCACCCCTTGATCCACATACAGCTTACCTTTAGCAAAGATATATTGTAAGTTACAGACTATATTAATAACATACAGGCTTCTCAAGCCCTAAGTACGAGCCCCAATAGAGCAGACAGCCTGTTCAAGATCCCTAACTCCTCGAATACAATGTCTTCCACAAGGCTCCCAATACAGCTGTGTAGCATGGGGAAGGATGGGCAGGAGGTGGTCTTCAGAGACCCTACAGAGGCAAAAGCTTGCAAATGATGCAAAGGAGGTACATTTAGAGGCTCTGCGCAGAGGAGCATAAAGCCCTCGGCAACCTGGTCCAATCTCGTAGCTGACCCTGCTTTGAGGAGGAGGTTGGACTAGATGACCTACTGAGGACCCTTCCAACCCAAATTATCATGTAATCCTATGACCAGTAGATGGAGATTCCCATGTCAGGGAAGACCTGAAGCTTCTGACTTCTGGCAACAGAAGGAAGACTCCTTCTCTGCCTGCAGATCTGCAATTACAGAACAGGTATAGTGACCTGGGAACAATTGAGGAGGAACAAGCTCCATCAAGGGAGGCATCAGAGTCAACTGAGCCTATACCAAGTATCTACTCAGCACTGATGAGACCACATCTGGAGTACTGTGTCCAGTTCTGGGCTTCCAACTACAAGAAAGAAATGGACGTACTAGAGTGAGTCCAATGAAGGGCCACTAAGATAATTAAGGGATTGGAGCACCTGACATAAGGAAGAGGCTGAGAGAGCTGGGATTGTTTAACCTGGAGAAGAGAAGGCTGGGGGGGGGGAGGGGGGGAGGATGATCTTATCAGTGTGTCTAAATACCTGATGGGAGGAAGTAAAGAAAATGGAGCCAGACTTTTCTCAGTGACAGGACAACAGGCAATGGGCACAAACTAAAATACAGGAAATTCCGTTTAAACATAAGAAAAAAAGCCTCTTTTTTACTGTGAGGGTGGTCAAACACTAGAGCAGGTTGCCCAGAGAGGTTGTGGAGTCTCTGTCCTTGGAGATATTAAAAACCCAACTGGACATGGCCCTGAGGAACCTGCTCTAGTTGACCCTGTTTGGGGGGGGGCTGTTGGACTAGACAGTCTCCAGAGGTCCCTTCCAACCTCAACTATTCTGTGATTCTGTGATTCCTTAAAGGAGTCTAATTTTCATATCACCTCCAAACAATTCAACAAAACAATTAACTATCTTAATTAAGATAACAGTATTTTTGCATGCATAACACACCTCTCAGCTTAAACAGAATAACTGTCAGATCCTGATATAATTTCTGTGGCTTAATGAGTTGTCTTAGGTTATTGAAAGGTTTTGTCATCTGTAGTTCTTTATTTTAGGCTTTCAAAATACTTAACTATTTTTAATAAAATTTAAGCAAAACCTTTGTGAATATCTGCCAGAATCTTTCCATATTAAAAGAAATTCCTTCAGTAGTCATTACATCTATTGCATTGAAAACAGTTACAACTGTGAAATAATAAAGCTAATACATTTTTTACATTCACTGTGATACAGGTTTGACTTATACCATTACTTCACATGTTCATACAATTCTTTCCAGTGTGACATATATTAAAAGCAATGTTGCTGCTCCTTATGATTCAGTTACAAACAGGCCTTTTTGTAGGATTGAAACCTCTCTGAAAATGCATTCTAGGAATGCTCCCAAAGAGGGTACTGAAGGTGTCATCAGTTAAAACAGCTTAATATGTGATATGTTGCATCAGTATTATTTGTCGTATACTTCTCACAATTTTCGCTTGCATTTTTTACTAGACATTTTTTACTAGACTAGATTTAAAAATTACACATGCTTTCTCTTCTAGGTCTGCACATTTCTGGGTTTACAGAAAAATATGATAAAATTGAAGGAAAAAATATTATTGAGTAATTCAAGATGATTGTAAATGCACACACATTGAGAGGAAGAGAGAGAGTTTCACTAGTTCAGAATCCAAATATTTTGTACTTCTTGTATTCTTTTGCAGGATTTTTGGGGCAGCTTTTAATAGTTTACTTAATGAAGGCTTTTTATGCATGTGATTTTTTCATTGTTGTTAGGGTTGGTGTTGGGTTTTTTTAACTCTCAAATTTCTTCTATTCCCCTCCACTTCTTATTTTCATTTCTTCCCATACACACATGCGTTCAAGTATATGCACACCCACAAAATATTTAATGAGTTTTTTTAAAAAAAAGAACAGCTAGCTTTTTCCAAATATTGAATGTATGAAATATTGGTGGGGAGGGGAACCAACAGTTCCAGAGCTTATGCTGCCAGAACACTATCACTTTTCTAACTGCTTTACTTATTTCATGGTTGAATTACAAATTACACGAGTCTTTAGTGAGAGCTGAAGTGGTAATCATACTTTTTTCCTGAAGTGTAGAAATCTTACCAATGGAGGGAAAATGGGATGCATAGATATAGATGCAGGCTTCTTTTGATTATTTTGAAAATAAAAGACTGTAGAAAGTTAATTTTGAGGTACTATATGCTGCATTCTACTCCACCTCCATTTTAGTGAGTACAAAACATTTATTGTCATGTCAAACCCTTAACTGTAGGTTTACAATATACTGTAACACAGATTCAGTAAATGTTTTAAGGTTTTTATGTGGGAATCAAACTAAAGTTTGTAGCTTTGATTTACCTGTCCTGTTATGAAATTTAAAATGCCATGTACTTTCAAAATAGTTGCTGTATTTGGAGAGAGGAACTGAGCATTATGGAGCCTGATCATGTTAAATATGGGCACCATAGCTCTTCAACATTTATGTTTTCAGTTGAATCCTAGAGTTTTGGTTTATTTTGCCAATGAATGTTTTTGATTTTATGAAATAACTTTTTGTCAAAAAGACGGATCTTCACCAGACCCACTTCTTAGGGAAGTCTGCTGCCTCCCTGGGGCTTGGGTCAAAGACGTTATGAGAAAACTTCCTACCCTGGTACGGCCCTTGGATTATTATCCATTATTGCTTTTTCATGTAGGCAGCGATGAAGTTGCAATAAGAAGTCCAAGGGCGATCAAAAGAGACTTCAGGGCCTTGAGATGACTGGTTAAGGGATCAGGAGCACAAGTAGTGTTTTCCTCTATCCTTCCAGTTGCAAGGAATGTTGTTGGAAGAAACAGGAAGACCCAGTTGATCAATACCTGGCTCCGTGACTGGTGTCACCGGCAGAATTTTGGGGTTTTTGACCATGGGTCGGTCTACACGACACCAGGCCTGCTGGCAACAGATGGGGTACACCTTTCTCAAAGGGGGAAAAGGATCTTTGCGCAAGAGTTAGCAGGGCTCATTGAAAGAGCTTTAAACTAGATTTGAAGGGGAAAGGGATAAAACCGGGCTCGCTACAGATAAGCCATGGGATGGCACGCCAATGTTTGCAGGACAGTGTGCTAGCGAGGTCCTTTGGTCTGCTCCACGACGTGCTGAGTACACTGGAGCACATTTGAAATGTCTCTATACTAATGCGCGCAGCATGAGGAATAAACAAGAGGAGCTAGAAGCTTTGGCCGAGTCCCAGAGCTACGACATCATTGGCATAAGCAAAACCTGGTGGGATGAGTCCTGTGACTGGTGTGCCATGATGGACTGTTATAGGCTCTTCAGGAGGGATAGGCAGGGCAGGCGAGGCGGGGGGGGGTGGAGGGGTGGCGCTGTATGTAAGGGAGGGGTTGGATTGTATGGCACTTGCAGTTGGCGATGACACGGTTGAGAGCCTCTGGGTAAGGATTAAGGGGAAAACAAATAAAGTGGATGTTGTTGTGGGAGTCTACTATCGACCACCCAGCCAGAACGATGACATCGATGAATTATTCTACAAGGAATTAAGGGACATCTCTAGATCAGCTGCCCTTGTCCTTACGGGTGATTTTAACTTCCCAGACATCAACTGGGAATATCATACAGCAGACACAAACAGGTCCAGGAAATTCCTGAAGCACGTTGAAGATAGATAACTTCTTGGTGCAGGTACTAAGGGAGCTGACTAGGAAAGGTGCCCTCCTAGATTTGTTGTTTGTAAACAGAGAGGGACTCGTGGGCAAAGTGGTGATTGGTGGCTGTCTTGGCCACACTGAACACGAAGTAGTTGAGTTTCAAATTGTTGGCGATAGGAGAAAAACTGCCAGCAAAACTTTGACCCTGGATATGGGGAGAGCAGGCTTCGGGCTGCTGAAGGAGCTAGTTAGTAAGGTCCCCTAGGAATCTGCTTTTGAAGGTATTGGGGTCCACGAATGCTGGTCACTTTTTAAGAGCCATCTCTTAAGAGTGCAGGAGCAGGCAATTCCAAAGTGTCGGAAGTCAAGCAAGCAGGGCAGAAGGCCGGCTTGGCTGAGCAGGGATCTTCTTCTAGAACTTAGGCAGAAAAGGAAAGTGTACAGACATTGGAAGCAAGGACAGGCGACACAGGAGGACTACAGAGATGCTGTTCGCCACTGTAGGGAGAAAATTCACGTGGCCAAAGCTCGATTAGAGTTTAAGCTGGCCAGCACTGTGAAGGACAACAAAAAGGGCTTTTTAAAATATGTTAATAGCAAAAGGAGAATCAGAGATAACATTGGTCCATTGCTTGATGGGGTCAGTCACTTCACAAATAGGGACGTAAACAAAGCGGAGATGTTTAATGCCTTTTTCGCCTCTGTCTTCAACACCGATGATGGGCCCTGGGACCCCCGGAGCCCTGTGTTGGAAGACTGTGACTAGGGGGATGATAAACTCCCAGCCGACTCTGAAGTTGTTTGAGACTTGCTGCGCCAGCTGGATGCACATAAGTCTATGGGGCCCGATGGGGTTCATCCCAGGATACTGAAAGAGCTGGCCGATGTTATCACGGGACCTCTCTCCATTATTTTTCAATGGTCTTGGGAGTCTGGAGAGGTCCCAGACGACTGGAAGCTGGCAAATGTTGTCCCAGTTTTCAAGAAGGGTAAGAAGGAAGACCCTGGTAGTTACAGGCCTGTCAGTCTCACTTCAGTGCCTGGTAAAATTATGGAGAAGGTTATTCTGGGAGTTACTGAAAAACACTTGAGAGACAATGCAGTCATTGGTCATAGCCAACACAGGTTCACGAGGGGAAAGTCCTGCTTAACTAACTTAATTTCCTTTTATGACAAGGTCACCCATCTAGTTGATCAAGGGAAGCCAGTAGATGTGGGTTTTTTTGGATTTCAGCAAAGTTTTTGATACTGTCTCTCATGGTATCCTTCTGGACAAAACGTCCAGCATACAGCTAGACAAGTCCATAATACATTGGGTGAGCAATTGGCTGACGGGCCGGGCTCAAAGAGTTGTAGTAAATGGGGTTACATCAGGCTGGCGGCCAGTCACCAGTGGGGTTCCCCAGGGCTCAATTTTAGGGCCAGTGCTCTTTAATGTTTTTATAAATGATGTGGACACAGGAATCGAATGTACATTAAGTAAGTTTGCCGATGATACTTAACTAGGAGGAGCTGTGGACTCCCTTGAGGGTAGAGAGGCCTTACAGAGAGATCCGGATAGACTAGAGAGCTGGGCAATCACCAACCGTATAAAATTTAACAAGAGCAAGTGCCGGATTCTGCACCTGGGACAGAGTAATCCTGGTTATACATACAAATTGGGGTACGAGAGGCTGGAGAGCAGCCCCGTGGAAAGAGATCTGGGGGTTTGGGTTGATGGCAAGTTGAATATGAGTCGACAGTGTGCTCTGGCAGCCAAAAGGGCCAACTGTGTCCTGGGGTGCATCAAGCACAGCATCGCTAGCCGGTCGAGGGAGGTGATTGTCCCACTCAACACTGCACTGGTGCGGCCCCACCTCGAGTACTGTGTGCAGTTTTGGGCGCCTCAATATAAGAAGGACATCAAACTATTGGAGTGTGTCCAGAGGAGGGCGACCAAGATGGTGAAAGGTCTCGAGGGCAAGACTTATGAGGAGCGGCTGAGGTCACTTGGTTTGTTCAGCTTGGAGAAGAGAAGGCTGAGGGGTGACCTCATTGCAGTCTACAACTTTCCTCAAGGGGGGCAGCAGAGGGGGAGGTGCTGATCTCCTCTCTCTGGTGACCAGCGATAGGACATGAGGAAATAGAATGAAGCTGCATCAGAGGAAGTTCAGATTGGACCTTAGGAAAAGGTTCTTCACTGACAGGGTGGTCAGTCGCTGGAACAGGCCCCCCAGGGAAGTGGTCATGGCACCAAGCCTGTCAGAGTTCAAGGAGCATCTGGACGACACTCTTAGTCATATGGTTTAGTTTTAGGTAGTCCTACGAGGAGCAGGGAGTTGGACTCGATGATCCTTATGGGTCCCTTCCAACTCAAGATATTCTATGATTCTATGATTCTATGATTCACATCTCACTTTGTCAGTGGGCAGTGGTCTATGGAAATATGGATTGGGCAGGCTTTGTTTCTAGGAATATTTTTTTTTCAGGATTGTTTTCCTTCCTTCTGCTTTGACAGTAAAGACCTCATAGTGTAGAATGCTATTACTGGGGGAGTGCTGTAGAGCAGCAGAAGGGAAATGTGTATGTTTTAACTGAAAAACAAGCTGACAACTAACTGTGCTTGTGACCCTGAAAAAACCACAAACCAAAATTTCCTGGTTGCATGTTTGCTCACTTACTTCCTCATTCTCAATATATGAAAGTGATAAGAAGTCCTAATTGTCTCTTTGATTAAGTCTATTTTGTGTTACTTCTGAATCAATGAACAGCTAGGCACTTTCAAATTTTTAGTTTTCATTTGAGCATTTCACACTCCTTTTGAGAGAGAGAGATATCAGTGCAACAGTGGCTCAATGCAAATGGTTGCCTCTCTTTGGACATTGCTTTGTATTTTTCTAATGCCTTTTTCTATTTAAATAGGAAGAAGATGAAGTTCCTGATGATGAGACTCTGAATCAGATGATTGCTCGGCGTGAAGAGGAGTTTGATCTCTTCATGGTAAGTGCGTTATGATGATAAGTAGTATAGCTTCTCTAGCCTTTTTAACACTTTTGTTTTGCTAAAGGTCTTATCCTTCTGCGATTCAAATGTTGGATTATTACTGTGGGAGCGAAAGGCTTCATTTACTCACATTGTTCATCTGGGAAAAGGAAAGAATCTAAACAGGGAACAGCATCCTCACATGACAAACAAAATGCAGAAATCCCTGCTGAGTGGTACAGTGGAACACTTTCCATCCGGAGGAGGATTCGTAGATGGTTTGATGGATTTAGACAGTGCAAAACGGATGATCACTGCTTGTCATGCTAATCCTACAGCATTTTTTTTGATGACTCCTCGGTTCTTGTACTCGCACGTTACAGTATTAGCTAGGGCAAGTACAGGTATTTAACAAAATAGTAAGACAGGAGATTGATGGTGCTGTTTTCCTTTATTTGGGTTTGCTGAGGATTATGCCAAGGGCTCAGTTAGCTGTGTCTCTGCTACTAAAACTTTTGAACAGTTCTCAAAGCACACCTAGATGACAGTGGTTCAAATGCCACCAATCTATCTGTATTAGTACTTCCCTTGTTGTTAGCATTGATGGAATAATTACTAAAACACCAGTGTAAGTAATTGGCCTTTTGGCAAGTATCCAATGTGGGGATTGCTGGAGGACCTATCAAAATCAGTCCCTTATATTGATACAGCCACAGGAGCACACTTAAATAAATGTTGAAGGGAAACCGCCGTCCCCTATCTTTCTGCACTGGTGGGAGCAGGTTGATCTGTTCTCTAAAGTGAAGCGACACAGATACTCTCACATATGCATAAACATGCAAGTATATCAGGAAGTATCCATGGAGTCAGTTGTTAACAGGAACCCCAGATATTACATTCTCACACCATCTCATTCTGTAAAACATAGTCTTTGTACAGCTATGCAAGTTACAAAACTTCAGGTGGACAGTTGGCAAAGGCCATGTTCCCTTATGTGGCAGTGCATTATGTTGTTATTGAAGTGCCAGTCTGTCGTGGTTTAACCCCAGCCAGCAACTAAGCACCACGCAGCCGCTCACCCGCTCCCCCCCACCCAGTGGGATGGGGGAGAAAATCGGGAAAAGAAGTAAAACTCGTGGGTTGAGATAAGAACAGTTTAATAGAACAGAAAAGAAGAAACTAATAATGACAATGATAACACTAATAAAATGACAACAGTAATGATAAAAGGATTGGAATGTACAAATGACGCGCAGTGCAATTGCTCACCACCCGCCGATCGACACCCCGTTCGTCCCCGAGCGGCGATAACCCCCGCCCCCACTCCCCCCAGTTTATGTGACGTCCCATGGTATGGAATACCCCGTTGGCCGGTTTGGGTCAGCTGCCCTGGCTGTGTCCTGTGCCAGCTTCTTGTGCCCCTCCAGCTTTCTCCCTGGCTGGGCTTGAGAAGCTGAAAAGTCCTTGACTTCAGACCAAACATTACTTAGCAACAACAGAAAACACCAGTGTGTTATCAACATTCTTCTCATACTGAACTCAAAACATAGCACTGTACCAGCTACTAGGAAGACAATTAACTCTATCCCAGCTGAAACCAGGACACAGTCTAGTCCTTTAGGTGCTAAGTTTTATTTAAGGAGTTAAGTTTTTCTCAGACAGCATTAAAGACTTGATGCACTGGAAGTGAATGCTTGCAGGGATCTCTATCATTTTAAAATTTCCCTCAATATAATTCAGATGTAAGGAGATTGGCAGGCCAGAAATCAAGAGATGATAATTTGATCCATAATTCAAGGGAATAATTTCAGCCAAATGTCTCCTTCCTGGCCTCCATCAAAGATGCTTGCTTCTGCACACTGTGTGGAATTTCTGGCTGTTGCTATATCCAACCTCACTAACTGAATGTGGAAGATGATAGATACACAGTGACTGATGTGAATGCTGTTGTGTCATACATCAGGGCTGAAAATGAAGTATCTGGAGTTCACTGTGCTGTAGAAATAGATTTTCTGCCTGAAACAGCATTTTAGTGCTAAAGATCAAGAAAGAAAGAACCAAAGCATGGATTGAAACTCATTGTTTAATTGAAGACTATTTAGAGAGAAAGATAAAAAGATAAGTAGCTCTAAGTGGAAGAAGTGCATCATTGGCTGTGCTTATTAAATCATGACACTCATTTATCACTCCCATCCACTAATTATGCAAAGGTTCTTCTTGAAATATGGCTAGTAAATTTCCATCTTCCATGATGTCAATCAGTTGTTCTTGCAAACTAATCGGAAAGTGTTGCATTTTTATGTTTTTAACAAATGGGTTCAAAACCCACTGAAACTCTTCATTTGGAAGATTTCTAAACAGGTTAGGAAATTCTGCTTCCAAGTTTTTTGAGTGTATGGATACGAGAGTTTTTATAGGTGACACGCTTGCATCATTTTCAGCAACAGTCGCATAATGATGGAAACATTTCCAAAAAGCTGTTTTCAAAATGCTCTCTCCATAGCATGAGTTTCTTTCGAAAAGCAGTTACTTTCTCACGCCTTGTTAAAACGTTACCTTCACCTTGAAGGGATGCATTAAGTGTGTTTATTTTTTAAAAAATAAGTGCTAGGTAGCATACTACTGGCAGCCACTTGTCATCACAGAAAAGGTCAGCAAATTTGGAACACTTGTCTTTTTGTGAAAGAAAAATGCGTAACTCATCTTTAAGTTCAACAACTCTTTTAAGCACTTTGCCATGAGAGAACCAGCAAACCTCTGTGTGGTACAAAAGATTTCCACGGTCACTCCCCATCTCATTGCAAAGTATTGTAAAGATTCTACTATTTGCAGGTCTTGTTTTTATAAACTTAACTACATTGATGGCATCGTGTAGCACTTTGTGCACTTCTGGCTCCAACATCTTTGCTGTAATAGCTTGCCTATGAATGAGGCAGTGGATGAGTTCCTCACGTGGTTCTATCTCTGTAACCTTACCCCGGAATCCTTTTTTTATTCCAGTCAAAGCAGCCGCTCCACTGGTGGTTACACTTGCACAGTTTTTCCACAAAGCATTGTTTTTTATTAAACAAGTCATTTACTGTCAGGAATATATCTTCTCTGGTGCGTTTTTCCCTTAGTGGCTCACGAAAAAGTAGTCCTTTGTGTATTTCATTCTTGAAACAGAATCTAGCAAATACCGTAAGCTGAGACATGTTAGAAACATCTGTAATTTCATCCAACTGCATAGCAACCCTCCCATGCTGTGTAATTTGTTCTAATACTTGTTTCTTCAAATCTTCAGCAATGTTTTCTATGCATCCTTGTCGTGGTTTAACCCCAGCCAGCAACTAAGCACCATGCAGCCACTCACTCACTTCCCCCCCACCCAGTGGGATGGGGGAGAAAATTGGGAAAAGAAGTAAAACTCGTGGGTTGAGATAAGAACGGTTTAATAGAACAGAAAAGAAGAAACTAATAATGATAATGATAACACTAATAAAATGACAACAGTAATGATAAAAGGATTGGAATGTACAAATGACGCACAGTGCAATTGCTCACCACCTGCCGATCGACACCCCGTTCGTCCCTGAGCAGCGATAACCCCCGCCCCCACTCCCCCCAGTTTATGTGATGCCCCATGGTATGGAATACCCCGTTGGCCACTTTGGGTCAGCTGCCCTGGCTATGTCCTGTGCCAGCTTCTTGTGCCCCTCCAGCTTTCTCCCTGGCTGGGCTTGAGAAGCTGAAAAATCCTTGACTTTAGACTAAACACTACTTAGCAACAACTGAAAACATCAGTGTTATCAACATTCTTCTCATACCTAACTCAAAATCATAGCACTGTACCAGCTATTAGGAAGACAATTAACTCTATCCCAGCTGAAACCAGGACAGTATCCACCCCTTATTCTATACCATTGACGTCATGCTCAGTTCCCATACCTTCAGTTACATCCCGGTCAATCATCATCACCTTTTCCGTCCCTTTGAAATATATAAACAATGATATACATACATATATGTATACACACAGAGATATCATTCCTTTAGTTTATGGGTCATGTTCATAAAATGTTCGTTGAGTCCATTTAGTTCCCGACTCTGGGCTCCATCTGTCATACCAGTCTTTCTGGGCAGGAGGGATGGTGCAAAGTCCTCTCAGTCGGCAGAGCAGGATTGGGCTTCAGTGCGGTGTGACGAGCAGGTGACATTGGACGCAGCAGGAGGATGGTGTGCACTGTTGGATTGTTGCATGCTGGAGTCAGTTCTGGTTCCATCACTACTGCGCTTCTCTCAGTTTTATCACAGTTCATTCTTGCTTGATCTAAGTGAATCTTACTGTAGTACTATGGATATAGCATATAACAATTATAGTAATGATAACATACAGTAGCAGGGTTATATAGCAACTAATATCATACAGGTTAATTCTGGCTATTCTCACCTAAAATCAAATCCCCTTGAGGCACACATCGGACTTCCCCATCCTTCCGCATCACCCACCAAGTGCACCCAGGTCCTTGAGCAAAAGCAATTCCACAAATGGGTTTGCCTTTGCCTGAGGCAGGAGTAACCCAGACTGTCTTCCCTAACATATTTTTTATGTGCACTACAGGGACTTTATCCCCTTCTACAGTACATAAAAGTTCTGATTGGGCAGGGCCACCCCGATTGGCAGATCCTCTGGTGTTGACTAACCAGGTGGCTTTTGCTAAATGTGTATCCCAATGTTTGAAGGTTCCACCCCCCATTGCTCTCAGTGTAGTCTTTAACAGTCCATTGTATCGCTCAATTTTCCCAGAGGCTGGTGCATGATAGGGGATGTGATACACCCACTCAATGCCATGCTCTTTGGCCCAGGTGTCTATGAGGTTGTTTCAGAAATGAGTCCCGTTGGCTGACTCAATTCTTTCTGGGGTGCCATGTCACCACAAGACCTGCTTTTCAAGGCCCAGGATAGTGTTCCGGGCGGCGGCATGGGGCACAGAATATGTTTCCAGCCATCCGGTGGCTGCTTCCACCATTGTAAGCACATAGCGCTTGCCTTGGCGAGTTTGTGGGAGTGTGATATAGTCAATCTGCCAGGCTTCCCCATATTTATATTTCAGCCATCGCCCTCCACACCACAGGGGCTTTAACTGCTTGGCTTGCTTAATTGCAGCACGTTTCACATTCATGGATAACCTGTGCGATAGTGTCCATGGTCAAGTCCACCCCTCGATCGCGAGCCCATCTATATGTTGCATCTCTTCCCTGATGGCTTGAGATATCATGGGCCCACTGAGCCATAAATAGCTCACCCCTATGTTGCCAGTCCAGGTCCACCTGACCCACTTCAATCTTGGTGGCCTGATCCACCTGTTGGTTATTTTGATGTTCTTCAGTGGCCCGACTCTTGGGTACGTGAGCATCTACGTGATGTACTTTTACAACCAGATTCTCTAGCCAGGACACAATATCTTGCCACAGTGCTACAGCCCAGATGGGTTTACCTCTGCGCTGCCAGTTGCTCTGCTTCCATTGCTATAACCACCCCCACAGGGCATTTGCCACCATCCATGAGTCAGTATAGAGATAGAGCACTGGGCACTTTTCTCTTTTAGCAATATCTAACACTAGCTAGATGGCTTTCACCTCTGCAAACTGACTCGATTCACCTTCTCCTTCAGCAGTTTCTGCAACTTATCGTATAGGACTCCATACAGCAGCCATCCACCTCCAATGCTTTCCCACAATGCGACAGGATCCGTCAGTGAACAGGGCATATTGCCTCTCATTTTCTGACAGTTTATTATACAGTGGGGCCTCTTCAGCACGTCACCTCCTCCTCTGGTGACATTCCAAAATCTTTGCCTTCTGGCCAGTCCATGATCACTTCCAAAATTCCGGGGCGACTGGGGTTTCCTATGCGAGCCCATTGTGTGATCAGTGTGACCCACTTACTGCACGTGGCATCACTTGCGTGATGTGTAGAGGAGACTTTCCCTTTGAACATCCAGCCCAGCACTGGCAGTCGGGGTGCTAAGAGGAGCTGTGTTTCAGTACCAACCACTTCTGAGGCAGCTCAAACTCCTTCATATGCTGCCAATATCTCTTTTTCAGTTGGAGTATAGTGA
This sequence comes from Gypaetus barbatus, assembly GCA_028022735.1. Taxonomy (NCBI): domain Eukaryota; kingdom Metazoa; phylum Chordata; class Aves; order Accipitriformes; family Accipitridae; genus Gypaetus; species Gypaetus barbatus. Next base: position 37,333,482 of record CM051561.1, on the reverse strand, counting down.
GCCTCGGATCCTCTGTATCCCCGACTCCAAAACCCCAGGGGTTGGCCTCGGGTCTCCCCAGGTGCTTTCTGCCAAAGGCTCCAGGTAGGGCCATTCTCCCCAGCTGCAGTGTAGAGCACATTTTTAACATCTTGTCCTGCCCGGACTGGTCCAAGGGCTACTGCATGAACGATCTCCCGTTTAATTTGTTCAAAGGCTTGTTGTTGCTCAGGGCCCCATTTAAAATCATTCTTCTTCTGGGTCACTTGATAGAGAGGGCTTACAATCAGACTGTAATTTGGCATTCTCCAAAAACCCACGACACCTAAGAAGGCCTGTGTTTCCTTTTTATTAGTTGGTGGAGACATAGCTGCTATTTTGTTGATCACGTCCATTGGGATCTGATGACGTCCATCTTGCCATTTTATTCCTAAAAATTGGATCTCCTGTGCAGGTCCCTTGACCTTACTTTCTTTTATAGCAAAACCAGCCTTCAAAAGGATTTGGATTATTTTCTTCCCTTTCTCAAAAACTTATTCTGCTGTGTTGCCCCATATAATGATGTCATCAATGTACTGCAGGTGTTCCGGAGCTTCACCTTTTTCCAGTGCAGTCTGGATTAGTCCATGGCAAATGGTGGGACTGTGTTTCCACCCCTGGGGCAGTCAATTCCAAGTGTACTGGATGCCCCTCCAAGTGAAGGCAAATTGTGGATGGCACTCTGCTGCCAGAGGGATTGAGAAAAATGCATTAGCAATGTCAATTGTGGCATACCACTTGGCTGCCTTTGACTCTAGCTCGTATTGAAGTTCTAACGTATCTGGAATGGCAGCACTCAGTGGTGGTGTAACTTCATTCAGGCCACGATAGTCTACTGTTAGTCTCCATTCCCCATTAGATTTCCGCATTGGCCATACGGGACTATTAAAGGGTGAGCAAGTTTTGCTGATGACTCCTTGGCTCTCCAGTTGGCGAACCAACTTGTGGATGGGAATCAGAGAGTCTCGGTTGGTGTGATATTGCTGCCAGTGCACCATCGTGGTAGCAATTGGCACCTGTTGTTCTTCAACCCTCAGCAACCCCACAATCGAAGGGTCTTGAGAGAGACCAGGCAGGGTAGACAGCTGTTCAATTTCCTCCGTCTCCAAGGCAGCTATACCAAAAGCCCACTGATACCCCTTTGGGTCCTTAAAATACCCTCTCCTGAGATAGTCTATGCCAAGGATACACGGAGCCTCTGGACCAGTCACAATGGGGTGTTTCTGCCATTCATTCCCAGTTAGGCTTACTTCAGCTTCCAATACAGTTAACTCTTGGGATCCCCCTGTCACACCAGAAATACAGATGGGTTCTGTCCCTTTATAACTTGATGGCATTAGAGTACACTGCGCGCCGGTGTCTACTAGAGCCTTATACTCCTGTGGGTCTAATGTGCCAGGCCATCAAATCCACACAGTCCAATAGACCCGGTTATCCCTTTCCTCCACTTGGCTGGAGGCAGGGCCCCTCTAATTCTGGTCAGAGTATCCAGTACTCGCTTCTCATAAAATTGGCTCAGAAGTCCCTTCAAGAGGATCAGAAATAAGATCAGCCCTTCTACTCTGTTTGGAAACTGGAGCAGCATTTTTCCTGGTAGAATCCCCTTTTGTGGTGGTTTTTCCTCGCAGCTCACGTACCCGTGCATTTAGGACCGAGGTAGGTTTTCCATCCCATTTCGTCATTTCCTCTCTGTGATCACATAGATAAAACCACAGGGTACCTCGTGGTGTGTACCTTCTATATTCTCTCTCTTGGGCAGAGGAACGCTCACTCCTAATAGCTGAGACATTGGTCCTTACAGGTGGGGAATAGGACATATCCTCTTTGAATTGCTGGACATCCTGGGACAGCTTCTCCTCAGCGGAAATGCAGGCTTATAGGGAGGAGGAAAGATTTTCTTCGTATTGCTGGAGTTGGCGAGCCACTTCATCCACTGTCGGTGCCTCTTCGTCTTTCCAGGTCATTATCGCCAGTGAGTTGGCATAGGACGATGGTGCGCTCCGTACAAACTTCTGCCACATGGGTCGTGTGTATGGGACTTCATCTGGATGTTCGGGTAATTGTGGGTTGTCTGGGTCATAATGAATCGTCTCTAGCACGGCTAATTCCCTCAGCTATTGGATACCTCTTTCCATGGTGGTCCACTTGCTTGATTGACATATAACATCTTCCTTAAAGGGGTACCTTTCCTTCACACTTGACAGGAGTCACCTCCAGAGGCTGATGGCTTGTGTCCCTTTTCCAATTGCCTTGTCAATGCCACCTTCCCTGGCAAGTGATCCCAGCTGCTTGGCTTCCTGTTACGGATGCACGACTAACCAAATCCAACAGGTGTTAAAAGTCAGATTTAGTCTTCAGCAAAAGTTGGTTAGAAGTCCGGTAACATTTTATAAAACCACAGGCTCAATGATGTAAAGAGAATTAATACTACACGGCTGACTTAAGAATTCCGAAGATTTAAAGTGATGGCTCAAAATGCGCATATCACTCACCTAAAAGCTGAGGGCTCTCTCCCTCGAGGAGTTACCTCGGGCGGTGCCCCGACCCGAGGGGGAGTCCCTGACTGCAGACCTGCTGCTCCGAGGAGGACTGCCAACATGTCCTCTGGCGGGACCCCGTTTATACCCCTGTCGAATCTGACCTGTGGTCATTTAATCCCTATTGGCCAGGAGGGTCACCTCGGTGTACCTGGCGCATCTCGATTGGCCAGTTCAAATTTCAACCTGCAGCCTCCAGGGTTTCCTTCCCCTTCTCCCTTCCTGGAGAAGTTTCGTTTCCTGCTGGCGGGATGGGGGGGTGTGGAGTGTACTGCCACAATCCACCCCGTGACCACAGTCATGATTCGACTGGTTTCCTTGGAGTGGTGGTACAGTCACCTCTTGCCTCCAAAGTTAAAAGGGGGTGCAGTTTGGTGAGTTTGACGCTCATTGTGGGCCATCGTTCCCTTCTGGTCTAGAATTAAAGTGGAATATCGAATACAGGAATATCCAGTGTATGGACAGTTTAAAGGAGTATACTTAATCATTAGTACAGGCTTCACTACCAAGCGTTTGATAGAACTTATTGCAATATAGATTACAGTAGTCATAATTACAAGCATTATTAAAGATTAGAGAAGGCTGGTCGCCCACCCTGTAAAAGAGAAATCCGAACATATTGAAACTTTTCCCAACCAGTTGGTCCTTGGTGCAGAAACAATTGCCTCCGGGTCTCTTGCCGTATTCTCTCGTTGATTTAGTCTTGAAGCCACATTGACACATTTGGAGTGACCACAGCAGTTATCCATCGACATGTTCAAAACTTTACATATACCCTTCTCTTTCTTTGAGCGTCCCCAAATTGTTAGATGTAGCATTGGCTAAGGTTGATTGATAGCTGTAAACTCAGTTCTAGGGTGCTCTATAGATGTTCCTTGAGTACCATAGTACCATTCCAACTCCACCCCGTGATCCCATGGGTTAGTTGGAGGATATAGTCACATCTGGTGTTTCATACTGAAATAGCATTTACTGCACCTGGTGACTGAGTATAAACAACAGGAGTATAACCTCCTCCCCCATTCAATCTGAACCTCCAACTATAGTTGTTACATTGCTCTCATGCGAGCTCAAGGACTCGCGATATATTAATGTCCATCATTTTTGCCACCACATTATCATCCAGATCTTCACCATCCACGCCTGTCACTGTCATCACTGTCAGCAAAAGGACTGGAATGACTCGTTCCTTCATGGTCCTGTAAGAAAGCACAAACTAGGTCTCGGTCTTAAAACCAGGTCACAGGGTTAGAAGTCCGGGATTATCTACCGGGCACTGATGTGGTGAGTCTTTCCACTCCTATGAGATGGTCTCAGAGGACCAATGTAATCAACCTGTCACGTGCTCCAAAGAGCCTTGCCTTGTCTGATATGCTGGGCCGGAGCTTGGTTTGGGTGATTAGCCTTAAGCCTTATTTGGCATTGTGGGCAAGCTGTAAGAATTGCTTCACAGGTTTTCATAGACACTGGCCAACCCTGGGATTGGCATTCATAATAGAGATCTGCTTTCCCTGAGTGGCCTCGTTTTTGATATGCAACTATTCTGCTAGTCTATCCTAATCTTCCTTCTCACTGGTGACCGTCCTGATTTGGGCCAGGTGGCCCACCTTCTGATTCCATTTCACAGCTGGGGTTCCATCCCAAGCATGTCCCTTCACCCATCCCACCTTTAAAGGTCGGGATCTCCCTATTGCCAGGAGACGTTGCCAGTCCTCTGTCCTCCACACTTTCACATGACCTACTTCCCACTTGCTAGATTCCCACTGACATATTGTGGTGGGATGACCCTGGCTGAACACCAGGTGCCCACCAAAGCCGTTCTATCACTCCCCCCTCCTCAGCTGGACAGGGGAGAGAAAATATAACAAAGGGCTTGTGGGTCGAGATAAGGACAGGAGAGATCACTCACCAGTTACTGTCATGGGCAAGACAGACTCAGCTTGGGGAAAATTAACTTGATTTATTACAAATCAACCAGAGAAGGGTAGTGAGAAATAAAACCAAATCTCAGAACACCTTCCCTCCACCCCCTCCCTTCTTCCCGGGCACAACTTCACTCCCGGATTCTCTACCTAACCCCCCCAGCGGCACAGGGGGACGGGGAATGGGGTTTATGGTCAGTTCATCACACGTTATTTCTGCCGCTTCATCCTCCTCAGGGGCAGGACTCATCACACTCTTCCCACTGCTCCAGCATGGGGTCCCTCCCACGGGAGACAGTCCTCCACGAACTTCTCCACGTGGGTCCTTCCCACGGGCCGCAGTTCTTCACGAACTGCTCCAGCATGGGTCCTTTCCATGGCGTGCAGTCCTTCAGGAGCACACTGCTCCAGTGTGGGTCCCCCATGGGGTCACAAGTCCTGCCAGGAAAACCTGCTCCGTGGGCTCCTCTCTCCACAGATCTGCAGGTCCTGCCAGGAGCCTGCTCCAGCGCGGGCTTCCCACGGGGTCACAGCCTCCTTCGGGCATCCACCTGCTCCAGAGTGGGGTCCTCCACGGGCTGCAGGTGGATATCTGCTCCACCATGGACCTCCATGGACTGCAGGGGGACAACCTGCCTCACCATGGTCTTCACCATGGGCTGCAGGGGAATCTCTGCTCTGGCGCCTGGAGCATCTCCTCCCCCTCCTTCTTCATTGACCTTGGTGTCTGCAGCGTTGTTTCTCTTACATGTTCTCACTCCCTCTCCGGCTGCCGTTTCTTTCTGTCTCTCCCAACTTTTTTTCCTTCTTAAAAATGTTATCACAGAGGCGTTACCACTATCTCTGATTGGCTCGTCCTTGGCCGGCGGCGGGTCCAACTTAGAGCCGGCTGGTATGGGCTCTGTTGAACACAGGGGAAGCTTCCAGCAGCTTCTTACAGAAGCCACCCCTGTAACCCCCCCGCCTCCAAAACCTTGCCACACAAAGCCAATACAGTACCCCACCCATAGATCGGCTCTCCAAGGAGGAAAGGTAAAGAGTGTAATTATTAATAGTTTCCCACAGATGGCTCCCGAAGTATAGAGGTGACGACAATGCTGAGTGCAAATACCAGATTAATCCCACAACCGATGACTTTATCATACCATAAACCAGTGTTATACAATACATCAAAGCGAAAACCTTAATCCACCTCCCACAAATGATAAGCAGCAGCACAGGGACTACATACAGCAAGCGAGGTGATACATAACAGAACTTTAAAAACCAGAGCAACAACTTTAAGAACACATAAATCAACATCGTGACCAGCGACTATTAGACCAATATAATGAATGCTTTTAACAAATTTGTTTTAACAAGCTCTGGCCAGGTTTGTTGTTATCTCAACCCTTCGTGCCCCACGTTGGGCGCCAAAAAGGACTGTCGTGGTTTAACCCCAGCCAGGAACTAAGCACCACGCAGCCGCTCACTCACTCCCCCCCACCCAGTGGAATGGGGGAGAAAATCGGGAAAAGAAGTAAAACTCGTGGGTTGAGATAAGAACGGTTTAATAGAACAGAAAAGAAGAAACTAATAATGATAATGATAACACTAATAAAATGACAACAGCAATAATAAAAGGATTGGAATATACAAATGATGCGCAGTGCAATTGCTCACCACCCGCCGATCGACGCCCAGTTAGTCCCCAAGCGGCGATCCCCCCACCCCCACTCCCCCCCATTTTATATACTAGATGTGATGTCACATGGTATGGAATACCCTGTTGGCCATTTTGGGTCAGCTGCCCTGGCTGTGTCCCCTCCCAACTTCTTGTGCCCCTCCAGCCTTCTTGCTGGCTGGGCATGAGAAGCTGAAAAATCCTTGACTTTAGACTAAACATTACTTAGCAACAACTGAAAACATCAGTGTTATCAGCATTCTTCTCATACCTAACTCAAAAACATAGCACTCTACCAGCTACTAGGAAGAAAGTTAACTCTCTTCCAGCTGAAACCAGGACAATCCTCCAAAGGCATTTGCTGACGAAGTCATGCATTTTAGTTTGTTGCCATATTGTTTTCTGTGTGTTATTTCAGCCATTTTTATCACTGCAGGAAGAAGAAGTGTTTCCGCAATGGTATGTGGGAGTATCACGACTTGAAACATCACTGAAAAAAGTGTAGAGGTTTGTCTTCATGTTCTGGATGTTTAGTTTTTAAATGTCTTGCTAATCGTGATGGCTTCATACTATCATTAGCTAATATCTCAATATACACTTAGGGCGAGGTTCAACATTGACAATAGTGAATGTAAATCCATATTTCAAATGGTCTTCTTGATAATTTTGAATTTTTTTGGCCAACTTCTTGTCAGATCTGACTAGATTGTCATTGTTTTTACCTTGTAATGTGGCTGACAGAGTACTCCTACTAGGAGTAGAAGTGTCAGCTCTGCCATTTTATTGTAGTTTGCTTGTGCTCGCATTATTAGTATTATCTTCAATCTGCAGTTTCTTTGCAGGAATCTTTTTAAGCCACATGTCCATTCTGTGAGGGTTAGTTTAGTTAAAAATACATAATATAATCTGTAAAACCACTTAACTGGGCACACATAAACTGCAATGTATCGCAATATGCTGAAAGCGAACAAATGAATGAAGGTGCCACTGTGAACCCCTCCATGTTGTGGAACACCCAGCCACTCTTCCCCCAGGACACCTTGCATACAGCACCTGACACATAACCGTCTGACACACGGACCGAGTGAGGGCACCAGTGTCAATCCATATATTAGATATTAGTCAAGGTTAATTTCTTTCTTAAAGTTTTAGATAAATATAAGTAGAAGTTCTAATATTTTTTCCCCACACCCCAATGGATCGTCGTGCGCATCCCCTGGGGTGCACGCACCCCACTTTGGAGGCCACTGGAGTAGACAAAAACCAGATTGAGAAGTGACTGTTTCAATGTCCTATGCAAAGCTATTTCAACATTGCTTAGTAGTGTGTTTCAGTGAGTATTACATTTCCTGTTAAAACTGATAAATAAAAAGGAAAACTTGAAAGTAATTTTTAATGCTATTTTTATCCTAAATAAAGATTCTCAGTCTAAAAACTACCATTAAAGTAAAATTCTAGGCCTCTCACCAAAATGGCAGCTGATGCTCTAGTTGTGCTAATTTATTTTTTCTTCTTGAAGCCAAAACGGCAAAACAGCATGTGGTAGGTTGACTCTGGCTCCTCATGGGTGGAGATAAAGACAGTTTAATAAGTGAAGGAAAGAGGAAGAAGAAATAAAAGAAAAAACAAAACAAGTGATACAAAGGCAACCACTCACCACCGCCCACAAGTAGACCAGTACCCAGCTCGGTATCCTGAGCAATGGCTACCTCCCCACCCCCACCCCTCCCCTCTGTTTTTATTGCTTAGCATGACATTATATGGCATGGAATATCCTTTTGGTCAGTTTGGTCCAGCTGTCCCAGTTGTGTCCCCTCCCAACTTCTTGTCCACCCCTAGCCTACCCACTGGGAGGGGCAGAGTGAGAAACAGAGAAATCCTTGACACTGTGAAAGCACTGTTCAGTAAGAGCTAAGCTATTGTTGTGTTATCAACACTGTTTTGGTCACAAATCCAAAATATAGCACTATATGTGCTGCTGTGAAGAAAATTAACTCCATTCCAGCCAGACTCAGTTCAATCGCCACCTCTTATTCCATACCACTTACCTCACGCTCGGGTCTTACACTGTCCAGTACATCCTCATTAACTCCCTCTCCCCTTCCCATCCTTTGATATATACACAGATAGCATTCCCTCAGTCTATGGGCCACCCCCATAAAATGTCCGTAAAATTTTCATAAAGTTTTTATTTAGCCCATGAGTTGAGCTCCATCTGTTATGGTGGTCACTCAGGACAGGAGAGACAGTGTGCTGTGTTGAGTTATTGGGCGCCAAAGCCAACTCAGGTTGGGTCACTGCTGCACTTGCACAGCTTCTTGCGAGGCTCAGGTTGGTTCGGGTGATTCCTGCTGTAGTACTTCCTATAATCAACTCAAACCATGGGTTATTTTCCCCCAAGGTTAAATCTCCTTGAGGTACACACCGGATTTCCCCATCCTCCTGCATTATCCAAGTACACCCGGGTCCTTGAACAAAAGCAATCCCATGAACAGGTTTGCCTTTTCCTGATAGAGAAGCAACCCATGCTGTCTTTCCCAGCCAGTTCCCTACACACACTACAGGGACCTTATCTCCTTCTACAGCACATAGGGGTTTATGTTTGGGCAGGGCCAGGTCAGTCATCTGATCCTCTGGTGTTAACCAGCCAAGTGACTTCTGCTAAATTTGCATCCCCAGTGCTTGTATGTCCCAGTGCCCATTGCTATCAGTATAAACAGTCCATTGTATCATTCAATCTTTCTGCAGGCTGCTGCTTGATAGGAAATGTGGTACACCCAACTAGTGCCATGTTTCTTGGCCCAGGTGCTTATGTAGTTATTTTGGAAATGAGTCCTGTTGTCTGAGGTGGTTCTTTCTGGGGTGCCATGCCACAACAGAACTTGCTTTTCAAGGCCCAGGATGGTGTTTCGGGTGGTGGTATGCATTACAGGGTAAGTTTCCAACCATCCGGTGGTCGTCTCCACCATTGTCTCCACCAGCTGTCCCAGTTGTGTCTCAAGATATTCTATGAATCTTTGATTCTGTCTATTATACTCTGTGTGGCCACCTGTGTTAGTATCCCATCTATGTGTATGTGTCTCTGGAATACACGCTCAGCCTCACTACTGGCTGTCATGGTTTAAGCCCAGCCAGTAACAAAGCACCGCGAAGCTGCTCGCTCACTCCCCTCATAAAAGGACAGTCACAGACTGCTCCAGTGTGGGCTTTCCCATGGAGTCACAGCCATCTTTGGGGGCATCCAACTGCTCTGGCGTGGGGTCTTCCACGGGCTGCAGGTGTGCATCTGCTCCACCATTCACCTCCATGGGCTGCGGGGGGACAGCCTGCCATCTCACCACAGGCTGTAGGGGCATCACCTCCTCTGGCGCACCTCCTCCCCCTCCTTCTTCACTGACCTTGGTATCTGCATAGGTGTTTCTCTCACATTCCATTCTCCCTCCCCCGCTGCAGGTTCCCCTTCTTAAATATGTTATCCCAGATGTGCTACCACCATTGCTGATTGGGTTGGCCTTGGCCAGGAGCTGGGGAAGCTTCTAGCAGCTTCTCACAGGAGCCACCCCTGCAGCCCTCTGTCGTGGTTTAACCCCAGCCAGCAACTAAGCACCACGCAGATGCTCACCTGCTCCCCCCCCACCCAGTGGGATGGGGGAGAAAATTGGGAAAAAAAAGTAAAATTTGTGGGTTGAGAGAAGAACAGTTTAATAGAACAGAAAAGAAGAAACTAATAATGATAATGATAACACTAATAAAATGACAACAGTAATGATAAAAGGATTGGAATATACAAATGACGTGCAGTGCAATTGCTCACCACCCACCGATCGACACCCTGTTAGTCCCCCAGCGGCAAATAACCCCCGCCCCCACTCCCCCCAGTTTATGTGACGTCCCATGGTATGGAATACCCCGTTGGCCACTTTGGGTCAGCTGCCCTGGCTGTGTCCTGTGCCAGCTTCTTGTGCCCCTCCAGCTTTCTCGCTGGCTGGGCTTGAGAAGCTGAAAAGTCCTTGACTTTAGACTGAACATTACTTAGCAACAACTGAAAACATCAGTGTTATCAACATTCTTCTCATACTGAACTCAAAACATAGCACCGTACCAGCTACTAGGAAGACAATTAACTCTATCCCAGCTGAAACCAGGACACCCTCTCCCCCGCTACCAAAACCCTGCCACACAAACCCAAAACACTGGCCAAACCTGCAAATGTGGACAGCAGCAGCCGCATCTTAGAGTGGGTCTTAGAGTGCACCCAGCTGGACTTCAGTGGCCAGGAAGGAGGAATTCACAAGTCCCCAAGTCCTCTAGGTTTGACAGCTCCCATAACATCCTTAACAGTGAGGACACATACTGAGAAACAAATGGTTCATGTAACGTAGAAATCTTCAGTTTAAGAAATGTTCTAGGTGTAAAAATTTTATATTGATTGCATATTTAGAATCTGTGGTGGGCTGACTCTGGCTGGATGCCAGGTGCCCACCAAAGCCATTCTATCACTCCCCCCCTCAGCTGGACAGGGGAGAGAAAATTGTATTGGGTCTGGCTGAGATGGAGTTAATACTCCCCATAGCAGCCCTCATAGTGCTGTGCTCTGCATTGGTAGCTAGAAAGGTGTTGATAACACACCAGTGTTTTGGCTACTGCTGAGCAATGCTGGCACAGCATCAAGGCTGTCTCTCCAACATTTTCACCCCCCTCAACGGCAGGCTGGGGTTGGGCAAGATCTTGGGAGGGGACATAGCCAGGACAGCTGACCCAAAGTGACCAAAGGGATATTCCATACCATATGACGTCAGCTCAGCTATAAAAGCTAAGTAAAGGGAGATGGAAGGGGGAGTGTTTTCATCTTCCGGAGCAACCACTATGCGTACTGAAGCCCTGCTTCCCAGGAAGTGGCCAGACATTGCCTGCTGATGGGAAATAGAGAATAACATCATTTGTTTTTCTTTGCTTTTGCATGCGACCTTTGCTTTCACTTTATTAAACTGTCCTTATCTTGACCCATGAGCCTTTTGTTATATTTTCTCTCCCCTGTCCAGCTGAGGAGGGGGAGCAATAGAGTGGCGTTGGTGGGCACCTGGTGCCCAGCCAGGGTCAACCCACCACAGAATGTGAGAAGTTTGGGTTTCTACAGGAAGTAACATCAATATTAAGTGTAGATATTACATACTTGTAGTCTCTTTATATTACCACATCTTATTGTATCTCAGTCCTGGAAAGCATGATCTGATTCTTCGTAATGAAGAAAATAAACTAATATATAGATGGGGTGACTGCCTACATAACTAACTGTATTCACTCCCATGAAAACATATGGACAGAAACATTTCCTAAAAAAAAATAAAAAGGGACAAAGATGTTTGTTTTATTGATTAATCACTTGAATTCTGTGGAAGAATGGCTAAACGAAAGAGGACACGTATACTTAAGCCTGAGCAATCCAGGCTTTAGCAGTAGTAACTTGACCTTGGCAGATAAGACTAGCTAGAAGGAAAACAACTAAAGAGGAATGAATGTCAGCGTTACAGCTTGCCTAAGGCGCGTGCACAAAGGAGAAGCACCAACCGTATTGTTGCCTAAGGTGCGTGCACAAAGGAGAAGCACCAACCGTATTGTTGCCTAAGGCTCGTGCACAAAGGCCATTATCCAATCAAGTAGCAGCTTCTGCCGCGTGTGACTATATAAACCCTGTAGTGTTTGAATAAAGTAGAGAACGATCATACTCATATTGAGATCGCGTCGTTACTCTGGGTTCGGCTCCCACTCCGACAGAATTCTAATTAGGGACTGGAATTATGCTTCCATTTCAAGGTATCTTTTAATAGCTGTCACTTGTCTTGTATCTCTCTTTGAGGATGTTCCTATGGAATTCAGACAAGCTCTTATGTTACCTGTTTAGAGCAAAGAACCTTGGGTCTCTCTACAAGAGGCACTCTTGTCACTATAGTAAAAAAGATTTTTGTGGAATTCATAACACAAGGCTGTGTTTATTGAGATAAATTATCCCTTTATTAGGAAAGCACCATTACAACATTCCTCAAAATTACTGGAATTTTATTTGCCTCAGGCTTATGACTTGCAACCAAAGACATTGTGCAAAGAAAGCAAAGATTAAGTACACTTTAGGGAAAAGGTGAGAATTCACACTGGTAACATAGAAGATCAGTTTGATGAAAGAAGCCATTCATTACACTATATAGATTGCAATATTCTAAAACATTTTTCAACCCATTGTTTTTAATCAAGAAGAGAAAAGTTTAGCAGAGTTTACAGTACACATACATTTGCTACAATTCAAAAAAGCATTTTTCTGAAGATCATCAAGCATGAAGTGAAAAAATGTACACAGGACAAGGTGAGGTAAAGGCCAACTACTGTACATTTATAAGCTATTAAACAAAGTTGCATATATGCACCACAGTGTAAAAAAACAATAGAGCAGAAAACTGCCTGATGAAAAATAAAATAACCAGTGGCTTTTTATGGCTTCTCCTGGTTATCAATGCTACAAAAGACATTTTTTTGTCTTTCTGATGACACTGAAAATATTGAATGATAAAACCAAGCGTGATGAAACCATTACCAAGGAAACCCAACCCAGAGAAATATACTATTAATGCACATTTTTTCATCAAAAGCTTTTCTGTTGTTTTGGAGATTTTTAAAAAATCTTTGAGGCCCATTTGATCGCAGTATGTTACTTTTTTCCTTTTTTACACTATGATATCATATGTTTGTCAGGCACTATCCTAGAGCTAGTTTATAGAGGATGAGAATACAACCCAATGTCTGTTTGACAAAATTAATTCAGTGGTGTAAAATGAGAAAAGGGAAGGGGATGGGGTCAGTTCTGCCAAGGAAATAAACTCTGTGAATTACTCATCATTACTTCTGCTTGCTTCTGACTGGTCCTAGAGGTAAGAAACACAAGAAAAGTCAGAAATTCTTTGCCAAGTATTCCATGGATTTTGTTAAAGAAAAAAAGAAAAATTACAATTAAATTGACAAATCAAGATAGGCATAAGAAAAGTAATGTTATTTACTATTTTCCTTTCATGACATTTCATTCCAATTAAATTGCTGTGGGCCTCTTTAGAGAAGAAAAGGCACAGAGTCAGGAAACACTAGCTCCTTTCTGTCTACCCAGGTATTTTAAAAATGTCTGGAAAGATCTGTCTTCATTTGTTGCATTAATAGAAACACCTACGAGAAATTAAACCCAAGTGTTTCTAGGGTGGGAATGAAAGCAAACAAACCATGAGTTTTAAAGTTTCAAAGAAAGAAAGAACATCTTCAAAAAATAAGTGCCAAAAGTGTCAGACTTTTTGTCTTCCAGCACCAAGACCAGATCCCACAAGCAAACCCTAACACAGTTTGAACCTGCTCCCCCATCCTCCCAAGATGATGACACAGATCAAAAACAATGCTTAATGTTTCTAAGCATGAAGAGGTGAAAATTCTGAGTGCAAACAGGACAGGGTATAGATGAAATCACTACAACCATTTCCAAAATTTCAGTGAACAAAACTTACATTTTCATCTTCATCCTCATCACTGTCATTGTCACTCACAACAGGCTTGGCTTTTACTCGGCTTTGCCTCTTCTTGCCTTTGTCCTGGCTTTTTTCATCCTTCTTGTTCAGCTTGATTTTGACTTTCATTGATTTTGCTGTAAAAAGTGGAATTGAATGTAACATCTGCCTTTATTTATTGTATACCCTTTTCGTACTAAATAACTTTTAAACAACTTTTAAACAGTCTGTCTTCATGTAAATTCTCCCCTTGTAGCATGAAAATATCCTTTCTGTTCTTTGTCTGGATTGTGGAATTAAGTAGAGATATTTGCTCTTACTTGTGTTCTTGATAGTTGCAGCACTAATTTGCATTAAACTATCAAGAAAATCTGAGAGTTGATCAGGTGCATCCTTCTTTCACTTTTAGAATGTATCATCGCACTTACAGATAGCATTTAGTGTTGCAACTACACTCAGGGAACCTTGTACAAGAAGATACACGTTAAGAAATAAAGTAGGTTTTGTTGCCTGCACATAGAAAAATGTCTATCTTCAGTAGGAACAGACAATTTTGGGGTTTTTTAACTACACAAACTCCATGTGGAGGTGACTGGCAATTTTTGAGTTGACAGCTTACTGAAGAGAACACAAGTGCCCAGTTCCAGGGTATCTGCTCATTTCCAGATGAACTGCTGAAGTTGCATGCTCTGCACAGCTGCTTGTAATACTTGCAGAGTAGCTTAAGGCAAAAGTACTCTAGTTTCTCTATCCAGACACACTTTCAAAGTGCAGTTCTAGGTAGTTAGAAAGTATGGGGTAGAAGCACTTGGGTGGCAGAAAGCAGAATGAAGGGATCCCTCCTTTTCCACAATATCATGTTTCCAAATTTGCAAGGACTTCAAGTTCAGAGGTTATGTGAGAAGGTACTTGTTGAGGAAACTTTAATTGGTCAGGGGATCTGAAAGGTAATATGTAGATCTGGCTCTTTCTATAGTAATTTTTTGACATCAGTATATTGTGAACCTACTGGCAATTCTGTGGAATAGCAGAGATGCAGCAAATTAAAATTCAAATTGGAAATAAAAGACATACATTTTTACCAAGGGAGATGATAAATTATATCAGAATAATTTAATAGGAGATGAGAGTATCACTTCTTAAGAGATGCTCCAACTTAACCTTTAGCATGCTCTAGATCCCAGATGAATTTTTGGCCCAGCCTGGGCCCATCTCACAACAGATTAGCTGGGCCTCTTAAATTATGAATGTCATCTCCTACTTGCCAAACAATCTGAGTTCCATTTTCCTTTTGTCTCACTGAAGTAACATTTTCTGGTTCTTAATCTTATATGTTGCATAATATCAGAAAGGTTGCTCACCTATGGATTAAGGAAGTCACTAGTTCTAAACACTTATATTTACAAGCGACATGATCAGGAAAAGAAGGGTCCATATATACTCATGGTCAGTTAGATAAGGATAAGTCAGATCTGTTTCCATCTGAGCAGTGCTTAAAAGCACCTACTGTGTTTTGTTTCCAGCCTATGAATACTTGAAGTCTTCAGCACAATTCTAAGAAATATAGCCAGAATAGAGTAGCCAAGAGACTTAAGCTGAATGGAAGCAGCCAAAACAGCAGACTTTATAAGAAACTACTTCCACCAGTGGAAAATGAAAGTCTATAACCGTCTCAGTACACAAATGGAAAAATCAATTCCCCCCTCTTCCCTAAATGTATTTCCTTCTCAGCATTCAGCAGGGAACTTACATTCTGACTCTGACTCCTCTTCTTCATCATCATCATCATCATCATCATCATCATCATCATCATCATCATTGCTTTCATCCTCACTCTCTTCTTTGGCAATCTTCTGTCGTGCACTTTTGAATACAGACTGAAGAACAATGGAATCCTCATAGATCTACAGTATGAAAGCAAACCTATGTCAGAACTGCAAGCCAAGCATCATAAAAAATTCACTTTTTTTCCTATACAAACTCACAGAACGTAGCCTTTTTATTGCAAGTAACAATGCTTGTTTCATGAATTTTACAAAAAAATGCCAACATTGAATTTTCATGCTCTAAATGAAGAATCCAGCGAACAGTGAGCCACAAAAATATGACTCTTAAAATGTATCACATTTAAAACATCCAATTAGAGAAAGAGTCCATCCTGGAATGCAATTGTTTTTCTTTCATTATTATTTTATTACCACTAGAATTATGATATATTTTAATTAGATCATAACAGCCTTGAAAAATTGTTGTTCCAAAGTGGGTAAAAAAGAAAATAATTTATCCCAAGCAGCTTTGGGATTCCTTTAAGACTCCTTCCTTTAAGATCTAAAAAGACTGAAAATCAATGCTTATCCAAAATTCTATTAATATTCTGAAGCCTGCTTAGTATTTTTGGTACTATCAGCTTTTATATTAACCTCATTGGAAGAACATCTATGAATAAGAGGACTATATCTGGCTTGTAATGTATTTGCCAGATTAATTTAACAGAAATAAAAAAAAAATAATAATGAGACACTATAATCATCTTAACAAAATGAGCTTGCACATACTACTGCTCTGTAAAACTTTGGAAGCAATGCATTGGTTAAATTGAACACACCATATAAGATCTGTCTCTCCCTGAAAGCACCTTTTAAGCCTCCAGCCCAGATGGAAATGCTTTGCTCAAAAAAAAAAACAACAGAGGAGCATGCATCATACTAATAAAACAAATATGAAATATCTCACTTAAATTTTACTTTATTGTGTACTTAAATATCTCTGTCTGAATTAAACTTATGGGTTTGTATCTTTTAATGTAAGTAGTGCACACAAATATTATATTTTAATGATACAAGTATGTGTGTCAGAGCAAAAGTGGATCCAAACTATTACACAGAATAAAAGAAAACCTAAAAAAATTTGAGAACTACTGCAGGAATGTCCCAAGGTTTAATGAAAATTAAAATTAATGGTACAGAGAGTGTCTCATGCAGAAATTAAAAAAATCGTAGGTACAAGTTATTTGGACTTCATGCTTTAAAAAGTAATACTAAATTTGGTAGATAACATTATTATGTTGGAATGGAAAATATTTCTGCATCATTCTGTGATATGAATCTGATTATTTGCAAAGAACAGAAATATCTACTGAACATTTCTACCATCTCAGTATCATTATTGATAATCCTACCAAGAGAATAGCAACCAAAGTTTTGACAAGAATAATTATCTATATTGATTTCTCATGACCATTGATTTTTCCTTGCATATTTTTACCTCCCTGATCAACTTCCAATTTCAAACTTCTCAGTCATGTTTTTTGATATCAGCTTCCCTTCTTATTTTTTTCCATTTACTTTCATTAGCAGTAAAATAGCTATAAATATCTATATCACTAAGCAAAATCATAGCTTCTGAAGAATTAGTAAAAATTTCTCCCACGCTTCCAATCATTAATATTTTTTGCTTGAATAATTAAGCTGATTTTGGGTTTTTTCATTTAACTGAATGTTGTTAAGATATCAAAAATGTCTGTACAACAGACAACTTTTTATTCTGCTTGTACACAATAAAAATAATCCAGTAATGATCATTTGTACTAAAAAAATCCTCATTTTTAATTGAATGTTCAATTTCTTTGTTATTTGTCAAGATAACATGATATAAAATTCCTCTGTATAGCAAAGGGTCATCTATAGTGTTTAGACACTTGCAGAATGCACTAATATTGGCAGCATGTGACATCCAGTCTATAACATTTTTACTGAAGTCCCCCATGACATCTTTTTTTTCCCTTGAACATTACGGAAGCAGTCATCATGTTATCTATGGAAGCAGTCATCATGTTATCTACTGCAGTTTAATAGTGTGTTGCATCATGCTATTTGGGCGTCATCTGCTAGAATGTGTATTTAACATTGTGTCAGAGACTCTGATACAGGTAGAACTTTATTCTACATATGTTGCCATATAAATATACATTTCCACATATGTTGCCATTCCCTATCTTCTTTCCTACTGCCAACTCAATCTTTTGATAAAAATTTAAACATTCCAGTCTTCCCACCAGCTTTCAGGACCAAATAGGCTGAATTTGTTTTCATAATGAACAATTCTAATTCTGTTTGTTTTCCCAGGTTCCTAAGACTGGTGTATAGGAAAGCAAAGAGTTTATTCTCTTCATGTTCTGTAGTGCTTAGATGTATTTTGTTCCAATGATCTTAATTTTGTTCAACACTTATTTTCCCCCCTTTTCACATAACACTTTGTTTAATGCCTTCTTGACTAGCCTAGTGTGTCTGTCCCATCCAAGATTTAGATCTTATCCTTTTGTAACTAAATCTCAGAGAATCCAGAGCATATATTCCAACTTTCTCAAATGTTTTACAGGTTTTTGTACTCTTTTCTTTTGTATTGCTGTTTACCTCTTCTATTGTGAATTCATAGGACTGAGTGCATCCTTGTGTGTAAACTAGGCGAAATCCTGAACTCTATATCTCTCCAAGATGAGAGATTTGGGTACATTATTTATTAATGAGGGTAGATTATTCCAGTCTCTCAAAATGGATATTGTTCTTTCAACAAGAAAAAAATGTCAACAATGTCCAGAGAATATGAACTATATACAAAAAGATCTAGTATCAGACAAACTTTAAGCTTTATCTTCCATTAGTAGAGCTGAAAATTTCACCACTAAATACTTAACAACTGTCCCTAAGCTGGACCATTCTCTCAATTACTTGTATTATGCACTTTGGTGAGCTCAAACCAACATATGGCTCTTCAGGGCACAGCCATTTAGCATAGATTCAAATAGTCTGAAAACTGTCTGTCCTGGTTTCAGCTGGGATAGAGTTAATTGTCTTCCTAGTAGCTGGTATAGTGCCATGTTTTTGAGCTAGGTATGAGAAGAATGTTGATAACACACTGATGTTTTCTGTTGTTGCTAAGTAATGTTTAGTCTAAAGTCAAGGATTTTTCAGCTTCTCATGCCCAGCCAGCAAGAAGGCTGGAGGGGCACAAGAAGTTGGGAGGGGACACAGCCAGGGCAGCTGACCCAAACTGGCCAACGGGGTATTCCATACCATGGGACGTCACATCTAGTATATAAAATGGGGGGGAGTGGGGGTGGGGGGATTGCCGCTCGGGGACTAACTGGGTGTTGATCGGCGGGTGGTGAGCAATTGCATTGTGCATTATTTGTATATTCCAATCATTTTATCATTACTGTTGTCATTTTATTAGTGTTATCATTATCATTATTAGTTTCTTCTTTTCTGTTCTATTAAACCGTTCTTATCTCAACCCACGAATTTTACTTCTTTTCCCGATTGTCTCCCCCATTCCACTGGGTGGGGGGGAGTGAGTGAGCAGCTGCATGGTGCTTAGTTGCTGGCTGGGGTTAAACCATGACGCTGTCTTACAGTATATCAGAACAAACTGATCTCAGGATTATGGAATCAAAACTAAATTCGCTGAATCTTTGAATTCTATTTGTGACCAAAGGATTCTGGATGCTTCAAAGAATCTGGGCATTTTTATTCATTAAAAGCTCTAATAAGATTAAAAATAGAGGTTTTATATACAGAATTGTCATAATTAAACAAGCACTGAAAACACTGAGTAGGGAAGACACGTTTAACACAAAATGGTTCAGTCAGACCTGTGATCCCTCCAAATTGAATGCCTGAGCATTGTGACACAACAACATGACATCTTTCTCCAGATCACTGAGGTTCCGATATTTATGGTTACGAATTCTTTCCTGTTGCATTTGTTAAGAAGATGGGGAGAAGGATGGATGGCAGCAGTAGGGAGAGAAAAAGAAAAATAATGGACAGGACAATCAATTAATATTGCTTTTCAATACATTAAAACCTTATCTTTAAACATTTTACCTAAGTGGAATGACAAGTATCCGATTAAAACAAACAAACAAAATTTAAAGCCTGTGTGAGAGGAATATGCTGACAAAATGTATCATGGCCAAAGGCAGACTAAAAATTGTGCAATCGCTTTGTTAATTGGAAGGGCCAAAAGCAACAGAAATTGTATTGTTGTGGATAAGAAAGGAGTTCAATTCCAAGTTTCTTAGTACAGAAACAAAAAGAGGTACAGCGTGAGTGAAGGTAAAAGAGATAGCCATGAACTCCTCATGGCCTCTAAGGTGCAAGAAGTTGCCTAATCCTCACCTATCCAACTGTGGCTGTTCCAAGATGTGATGCTAGTTAAAAGATGATTATATCCCTCCCAACAACATAAAATTTTTGCAAGCACTACACTTATTTAAGTTTTGCTTACAGATTCAGGATTTGGTCCTTTACAAAAAAAAAATTAATGTATCATCTCTGAAAGTATGATTTATGTCATCCTGTGTTTTGCTTTGACTTAGGTGTTAGTAGTGAAAAACTGCAATATACATTAAGCAAAATTCATAACAAGGGGTATATTAAAATTTAAAATCTAAACAAAAAATTAGGCAAATTTAATATCCACATGAACATAATTTTAATGATGACTTAATGTTCATATTTCTATATAGTGAAAAGGAATAAATAAATGTCCACACCCAGAAATGGTTCTCACCTTTATTTTTTTGAAGTCCACTGGTTTCCTAATTAATTCATAATACTCTGGTAATTCTTTTCTAGATGGGAGTTGAATGAAGACTTCACTTAGCTGCCGTCCAGAACTGTTGAGAAAAACAAGCACACAATACAAAGAATTACTACAACTTTCTCAGAAAATAAATTGTATACAATCAAATTATTAAAAATCTAGCATTTTTTTTCTTGTAGAGGATTAGCAACAAACTTTATTCTGAATTGATCTTATAGATTTGATACAAATAATTAATCCACAGTTGTATTGGCTTTGCATGGCAAGGTTCTGGTAGCGGGGGGGGTTACAGGGGTGGCTTCTGTAAGAAGCTGCTGGAAGCTTCCCCTGTGTCCAACAGAGCCAATACCAGCCGACTCTAAGTTGGACCCGCTGCCGGCCAAGGCCGAGCCAATCAGTGATAGTGGTAACACCTCTGTGATAACATTTTTAAGAAGGAAAAAAAGTTGGGAGAGACAGAAAGAAACGGCAGCCGGAGAGGGAGTGAGAACATGTAAGAGAAACAATGCTGCAGACACCAAGGTCAGTGAAGAAGGAGGGGGAGGAGATGCTCCAGGTGCCAGAGCAGAGATTCCCCTGCAGCCCGTGGTGAAGACCATGGTGAGGCAGGTTGTCCCCCTGCAGCCCATGGAGGCCCACGGTGGAGCAGATATCCACCTGCAGCCCGTGGAGGACCCCACGCCGGAGCAGGTGGATGCCCGAAGGAGGCTGTGACCCCGTGGGAAGCCCGCGCTGGAGCAGGCTCCTGGCAGGACCTGCAGATCTGTGGAGAGAGGAGCCCACGGAGCAGGTTTTCTGGCAGGACTTGTGACCCCGTGGGGGACCCACACTGGAGCAGTGTGCTCCTGAAGGACTGCACGCCGTGGAAGGGACCCATGCTGGAGCAGTTCGTGAAGAACTGCAGCCCGTGGGAAGGACCCACGTGGAGAAGTTCATGGAGGACTGTCTCCCGTGGGAGGGACCCCATGCTGGAGCAGGGGAAGAGTGTGATGAGTCCTGACCCTGAGGAGGATGAAGCGGCAGAAATAACGTGTGATGAACTGACCGTAAACCCCATTCCCCGTCCCCCTGTGCCGCTGGGGGGGTTAGGTAGAGAATCCGGGAGTGAAGTTGTGCCCGGGAAGAAGGGAGGGGGTGGAGGGAAGGTGTTCTGAGATTTGGTTTTATTTCTCATTACCCTTCTCTGGTTGATTTGTAATAAATCGAGTTAATTTTCCCCAAGCTGAGTCTGTTTTGCCCGTGACGGTAACTGGTGAGTGATCTCTCCTGTCCTTATCTCGACCCACAAGCCCTTTGTTATATTTTCTCTCCCCTGTCCAGCTGAAGAGGGGGGAGTGATAGAGCAGCTTTGGTGGGCACCTGGTGTCCAGCCAGGGTCAACCCACCACAACAGTTTAATGCACAACTTTCATGTTCTTGTCCTGATACATCACCACCATCATATGTGTAGATCATAAAGGAGAAGGATCAGGATTTGAATCTGAATTCTCTAGTGCTTTGTCTAGGGCAGCTTTATTCTTTTCTTCATTTTCTTTTATTATTCTTAACTATTCTCTTTCTTGTCACCTTAACTTTATCTTCCTCTTGGTCTTTTTTATAGCTATTTTTATAGCTCTGGTTCATAGTGAACTATTTGTCCATACCCGGTGCTATTATACCAGATGCTGATTGAAATCAGATCAACTAGGTTTTACAATAAATGCCAGTATTAACTTTCATTCATGAATGTTAGGTTTCTGGGAAGATAATTGTAAGTGCGTTGAAAATCAGTACTGCAGTTTGTACCTCTTTAATCATCCAGAAAGAATTGTCAGAAGTAAAGTAATGGATTATTTAAATTCCTTGGATATCCTAAAATACACTTTGCCTATGATTTGCAACTGTCTATATTCTCTGAGATTTCCAGATTTTTCCCTTGTCCATCCCTTATTAATAGCTACTTTAATGCTTCTGAATAAAAGTTCTTTTTATCCTCTCATTTGTGGCTTCCCAGGTAATAGCTGACTATGAGTTATTTGGAGAGGCAAGATCTGTTGATGGCCCTTATGGACTCAAGCATATATATATATTTATGTATGTATTGCCATTTATCTGACAGTCATGGTAGCAGAAAAAAAGCAGCTTCTGAGAAGAACTGTAGTCTGTTTACATAGACAGCATTCACCAGTGCTTCTCAGCCCATATTTCACAGACAGAAATATCACTGTTTAATTCTATCACAACTTACTCCAAAGGGGCCCTGTTATCTCATTTCCACCTTTAAATGGTAATTTGTAGGAGTTGGGCAACAGAGCCTGCTTGCCAGTTCTTGAGCCCCCCACCTGAGCCTCTCTCTTACAGCTGTCCTCCACAACACAACATTCTGTTGAAACTGCAGGTATCTTATCAGACCCACTGGAACTAATGCTGAATCAAAGGTTAATTTAGGTAATTCTGTCACAATGAAGGAGGATAAGATCTATGGGACAGCTGTGTCCTCTATGAATATCATAATCTATGCCTTCTCAATAGGGATCTCTTAATGTGTAAAATAGTCTCAGGATTTGGGTAGATACTATTTTGCCTATGGACCTAGTAGGTTAATGAACAATTAGGAATAAACAGTTTTCTTCTTTTACATGGAGATGTTCTTCGACTGAGCCAAGATTTCTTAATGTTCTTGATTTAGTTCCAGGACACTTCTTCTTATAGACATTGTATGAGAGAGAGGGAAAATAATTCAAATATTCCAAGCATATCTTTTGTGGTGGGTTGACCCAGGCTGAACACCAGGTGCCCACCAAAGCCGTTCTATCACTCCCCCCCTCCTCAGCTGGACGGGGGAGAGAAAACATAATAAAGGGCTTGTGGGTCGAGATAAGGACAGGAGAGATCACTCACCAGTTACTGTCATGGGCAAGACAGACTCAGCTTGGGGAAAATTAACTCAATTTATTACAAATCAACCAGAGAAGGGTAATGAGAAATAAAACCAAATCTCAGAACACCTTCCCTCCACCCCTCCCTTCTTCCCGGGCACAACTTCACTCCCGGATTCTCTACCTAACCCCCCCAGCGGCACAGGGGGACGGGGAATGGGGTTTACGGTCAGTTCATCACACGTTATTTCTGCCGCTTCATCCTCTTCAGGGGCAGGACTCATCACACTCTTCCCACTGCTCCAGCATGGGGTCCCTCCCACGGGAGACAGTCCTCCATGAACTTCTCCAACATGGGTCCTTCCCACGGGCTGCAGTTCTTCACGAACTGCTCCAGCATGGGTCCCTTCCATGGCGTGCAGTCCTTCAGGAGCACACTGCTCCAGTGTGGGTCCCCCACGGGGTCACAAGTCCTGCCAGAAAACCTGCTCCGTGGGCTCCTCTCTCCACAGATCTGCAGGTCCTGCCAGGAGCCTGCTCCAGCGCGGGCTTCCCACGGGGTCACAGCCTCCTTCGGGCATCCACCTGCTCCAGAGTGGGGTCCTCCACGGGCTGCAGGTGGATATCTGCTCCACCATGGACCTCCATGGACTGCAGGGGGACAACCTGCCTCACCATGGTCTTCACCATGGGCTGCAGGGGAATCTCTGCTCCGGCGCCTGGAGCATCTCCTCCCCCTCCTTCTTCACTGACCTTGGTGTCTGCAGCGTTGTTTCTCTTACATGTTCTCACTCCCTCTCCGGCTGCCGTTTCTCTCTGTCTCTCCCAACTTTTTTTCCTCTTAAAAATGTTATCACAGAGGCGTTACCACTATCACTGATTGGCTCGGCCTTGGCCGGCGGCGGGTCCAACTTAGAGTTGGCTGGTATGGGCTCTGTCGAACACAGGGGAAGCTTCCAGCAGCTTCTTACAGAAGCCACCCCTGTAACCCCCCCCGCCTCCAAAACCTTGCCACGCAAAGCCAATACATCTTTCTATTTGGTATGGTCCAATCAATATCCTGTGGTGTAAATCTTTTGTAGAATATTTTTCCATCCAGTTTACAGCAAACACAATCCTAGCAGTCAAATGCCTGTTAGGTTATGGCAGGTGCAGGAATATACTTTTAGCAGCTGCTACTGCAGGATGAGAAGAGAAGGCTGGCTATGTATATCCACCAGGGAAGAGAAAGTGTTCTGAGCATAGATCCAACCTTTATAGCTGTTGAGGCCAGACAACCCTGTTCTGTACCTGTCATGGTTTCAGCTGGGATAGAGTTAATTTTCTTCCTAGTAGCTGGTATAGTGCTATGTTTTGGATTTAGTATGAGAATAATGTTGATAACACACTGATGTTTTCAGTTGTTGCTAAGTAGTGTTTATACTAAGTAAGTCAAGGGTTTTTCAGCTTCTCATGCCCAGCCAGCAAGAAGGCTGGAGGGGCACAAGAAGTTGGGAGGGGACACAGCCAGGGCAGCTGACCCAAAGTGGCCAAAGGAATATTCCATACCATGTGACGTCATGCCTAGTATATAAATTGGGGGGAGTTGGCCTGGGGGGGATCGCTGCTTGGGAACTAACTGGACATCGGTCGGTGAGTGGTGAGCAATTGCCTTGTGCATCACTTGTTTTGTATATTCTAATTCTATTATTATTATTATTGTAATTTTTAAGTTATTATTATTATTATTATTTTCTTCCTTTCTGTCCTATTGAACTGTTCTTATCTCAACCCACGAGTTTTACTTTTTTTTTCCCAATTCTCTCCCCCATCCCACTGGGTGGGGGGGGGAGTGAGCAAGCAGCTGTGTGGTGCTTAGTTGCCGGCTGAGGTTAAACCACGACAATCTCCTATCACAGAAATATTACCTCCTGCTCCCTTTGTGTATGTGTTTCCATATTGCATGTTTGAAAAGACAATATTTATGTAATTAAAAATTACTGTTATGGGTATGGTGGAAGAAAATTATTAATTCTGAATGCCATTCTCTGATTTTTAATCCATATTTCCACTTTTATAATTAAAAAATAATAAACTCTATAGCCACCATATAAAAAAGCATGAGCAGTAATCATTTATGTTTGCCTAGCAACTAGCAGTCTACATGTTGAAGAGCAAGAGTGACCAAAATAAATTATCAGAACTGATCGTGACAGAAAGATGAGTGATGGTTCACTACTATTGTATTAGTTCATCCTTTTATTCCCATGTGTGTTCACATGTGAATACTTACATATTATATAGGTTAAAATTCCTTAAGGAATAGTACTCCTTTTTATCAAACCTCTTTCCCCTTCAGGTATTCGAAAATAATGAAACCAGAAAGGAAAGATAACAATGAAGCTGAAACTGTAAGATGCTCACATTTCTTTGGCAAATTTCACACTTCTCAACAAACACTGAAATTCCATTTACATGGGTTGAGTGAAGAGTCCTGCATGCTTGTTCTAGTCAGAGTTCTCACACCTAGCACTAGTGTGCTAATTACAACTTCCATTCAAGTGCAACTCATGGTGAAGTTGTTCTAAAAATATCCCAAACAAATACAAAAACCCCACCTTCATGGTAAGGTTGTTATTTTGTATTTATAACCTTCCAGCAGTAATCCAGACAGGTGGAGACATTATTCACTTTTGTTAAATTTATTTTAATTTTTTTCCCTTTCCAAGATTATTTGACTTCACTAGTAGATGGCAGACATTTCCCTATTATTTAAATGGCAATAGGAATAGCAATTCCTATTTTTGATGTATGGCTACATAGGCCATAATCTTGATCAGGGTATCAATCACAACTATTTATTTTGTATGCTTGAAGACTTCAGAGTATTGATTGGTATAATTAATTACTATTTATATTACTGATGACCAGTTACGTTACTATTTTATAACACAGCTAAAAGCTAATCAATTGAAGAAATCTCTGAAACAGTCCAAATGAAAATAATTTTACATACAAAGAAAAATCCTCTCCCCTGAACTAATCTGTCAAAACTAGGATGGTACAAGTACTAATTTAAACATTTTTAGCTTTAATGATGCCGTGATCAAAATGCTACACACCAAAAATATGGGAAGTCTTCTGTTCAAGCAAGAAACATGGGCAGGACACAATGACCCAACCCTCCAACTTTCTTATCAGCCTTATTAAACATGGTTAACAACCACCTACTAAGAGGAGGAAGCTTTATGAAGTTATCAGGTAAGGCTCTGTACTCACTACTTCGTCTAGGTCTAATGAGCTGAATAGAGAGTAGGTGGATCACAGAAGCACACCACTTCATACAACAGAGCTGTTATGGTTGTAGAGATCTGGTAGGAGTCAACTGTCGCTATCTAAGCAAAGTTAATGCAAAGTAACAGGTGCAGCAAAATGTCACCAAGGCATTAAAGAACAAATTACTGCAAGGGAGAAGAGTACAATGAAGTTGTAGGGAAGATGGAGGAATATTGGATCAAATGAATTTTTTTGCATTTAAAAATCAGATAAGGGAAAAACTAACTTCTGAGGATTCTAGACTAATAGTTTATCTTACTTTGAAATTTAAAAATAAGGGAAAGCACTCACAGGAGGAAGAAGATGGTTTTGGAGTCTAAGGCAGCATGCATGTCCATGGTGCAAACAGAGCAGCTAGGGCTCAGATTGATCTCATTTGGCATATAAATTCCTAGTTCAGTAAAAACATGGTTTTATTTCCAGTAAAATTGTTCCTAATTTCAAAAGAGTAAAATAATTACCCTGGTCATATAGAGAAACTTTGGTTTCTAAAAGCATAAGAAAAGAATTACAAATTAATCTCTACACCAGCCTTCTATGTGGACATTTTCAATTTCAGAGGGAATGAAAGACAGAAAGGTTAAAAATGAGGATCAGAACTGGAAAAAAAAAAAGGACGGAAATGCTGGACATATGCATTTCAACCATCTTTCCCCTTGAAGGGGAAATTCAAATTGTAACTGCTCAGCAATGGTAATTCATGACAAAGGAATGATCTGGCATGGAGGGCAAGAAGGCCTAACTGCAGAACGGGTTAAACTGCCTGATGAGATAAGAAATGCCACAGTATTGTCTTGTGGCCGCTTTTGGTAAACACAGCTGGCACTGGGGGATGAACTAAACACCGGGCTAAGGTGCCTGATGCCATCTGATACCTACACTCACATGACTGGCACAGGTGATGTCGGAAGGACAATCTGTTATTGAAACCATAGGAAGAAGAATGGAAGGTCCCTGCATTGAATCCATTGAAGCAAGGAGGTGAAACAATGAGGTTCTGTCAACACTATTGCCTTACTTCTGATTTATATCACAAGTGCCCAGTTCTGGAGTAGTGTCAAGAAAAAAGTGTGTCCTTAGCTAACTTAGCTTGATTTTAATATTAAAAATGACACCCACTTGTGCATAATGAGTATGTAAATGTAAGACCACCTTAATATAATGAGTTAGGTAATTATCTAGACATGCGTAGAAGTACTTTTGTTATATAAATTGTTTTTAACTAATCATGTATTTTGTTACCACTTTTTCCTTGATCCTCATGTGTATATAAGACCCTGTTTGCATTTCAAGTGTGTGCTAGCTTTGTGGAGTTACCACCTAGCACCCATCTCTGCACAGACATGAAATAAACAAATATCTCGTCTCTGTGTGTTATTGGCTCTTCGCGCACTGGGTGAAGAACCCCGTTTTGGAACAACACAGGTGTAAGTGTATATAAGGAATTGGCTCATGCCGCATCTTTGCGGACTCCTTGTAGAACTGCTTATTGCAGTAGGACTCTGTCCAATGCATTGTTCATTAAATCTTTTTATATATAAGCACAAACGTGTTTTTAATTCACCTCAAGGGGTACAATAAAAATTCCCCAACACGCTAATGATATAGAGAACGAACTGCTTATTGCTTAATGATCTAGCTTGTCTTGATTATCTCTCTGTAACTTTACATACCAAGGACTGGTGTTTGTCAAGGGGGAGCCATGAGCAATCACAAAACTTAATTAAATGTTTGATGAATTTACGATCTTGTTGAGAAGGCACAAGCAGAGGCCTTGCTTGAATAGATAGGGCCGGAAAAGATAAGAACTCCTGCCTTTGTTCTCGTCCTTGTAGATAATTTAGCTTAAACTAGCCATATGGTTTTACATCACTAATGAAAACTTAGATAATAAGAACACTAACAAGCACTTTTTTAGGGACTAACGTGCATTCTTTAGGATAAGATGTATCAAAACATGTAAAGGACCATACTGCGCAGAATCACCTGAGGAGGGTCAAGTAGCGGACAAGCGAGGAAGACTATGGAAGACCACCAGAGGACTCCTGAAGACCACCAGAGACCTTCAATGCACCTGCGTAAAGGACATTTGCATATGCTAATAGTTTCCTGGAAAACTAATGAATATGTATAACATTTCTCGGAAACCTAGTGAATATGTATGTAGAACATGTACTTAACCTGCACAATTAGGCCCGATGGTGTGCACGATAGGTGGAGCAATCCCCTGTGCACCCAGCGCTGCCAATAAAGAATACCTACTTAATAGTTAATCAAACTATTGAGTTAGATTCTTTGAATCACTAAACAATTGTCTTATATCACAAATGCAGACCAAGTTTCAACACCTACAAGGGCACCTTTTCTAACTTGCAGATATTAGTTTCTTAAGTGTAGAAATAATTGCAACAAAATCCAAAACCAAAACACTTTAGACATTGAAGGTGGGGTCTGTAAAGATGATGCTTATGTCTAAAAATGTCAGTGTCATCCCCAAGTTTTTCCCCACTTGTGATTTTAATTCTAAATTAGAAAGTGGGCAAATGTGATCTCTGACACAAAGATAGTACATTTATAGATACAAAAAGATTAATGAAACAATATCCTACTCATAATTTGGTGTTAGAAATTCATATTAGCGACAACAGTAAGAACGGTGTAGTGAAAAAAAAGCACAGCTATCAGAGGGGCTAATAAGTACAATTTCCTAATGTTTTCCTTTTTTTGTAACTTTGGGAAATTAATTACCTAGACAAGTGTTTTGTTTGTTTATTTTTTTAATGCCAGATATCTGCTTCAGGGTGATTTGTTTTGGAAGACTTCTTTCAAACAATTAAACTTCTAAAAATAAAAGCTAGCAGACAAACTCCTGTGAAGTTAAAAATTCTATTCTTACAACTGTTCTAGTGCTTCTGTACTTTGAACAGTAATGCAACATTGAGTCGCCGAGGCGAGCTGCTCCGGTGCCGGCCCGGCCCGCAGCGGCATGACAGATCTTGGCGTACAGGGGGGTTTCCTGAGGCAGGGAAACGTCAGAGCAGCAGAGAGACTCACCAAGAGCCGGCAGCTCTCGCGAGAGACGCTGACGCAGCCTGGGCGTTGCCAGAGCAACCGCGGGAGATTTAAACGCAGTGTAACGGAAACTAGTAGTCAGTCCCCGAGGGGAGCTGCTCTGGTGTCGGCTCGGTCCGCAGTAGCGTGGTAGATCTTGGCGTACGGGTGGGGGTTCCTGAGGCAGGGAAATGCCAGGGCAGCAGAGACACCCACCAGGAGCCGGTACCTCTCGTGGGAGATGCTGGTGAGGCCTGGGTGTTGCCAGAGCAACAGCAGCCACCCCTACATCTATAAAAAGTAGCCTAGGGAGCACTAGCAACCAGGCTGTGGTGCAGCAGTTTGTGTGGAAGAGCATGTGGGAAGGGTGTTGTCACCCTACCATCTCCAATGGTCAGTTCAATTGGTGGTCATCACCCTCTTGGAAGGAGCTTAACTATGGTATCCACCCAGCAGAAAGCTATGTCCTCTGCACTCACCAGAACTGATGTGGCTACCCAGACAGATCTCCCATGAAAACATGCAGCCATCCAGGTCTCAGGTTGCAGGGCATGCCAGAGCCTTTCACTAGTACCTGATGGCAGGAGTGAGAACAGCTGCGTGAGGTGTGACCAAGTAGATGATCTGCTCAGCCTGGTGGCAGAGCTTTGAGTGGAAGTGGACAGGTTAAGGAGCATTGGGGAGTCTGAGAAAGAGATAGACTGGTGGAACTGTGCTCTGCCCTCCCTGAGACAGAAACAGGAACAGCCACCAGAAAAAAACACAAGATCAAGGGGATCCTGTATCCTTCCCCCCCACCACCAGGCAGAAGGCAGTAGCTTAAAGGAAAGGAGTGAATGGAGGCAAGTCTATGCTCAGGGTGGCAGGTGAACCCCCTCCTTGCCTACCTCGCCTTCCCAGGTACCTCTATACAACAGGTATGAGGCTCTGGATTTGGAAGGTCAGTCAGTTAATGATGTGGATGATGGTCCATCTGCATTAGAGGCGTTGCCAAGGTCAGAAAGGCCTACCCCCTGTATCGTGACTGCCTTCAGGAGGAAAAAAAGACGGGTTATAGTTGTAGGTGACTCCCTTCTGAGGGGAACAGAGGGTCCAATATGCCAGACAGACCCTCCTCTTAGGGAAGTCTGCTGCCTCACTGGGGCCTGAGTTAAGGACATCACTAGGAAACATCCTAGCCTGATACAGCCCTTGGACTATTACCCATTATTGCTCTTCCACGTGGGTGGCAATGAAGCTGCAACGCGTAGTCCAAGGGCAATCAAAAGAGACTTCAGGGCCTTGGGATGGTTGGTAAGGGAATCTGGGGCACAGGTAATTTTTTTTCCTCTATCCTTCCAGTTGCAGGCAGTGATATTGGAAGAAATGGATAGACCCAGTTTATTAATACATGGCTCTGTGGCTGGTGTCACCGCCAGAATTTTGGGGTTTTCGATAATGGGATGGTCTACATGGCACCAGGCCTGCTGGCGTCGGATGGGATTCGCCTTTCTCAAAGGGGGAAGAGTGTCTTTGCTCATGAGCTAGGGGGGCTGATTGACAGAGCTTTAAACTAGACTTGAAGGGGGAGTGGGATAATATCAGGCTTGCCTGTGACAAGCCAAGGTTTGAGGGACAGGGTGCTAGTGAGGGCCCTCAGCCTGTTGCTGTGAGACTTGCTGGGTACACTGGAGCACACTTGAAGTCTTACAGAGTTGAGTTGGGGGCTCCTGAGGTAATAGGAGCCGACAGGGGAACACCGGTGAAATACCTCAAAGGAATTAAGGGGTGTTCCTCTAAGAAGGTGACATGGCCAACAGCCCAGCTGAAGTGCCTCCACACCAATACATGCAGCATGGGCAACAAACAGGAAGAGCTGGAAGCCACCGTGCTGCTAGAAAGCTACGACCTAGTTGCCATTACTGAAACTTGGTGGGACGAATCCCATGACTGGAGCGCTGCTATCGATGGCTACAAGCTGTTCAGAAGGGACAGGTGAGGAAGGAGGGGCGGAGGGGTTGCCCTCTACGTCAAGAAATGGATAGATTGTGAAGAGCTGTCTCTGAAGAATAGCCACGAGCAGGTTGAAAGCTTATGGGTAAGAATCAGAGACCGAGGCAACAAAGGGAACCTTGTGGCTGGTGTTTACTACAGGCTGCCCGACCAAGGGGAGCCTATTGACGAAGCCTTCTTACTCCAGCTACAGGAGGCATCGCGCTTGCAGGCTCCCATCCTGCCAGGGGACTTCAATCACCCTGACATCTGCTGGAAAAGTAGCACAGCGAGCTGAAGGCAATCCAAGAGACTCCTGGAGTGCATCAAAGATAACTTCTTAGGCCAGGTAATAGACAGCCCTACCAGAGGGGATGCGTTACTGGACCTGTTGGTCACCAACGCAAGTGAGCTAATTGGTGATGTCAAGACTGGAGGCAGCCTGGGCTGCAGTGATCATGCACTGGTGGAGTTTGCAGTCCTGAGGGATATGGGACAGGCAAGGAGTAAAGTCAGGACCCTGGATTTTAGGAAGGCAAACTTCCAGCTGTTCAAGGAGTTAGTCAATGGGACCCCCTGGGAAACTGCCCTCAGGGACAAGGGAGCAGAACAGAGCTGGCAGATCTTTAAGGACGCTTTCCACAGAGCACAAGAGCTCTCGATCCCCATGTGTAAGAAATCAGGAAAGGAAGGCAAGAGACCAGCATGGCTGAGTCAAGACCTGCTGGTCAAACTAAAGTGCAAGAAGGAAATGCACAGGCAGTGGAAGCAAGGACAGGTATCCTGGAGAGAGTATAGGGACGTTGCCCAGTTGTGTAGGGATGGAGTCAGGAAGGCCAAGGTGCAGCTGGAGCTGAATTTGGTAAGGGCCGCAAAGAATAATAAGGGCTTCTACAGGTATGTCAGCCAGAAAAGGAAGGTCAAAGAAAGCGTACACCCCTGATGAGCACGACTGGCAAACTGGTAACAACGGACGAGGAGAAGGCTGAGGTACTCAACAAATTTTTGCCTCAGTCTTCACTGGCAACCTCTCTTCCTACACCTCTTGAGTGGATCGGCCTCAAGGCAAAGACTGGGGGAGCAAAGTCCCTCCCACTTCAAGAGAAGATCAGGTTCGTAACCACCTGAGGAACCTGAACATACATAAGTCTATGGGACCTGACAAGATGCATCCCAGAGTCCTGAGGGAATTGGCTGATGTAGTTGCCAAGCCACTCTCCATGATGTTTGAAAAGTCATGGCTGTCAGGTAAAATCCCTGGTGACTGGAAAAAGGGAAACATTGCACCCATTTTTAAAAAGGGTAGAAAGGAGGACCCTGGGAACTACCGACTTGTCAGCCTCACCTCTGTGCCTGGGAAGATCACGGAACAGATCCTCCTAGAAGCTATGCTAAGGCACATGGAAGACAGGGAGGTGATTCGAGACAGCCAGCATGGCTTCACCAAGGGCAAGTCTTGCCTGATCAGCCTAGTGGCCTTCTATGATGGAGTAACTACATCAGTGGACAAGGGAAGAGCTACGGATGTTGTCTATCTGGACTTCTGTAAGGCCTTTGACATGGTCCTCCACAACATTCTTCTCTCTAAATTGGAGAGATATGGATTTGATGGATGGACTGTTTGGTGGATGAGGAATTGGTTGGATGGTCGCATCCAGAGGGTAGTGGTCAACGGCTCAACGTCCAGATGGAGATCAGTGACGAGCGGTGACCCTCAGGGGTCTGTATTGGGACCAGTACTGTTTAATATCTTCATCAATGACATAGACAGTGGGATTGAGTGCACCCTCAGCAAGTTTACAGATGACACCAAGCTGAGTGGTGCAGTTGACATGCCTGAGGGATGGGATGCCATCCAGAGGGACCTGGACAAGCTCAAGAAGTGGGCCCATGTGAACCTCATGAGGTTCAACAAGGCCAAGTGCAAGGTCCTGCACCTGGGTTGGGGCAACCCCCAGTATCAATACAGGCTGGGGGATGAAGGGATTGAGAGCAACCCTGGGGAGAAGGACTTGGGGGTACTGGTGGATGAAAAGCTGGACATGAGCCGGCAATGTGCACTTGCAGCCCAGAAAGCCAATTGTATCCTGGGCTGCATACAAAGAAGTGTGGCCAGCAGGTCGAGGGAGGTGATTCTGCCCCTCTACTCTGCTCTGGTGAGACCCCACCTGGAGTACTGCATCCAGGTTTGCAGTCCTCAGTACAGGAAAGACATGGACCTGTTGGAGCAGGTCCAGAGGAGGGCCACAAAGATGATCAGAGGGCTGGAACACCTCTCCTATGAGGAAAGGCAGAGAGAGTTGAGGTTGTCCAGCCTAGAGAAGAGAAGGTTCCAGGGAGACCTTATTGTGGCCTTTCAATACTTAAAGGGGGCTTATGAGAAAGATGAGGACAGACTTTTTAGTAGGGCCTGTAGTGATAGGACAAGGGGTAATGGTTTTAAACTAAAGGACTGTAGATTCAAACTAGATATAAGGAAGAAATTTTTTAGGATGAGGGTGGTGAAACACTGGAACAGGTAGCCCAGAGAGGTGGTAGATTCCCCATCCCTGGAAACATTCAAGGTCACGTTGGACGGGGTGTGGTGGTGCATTTTTTCCCCCTCTCTGGGCCAATCTATGAACTCAGGGAGTCTTGCTAGGCCTTAGCAAAAGTGTAATGAGTTGGGCGGTTAAGCGTCCCTTGACCGTACCGGGAGCTCTTGCATGGCTAAGACAGGGAGCTGTACTGACCATGCCAAGGACTCCTGTTGCCCGGCAGAGGCTGGGGACGGGAGTAGGGATAATTAGTCATTTCCTGGCAACCTTGGGACATATCTCAGTCCTCTCCTGACAGCCTTGGAGCATCCCATATCTGAATCTTAACTCATTCCCTGACAGCCTTGGAGCCTTCCTTATCTGAATCATAACTCGTGAAACGGTACCAGTGCTACTGGAATCCCAGTAATTTGCTGATGACTAAAGCCAATCATCTCCTGAACCTATAAACAGCAGTACTAAGTGAGACCCTTTGAGCTCTCCTGGACTGCAGTGGGCTGTGACCAGCATCTCCCTCTGAGTGGAATGCCTTTCAGAGCTTGCAAACTCTTCGGTTTGCGAAGATCGGAGGTCTGTCACTGAAAGCCAACAAGAGTTGGGCTGATACTCTTCGCTCCTTGAGGCTCAACCCTTTGCCTGTTGAGAAAGATGCCGAAGCATTTGACGTGAATATTTCCACTGAACTCAAGGGGAATTTTTAACAGGTATACCTCTTTGACTCACTTATATGTATATCTCTTAGTGTCTTTGTGTATGTGTGTGTGTGTATTAACCTGAATGTTCTATAGCAAGTATATTACAAATATTGCTTTTCAAATTTATACATAAGTCACTGTCATGAACTTTATTTGACTGTGAATGAATCTCAGGCTACTATTATAATTCCTTTAGATATAAACCATTGACCAAGTCTGGGACTAGGAGTTGATCCAGCCGCACCTAGACTCCAACAGGAGTTTAGAAAGCAAGGGGGTCTTCTCTGAACCTCGTGACTCAACGGGAGGGTCTCCCATACCCTTTTTACATTCCCAATCTCTGTACAAATCACGAGAAATCAATTCTAACTTGATTTTTCTTTGTATGTTTCTCTTTTACCCTATTGCGTCTTCCGTCTCTGTATACATAATTTTAGTTTGATTCTAACTTAATTTTCCTGTGTGCATTTCATCCATGTATTAAGTAATAGAGTGAACCTTGCCATTGAATTCTGTGAAGTTGCACTTTTATATAAATTCCTATTAAATCATTTTTACTAATACCATTGGAGGTGATTCTTTAAGTGGTCCAAACCACTACATTTCACGACAAATTGGCATAGTCGGCAGGATGGCAAGTAGTATCACTGAGTACTTACAAAAACATGGAATTAGTTCGAGTCCCAAATTTTCTGAGGAATGGGCTCGTGATAACTGGCATGATTGGATATCTGTGGAAGAACAGCTAAAGTTAGCCAGGGGCCATGTAAAGGATGGAAAAGGAAAGGGAATTATTTGCAAAATGTTAGGTACCTGTCTAGAAGCCGCTTGTCGGTTTAGGAAGAACTGCAATAAAAGGGAATTGGACTTAAAGGAAGAAATAGAAGGCAGAAAAGCAGCTGAATTAATACAGTCCTTGAAAATTGAGCAGCTGCAGAGACAATTACAGGAAGAAAAGGAGAAAAAAAAAAGTTGGAGGAAAGGGTTGAAATGATGCTTATGCAAGCTCCCCATCACCCTGACATTGTGCAAATTAGGAAGCTAATTGTATCCTCTGAAGAATGGGATGGAAACATATGGGGTGACCCCGATGATAGCTATCCAAGGGGAAATAATCCTTTGCCTCCTTTAGATCCCCCCGAATATGAGGCTAAGCCCATTATAAAAACAGAAGAAACCACTGGACCTCGGGGTGGAGCAGGAGATTGTACCCGAAAAACAACCCCATTTGATCCAATTCAGATGGCCAATTTGCAAGAATGCTATGGCCATAAGCCAGGTGAAACTGATAGCATATTTCCATACATTCTGTATGGTATGTCTAAATATTTTGGTGGTTTTAATATTTTGTACCAGCCGTGGAAACTGTTTTGCTGCTAGGTGACTGTAAAAGTGAGATTTGGTAAATAATTATTAGAAATCTTATACTAACACTATGATTGAAACAATAGACAAAAGTATAGCTAAGCAATTAACTAGTAGAGGTAGTTACTCCTAAGTTTTGCAGTTCTTGGCTCTTATGACTAGAGGTTCCTGTACGCTAGATGAGAACAATGTTGAAACTGACCACATGTGATTGAAACTGCATTAAGCTTCAAGATCAAAGAACAAGGACAAGAATAAAGACTTCAAGGACAGCCAACAAGAACTTCACATGGGTCGGTGGTTGCAAAAGCAGCCCTTCGACTCAAATGGATCCTTCATTGCGCATGATCGGATGTAGGCAGTACTAAGATAATCAGTTGCAATCATTTTTATGTATATGTATACTAATCTGATTAATATGCAATTAGTTATTCTATATAACCTGTTTGTGCTACAGCTGTGGTATGCACGCTAGGTGGAACTATCCCCCGTGCATCCAGCGCTGCAATAAAGAATGCCTGCTTTCTAAAACTCCAAAATGAGTCTTAGAGAGTTTCTTCGACCGGCTTTTTGGTATCATTTTGGCGACCCAGATGGGACGAGGCTTCTGAGACTCGACGGACGTGGGATCGCAGGACCTCCAGCCGGCACCGAGATTTCTCGGGGAGACCCTTGATCCCCGTTCCCCGGGCTCACAAGCCAAGGCCACTGGTAAGATTTTATTTAAAGGCATTCTTTTGATTAACCTGGTTCTGGTATTCTGGTCTGGTACTCTTACCTGTAAGCCTGACTAAGAGAAGTCAGCAAGGAAGAAATATAAAAGGATCCTTAAAAATCTGGTATTCTGGTAGAAGCACTTCTCTGGTAAAGGGTATTCGTCTCGCTGGTTGAAGGTGAAAATACTCATTTGGTTTGGTCTTGGTACTTTGATTAAGGCTTTGGTATTTGACTATTGATTTTGGATATGACCTTGGATCTCTGATTGATTCTGTTTGGTATTTTGACTTAGGCTCTGATATTTGACTTTCCAATTTTTGATTTTTGTATATTGAAGGTATTGATAATGGGAACAGGACAGTCAAGTGAACTCCCTAAAAAAATCACCTCTGGGGTGTGTTTTAAAGCACTGGAAACAGCTGGGGGGTGTCCCGGGTGGTAACATGCAGAGAGAAGATTTGATTAAATATTGTAATCATTGGTGGCCTCTGTATAAGCTTGATGAAGGGGAAAAGTGGCCTGTGAATGGGACGCTAAATTATAACACCATGTTACAACTTATGTTATTTTTGAGACGTGAGCAGAAATGGGATGAAGTTATGTATTGTGATTTGTTCTTTACCTTAAAGAATCATCCTGAGTGGCAAAAGGATTGTGGAATTAATATGCCACCCAGTGATCCTTTTGTGCTATCTTTGGAGAAAGAGAAAAACAAAAAAGGTGATAATAAGCTCAAAAGGTGTTGTTCTGCATGCAGTATTGCGCAAAGATGTTTAAAATTATACGAGCAAGAATGAGAGGATGATACTGAAATGATAATTGGATCTCAAAGGGCCCCACCTAGAACTGCTCCCAGAAATAGCGATGAAAGAGAGCCCATGAATAGTCCTGTCGCAGGGCGAACAGGAGCTAAACAGAGTGAAGTTATTCAAGCTCCTCTTCGTCAGGCGCTTGGGACTGAGGGTGTGGCAAATATTAAAGTACCCTTTTCTATTGTGGATTTAAATAATTGGAAAATAGCAGCTGGGAGCTATTGAGAAAACCCTGATCAAACAGCCCATGCTTTTGAAACAATGATTCAGACTCAGGATCCTGATTGGAAAGAATACAAGTAATAATGGATGTACTTTTTGATAGTGCAGAAAGAGATATGATCCAGAGGGTTGCTAAAACCCAGGTAGAAGCACAAGTGGCTTCTGGAGTATTACAGGGAACAGGGGAACAAAATTTTCCATCTACTGATTCCAAATGGGATCCTAATAATTTGGCTCAGAGAAGACTGCTAGATCAATATCAAAAATGGGTTTTATTCAGAATTAGAAACGCTATGCCTAAGGCAATTAACATGTCTAAATTATATGAAATTAAACAAGATAGAAAAGAGTCTCCCACTGAATTTCTAAGCAGATTAAAAGATGCTGCTAGGAAATATACTAATCTGGATCCTGAGTCTGAAGAAGGAAAAGCTCAATTGGCTCCTTTATTTATAGGACAATCCTCTGATGATATCAGGTGTCCTGGTTTCAGCTGGGATAGAGTTAATTGTCTTCCTAGTAGCTGGTATGGTGCTATGTTTTGAGTTCAGTATGAGAAGAATGTTGATAACACTGATGTTTTCAGTTGTTGCTATGTAGTGTTTAGTCTAAAGTCAAGGATTTTTCAGCTTCTCAAGCCCAGCCAGCGAGAAAGCTGGAGGGGCACAAGAAGCTGGCACAGGACACAGCCAGGGCAGCTGACCCAAAGTGGCCAATGGGGTATTCCATACCATATGATGTCACATCCAGTATATAAACTGGGGGGAGTGGAGGCGGGGGTTATCGCCGCTTGGGGACTAACTGGGTGTCAATCAGCGGGTGGTGAGCAATTGCACTGTGCATCATTTGTACATTCCAATTCTTTTATTATTACTGTTGTCATTTTATTAGTGTTATCATTATTAGTTTCTTCTTTTCTGTTCTATTAAACCGTTCTTATCTCAACCCACGAGTTTTACTTCTTTTCCTGATTTTCTCCCCCATCCCACTGGGTGGGGGGGAGTGAGTGAGCGGCTGCATGGTGCTTAGTTGCTAGCTGGGGTTAAACCACGACAGAAGGAAATTACAAAAATTACAAGGAGCAGATTCTCGAGATTGGGGAAAATTATTAGAAGTTGCTTGGGTGGCATATAGAAATAGAGATGAATTACAGAGTAAAATGAATGCAAGGTTAGTAGCTGCTCTGGAAGTAGGAGCTGGCATGGGACAAGGCAGAGGAGTTATTCCTTGAGGAAGGGGACGTGGTCGAGGATTGGGACGAGGGAGAGGAACTGGATTGGGGTCACCAGTGGGATTAAACCAGCCCCTGGGACCAAATCAGTATGCATACTGTAAACAAGAAGGACACTGGAAAGGGGAATGTCCCCCAAGACCTACAAGGTCACAAGTGATGCCAATTTTGACCTCACAATCTCAGCAAGTTCCCCCTTTCTTGGGAAAGTTGAGTGAAAGTATCTGAGCCATCGCTGCAACTGTGCTATTGATTCAAGAAGCTCGTAAGTTCACCCTAGGACAGAGAATTACAGTGTATGTTCCCCACATGGTGATCACTGTGCTTGAACGGAAAGGTGGACATTGGTTATCCCCTAGTAGAATGCTGAAATACCAAGTGGTGTTGTTGGAGCAAGATGATATTTACTTAAAAACTACTACTATCGTTAACCCTGCTGTGTTTTTTAACAACTGATCAAGTTGAAGGAGAACTGGAACATGACTGCCTGCAGACAATTGAAGAAGTCTACTCCAGCTGACCGAATCTCCAAGACATGCCACTGGAAGAAACAGATTGGGAACTATATACTGACAGAAGCAGTTTCATCCATGAAGGAAAACGTTTATCAGGATATGCGGTAACCACTACTGAGAAGGTAATTGAATCACAAGCTTTGCCCTCGAATCTGTCTGCCCAAAAGGCTGAATTGATAGCTCTTACTCGAGCACTGGAACTAAGTCAAGGAAAGCGAGTCAACATTTGGACAGACTCAAAGTATGCTTTTGGAGTAGTACATGCACATGGAGCAATATGGAAAGAAAGAGGACTGTTATCTGCACCATTCAGCATGCAGAACAAATACTGAAATTGTTAGAAGCCATTCAAAAGCCAACAGCAGTCACAATAATGCACTGTAAAGCACATCAGTCAGGTAGGACTGTCCCTGAAACAGGTAACCGATTGGCTGATAGAGCTGCTAAAGAGGCTGCAGAAAAAGGCATCCTAGCACTAGTTCCAGAGAAAAGTGTAAATTTTACCTAAAGATGCTCCAAATTATAATGAAAAAGATGAAGAATTAATTATTAAATTGCAGGCTAACAAAAATGAAACAGGATGGGCCGTAACACCAACAGGTCAAATAAGAGTCCCACCCGCAATAATGAGAGAAATTGCCCGGGCTGAACATAACAAAGTACATTGGGGAACAGAGAACCTTGTTAAACATTTACAAAAGTGTATTTTGAATAGAGATATGACAAAAATTATTCAAATAATTACAAGTAGATGTGAAATTTGTATATGTAATAATCCCAAAACCAATAATAAAATCATTTTTGGAATTACTAAGCAAGGAAATTCTCCAGGAAAATATTGGCAAATTGATTTTACAGAATTGCCTCGAAAAGAAGGATATCAATATATCCTAGTTCTAGTTGATACCTTTACAGGGTGGCCTGAGGCTTTCCCTTGTCGCACCAACAAAGCAAGAGAAGTAGTTATCGTCATTGTTATAATCTGTGTCGCTTTTAGCTGTCTTAAGCTGTGACAATCTATGTTCAAGTGAGACTACTAAAAGAATTAGTAGCCTCAAACAGAAAGGGGGGAATTGATAGCATATTTCCATACATTCTGTATGGTATGTCTAAATATTTTGATGGTTTTAATATTTTGTACCAGCCATGGAAACTGGTTTGCTGCTAGGTGACTGTAAAAGTGAGATTTGGTAAATAATTATTAGAAATCTTATACTAACACTATGATTGAAACAATAGACAAAAGTATAGCCAAGCAATTAACTAGTAGAGGTAGTTTTGCTTGGGAAGCTACTGATAGCAGTGATGCAAAACATAGCATCAGTGCTAGATAGATTTATCCTGCATCATAAAAGGGGCAACCTGTTCAGCTTTCCCCACTGAAACTTCTCTTTCTCTTCTTTTTCAGGAGAAAATGAATCTGTATTGATGGCAACAACAATGGTAGTATGTCCCCAGTTTAATCTCAATTTTTCTCTTAATTGGGATAAGTGTAATCCCTTCGGTCCAGACACGAGACCCTTGGGACCATGCCCTACTGAATTATACTAGAAGTATTGGAATGACACCAAAAGTTAAGGCAAAGCTGAACCTTGCTACTTTGGTAATGCGTGGAGACGAGGCATATCTAAAGGATACGTGGAGATGGGAGACATTATACATAGAAGGATTTAGGATATCAGTGCATTGGGCACTACCCAAAATGTATCTCTAGCTCTTAGCTGCATCCAAGCCTAGTTGTGGATACAATCTACTGTGGCAGGAATTATAAGAGAAGGCGATGAGGGCACCTTACCCACTGAAATTCGAAAGGTAATTTGGGATAATGCAACTAAATTTGAAAGATAATTCCAATCTTGGTGGCATCTAATCAATTTCACTTATGACCATACCAACAATAAAGCCACAGTTTTTGTTTTAACAATACACAATGCTTTGGTATATACCATATACTCAATCATTGCACTGGGATTAAATCACCATGGAACTATACTCTATCCGTTGGAACATAGAGTATGGGCCCAAGAAAATGGGAACAAATGACAAACTATTGATGTTGACACATGCGTTGTACAGGAACAACAGGGATTCATTTGTGAAAGTAATGCCATTAAGGCCCAAGACATTTGTCTTGACACTGAACAAAATGTTTGTCATTTTGAAATACATCCTGATGCAACCCCTGAAACTGTGCTTATATATATTGGAAATGGATGTGTTTATATGAGAACCCTTTGTGATTCTATGCTTACAGACAATACCACCATGGAGATATATAATCACTCAAATATCTGTATTTGTAATTTTACCAAAGTTGTGGGATGCGATTTTAACTATTCAGCTCCTGTCACAACTTAAAAATTGCTACAATCAAACTACACGTCATATCATGACTTACTACCTACCCCCATTGGAATGAATCTTGCATTGGTGAGAAAACTGTTGCAACATGATGACCTGAATCAATTGCTAAACTAAATTCAG
This sequence comes from Gypaetus barbatus, assembly GCA_028022735.1. Taxonomy (NCBI): domain Eukaryota; kingdom Metazoa; phylum Chordata; class Aves; order Accipitriformes; family Accipitridae; genus Gypaetus; species Gypaetus barbatus. Next base: position 37,291,428 of record CM051561.1, on the reverse strand, counting down.
GACAACAGACAAAACCCCCTAATTACTGTCCATCATGATGCAGAAAAGATACACCATATCCTGGAAAGAGTAAAGATGGAGAACATCACTGGTGGGATACCTTATTTGTATGGTCACTGACAGCAACAGGAACTTTAAATCGAATGTCCAAACTACTCCATTTCACGACATGGGGCTTTGAGCAACCTGATCTAGTTGAAGATGTCCCTGCTCATTGCAGGGGGATTGGACTAGATGACCTTTAAAGGTCCCTTCCAACTGAAACCATTCTATGATTCTATGATTTTATTGAGGGGATGGGGGAAAACTTCTGTACTAAGTAAAGCAAGAAATGGTATGAGAAAGACAAGTGATTGATGTAGCTATTTGTGTTAGCTATCAATGACCACACTTTGAGAAGGGAGTGAGGCATATATCACAGAACAGCCCAGGTTGGAAGAGACTTCAAAAGATCAGCTGGTCCAACCCTTTGTGGGAAAGGGAGCCTAGATGAGATTATCTAGCACTCTGTCCAATTGCATCTTGAAAACCTCCAGCAATGGGGACTCCACCAGGTCCCTGGGGAGGTTGTTCCAGTGAATGATTGTTCTCGCTGTAAAAAATTTCTTTCTTATATCGAAATGAATCCTCTCCCAGTGCAACTTGAACCTGTTGCCCTTTGTCTTCTCCATGTGGTTCCTTGTGACGAGTGAGCCTCCATCCTCTTTGTAGCTGCCCTTTAAGTACTGGAATACTGTGACGAGGTCACCCTTGAGCCTTCTCTTCTCCAGGGAGAAAAGACCTATCTCCTTCAGTCTTTCCTCATAGGACAGGTTCTCCAGCCCTTTGATCATCTTCATGGCCCTCCTTTGGACCCTTTCCAGTCTGTCCATGTCTGTCTTGAATTGTGGGGACCAGAACTGGACAGAGTACTCCAGGTGTGGCCTAACAAATGCTGAGTAGAGTGGGATGATCACATCTCTATCTCTGCTAGTAATGCCCCTGTGGATGCAGCCCAGGATCCCATTTGCTTTTGTTGCTGCAGTAGCACACTGCTGACCTGTGTTCAGGTCCCTTTCAGCAAGGCTGCTCCCCAGCCACACCAATCCTAGCCTGTACTGGGCTCTTTGGTTGTGTCATCCCAGGTGCAGGACCTTGCACTTGTCTTTGCTAAACTTCACACTGTTCTTGCTTGCCCACTCTTCCAGCCTGTCCAGGTCTCTCTGTAAGATGGCTCTACCTTCTGATGCGTCCACCTCACCACCCAGTTTAGTGTCATCGGCAAACATGGTGAGGGTGCTTTCAATCCCATCGTCCAGATAATTTATGAAGATGTTGAACAGCGTGGGGCCCAGTATCGATCCTTAGGGGACCCCGCTTGTGACAGGCTGCCAGCCTGAGTAAAAACCATTGATCACCAACCTCTGAGTGTGGCCTGTTAGCCAATTTCCTACCCATCTTGCAGACCACCCATCCATTCTGTATCTTGCCAGTTTCTCTAGGAGAAGGCTGTGGGAAACAGGGTCAAATGCTTTGCTGAAGTCCAGGTAAACAATATCCACTACTGTACCCATGCCAACAGAAGATGTTACTTTGTTGTAGAAGGTGATCAGGAGGATGAGAGTCAGAAAGTGAAGGAACTTGTTGCTGATTATAAAGAAAGGATAAAGTGTTTGCAACAGGCTGCCAAGAGTGCTGAAGCTAAGAATGCTCAGCAGGCTCAGAAGCTAGTGCAGGCGGCAGTGGTGATGGCTGCACAAAAGGCAGAACACATTCATGGGAAAAAGAACAAAGGGAAACAGGATTTGGAAGACTTAATGACAGTTCAGAGTGAAGATTGGGATCCAGAAACATGGGATGGAGTCATCTGGGAATCAAATAAGAATGAAGATGAAGAGTGCAATATGGCAGTTGTTTGGACCCAAATAATATCCCAGGGTCCACAGAATCCATCTCAGGGTGTGTCCGAATGACCTCATATGGCCCCTAAGCTAAAAGACAGTACTGTAACAGTTACTAGGGGAAAAGGGGAGGCAGGGTTTTGTTTCTGTCTTTACAGGTATAACAGAGAAACCAAAATGGTCACTTCCTGGGTGATACTATTCAGCTTCACATGGGGGATATATATTGCTAAATCATCCAACGCCACAACTGGATGGAATAACACAACCATTTTTGAAAAATCAATCAAAACCAAAGCCACAGAGAACATCACTTTGACCACCATCTCAAGTAGCAAAGATAGAATTGTCAGAATGAGATAACTTTCATAAGAAGTAGGGGTGGTGTGGGAATCGGGCAAAGGATGCAACATTTCCCTAAGTCGAGGAACCACCAACAATGCAGAATTAGGCACCAACAGTAAATCAGGAATAATTTGGTAATATAGGAAAAACAACCAACAGTGTCAAAAGGAAAATGTGTTTACGGAAAACCAGTTAAATAACATGGTTTATTTAGATTTAGGAGAAAGCTTGATAGGGCAATATTGAGCCAATGCAACAAAACCTGGGTCAATTTGACTACAGTATATTACATTCTGGAAACTGACGTTAACAAGACTAATGTAAACATCTGGCAATCATTTTTGTTAGGAAAAGAAAGAGGTGAGGGCCCTCGGAGTGAATATATTATTAAAATGAAATTTAACAAAACCATAATAATGTCATGATCTCACAAATAAAGCATTATGGGGAATGATGAAAGGCCAGGGGATTTTACAAAAAGCAAGAGACCTGTCAGGTACACTCAGTGTTTTAGAAAGTCTAAGCATAGGAACCCAAATGGGAAGCCTCCAAGCCCAACTCCAAGATGCAGTAAAATTTATAGGCATGTGGATAGAATCAAGCAGGGTTGCTTTGCAAGGAGGTGTGCAAACCGTAAAACTAGAATTTGTATTGGAACAAAAATTGTTTAATGCCACTGCAGCAGCAGGTTTTGGTTTGGCAGGAACAATAAATGATTCTTTAAAGAACTTAACATGTTATATAATACAACAGCAACTCAATATGGAAACGCAAGCATTGATGTCTCAAGTACAAATGGGGTGGTGGCAGAAGGAAATGGACTGATTACTAGGAAAAGACAAGACACCCTCTTTATCTTTGAAACAAGGCAGTTGTCAGCTGCAACGGATTATAAGATTGGGGTCAACAGGATGGTTCTGGAAAATAAGATGTGCAGGAAAAAGGCAGTTAAACCTCCAACAATGTTGGTTAAAAATGCTTTAACATAGAACAATGAAACTGGCCCACAATGTCCTTAAATTCACCCACTCTTAGAGAGTTTCTTCAACTGGCTTTTTGGTATCAGAATGTTTCATTAAAATCTGTACTTATGTTGGAATGTGTAATGGGAAGAAAAGGAAGCATACTAGTTGCTAAATATCCCTGCATATAATAGGGAAATCTAAGGAGGAAGCTTTCATTTGTTCTGAGGACATGGCAGAGATTTCTGTACTAAAACATACATCCAGCTAAGCTATCTTTTACTGCCTTGGGTAAAGTCCTTTAATTGGGATTTACAAATAACTGGATATCTACTACTTTGAATTTCCTGTCACAGGATTTAAAGGAATTATATATTTTATTTGACTACATTGAATATTTATCTCAAATGCTGCTAATTTGTCTATTTGACTTTATTTTGACCTCAATTTAATAACTGTATAGCTCAACCTTTAGTTTATTATTTGCATTATTATAGCCTTTAAAAATCCTAAATGTAGGCAACCCATCCTGTTTTGTTGGATGCTGTTCAAATACATAAGAAAAAGACTGTCCCTGCCCCAAAATGCTTACAACAGAACTCTAAGACAAGTCATGACAGTGGAGGAAGTATATAGGGACTCCCCTCCCTTGTCAACATTATGTAGAGGTCTCTATACATAAGCAGCCAACTTGTATTCAAGAGTTCTGTAAGCATCATGGAAAAAGACATTTTTTAAAAGATTTTAAGTAGAATAGAGAAGTGGTTCAATGAGTACAAGAAGCTCAAGTGTGAGGGGAAGCATGAGAGAAAACACAGAGACCTTCAGTAGTTTACTCCTAGTAAGATTTTTCTTGATTTTTTTCTCCTGGCTTATTAGCTGCAATAAAGAGTGCAAATTTGCTTTTGAGGAAGCAACTCAGGCCAGAGCCACTAAGACTTTCAGGTGGGTATCTCCTGATAACCCTTTGGTCTAGATTAACCCTTTGGACTTTCATAAAGTAGAGATGAAACATTTACTAGTACTGAAAACTTAAGTTGAAGATGTAAACAGTTTTAAGCATTCAAATACTAAATGCATGAAAAAATGAAGCTTCATGGCCTACTCCCTTTCTAATGAACCTGTCCCTCTATACTTGCCCCAAAACCCCAGAGTTGAAAAAACAAAAAAGCCCCCCCCCCCAAATTCAAGGGTTCAAATGGCTAAAATAAAACTCATTCTGAAACTGCCAATCCTGAAAATGCTCCTCTAATCCAAAGGAATAACTCCAAAGATTTTTTTAATATTTAAATCTTTACATTTTTAAGAGCCTAAATTTGCACTTCTGTGTTTTCCCAGCCTTAATATGACTACATGGTTTGATGCTAGCTCATACACAATCAGAATAAAGGAACTCGGCATTCTCACTCATTCCCTTCAAAAACTCCACTCACAACACAGGCATTTCTAATGCCTGATGGACTAGGGCTCCATAAGCTTTCTACATTGGCAACCAATCCTGTCTTTTAAAAAAAACCACAATTACTGGAAGAGGGAGTGGTATCCCTCAGTGCAGTAGTTACCTGGGTGGTAGAGATACAGATTTGAACCTCACTGGGCAGAGGAAGCAAAATGCCCAAATCTACTTCTTAAGTGACTGCTTTAACCACTGAGCTATGATACATAGGAGGAAGGTAGAAGTGACTTAAACCTGTTACGTTTAAAATTGAAAGTAGGAGCTCTGACCAGAAGTGCTTGCCTTCTGGAAAAGGTCCAAGGCTAGGGACCCTAAATGGAAAGAGATAATTTCTTGCAGCTCTGATTGGAATGCCTGAATTTAAAACACTCCACTATTCCTAGCTTTTCTGCTGGTTAAAAGCCACAGCAAACTGAATCTTGCTGACCTTTTAGGCAGCTCCTGCTCATCATGCTCATTTTTTGTAACCCATTTTGAAGGAATAAACTTTTCAACATGACCGAATCATGCTATCGGAGGATGAAGCCCAAGGATATTGGGGGCCGGGGGTGTTTCTCACAGTAGACGACCCTAGAGAACCTTGGTCACTGACCCAAAGGGTGGCTTATTGGGTGGGAGGTTTAGACCCTCTAGAAAGAGGAGATCCAATCAGTATTGATACCCCCAATATTGATCACTTAACTGAAAGCATCCAAAAACCCGCCTGCCTCCAACTCATGCATCATAGACAATTAATCCCGAGGCAACCATCCCTAATGCTATTGATAGCCGATCCCGACCGAATGACCCCACTTATAAGGGGCTTGCCAGACTCCCTAAAATGATATGCAATTCAGTTGCAAGATCAACTAAGGGACACCCTGACTCCGCAAGCAGGAAATCCTGCCAGGCTGAGAACAGGCAGAGCCCTAACCTGGGGTGAGGTTGCCCAGGAATTAATTAATTATGGAAGGAGAATGGGAGTAATTGGAGGAACTGGTAAACAACGGGCAGTGGTACGGAGAGTAGAACCAAGAGAACAACCACCCCCCCTGAGAAATCAGGGAGTCAGGAGGAATTTATTATGGGCTGAAGGAATTGAGAGGGGAATTCCCTGAGATTTAATGGAGGGGATGCCCACCATGGCACTGGAGAAGCTTGTCCGTGCGTGGAGGGAAAAGGGGGAAATACCCCCAAAAGAAGGACCACCTACTCGAGACATTACTAGGTCAGAACCTAAAGCGAGCCTGCAGACAAACACTCCCTCAGCCCCAGAGGGAGATCTAATTTACTTGAAGTCGGGAAACGAGACACGCTGTCCCCAGTAAGTGAGCCGGGGGACAGCGGGTGGGTCTATATAAGGAGGCTTACAGAAAACAACCGAGGGGATTTAATGATTACTTTCCCCCTTGGTCCCCTTAAAACACCCGTCACCTTCTTAGTAGATACCGGGGCTCAAATGTCAGCACTTTGACAAGATGTTGCTGACCACAGTGGGATAGTTGCTGACAAGAAACAAATATGGATAACCAATGTATTTGGAAACTCTCAGCCCCAGGCAACTGCTCGAGTTAAGTGTTGGTTGCCAGGAGATGAGACTGCAACAGAAACTATGATGATACTGGGACCACTACCAACTAACATTTTGGGACTAGATTTGCTGAAAGGACGAGCCTGGATAGACTCGAGAGGAAGAGAGTGGGTGTTTGGTCTCCCCACCATGTCTGTACAACTATTACAGCCTGCACCTGAACTACCCCCTTCTAAGATTGTTAATGTCAAACCTTACTTGTTTCCCCTAGGGACAAGAGACAGGATCACTTCGGTGATAGCTGAATTATGGGAGCAAGGGATAGTTGTCCCCACACACTCGCCTTATAATTCCCCGGTGTGGCCAGTCTGTAAACCCAACAGAAAGTGGCAATTGACCATTGACTACCGTTGCCTGAATGCCAACACAGGCCCCTTAACAGCTGCGGTGCCTAACATAGCTGAGCTAATTGCAGCCATACAAGAACAAGCCCATCAAGTTTTAGCAACTACTGATGTAAAAGATCTGTTCTTTATGGTCCCTTTGCAGGAAGCAGACAGAGATTGCTTTGCTTTTACATGGGAAGGCATGCAATTCACTTTTACACGTCTCCCCCAGGGATATCGGCACTTGCCGGCAATGGCTCATTATGCATTGGCTCAAGAGCTCGCCAAAATCACTCCTGCAGAAGGGGTTAAGGTATACCAGTATATTGATGATGTATTGATTGGCAGCCCTGATATCAAAGAAGTGGGACAGACCTAAGCAGAGATAATTGCTCACCTAGAAAAATTTGGACTCCAAATTCCAGATGAAAAGATACAACTCTCATCTTCTGAAGTGAAGTTCCTGGGTATCTGGTGGAGGGGAGGAACAGTGTGCATTCCCCCTGAAACCTTAACTACCCTCAAACAGGTTAAAATGCCTGGATATGAGAGGGAACTACAACATGCCCTAGGTTCGCTCGTATTCTGGAGGAAACATATTCTCAATTTCTCTATCATAGCCCGGCCCCTCTATGACTTAACACGCAAAAGAGCTGCTTGGGACTGGACCCCCATTCATGAGGAAGCTCTGAAGCTGTTAATCTTTGAGGCTGGGGTATATCAGGCCTTAGGGCCAATACACCTGACACATCCACTCCACATGGAGTAGGGTTTTGCAATTCACAGACTGTCCATACATATGTGGCAATGCGGACCAGAAGGCCCGACTCGGCCTATGGGATTCTATTCGTGCAGTTTCAAAGATGCAGGAAAACTGTATTCAGTTTGGGAAAAAGGCCTCTTTGTAGTTAGCCTAGCTTTGCAGGATAACGGGAGCCACTTTACTGCCGGGGTGGTCCAAGAGTGGGCACACAATGAAGGAATACAGTGGATTTTCCATATCCCATACTACCCTCAAGCAAATGGGATAGTGGAGCGTACTAATGGACTTCTAAAACAAGCCCTAAAACCCCACAAACTGGGATGGCTGTGAGTGCCAGATGCGGTCACGTAAGTAAATGGCCGCTGGGGGGGTGAACGGATGTCCTAGACTGACTGCATTTTGCCCAAACCCCCCCTCCCTACTTCCAGGAAGGGGAGATAAGAAAGATCCAATACACCCGCTCCACTATCCTGGACAACCTGTCCTGGTAGATTTACCTACTGTAGGGGAAGTAATCTATGTATGCTTTATATTTGCACTTTGTAGAACCAAGGAGAAAGACGGCAAGGGACGCATGTTAGTCCTGACTATATTAATTGTTATTTGTGTTATCAGTTTATTGTTATTTGTAATTTTTGTCTGTTATTATAGAGAAAAGATTCTCCAGATTTTAACTTGAAATTTGATTCAAGGTTTTATGCACCTCTGGAATGACACCAATCCAGGTGTTTGTACAAAGGAATTCAATTCGGCCTAAAAAAACAAAACAAAAAAACCTCTCTGACAATTCAAAGATTTATCTTCCCTGAGGAGAAAACCTTGAATCTTGTGATGTTGTTGTTAAAGGAACATAGGGTATATGGGATGTTAAATCTCACCGATGGAGAATGCTGTCTCACCATATACAACGCAACTATCTCCTGAGAAGAAGCGCGAAAGAAGATGAGAAAAGTTACAAGACTGGAGAACTTTTCTAAACGATGCAACCAAGAGACTGACTTAATGGAGGATCGTTGCTGACCTCTCTCCTAACGTCCTTGGGACTCACGGGGTGGGGAAAATGACTTGTTAGCATTGGACACGTTGTTATGTGGATTTTTTGTTCTGTCCCCCTCTTCTGTCCGTTAAGTATCTCTCTCCTTTTTCTCTCTCTCCCCTTTCTTTACATCTAAATCACCAGCCTGGGAGAAGACTACGACAATGTTTAAGCCACGGGGTGGTGTGAGAGAATGAAGGAGTTAATGTCTCAAACATTGTGGTGGGGCAAGTTCTGCTTAAGGACTAACTCTGCATAACAAGGAACTCTGCCTAGCAAGGAACCACAGGTGAAAAGAAGCCCATCAGTGCCCATCAGCAACAGGAGGGGGAGGGCGTGCTGGAGGGTGCACAGTTCCCTGTTCTGTTGTGCTGTTCTGATATGCTGAACAGGGCAGCTCACCATGTATGGCGAAAGATCACGTTGGCAGGGAAGGGGAAGCTACTCCCCAAACGACCCCCAAGCCCATGGCCCAAAGGCTACCTAATTAGCCTAATGAGTTCGAGTGCCTGCCCGAAGGAGGGGCAAGGAGATGATAAAAGGACACAAACTGAAGCCCCATGTGTGCAAGCCCACCGGAACCGGACTCCTTGGCTGACTGAACCCCTTAGCTGACTGAACCAACGCTGGATCCAGGACTGGTGAAATCTTTCTCTTCTCTCTCTCTTTCCCTTTTCCCTAATCCCTATGCCTCATCCCTTTAGACATAAACCATTAACCAAGTCTGGGACTAGGAGTGGTTTCAGCTGCCCCTAGGCTCCTCTCTGAGAAGGAGCCTAGAAAGCAAGGGGGTCCGCTTTGAACCTCGTGACTCAACGGGAGGGCTCTCCTTATTGTCTTCCCTGAACTGATTCCCAAATAAGCAAGGCCTGTAGTACATGTTTGGTGATGTATGGTTAGCACGTTACACAGTTTACTGACATAGTTTCATGCCAATTTTTGTTGTGAGCATACCAATTTTGGTGGTGAGCATGCCAATTCTTGTTGTGAGCAAATAAAAATTGAGTTTTGTGAGTTAAAGGATCCCTGGTGTCGTTTCACCTTAATCCTGACCTGGGAATCAGCAAACCTGAGTCATCATCCTGAGAAATTGGGACGTGACAATTAGGAGGTACTCAGTTCAGAAACCAAATAGGTTACACTGGTGCAGCTCCTCTGGTGTGAAAATGCCTTCTTTTTGAATGAATTTTATATTGATTTAGTTTACACCTGCTCCTTATTCAACTTAAATAAATAAATGTATGGCAAAATAGGAATGTCTACACAGGAAAGTTGCACCAATTTAAGTAAATCAGAAACCTCAGATCAAACAGTACAAGTTCCACACATAGCTGAAGCCTGATACAGAGTTGCTATTAAGTAATAGCCAAAGATGAGCATTTCTCAAGTTCTTTCTCAATAAAGAAGATGATTTTCAGTTGGAAAATAAACAAAATAAAAATCTCACAACTTCCATTTGGATTAGAAGTTAGTTATATTTCTTCCTGAGGTTCAGTTGTCTAACATGTGAAATGTATATATATGTTCAAAATTGGGTTTTAAGGACAAAAAAGCTTCAGTCTCATTTATGAACAACCTACTAGTGCTCAGTATTTCTACAGTTTTTCCTTTGAAAAGTCAAGTGTTCATTGGGCAAACCCTAAATATTTTGGGACTATTCTTAATTGTCATGGTGAGAATTTGTATTGACAAAACTATATCCACACATTTAAAATTATTTATATAATTATTAAGACAGAATACTCCATTAAGCTAAAGAAAACCCCTTCCCAAACCTGCAGTACTGATATATATCTACTAAACAGGACAGTAGCATTTCTAAGCAGACATGATATGCCCATCTTTTAAATTACATTTTGACAAGTTTCGATCAACCAGTTCCTTTAAAAAGCCCTCTATGTAGAGGAAGACTTACAAGATCAGGCCCTAAATGGAATTATTTTATTTATAAATAAATAAATAACTACAATTGAAAATTACATAGGATTAAGTTTCCAGAAATTATTTGTCAAAACCAAAAAAGGCTGAGCTCACCTGTCTTTGTAGTTTATCACAGTATCAATAATGGCATTCATCTGTTTTGTCAATTTAGGTGGGTTGGGTGACAACTTCTCTGCAGGAGGTCTGCCTCTTCTTTTCTTTGCTTTCTCCCCATCCTCTTTCCCAGAATCTTTATCCAAATTTCTTCGTCTCTTCCGTTTTTTAAGCCGGATTTCCTCTTCCATTTCTTCCAAATTGCCGTCTTCAATTGCCTGACAAACATGGATTAAAAAAAAACCCCAAAAAAACCAAAAAGAAAAATATGCAAAGACAATTAACAAGTATTTTAAAAAAACCCAAGAAAAATACAATGCAACAAGATATAGATAATTCAACATTAAATGCTCAGTCTATTTATAAAAAAGATTTCAAAAGGAAATTCAGTTACTGACAAATAATAAGACACTAAAATTAAATTAGTTATATAAAGAACCCTACCACCTAGATACATATTCATCTGATCCTGAATTTCATATATATGAGGGCTTGCATCAATTTGTTCACTTTAGTAGCAATCCTAGAGGATGTAGTTCAAGAGAAATACTCTGATGTGCATGTTTACAGACAGGATAGTCCACACCATGCTCAGCTTCCAATGAAAGAGATTACAGTTTTTTAATATGTTTTTTTACATACAGACACACACACACTTTATCTAGTAACATACTAGACTCAGCTTCTCTTTCAAAGAATTTAAGTGACCTAACAGTTAAAACCATATCTAAAAATGTATTATTTTCATTTAGAATAACAATCAACGAAGAGGCAGAAGCACTGACAATAGTGTTTTGCAGTAAAGAGCACTCAGAATGAAAAAAGAAAAAAACACATGCATAGCCACAAAAAATTAACAGTTTCAATTACCCACAAATGTGTGCTTTTAACCAGAGCCAGCAGCACCAGGTAGAGAGATAAAATCTCTATGAAAATAAACCAGGCATAAAGGGAACCTGTTCACATACTAACAGATCCAGGTGAAAAAACAAGAAGCTGAACTTTTTTCTTTGGGGGGAAAAAAAATCCCATAAAAATCTTAAAAGTAGGCTTTCTGAGTAATGCTTTCTGAAACATAACTGATGTTGATATTTGTCCCTCTTGCCTCTCAATATTGCCTTGAATACATGCAAATACTAATCAATCATTTCTCATAGCTGAAAGAACTATAATCATAAAGCAATTACCTTCATTTCTCTACAGAACCAAACATGACTAATATTTATGATCATATGAGAATAACAATCAATATAAAAAGAGTGATTACAGCCCAGACATAATTTATTTCATTTGCATTCTCTTGAAAAATATTTTATGAACAAAACCTGGTTCACTATACAAAAAAACCTGGCATCTTAAAACCACTAGTGGGATTTCAAAATCTGTTTCCTATTCATTCTCTAATGTGCAAATCCATAGAACAAACACGAACACAGAATCCTGAGGGACAGCCTGAAACAAGGCCTTAATAATCAAAAGACAATTTCCATCATGCTTTCAAGCATTCAGATAGCCACTATGAAGAAGACTTGAGATCTGATGAGTTAGGAAGAGTAAGTAAGGAAAAAACTGCACGAAAACTCATTAATATTCATTTGGTTAAATCAGGACACCCACCATATACCACTGCAGCTAGCAAAGATTAAGAAAAGGAAATTTCTCCACAAATTTTAGAAGCTAAAAATAATAAATACAGCATGCAAGGCTGTCAACAGTTAATGTCATTGCTCTCCTTAAGCATTCAGTTGCACATCGAAATACAGAGAACACCAGCTTTTGATGTCTTATACATCTACATATTCCTGTGATGTAGTTCTACTGAACCTTCAAGACTGCGATGAAAAAGGTTATTTACCTTACCACTATCAGCAGGCCGGCTATCAGAAATCACAGTTAGTGGGGATAAAATTAACAAACCAGCAAAGCAATGAGCTGCTAGTCTCTTCATCAGCTGATCAGGGGAAAAAAAAAGAGAGCTGGGGAAAGGCTATGTTTTCAGATACAAGTAATTTTATTTTAGCAAAAAATTAATACTGAAAAGATTGTAGATACTCAAATCTGCTGTTTCATTCTACCTAATACAAGGCCCAAGGCCTTCTTCCTTCAGCTTGCTTTAATATTGACAACTACTTATCATATTTTTCTCTTATTATTCTAGACACTCAGATTCTAGATTTTTAGCTGGGCAGTTACCAATTCTTGTTAGCATTTTAATTGTAAGAGCAAAATTGGTCAATTTCATGTATGATTTTAAAACTAAAATAGATTGTATGCAATAAATACAGTTTTAAAATGCAAACAATACTTTTTATTGTTCTGTACTGAACAGATTAGATTTTGGTTATTACAACTAATACAGCAAAATACTCAGAATGACAAGAAAAAAACCCCAAGGTTAGCATTTTGATGCAATGTGCTTTAGAAAATGGATATTCACTCATTAACCAAAACAAAAAAAATATTTTCTTGCCAAATGTTCCCCCCCACGCCCTCCAAATCAATGGTGTTGTCACCACCACTGAGTACTAACATCTCATTTAGAACTGTGCATACAGTTGTTACTTAGGATATATGCTATTTTGAAAAATTGTTGTGGGGGGTAAGATCAAAGTCAAAAGAATGTTTGGGGTTGTTGGTTTTTTTAAAATGATGTTGGCCAATGTAGTTAAAAAAAAAAAAAAAAAAAAAAAAAAGAAAGAACAGACAAATTGTGACATTTGCTCTTCCACTCTGTAAATCATCCTTCCAAACCTTTACCAGCAGGATAATGCAATGCACCCCAGAAACAAATCTCCAGTTTCTGATGGATGACATGTTGCACAAGAGTATAGGACACAGCAGACATCTCCCATGCTCAAATGCCTTTAGATTAGTGAGGTGAATAGAAAGAAAGTCAAGAAAACTACTGTACAAATAAATATTTAATGTTTTCCTTAAGGCAACAGGACCAAATACTACAATAAAGTTTGGAGCCTGTTTTCTTGAAAGAAAGCAGTAAAAACTATTAAAGAGTCCAATTCTGCAAAGGGTTGAACATCTCATGAGAGGTACTGGGTATCGATTTCCAGCCACATTCCAATGTAGAAGCCAATGGAAAACCAGTGAAAATTATGAGGATTCAATGTTGCATCCTGTACCAAGAAAATCTTCCTGCTGTTCAGTACCTTATTGCTGTTGTCTTGGTTCATGTTATATAAAACAATTCCCTTGCTGAAGAGCTGAGACCATGCAAGTCTCTCAGGGCACCAGAATTTTAATCAGCATATTGACCATAGATTAAAGAGAAACAAACAAACAAGAATTTTCAGAAGGCAACTAGAAGTTGGTTCTGGGCTTTTCTATTGTTAATTGCAGTTACATTTCTCTCATCAGTCATGGAGGACCGTTTCATCATTTCCTTACATAAGGAAGTCGTCTTAGTAAAAGTGGATACTGTTACATGAGCATCAAGAAATGAAGTAAACAAAGAAATAGAAACTGCTTTGTTTGCATTCTTAATATTGACTTAGTTGAGAGTCTGGAAAACATGGCACAACATCACGTACATACAACTCTTCAGTCAAGAATTATGGAACAAAATGTACAATAAGATCTATAGCTCTGACTTCTTTGGTGACAATGTCCTTTCACAAGCCAACCTGATAATACCTGAGAAAATCAATAACAACAACAAAGAATCTACCTTGGTGAGATCACCCATGGATATTTTATTAAATAAAAAACTGACATTGTATGTTATAATAATGTAACTAATGACATAAGATTAAATATATTAAACCCCACATGTATCAAAGGTTCTCAAAGACCATAAAAAAATTTCTCAGACCAGTCCTATATTAGTTATTAGATTCATTTTATGTGAAGCAGGAATCAAGTGATTTGAGTATGGTCACATGGTGGTAGCAGAGTTGGGCATAAAAATCAGTTCCGGTGTTCAGCACTCCAATGCTTTTCTCTAATATTTCAATAATTACATTATGAGAGATATTTGTCATGGACCAAGATATATACTAGTTTCCTTTGCTCTGAACTCATTATTAAGTACTACTACTAGAAAGTTAAAAGTCAAAGCAAGCTATTACTATTGCCTACAGTCATGGAAACTGTATACAGACACTTAAAACTAGTGATAGTAAACAATATAATGTTGAAACCTTCTTTGGATTAAATGAGATACTGTGCAAAACAGGAAATCTCTAGATGCTGCATCCCCCTCTTATTCCCTCTTAACCCAAAGAAGCATGTCCAAAGTGTTACTATAGCTTACTCCCTTCCCTCCCAGGCATTAATGTTCAACATCTCTCAAAGCTGCATAAGAGAACAGAGAGTTCCTGCAACTAATTTTGCATACAGACAGATTTGCTAACATGCTTGTGTTGGGTCTGGCTGGGATGGAGTTAACTTTCCCCATAGCAGCCCTCATAGTGCCCTGCTTTGTATTGGTAGCTAGAAAGGTGTTGATAACACACCAGTGTTTTGGCTACTGCTGAGCAGTGCTACCACAGCATCAAGGCTGTCTCTCCAACACACCCATCCCACCCAAAGGCCAGTAGGCTGGTGGTGGGCAAGACGTTGGGAGGGGACATAGCCAGGACAGCTGACCTAAACTGACCAAAGTGATATTCCATACCATATGACATCATGCTCAGCAATAAAAGCTAATAGGGAGGAGAAGCGGGCGGCATTCGTTATTAAGGTGTTTGTCTTCCTAAGCAACCACTATATGTATTTGTGAGGGACTGAAAGAGTTAATGTCTCAAACATTGTGGTGGGGCAAGTTCTGCATACCCTGCATGACAAGGACCAGAGGATGCGCATTTCTGATAGATGAGTGGGGCAGCCCACCATATATGGCCAGAGGTCATACAAAGTTTATTTGAGGAAGGGGCTCATGGCCGCCTGAGGGACCCTTTGTGACCACTACCCCCCAATGGCACCTGCGCACAAGATCGAGAGTTACATAAGTCCTTACGGGCAGTGTGCAGAAGAACAAGAGGGGCGTGATTGATGTGAGAAAAGGTGGGAACTGGGCTATAAAAGATGCCAACACAAGGAGCCCTGTGGGTGCGCGTCCACCAGAACTGGACCTCTAGACTGGCTGGACTAATGCTGGACCCAGGACCGGTGAAATCTTTCTCTTTTCTTTTCCTCTTTCTGTCTCACTCTCTCTTTCCCTCTCCTTTTCCATAATCCCTACACCTCATCCATTTAAGACATAAAACCGTTGACCAAGTCTGGGACTAGGAGTGGATCTAGCTGCCCCTAGGCTCTTCTCTGAGAAGGAGTCTAGAAAGCAAGGGGGTCCGTTCTGAACCTCATGACTCAACGGGAGGGTTCTCCTTCTTCCATGAATTGATGTATATGGTTACCACGGTTTACTGAGGTAGTTTCATGCCAATTCCTGTTGTGAGAGACCACGCCACCTACTGTTACATCTTCCAAGTTCAGTTTGCTTCTGCCATGAATAAAACATTCAACTGATCGTTTGGTGTCGTTTCACCTTAATTTAGCCCGAGGGAATTCCAAACTCACCACGACTCCTCCCTGGTCTGTCCAGCATGGGTCGTGACAGTACTAAGGCCCTACTTCTCAGGAAGTGGCTGGACCTGGTGTCATGACCCAGACTGAACTGACCAGGGAGTCATGTTTAATTCGAAATTCCCTCGGGCTAAATTAAGGTGAAACGACACCAAACGATCAGTGAAAGATTTTATTTATGACAGAAGCAAACTGAACTGGGGAGGCGTGGTAGTAGGTGGCAGGGTTTCTCACAACAGGAATTGGCATAAGACTACTTCTGTAAATTGTGTAACCATATACATCAGTTCAGGGAATAAGGAGATCCCTCCTGTTGAGTCACGAGGTTCAGAGCAGACCCCCTTGCTTTCCAGACTCCTCCTCAGAGAAGGGCCTAGGGGCGGCTGGACCTACTCTTAGTCTCAGACTTGGTCAACAGTTTATGTCTTGAAACGGATGAGGTGTAGGGATTGTGGAAAAGGAAAGAGAGAAGAAGACAGAGAGAAAGGAAGAGAGAAAGATTTCAGTGGTCCTGGGTCCAGCGTTGGTCCAGTCAGCTGACGGGTCCAGTCAGCCAACAGGTCCAGTTCTGGTGGGCTTGCACACCTGGGGCTTCAGTTTGTGTCCTTTTATCATCCTTGCCCCTCCTTGGGGCGGGCACCTGAACTTGTCAGGCTAATGAGCAGTTTGTGAGCCTTTGGGCTTGGGGGTCATTTGTGGAGTAACTTCTCCTTCCCTGCATATGTGGCCATTGTTTGATCTTTGTATCAGAACAGCTTATCAGACCAGGGAGCTGTGCACCCTCCAGCATGCCCTCCCCCTCCTGTTGCTGATGTCTGAGCTGATGGGCTTTTCACCTTGGTTCCTTGCTGTGCAGGGTTTGTCTTTAAGCAGAACTTGCCCCACCACAATGTTTGAGACATTAACTCTTTCAGTCTCTCACACCTGGCCTGCTGATGGGAAGTAGAGAATAAATCTTGTTTTCCTTTGCTTCCATGTGTGGCCTTTGCTTTTCTTTATTAAATTGCCTTTATTTTTACCCACAAGTTTTTAATCTTCTTTTCTCCCCCTGTCTCACTGAGGAGGGGGAGGGAGAGAGCAGCTTGGTGGGCACCTGGCAGCCAGCCAAGGTTAACCCACCATAATGCTAATTATCTAACTCAGTATTTTCACTGAAGGCATATAAAATATAATTGAACAGAAAAAACAGCTTCCCATTTTCTTAAAAAGAAATAAATCTAACAATGCACAGCATCCTAAAGTCTGAACTTCTCCTAGGGCAAAGGCATACCATTTATAGAACCACTTCCTGCTATGCTGAATGGCTCATTCCCCAACAAGTTCTTCTAGCAAGCTAGGGTAGCAGTAAGAGGTAAACCATTGCTGGCTGGGACACAAGACCTACATTGTTAACCTGTAATCATAAGTTTCATGGGACTCAAAGCTTTTCTTTTTTTATTAAACCAACAGGATCCTGGGTTTCAAACAACAAAATATGCTAAGAAAGAACATGTGATATATTAGAATAGAATCATAGAATCATTTAGGTTGGAAAAGACCCTTAAGGTCATCAAGTCCAACTGTTAACCTAACACTACCAAGTCCACCACTAAACCATGTCCCTAAGCACCACATCTATGCATCTTTTAATACCTCTAGGGACGGTGACTCAACCACTCCCCTGAGCAGCCTGTTCCAATGCTTGATAACCCTTTCAGTGAAGAAATTTTTCCTAATATCCAATCTAAACCTCCCCTAGTGCAACTTGAGGCTGTTTCCTATAGCTTGTTACTTGGGAAGAGACCAGCACCCACCTCACTACAACCTCCTTTCAGGTAGTTGTAGAGCGTGATAAGGTCTCCCCTCAGCCCTCTTTTCTCCAGGCCGAACAACCCCAGTCACTCCTCATAAAATTTGTTCTCTAGACCCTTCACCAGCTTTGTTGCTCTTCTTTGGATGTGCTCCAGCACCTGAATGTCTTTCTTGTAGTGAGGGGCCCAAAAGTGAACACAGTACTCAAGGTGCAGTCTCACCAGTGCTGAGTACAGGGGGACGATCACTTCCCTGCTCCTGCTGGCCACACTATTTCTGATGCAGGCCAGGATGCTGTTGGCCTTCTTGGCCACCTGGGCACACTGCTGGCTCATATTCAGCTGGCTGTCAACCACCACCCCCAGGTCCTTTTCCACCAGGCAGCTTTCCAGCCACTCTTCCCCAAGCTTGTAGTGCTGCATGGGGTTGTTGTGACCCAAGTGCAGGACCTGGCACTTGGCCTTGTTGAACTTCATACAGTTGGCCTCGGCCCATCGATTCAGCCTGTCCAGATCCCTCTGTAGAGCCTCCCTACCCTCAAGCAGATCAACCCTCCCTCCCAACTTGGTGTCATCTGCAAACTTACTGAGGGTGCACTGGATCCCCTCATCCAGATCATTGATAAAGATATTAAACAGAACTGGCCCCAAAACTGAGCCCTGGGGAACACCACTTGTGACCGGCTGCCAACTGGATTTAACTCCATTCACCACAACTCTTTGGGCCCAGACATCCAGCCAGTTTTTTACCCAGTGAACAGTACACCCATCCAAGCCACAAGCAGCCAGTTTCTCCAGGAGAATGCTGTGGGAAATGGTGTCAAAGGCTTTACTAAAATACAGGTAGATAACATCCACAGCCTTTCCCTCATCCACTAAGCTGGTCACCTTGTCATAGAAGGAGATCATGTTAGTCAAGCAGGACCTGCCTTTCATAAACCCATGCTGACTGGGCCTGATCACCTGGCTGTCCTGTATGTGCAATGTGATGGCGCTCAAGGTGAACTGCTCCATAACCTTCCCTGGCACTGAGGTCAGACTGACAGGCCTGTAGTTTACTGGATCCTCCTTCTGGCCCTTCTTGTAGATGGGCGTCACATTTGCTAACCTCCAGTCAACTGGGACCTCCTCAGTTAGCCAGGACTGCTGATAAATTATTGTCAAGCATGGGAGTCTAACAAAGAGCATTCTACTTTGAAACTCCCAGATCATCCTAGTTTCTATTTTAATTTTATTTTATGCACAATCAAAACAGAGTGCACAAGCAGAAAAGTCAGGCATTTAAGGATTACACATTCTAGTATATTTAGAAAATAAATGTGATAATAGTCAGAACACAATAACAATTTCATGGAGTATACTCAAATTAGATGCTCAAAATACACAGTAATACTATGACGATATAATACAGATCACGATATGTATAAACTACTAGGAGACCAGGGTGGTAAAATTACTCCTATATTAAAGTTTGCTTTCTCAACCTGCTCTGTACAATTTATCTCCCCAACTTTATCCTTTAGGTCTTGCAGAGATGTCCTAATACCAATTCCACTTTTCTTCCTTCTATGTCCTATCTGAAATCCCATCCCTCTTTGCTTTACATTTTTGCTCACACTGTCTCTAACATGTAATTTAACTTTTGAAGTCCTCAGAAGAACCCTCTTTAAAATCCAGTTATCTGGTTTAGTTTCTCAACACTGGTCTTCCTGATGTCTGTGGCTGTTTACAGCTTCCATATATCTGATTTTTTTTTTGTTATCTCCCTAGATATGCAATAACTGAATAGTTCTTGCTATGCTACAGCATACAGGACAATATATTATTAATAAAGACTATGAAGAAGAATAATGACACAATATTGCAGGCATGGCTGATCAGATGACACAAAGATATTCTATTGATAATACAACTGAATAAAATCAGTCATTTAAGTCAGATAATTCAGATACTGAACATCTGAGGATAATACAAGGATTGTTAGGGTTATTTTAACTGATTTTTTTTTTCACTCTTGGATAGCATCAGACAACAGATAGATAAGCAAGACTGATTTTGCTGGGATTAAACAAAAACACAAGCATTTTGATTTGAAGATTTAATCTAATAAACTTTTATTACAATGTAAGTATATATTTACATATTTTCCTTTGAAGCAAAAGCATGTCATAAAAAATAAAAATATGTACCTATTTAAAATTCTTATGGGATCAAGGTTTTAATTTTCAATATTTTATTTCTTGTCTAAAAATGTTTCAAATAAAATACATTCTTAATGTAAAGCAACACACGCAGCCAGCACCAAAAAATTTCACCTCAGTTATAATGAACTACAGTAGTAATGCATTTTCTGGTTTTGGGTTGGTGGTGTTGTTTTTTTTTTCAGAGCAAACTGATTAAAAATAAATAATTGAAATATCCAACAATGTAAGCAAAGTTTTAAAATTTAATCAATCAAACCTGATTTTGCAACTGTGAACTTTTCATAAACTTATGGGGACAAAAAGACAGAAGGGCACAATCACTAGAAATGATGTTGGGACCCACAGACTTCACAAGGAAAGGAAGACCATTAGGGAGAAGGAAGTGATCATCTAGTGATGACAGCCAGTTGTCTTGAAATGATATTAAAATAATTTGTCTCCTTTTGAGCTATAAACAGAGTAGCAAAAATTTATCTTATTTTACAGCTGAATAAAATTTTTGAAACATGAAAACACCAATTTTTTCTGTACATTATGAGATACCCATATAGGACAGTGGTATAAAGAGTTAACTGGAATTTGTCTTTCTAGCAAAGTAATCTCAATTCATGGCAATAAAGTCATCATATGTCACATCATGTTCTTTCTTTCTTAAATTCTCTTATGTTCTTTCTTATGTGTGCTGGTTTTGACTGGGATAGAGTTAATTTTCTCCATAGTAGCTTGTATGGGACTATGTTTTGGATTTGTGTTGAAAACAGTGTTGATAACACAGGGATGTTTTCGTTATTGCTGAGCAGTGCTTACACAGCGTCAAGGCCTTTTCTGCTTCTCATACCACCCCACCAACGAGTAGACTAGGGGTGCACAAGAAGCTGGGAGGGGACACAGCTGGGACAGCTGACCTGAACTGACCAAAGGGATATTCCAGACCACATGACGTCATGCTCAGCAATAAGAAGCTGGAGGAAGAAGGAAGGGGGGACATTCAGAGTTATGGCATTTTGTCTTCCCAAGTAACCATTATGCGTGATGGAGCCCTGCTTTCCTGGAGATGGCTGAACACCTGCCTGCTGATGGGAAGTAATGAATTAATTCCTTGTTTTGCTTTTCTTGCATGCACTGCTTTTGCTTTACCTATTAAACTGTCTTTATCTCAACCCATGAGTTTTCTCACTTTTATCCTCCTGATTCTCTTCCCCATCCCACTGGGGGTGGAGTGAGTGAGCGGCTGTGTGGTGTTTAGTTGCTGGCTGATATTAAGCCATGACATTATGTTTTCTTTTTTTCCTTGTATTTGGGTGGAGTAACACTTCTCATTTTGAAATAAGCAGACTTTATTCCAAGTTTAAGATGTAGAGAATAAGCAAACAGGAAAAAAATGAAGAAAATAAGTAAGGAAAAAAAGAAGAGACAAAATAGTCTAAATAAAAACAAAACTGATTGAAAAAACTTTCAAAAACCTTTTCTGTTTTTATTATTTTTTCATTTATAGTGACCTCTTACATCCATTTACTTAGAGAAAGTGTCTTTAGAGAATTTTCCAGTAGCATGGGAAATTGGTTGTAGAAATCTATTGCTATTAATGCAGGTAAGTCTGAACCTTCTGTCTGCTTAGTAGTGAGTAGTCTTATCTCACCTTACATTTCCTCATTTCTTACTCTGTTATATTGCCGCTCTTAACCAACTCACTACTAGAGCAGGCAGAAGAAAAATTGTAACACAAAGAAGGACTGTTCAAACAAGAAGTGCTATCAGCAGGAAGTACCCTTGTTAGATTCCCAATTTATATAATTTAGAGAAAGATAACATAAACCGAGTCACACTTTTTCAGTAAATTAAATAAAAGTAGAAGATGAAACAGTAATACAAGAAGATATATTCAGACTATCTGTGCACAACATTTTGCAAAGCTACCTTCTAGCAATGAGTCCAGAGTTTTCAGGACATTTCTAGTTACAGAGTTGGCTACATTCATTAGAATACTGCAGGATTTACAGTGGAACTTTGTTCTTTAACGTACATGTCTCTAGAAGGACTTTTTGGTCTTCTGGGACAAATTACAGCGCAAATCACAGACTGATGAGTAAAAGCTATTATTTATGCAGGAGCTTACTGAAGAATACAAAGAAATTTCTAAGAAAGGCACAGGCTTTTAAGAATGGTCTAGGAGGAAGTGAAGTTCCTCCACAAAAGAATGGAGAATGCAGTGTAAGTGCATATATGAAATTAATTAAATTCAAGCAAGGCCTCAAGCAGCAATGAAGTCCTAAGATTCTGAGTCTTTGAGATCCATCTGATAATGTCTCATTATATGTACTCAGAGATAACTGAAACAGATGTCCAGTACACTAATCCTTAACTTCTCTGAAATATTGTAATCCAAAATTATCAAGTTTAGACTCTACACTTGGACAGATCTTCTATGTTATTGGAAAGATTTTTTTTTCTTCTTTTAAAAATAAAATCCCACTCCTAGGGTACATGTGAGAGTGAATTGTTATCTTGAGCTGTTTGTCTCAAAGATTGTCAGGTGTGAGAGACTTCTCAAGCCATTCATCTCAAGAATTGTGGACTGCTTATCTCGAGCCCTTTGTCTCTGAGATGGTCTGTCTAAGCAGGACATTCCCCTGTCCATAAGGACAATTACTAGGCCACTGAGGCATTCAGGAGAGGAAACAGGCTGAAGTCGACAAGGATGTAAGGATGTGGAGGCTACCATTCTCACGGAAACTGTAGTCTTTGAGATAAGATTTGGTCACGTAAAGGTCGTGTGATAGACAAAACCTGCAACGTGTGAACAGTGCATGAACAATACATATGTGCATACCTCATCGAAATATGCCCTATAAAAGACCGTGGAGACAAGCCGTGGTGTGCACCCACCACCAAAGAATTGAAGACTGAGGACCAACGGGACGCCGCTGGATCCATGGTGGTGACGATCCTTGCAACTCTATCCCGACTGCTTGCTTGATTTCTGCCTTTTCTTCCATTCTATCCTATCGCTACTATTTTCTACTTTTGATAATAAAAACTCTTTTGGGTATACGGCATTTGACCTCGTTTGTGTCTTAATCTCGCTCTTGGGATCATATCGAAACCTTCCCCGACATTGGATCGGGACAGTACAGAAAACAGAGTATTCGATTCACTGAGCAGATTACTTCAGGATGACTCAAGAATCTGATTACCTGAAAGGTCAAGAATCCAAAGGCCTTCTAGTTATGCCTATGGATAGGTTTAATAATTTTTGAGAAGCCCAGTTTTAAACTTAACTGGTTTTCCATGTTTGCTAGGTTAATATTTCTTTTCTTGTATATTAGGACACTAACAGTCCCAGAAATTGCTCCTCTAGACAAAGCAAAATATTAAGTTCTTCTATATTTGCAGAGTGAATAAGTACTTTGGCCAAAATATATAACAAGTTGCTTGGAAAAATATAGGTAACTTTTCATCCATATTGCAAATGCAAATCCAACAGAGGAAGCTTATTAATGACTAATCACTATTCAAAAGTCTGATATGTGACAAAATGTCATGGCCTACTGTATCATAAGCTCCATCATTTTAACTGTCAAGCCTCTTATCAATCTCAGAGAAAGGAAGGATCCAGCAGGCACCCAATATTAAAATGATTGTTTCTTCTCCTTCAGATCCAAAACTGCTCCTAGGAACCTGAATCTAAAACATTTAATGCAGACTTTCTTTTTTTCTGTATTTCTGTGAAATTTGTAATAATTATTTAGGCTTCACTTCATTTGAATTTTGACTTTTATCATGAGATATCTCAGAAATCTTATTTGCAGGGTCTTTAATTTTCATGCAAAATTTGGCACCTCGAAAGAGTAAAAATATTACAATTCAAGTATGAAAGTCACTTTTAGTTCATGATTGCTGGGATATAGCAAGTCAATATGTGTGATAAATATAGCTATTTCAAACAAAATACAATTTATTTTAGTCTAATGCTCTCAACAAGGCTACTCATAGTTGTCCAAAATAGAAAAGGATTTTTATGTCAAACATTTATTCTAATGTTTCCTAGAGGAGAATATACTTACAGTTCCAATAGAAAACATGCTAACACTTCTTATGGTATTTTACAAGTAAAACCCTTAGGGCAAAGTGAAAGATAAAAGA
Organism: Gypaetus barbatus; assembly: GCA_028022735.1. NCBI lineage: Eukaryota > Metazoa > Chordata > Aves > Accipitriformes > Accipitridae > Gypaetus > Gypaetus barbatus. Next base: position 37,267,381 of record CM051561.1, on the reverse strand, counting down.
ATCTTATGAAAATATATCAAGATGTTTTGCTGATAGATATTTCTCTGAAATAGCTGTTCAGATTTCCTGACTTCAGGTTTTCACTATAGAAAAACAGTTTCTGAGACATTTAAAATCATTCTACTGAGAACATTTTTCAAATATAAAAGAAACATTTCAGAAGTATTTTGTTAGGCCCCGATAATCATACTCTCAGTCCTGCCTCTAGATTTTCAATGAGAAAGGTACCCACACCATGGAACAGGTTTGGGTTTTTCTTCGATTTAAAACTAACCCCTTCCTCACAGAAAACAGAACAATATGAAGTATTGGGTAGATGCACTTTAATTCCCAGTCATACATCAAAAGGCCAAGAAAAGCCCATTTCATCTTAACTGTCTTATCAGTCTGTCCTGGGTTCAGCGGGGATAGAGTTAATTTTTTACAGGAACCTGGGAGGTGAGGGGGGGGGCACAGCCGGGACAGCTGACCTGAACTAGCCAAGGAGCTATTCCATACCATGTGACATCATGCTCAGTATATAAATGGGGAGCGGCCTGGGGGGCAGTCTCTCGACTTTTGGTGGGGGAAGTGGTGGAGCGTCGGGTTCCGGGTGGTGAGCAGTTGCACTGTGCATCACTCCTTTTGTGTATTCTTTTGTTAGTACCGTTGTTGTTGTTGTAACCTCTCTTTTTGTGTAGTCCCAGTAAACTGCCCTTATCTCAACCCTCGAGGTCCCGGTTTTTTTTTTTTTTTTTTTTTTTCTCCCCTCTGATTCTCCTCCCCATCCCACCGGAGGGGGGCGGGAGGAGTGAGTGAGCGGCTGCGTGGTCCTTTGTTACCGGCTGGGCTGAAACCACGACACAGTCTTAAAGGCCTCATTTCCTTCTCTTTTCTAGAATAGTCTCTGAACTGAATTTCTTTCAGTTACAGTCACCTATATGTACATGGAAGATAAACACTCCTTCACTCCATGAAGACTTAAAAGCCACAGGCCAGCAGCACTTCCTTCCTCAACCTCATATCAACAGAGCCACAGTGGGAGAAAACTCACAATGTTTTCTGCTTCAGAATTTCCTGGTAGTAGGAAGCAACATACTGCCTAACTTCCTACTACTCTGAGAAAGCAGCTTCCACATGCATAAAATTGTAATGTGCAGTCAAGCCGATCAAAGTAGTTTTAGTGCTTGAGATGCGCTGATAGTTGCTGGTCATAGAATAGCTCATACCCAGCGATGAAGAACTTTCTGGGTCCACAGTGACAATTAAAAAAATTTTTTTTACCCCACTGCCCCCCCAAACTTAATAAGTTCAATAGAATCTGCAATTAAATACTAAAAAGCACATAATTTTTATCAGAATGCAATTTTCTTCAAATAAAAAAATAAAAGAAAGGAAAATAAATAAAGCAAGCCATGGACAATATGCGCATGGACTATGCAGACAACAACTTTTTCTCAATTTCACAAATACTTGTTTTCTCCTCTTTCACAAAATCCCAACCTTCAACAAAGCCTGTTAAAAAAATGTCCATTAGGATTAGATAAAAATCTCCATTAGGATTAAATAAATATAAGGTTCACTAGATGAAAGGCTAAACTGAAACTAATATTGAATACAAGACAGATAATCCTATAGAGCTACTGTAGTATCTAATTACAACCACCTGAAGATTAAACTGAGTTCATGTTCACTAGCTACAAAATGGCATCTTAAATATATATGCTTAGCATTGATTGTAAAAGAGAGAGATATATAAAGGCAAAGCTCCTTTACAATACAAAAGCCCTAAAAAAAAAGCCTCTGGTAATTTATGTCAGGTTGTAATAACAAGCTAGTTCAACTTTACTACAGTGTTTGATGCCAGAGTTGCCTTTTAACAGTTGATAAAAGAGAACATGTAACTTTTCAATTTTACATTCCAACTTATAAGAAAATAGGTTAAAACATTCCTAACATTTTCCTAGGAAAGATTTTGAGGGGATCAAGGAAAGATTGAAAAACAAGTTTTACTATACAATATATTCACTTTTGCCAGTATACATAAAGCAAGAAAAAAATGAAATAATTTTTATGTCATGATATTTTCCAACACTATTATATTCCAACACTTGGAATTCAAAATAGTCATGAGGATGTTAAAAATATCTATCACATACTTTGTACGTATGTATGTCAATATTGGCTTTCTTCTAATTTAAATAAGAAAAATAAATATGGACTTAATGCCTTAATTTCACTTGAATTTTTTAGATCAGCAAAAGCAAGTAGTCTACAATAGTTTGGTTTTGAATGCCTGTGTGAGATAAATCTGACGCTGCTCATCTCAGGTTTCAGACTTGTTCCACTTGACAACATGCAAATCTACTTTGAATTAAATCTGCACATCTACAGAACAGAACTTTGTTCATGTCACCAAACAAGCAACTATGTTGAATGAGAAACTGAATCCAGATGCAAAACATTTCAACTGTGTCAGCTTCACAGTAAGGGTTTGGAGGATGAGTTAAAGAGCATCAGAACTAGCTTAGCCAGGTAAGAGCTGGCTTGATGCCTCTGCCTGAGTCAAGACTATTAGAATCAAGATCAGGTCAGGATAAGTATCTCAGATATCATGGAACACATCTAACAGCAATCCTGGTCAATTTAGTTGCTGAGCAGCAGCTCAGACACACTAATTTGTGACTACTGCAAACAAATCCATATATTCTTGAAAAGCCCTAAACAGCGGAGTCCTTAACAGAACACTCATGGCCCTTTAAGAAATAATCTAATTGCTGATCTATCATTTTGCTGCCCTGTGAGGAGCACTGTTGTGGGAGAAATATACCAGAGGATACAATAATTCCACAATATAAATGCTTTCTAGGATCAGAAGGCAGGCTCCTACTTCACTGTTTATAGAAAATGCAGTTGCCATACCAATAGTTAGGGCACAGCACTGTGCAGCGTCAGCTAGTGATCAAAGCCTGTTCTTCTGTTATAACTTCCCAGGGAGTCTGAAGAGTGATATTCAATTACAGTTTGCCTAGGGCAGCTGCAGGCCTCCAAAGTAGTTTCATTACATATTGCATATGTTCATCCTCTTGGCTCTAATAATAATTTTTATTTTTGTTCCACTGCTTCCAAACTCAGAACTCAGTTCTTCTGATAAGGAGAAAGATTACATATTTGTGTCTGTATATGCACATGCACAAATGCCTTGAGGTCTTTTTTTCCCTTTGGGGAGCTGCAATGATGCATATGCTTGTGAACATGAGCATAGGCACCAAGTACTACCCAGAACCCAGAACTCCAGGAAAGGAAAACTGGAATTAGATGTTTTTGTTTCCTTGGGTTTTTTTCACCTTCAGAGGCAACAAGAAGGAATTAAGCCTATAAGACCCTTACTGGACTATTCAGCATTGAGGTATCTGTGTTATGGCCAGGTATATTGGGAGCCTTGCGGAAGACATTGTATTTGAGGAGTTAGTGATCTTGAGCAGGCCATGCCTGCTCTATTGGGTCTTGTACTTAAGGCTTGAAAAGCCAATAGGTTAGCATGAGTAGCCATTGTAAAGGAATCTGCTGGCATGCCCTGTGCTAGCCTGTGCTGTGGATGTTATGACAGAGACAACATTCCAACTTGTCAGGATAAGATGTATGGGGTTTTTTTTACACAAGATAAAAGGCACTATGGTACAGGAGGGAGGAGGGACTTCTTCATGGACATGGGATCTGCACAGTGTGCCGTGGGAAAATCTATCTGGGGTCCATCCGATGCTGCATGAAAGTAGGGTTCCCAGCATCTGAAGGGTTGTAAGATTTACTCGCTATCTATATTCCTCTTTTTATTCTATATTATTAAAACATCTATTTTATTATGCTATTTGTTGTCAGGCCTTTCTTACTGAGATCCAGAAAGAACCCTGTGCCATCTCTCTCTTCCCGCCCTTGCCCCCCCCACCCCTGCCCCACCTGGTGCAGAACACCAGGGTCCAGCTCAGAAGGAGCAGGTAGCTGATCTGCAGTCAGAATTCTGGCTGCTGACCCAGGCAAAACTCCTCAGAATTTAAAATTCAACTGAATCTCTCAAAGACAAATGCAGCTAAGGAGACAGCTGCAAGTTGGATAATGATATTATCAAACCAATAAATTAATCAGAAACTTAAAGTTTCCTTCTGAAAAGCCTCATGTAAGTATAGCTTAAAGGTATCAGCAGCTGGAGAAAGAAAAAAAAAATCTAGAGATATAGCCCTGTTTCTTCTACAGTGCTCCAAGAGTGGACAGTGGCATAATAAAACATGTGGGGTAGTAAAGGGAAAACTTCTATGAAATAAAGTGCCATCCTTAATTTAGAATGTATCGAATCCTATGGGTACTTTTTAAGAAGCCTTAGACATTTAAGTAGTTTATTTTAACAAAAAATTATTTTATTTAAAATTTCCATACAATGTGTATGATATTGTTACATTGCAAGTTGGAGTGGCAAAACCTCAGGGTAAAGCTGCTTATTGAGTCCCTCTGATAATTTTACACATTTAAAGATTCCCTTGAAAATGTTGTACATGATTGTCATCTCTTTTTCTATGATCCCTGAGGTATGTCATTTAAAAAAAAAAACCAACAGGAAAATTTAAATTGCTCAAAGAAAAGACAAGTGAGGGGTAAAAATGCAGAAAACAGAACTCCTTACTTTCCGTGCAAAATAAATCTCATGAAAACACTCAGGAAAGTTTCACTTCATTCAAGTTTTCATTGTCCACCTAATGGATAGGACCTTTTACTGTGAAGCTGCATGACCAGTACTACACTATAAATCTAATCCTCAGAATACAAGCATTCAAAAATATTAGTAGCTCTTACATCAGCATTTGCTGTAACACTCTGAAGTATACAGACTTGCCACCTGAAAATGCAATTGAAAATATGTACACAATACAGTTAGAAGTGACTGCTATGTAGTATGGAAACATCTGATCTAGCTTTAAACTAGCTAATTTCAGTACACAGTTAACAGTTTAACAGCAGAGGAGGAAGGAACTTGCAGTTTTCTTCAACAAGGTAACAAGCCATGTTGAAAAGGAGTAGCAGTACATACTGTATCCTGACTTTAGCAAGGCCTTTGACCTTGTTTCGCACAACATTATCACAAACAAACCAGGAAAATATGGACTACATAAAATTGCTATCAGGTGTGTAGCAAATAGCCAGAAAATTCTATTCAGAGCACTTTTGAAAACTCGGAGTAGTTCTGTCAAAATGGAAGGCTGTGGAAATAGGGGTCCAGTGCTATTCAATATCTTTTTTTTTAATTACCTGGATTATGGAATGAAAAGTATGCCTATTAAATCTGCAAAGAACACCAAATTGACAGGGACCACAAGTATACCTGAAAACAGGATTAAAATTCAAAATGATTTTGATAAATTGGTGTAACAACTGGAGAAAACATGGATAATTTACAACAAGGATATATGTAAAGTATTTCTATTAGGCAAGGAAAAATCAACTATTTTATTTATTACATGGCAAAGTTTTGGTAGCGGGGGGGGTCTGCAGTCGTGGCTGCTGTGAGAAGAGACCAGTGGCTGCCCTCATGTTGGATGGAGCCGGTTCCAGCCAGCCCCAAGACAGACCCACCGCTGGCCAAAGCTTAACCAATCATCAGCAACGCTGGTGGCACCTCTCTAATAACATATTTACAAAAGGGTAAAATATGCTGCACAGCAGCTGTGAGAGAGAGGAGTGAGAAAAATGTGAGAGAAACAACCCTGCAGACACCAAGGTCAGAGAAGGATGGGGAGGAAGTGCTCCAGGTGTTGGAGCAGAGATTCCCTTGAAGCCTGTGGTGAAGACCATGGTGAAGCAGGTAGTCCCCCTGCAGCCCACGGAGGACCACATCAGAGCAGATATCCATACTACAGCCCGTGGAGGGCCCCACGCCTCAGCAGGTGGATATGCCCTGAAGGAAGCTGCAGCCTGTGGAGATAGCCCCACACAGGAGCAGGTTTTCTGGCAGGAGCTGCGCCCTGTGGATAGCACCCATGCTGGAGCAGTCTGTTCCTGAAGGACTGCAGCCCATGGGAGAGACCCACATTGAAGCAGTTCATGAAGGACTGTCTCCCATGGGAGGGACCCCACACTGGAGCAGGGGAAGAGTGTGAGGCGGAAGGAGTGGCAGAGACAATGTGTGATGAACTGACCACAACCCCCATTCCCCATCCCCCTGTGCTTCTCAGAGTGGGGGGAGGAGGTAGAAGAGTCAGGAATGAAGGACTAAAGTTGAGCCTGGGAAGAAGGGAGGGGTGGGGGGAAGGTGTTTTTACTTTTGTCTTTGTTTATCGCCATGCTACTCTATTATTAATTGGCAATAAATTAATTTTCCCCAAGTTGAGTCTGTTTTGCCTGTGACGGTGATTGGTAAGTGATCTTCCTGTCCTTATCTCGACCCACAAGCTTTTCTATCTTATTTTCTCCCCCTGTCCTGTTGAGGAGGGGGAGTGAGAGAGTGGCTTGGTGGGCATTTGGCAGGCAGCCAAGGTCAACACACCGCAACTGTACAAAAAAGATATGGAAAAATTGGATAGGGAGTAGTTTCATAGAAAGTGATTGAGGGTTTATACTGGATCATAAGTTGAACACAAGTCAGTGTCTGTACTGCTGAGAAAATAGAAAAACACTATACCATGATGTATAAACACCCTAGCAGTTATGTGAAAGAACTCTTCCCTTTTATTCAGGCAAGGCTGTACCTGGAGTATTGGTGTTTAGCTTTGAATAAAACTTAAAGTTGTTAATCACTTGGAGAGAGTTTATGGAAGTTGAATGAAAATGATCAGAGGTCTAGAAAACAGGGCCTATGGGAAAAGATCAAATGAGCAGGGGTTGTTAACACAAAGAAAAAAAGACTAAGCAGGGTTATGATAACAGTCTTTTAAGACATAAAAAGATGTTGGGGGAAAAAAAGAAGTGAACAACCTGTTCTTCATGATCACAGTGAACAGAACAAGAAGTAATGCACTTAAAAACCAGCAAAGAAATTCAGATTAGGGAAATTCAGTATTAGGGAAAACTGAATCACAGCAATAGCTTCCCTTAGGGAGTTCTAAATTTTCCATCAGTAGAGACCTTTAGGCAAACATCTATAAGGAATGACATAGGAATAGCTGATCTTGCCTTGAGGTAGAAAGATGACTTGAGGGCTATTATTTTTTGACAGAAAATGGCTTAACATTGAGTACAAAACTGACCTGAGAAGTAAAGTATGAAAGTCCAAGCTGAGCTTTTGCCATAGCCAGAGTATTTCAGTACTGAAGCTAACTAGTTTAAAATGAGCTTGAGCAGATCTACCCGATATACACTTTATTTTGGTGGGTTTTTTTCCCCTAGTTTTTATGGTCCTAGCTGCACTGTGTATTAGTGTCAACCACATAAGCATGTGATTGTTCTACCATGGTAGAATACTACCTATCAAATCACAGAGACTAGTTCTGTACATGAAAAATCTTACTAATATGCTTTAGAAATCATAATTTAGTTAAAAAATATGAAATTTCCTGGTTTTGACAAGACTTTCTATAGATCAAACCTAATTTCTTTACCACCCCGATGATATTAACATTCTGAAAAGCCATATACATTAGTGTTCATTATCTAATGCTTTTTGTAAGCATTTTTAAGCATTTTCATTACCTGCTTTTTTTTAAGTAGAGGAATGACAAGAAATCCTCAAGGGCAACAAAATCATAGATTCAGTGAGAGTAAGTTTAGATTTTTTACTTTCAGGCATGGAAATCCTGCAACATGGTCCTCATCGAGTTTTTTGATCTCACTGGGATCAAGAAACACAGAGGCACTTGGAAATAAAAAAGCTTAAGAGAGAGAGAGACTTGCTTGAAAGTTTCCAAACCTTTAAAATTGATCAGTTTGGGTTTTTTCTTATACACTTGCGGCACAGAAAGCTGTAATGCACAATGATCATAGGTTTCCCATACTTTAAACTGAAAAGTCTCTTAATGATGACAATCTGCTTAGTGTGTCAAAAAACATAAGTGAAATATGTCAATATCTATAGCCACAGAATAGTTGCAATAGAAAACAACTATAATCATGATTCTGCATCTAGCAATGAGTTAAGCTTCAGCAACATAGCTTGAAACCTAAGTTATGTCTTGAGCAGTTGTAAAAATGGAATAATAAGAATACACGGACCTTAGGTATTACACGGTGTTTTCACTTGTGCAACTTTGTATTCTTCAATGAAAACATCCCCCCCCCCCCCCCGCAAATAGCAACTGTCAAAAAGAAAAAAGCAATACGTACCCGTAGCCACTGTTTCTCTGTAAGAGCATCGCTATAGTCCACATCCCTGCGCTGACGGGACCCTCTTCCAAATATTTTCTCTTCCTCTTCCTCACATGTGAGCCTTTCAACTTCAGCGTCATCCTTAATAATCCAAGATGGCAATTCATCCTCTTCCATCAAGCGGGGCTTGCGCTTGGGGTTTCTGGCATCTTCCCTACGACGATCCATGTCCATGCGCTGCAATGGCAGTTGGGAAAAGATACAACAATTTGAAGGGTCTTGATTAAATAAACCATGGGAATAGCTGGTTATTTACTTATGCTTGAAACTTTAAACCAACTCCTCTGGTGGCATTTTCCTCCTCCACCCCAATACTTATAAAATGCCACTATAAAAAGGAATATCCCCACATGAAAGTTGATCTTCAATCAAATTCATTATTACAAAGTAAATTTCACTGAAGTGAAGAATATTATAGTCTGGATGGGTGGACAACCAGATGTGTAAAAAAACCTGGCTGGATAATCTGGCACAAAGAGTAGTTGTTAATGGGTCGTACTCTACCTGGAGACCAGTCACGAGTGTAGTACCACAGGGGTATATCCTGGGACCTGTCCTATTTAGCATCTTTATAAATGATATGGAAGAGGTGACAGAGTGCTTGCTCATAAAGTTTGCAGATGACACCAAATTGGAGGGGGGGATTTTAATTTGATATGCTTGAGGGCTTGTTAGACCACATCTAGAATACTGTATCCAGATTTGGGTCCCCAAAAAAAGAAAAACTTTGATGAACTGGGGAGAGTTCAGCAGAGGGCCACCAAGATGGTCACAGGGCTGGAGCACATGCCCTATGAAGAGAGGCTGAGGGGACTGGGCTTGTTCAGCCTGGAGAAGAGAAGACTTCGGGACACCTAATAGTAGCTTTCCAATACGTACGAGGAAGTGGTACATGTTGGGAATATGAGAGACAACAGGCATAATTTGAAAGAAGAGAGGTTCAGACTGGATATGAGGAAAAGCATTTTCACCAGTGGAACAGATTACCCAGAGAGGTTGTGCAGTCTCCATCCTGGATAAAGCCCTGAGCAACCTGGTCTGATTTCATAGCTGACCTTGCTTTCAGTAGAAGGTAGGACTAGACACTTCCTGAGGTCCCTTCCAACCTGAATTATCCTATGATCTGATTTCTAAATCCAGATGAAAAACAGCATGAAATACATGCAACCTGACTATGCAGGTCCAACTAGATTCCAGAATCAATGATATTCCATATTTCATTACTTCATAATGGGGAAGTGACTGTATGGACTTCTATTTGCATAGCAGACTTTCATATTCCCCATTTTAAACAATGTATTCATTCAAACTGGGCACACATGGTTTAGTTTATTGACAAACCTGCCAACTGGCAAGAAATGAAGATATGTAGTCAAACAAGGCCCAAATCAAAATACTTTTCTATTATTTAGTAACGAACTTTAATGAAATACATAATGCCCAAAAATTGTATTTATTTTTTCACTGATTAATATGCTTGCATTTGAAAAGTACAGACTGAAGAACTAAGGATATGTTAGCTGCTGTTTTTTTGAAAGGAAAGAGCATAACAGAGAAAATTAAAGACACTCCCAATTAAGATGAGAAATGAGACAAATAACCATTTGCTTTTTCTCAAAAGATTCTATTCAAATCCCTTTTATCTCTGAGAAACCTCTAGTCTCATCTTCCCATGTTTTAGCAAAACATATATTTACAAAAGAGATCCACCTTATTTTATTTAAAATAACAAAGCAATTATATTCACAGTGTCCTCAGTGAGGGCAAAAGCCTAGAAACAAAGAAATTCATATGCTACAAATGCTTATATGTGAGCAAAGAATGCATGCTTTGGTAAAATTAGGGCCTAAAACTTTCAATTTCAAAAAGCACACAATACTGCTGACCTTCGAAAAGTTATCTTATTCTTTCTAAATTGCAACTATAACTGTCCTTATATAAAAAAACCACTCATCTTAAACCCACTGACTTTTAGCTCAAATGCCATGTACTGGGTCTGGCTGGGATGGAGTTAATTTTCCTCATAGCCACCCACATGGTGCTGTGTTTTGGATTTGTGACCAAAACAGTGTTAATAACACACCAGTGTTTTCACTATTGCTGAACAGTGTTTGTACAGCGTCAAGGCCTTCTCTGTTTCTCACTCTGCTCCCCACAGAGGGTAGGCTGTAAGAAGTTGGGAAGGGACACAGCCGGGACAGCTGACCTGACCTGACCTGACCAAAGAGATATTCCATACCAAATAACATCATGCTCAGCAATAAAAATGGAGGGGAGGATGTTTTGGGGTAGGTAGCCATTGCTCGGGAACTGGCTGGGCATCAGTCTACTTGTGGGAGGTGGTGAGTGATTGCCTTTGTATCACTTGTTTGGTTTGTGGTTTTTTTCTTCCTCTTTCCTTTGTTTATTAAACTGTCTTTATCTCAACCCATGAGGTTTTTTTTTCACTTTTGCCATTCTGATTCTCTCCCCCATCCTACTGCGGGGAGGGGGAGAGTGAGCAAGTGACTGAATGGGGCTTACCTGCCAGCCAGGGTCAAACCACCACAGTTCTTTTTGGAGCCCAACATGGGGCTCGAGGGGTTTGAGATAATAAAAGATTTGATCAGAGTGTGCTAGACTGAACTTCTAGCCGTTATACCTGTTTAGCTGAGTTGTTACTTGGTAGGCTATTACTTGTTGTTGCTGGTCGCGATGCTGACATATTTACTCTGGATGCTAATTTATGTGTTCCCTCCCCTGCTCTGGTGCTTCATCTCTTTCCTGCTGTACAACAAACTCCAAGATTTGTTAATGACTGTTTTCAATTGTTGCTGTTTGCTGTCTTGTTTATCACTTGGCTTTGCTTTGCCTGGGAGAGATATGAGCACTGGCCTTGAGCCTAATCTGGTATTTGGGCTGCTGTCCCAGTACTCCAAGAATGATCTCATGGAGAAAATTAGCAATTACACTTTTCCCCTTTTCTCCTCTGAGACACGCTTTGTGGAGAAAGGGAAGAATGGCACCTACCCCTTCCTCTCCTCCAGGATAGGTCTTTCCAGGCTTCTTGTAACAGTCTTTCAGTTTCTTGACTATCCTTATGCAATCAGACTGTTTGCACTGGTATGTGTCACGAGCCTGGTATTCATTTTGATTAATGTTCATAAGGTTAAACAACTAATTGGGAATGCCGCACAGGAACATGTCCCGAAGCTGTCGATCCCTGGGTGTTAGGGTGTATGGGAGGATTTGGGTAAGTGCCCAGGGCCATTATCACCTCTGTTAGCCTGGGATTTTACACCTATACAGGCATGTAATGCCATTGAATTGGTATAGCATTTGAAAGAGAGAAGCCTTGCCTGCCCCAATGAAACACAGCAAATTCTAATGTTGTGTTGGGGCCTGGCCCATGCCTATTGATGGATAGGCCTCATGCCCTCAGTAGAGCAAGAAGGTCTCTTGCTCTGAGGGTGCACAAATGGACACTGAGAGGGTTGCTCACGCTGAGGTCACATGAACAGACACTGTGGCTAAACCAGATACCCAACCCTCAACTTTCATAGTTGCTCCTGTAGTCAAGAAGAAACAATAGAAGCAGAGGTTGACCCAGTTAGTAAGAGGAAAAAGCTCCTCCTAAGAGGGAGCAGGAGGAAGAATCAGAAGAGGCAGCCTGTTCTGCAGCAGGACACCCACAAGAAGAAGAGACAGAAATCATAAAAGAGGTGGAAAATATGCAGTCCCTATCCCTGAGTGAGCTGCGAGATATGTGGCAAGATTACAGAGGTCAGCAAGGTGAGTGAATTTCTACCTGGTTGCTCTGATGCTGGGATAGGGGAGCCAACGGTCTAGAACTAGACGGTAGGGAAGACCAGCAGCTGTGATCCCTCGCTAGGGACCATGGAATCAACAAAGGGATCAGAAGAGGGACAGCCATCTGCAGGCTCTGGAGGCAGCTCCTATCAAGCATGAAGACAAGGTATCCCCCTCAAGGAACATCTTGTAAACTACCGAGACAAGTAGACTACTGCAGAGGAAGGTATTCAGTATTTGAGGGAATGAGCAGTGGTGGTGGTCTACAGCAACCTGGATAACAACCAGGCCTCTAAAGATCCAGATGATGTCTAGTGCACATGGCCTATGTGGCAGAAGTTTGTACAGAATACACCGACATCCTATGACAATGCTCTGGTGATCATGGACTGGGCAGACGTTGAGGCACCAATTGTGGATAGACTGGCCTGCCAGCTCCAGCAATTCGAAGAGAATCTCTCTTTCCCCTCCCCCTCTACACGACAGGCCTGTATCTCAGCTGTGGAAAGGCTGTCCCACCAGTTCCAGCGACTCGAAGAGAATATGGAGAATATATCTTCTTCTTTGCCCCTACAGGCCAGTGCCTCAGCTATCAAGAGTGCCGTATGGAGTTGGTCTTTCTCTGCTCAAAGGAAAGGGATCTTTGGGCGCACGCCACGTGCCACCCTGTGGTTCTATCTGTGAGACTATGGGGAGGATATGAGGAAGTGGGAAGGTGCACCTACCTTGGACCTGGAATTGCGGGGAAAAACAGCAGCTAAAAAGGGTCCATCCAGGAAGATTACTGCTCCAGTTGCTGTCAAGCAATTCCCCAGACGCACTAGAAGGGCTGAGGATGCCTCTCTTCCTTCTGATACTAAGTCAATGAACATATGTCTGTGTGGCTTCGAACGCTACTCCTGGTACCATGATATAGGGACTTGCAGTTTGCAATTACAGGAGTTAGGTAATAAATGCTCTGAAAAGGAATAGGGGGGCCCTGCCTCCAGCCAGGCAGAGGAAAGGGACAACCAGGTTTGCTGGTCTGTATGGATTCAAAGGCCTGGCTCATCGGACCCATGGGAGTATGAGGCTTTGGTGGATACCGGTGCAGAGTGTACCCTAATGCCATGAGGGTACAAGGGGGCGGAACACATCTGGATTTCTGGAGTGACAGGGGGATCCCAACTGTTGCCTGTGTTGGAGACCAAGGTGAGCCCAACAGGGGACAAGTGGCAGAAGCATCCTATTGTGACTTTCCCAGAGGCCCTGCGTATCCTTGGCCTAGACTACCTCAGAAGAGGGTACTTTAAGGACCCAAAAGGGTGCCAGTGGGCATTTGATGTAGCTGCTGTGGATACACAGAAGATGAAACAGCTGTCTACCTTTCCCAGCCTCTCGGAGGATCCTTCTGTTGTGGGGTTGCTGCAGGTTAAAGAATAGCAGGTGCCAATTGCTACCATGACAGTGCACCGGCGCCAATATCGCACCAACTGAGACTCCCTGGCTCCCATCCATGAGCTGATGCATCAACTGGAGAGCCAAGGAGTGATCAGCAAGACTCGCTCACCCTTTAATAGTCCCAAATGGCTGTTATAGAAGGGTTTCGTTTATGTATAATTTCTTTATTAACTTTAGGCTATTTGAGTACATGTAATAAGAAAAGAATTTTTTATATCTATTGCTTACCTTGAAGAAAAGACTAACATTTGTTTAAGGTCACAGGGCACAGCTGCATCCCAGAATGTAGGCCGTAAATCGTGATAATGAAAAGAACTAAGGGCCGCAAGGACCATGTAAATGTTAAGGATGAATAAGTAGAACTGATACCAGCCATCTGTTAGTTACAACATCCTGGGAAAGTTGTGAAAGGGACCAACTGAAACCAGATAGAGTTTTATTCCTCAGAGACCCAAGCTGCATGCGTAATGACTATGTAAATATGATAATTAGTTCGAGGAAATAGAATGAATATGTATAAATATTCCGGGAAATTTAATGCATATGTATGTAATGGAGTGATATAAGCTTTGGCTGATGCAACATACGGTGGACATGTTAGGTGGAATGATTCCCTCATGTCCCCGGCCGAATAAAAGTAATGCCTGCTCGTTAATGCTAAACCCAGCATTAAGGAGTTTTATTCCCAATTTTGGTGACATGGCCAGTGCAAAAGTCTGACAGAGGGTGGAGGTTGACAGTAGACTATCGTGGCCTGAACGAAGTCACACCACTGCTGAGTGCTTGTCCTGGTTTCAGCTGGGACAGAGTTCATTGTCTTCCTAGTAGCTGGTATAGTGCTATATTTTTGAGCTAGGTATGAGAAGAATGTTGATAACACTGATGTTTTCAGTTGTTGCTAAGTAATGTTTAGTCTGAAGTCAAGGATTTTTCAGCTTCTCATGCCCAGCCAGCAAGAAGGCTGGAAGGGCACAAGAAGTTGGCACAGGACACAGCCAGGGCAGCTGACCCAAAGTGGCCAACGGGGTATTCCATACCATGTGACGTCACGTCCAGTATATAAACTGGGGGGAGTGGGGGCTGGGGTTATCGCCACTTGGGGACTAACTGGGTGTCGATCGGTGGGTGGTGAGCAATTGCATTGTGCATCACTTGTACATTCCAATCCTTTTATTATTACTGTTGTCATTTTATTAGTGTTATCATTTTATTAGTGTTATCATTATCATTATTAGTTTCTTCCTTTCTGTTCTATTAAACCATTCTTATCTCAACCCACGAGTTTTACTTCTTTTCCCGATTTTCTCCCCCATTCCACTGGGTGGGGGGGGGCAGTGAGTGAGCAGCTGCGTGGTGCTCAGTTGCTGGCTGGGGTTAAACCACGACAGTTCCACATGTGGTTCTATCCCTGTAACCTTACCCCGGAATCCTTTTTTTATTCCAGTCAAAGCAGCTGCTCCATCAGTGGTTACACTTGCCAGTTTTTCCACAAAGCATTGTTTTTTATTAAACAAGTCATTTACTGTCAGGAATATATCTTCTCTGGTGCGTTTTTCCTTTAGTGGCTCACGAAAAAGTAGTCCTTTGTGTATTTCATTCTTGAAACAGAATCTAGCAAATACCGTAAGCTGAGACATGTTAGAAACATCTGTAATTTCATCCAACTGCATAGCAACCCTCCCATGCTGTGTAATTTGTTCTAATATTTGTTTCTTCAAATCTTCAGCAATGTTTTCTATGCATCCTTGTCGTGGTTTAACCCCAGCCAGCAACTAAGCACCACACAGCCGCTCACTCACTTCCCCTCCACCCAGTGGGATTGGGGAGAAAATCAGGAAAAGAAGTAAAACTCGTGGGTTGAGATAAGAACAGTTTAATAGAACAGAAAGGAAGAAACTAATAATGACAATGATAACACTAATAAAATGACAACAGTAATGATAAAAGGATTGGAATGTACAAATGACGCGCAGTGCAATAGCTCACCACCCGCCGATCGACACCCCGTTCGTCCCTGAGCGGCGATAACCCCCGCCCCCACTCTCCCCAGTTTATGTGACGTCCCATGGTATGGAATACCCCGTTGGCCAGTTTGGGTCAGCTGTCCCAGCTGTGTCCTGTGCCACCTTCTTGTGCCCCTCCAGCTTTCTCCCTGGCTGGGCATGAGAAGCTGAAAAGTCCTTGAATTTAGACTAAACATTACTTAGCAGCAACTGAAAACATCAGTGTGTTATCAACATTCTTCTCATACTGAACTCAAAACATAGCACTGTACCAGCTACTAGGAAGACAATTAACTCTATCCCAGCTGAAACCAGGAGAGAAACACAGGCCTTCTTAGATATCATGAGTTTTTGGAGAATGCATATTCCAAATTACAATCTGATTGTAAGCCCTCTCTATCAAGTGACCTGGAAGAAAAACGATTTTCTTGATCTTTAGCACTAAAATGCTGTTTCAGGCAGAAAATCTATTTCTACAGCACAGTGAACTCCAGATACTTCATTTTCAGCCCTGATGTATGACACAACAGCATTCACATCAGTCACTGTGTATCTATCATCTTCCACATTCAGTTAGTGAGGTTGGATATAGCAACAGCCAGAAATTCCACACAGTGTGCAGAAGCAAGCATCTTTGATGGAGGCCAGGAAGGAGACATTTGGCTGAAATTATTCCCTTGAATTATGGATCAAATTATCATCTCTTGATTTCTGGCCTGCCAATCTCCTTACATCTGAATTATATTGAGGGAAATTTTAAAATGATAGAGATCCCTGCAAGCATTCACTTCCAGTGCATCAAGTCTTTAATGCTGTCTGAGAAAAACTTAACTCCTTAAATAAAACTTAGCACCTAAAGGACTAGACTGTGTCCTGGTTTCAGCTGGGATAGAGTTAATTGTCTTCCTAGTAGCTGGTACAGTGCTATGTTTTGAGTTCAGTATGAGAAGAATGTTGATAACACACTGGTGTTTTCTGTTGTTGCTAAGTAATGTTTGGTCTGAAGTCAAGGACTTTTCAGCTTCTCAAGCCCAGCCAGGGAGAAAGCTGGAGGGGCACAAGAAGCTGGCACAGGACACAGCCAGGGCAGCTGACCCAAACCGGCCAACGGGGTATTCCATACCATGGGACGTCACATAAACTGGGGGGAGTGGGGGCGGGGGTTATCGCCGCTCGGGGACGAACAGGGTGTCGATCGGCAGGTGGTGAGCAATTGCACTGTGCGTCATTTGTACATTCCAATCCTTTTATCATTACTGTTGTCATTTTATTAGTGTTATCATTATCATTATTAGTTTCTTCTTTTCTGTTCTATTAAACCGTTCTTATCTCAACCCACGAGTTTTACTTCTTTTCCCAATTTTCTCCCCCATCCCACTGGGTGGGGGGGAAGTGAGTGAGTGGCTGCATGGTGCTTAGTTGCTGGCTGGGGTTAAACCACGACAAGGATGCATAGAAAACATTGCTGAAGATTTGAAGAAACAAGTATTAGAACAAATTACACAGCATGGGAGGGTTGCTATGCAGTTGGATGAAATTACAGATGTTTCTAACATGTCTCAGCTTACGGTATTTGCTAGATTCTGTTTCAAGAATGAAATACACAAAGGACTACTTTTTCGTGAGCCACTAAGGGAAAAACGCACCAGAGAAGATATATTCCTGACAGTAAATGACTTGTTTAATAAAAAACAATGCTTTGTGGAAAAACTGTGCAAGTGTAACCACCAGTGGAGCGGCTGCTTTGACTGGAATAAAAAAAGGATTCCGGGGTAAGGTTACAGAGATAGAACCACGTGAGGAACTCATCCACTGCCTCATTCATAGGCAAGCTATTACAGCAAAGATGTTGGAGCCAGAAGTGCACAAAGTGCTACACGATGCCATCAATGTAGTTAAGTTTATAAAAACAAGACCTGCAAATAGTAGAATCTTTACAATACTTTGCAATGAGATGGGGAGTGACCGTGGAAATCTTTTGTACCACACAGAGGTTTGCTGGTTCTCTCATGGCAAAGTGCTTAAAAGAGTTGTTGAACTTAAAGATGAGTTACGCATTTTTCTTTCACAAAAAGACAAGTGTTCCAAATTTGCTGACCTTTTCTGTGATGACAAGTGGCTGCCAGTAGTATGCTACCTAGCACTTATTTTTTAAAAAATAAACACACTTAATGCATCCCTTCAAGGTGAAGGTAACGTTTTAACAAGGCGTGAGAAAGTAACTGCTTTTCGAAAGAAACTCATGCTATGGAGAGAGCATTTTGAAAACAGCTTTTTGGAAATGTTTCCATCATTATGCGACTGTTGCTGAAAATGATGCAAGCGTGTCACCTATAAAAACTCTCGTATCCATACACTCAAAAAACTTGGAAGCAGAATTTCCTAACCTGTTTAGAAATCTTCCAAATGAAGAGTTTCAGTGGGTTTTGAACCCATTTGTTAAAAACATAAAAATGCAACACTTTCCGATTAGTTTGCAAGAACAACTGATTGACATCATGGAAGATGGAAATTTACTAGCCATATTTCAAGAAGAACCTTTGCATAATTAGTGGATGGGAGTGATAAATGAGTGTCATGATTTAATAAGCACAGCCAATGATGCACTTCTTCCACTTAGAGCTACTTATCTTTTTATCTTTCTCTCTAAATAGTCTTCAATTAAACAATGAGTTTCAATCCATGCTTTGGTTCTTTCTTTCTTGATCTTTAGCACTAAAATGCTGTTTCAGGCAGAAAATCTATTTCTACAGCACAGTGAACTCCAGATACTTCATTTTCAGCCCTGATGTATGACACAACAGCATTCACATCAGTCACTGTGTATCTATCATCTTCCACATTCAGTTAGTGAGGTTGGATATAGCAACAGCCAGAAATTCCACACAGTGTGCAGAAGCAAGCATCTTTGATGGAGGCCAGGAAGGAGACATTTGGCTGAAATTATTCCCTTGAATTATGGATCAAATTATCATCTCTTGATTTCTGGCCTGCCAATCTCCTTACATCTGAATTATATTGAGGGAAATTTTAAAATGATAGAGATCCCTGCAAGCATTCACTTCCAGTGCATCAAGTCTTTAATGCTGTCTGAGAAAAACTTAACTCCTTAAATAAAACTTAGCACCTAAAGGACTAGACTGTGTCCTGGTTTCAGCTGGGATAGAGTTAATTGTCTTCCTAGTAGCTGGTACAGTGCTATGTTTTGAGTTCAGTATGAGAAGAATGTTGATAACACACTGGTGTTTTCTGTTGTTGCTAAGTAATGTTTGGTCTGAAGTCAAGGACTTTTCAGCTTCTCAAGCCCAGCCAGGGAGAAAGCTGGAGGGGCACAAGAAGCTGGCACAGGACACAGCCAGGGCAGCTGACCCAAACCGGCCAACGGGGTATTCCATACCATGGGACGTCACATAAACTGGGGGGAGTGGGGGCGGGGGTTATCGCCGCTCGGGGACGAACGGGGTGTCGATCGGCGGGTGGTGAGCAATTGCACTGCGCGTCATTTGTACATTCCAATCCTTTTATCATTACTGTTGTCATTTTATTAGTGTTATCATTGTCATTATTAGTTTCTTCTTTTCTGTTCTATTAAACTGTTCTTATCTCAACCCACGAGTTTTACTTCTTTTCCCGATTTTCTCCCCCATCCCACTGGGTGGGGGGGAGCGGGTGAGCGGCTGCGTGGTGCTTAGTTGCTGGCTGGGGTTAAACCACGACAGACTGGCACTTCAATAACAACATAATGCACTGCCACATAAGGGAACATGGCCTTTGCCAACTGTCCACCTGAAGTTTTGTAACTTGCATAGCTGTACAAAGACTATGTTTTACAGAATGAGATGGTGTGAGAATGTAATATCTGGGGTTCCTGTTAACAACTGACTCCATGGATACTTCCTGATATACTTGCATGTTTATGCATATGTGAGAGTATCTGTGTCGCTTCACTTTAGAGAACAGATCAACCTGCTCCCACCAGTGCAGAAAGATAGGGGACGGCGGTTTCCCTTCAACATTTATTTAAGTGTGCTCCTGTGGCTGTATCAATATAAGGGACTGATTTTGATAGGTCCTCCAGCAATCCCCACATTGGATACTTGCCAAAAGGCCAATTACTTACACTGGTGTTTTAGTAATTATTCCATCAATGCTAACAACAAGGGAAGTACTAATACAGATAGATTGGTGGCATTTGAACCACTGTCATCTAGGTGTGCTTTGAGAACTGTTCAAAAGTTTTAGTAGCAGAGACACAGCTAACTGAGCCCTTGGCATAATCCTCAGCAAACCCAAATAAAGGAAAACAGCACCATCAATCTCCTGTCTTACTATTTTGTTAAATACCTGTACTTGCCCTAGCTAATACTGTAACGTGCGAGTACAAGAACCGAGGAGTCATCAAAAAAAATGCTGTAGGATTAGCATGACAAGCAGTGATCATCCGTTTTGCACTGTCTAAATCCATCAAACCATCTACGAATCCTCCTCCGGATGGAAAGTGTTCCACTGTACCACTCAGCAGGGATTTCTGCATTTTGTTTGTCATGTGAGGATGCTGTTCCCTGTTTAGATTCTTTCCTTTTCCCAGATGAACAATGTGAGTAAATGAAGCCTTTCGCTCCCACAGTAATAATCCAACATTTGAATCGCAGAAGGATAAGACCTTTAGCAAAACAAAAGTGTTAAAAAGGCTAGAGAAGCTATACTACTTATCATCATAACGCACTTACCATGAAGAGATCAAACTCCTCTTCACGCCGAGCAATCATCTGATTCAGAGTCTCATCATCAGGAACTTCATCTTCTTCCTATTTAAATAGAAAAAGGCATTAGAAAAATACAAAGCAATGTCCAAAGAGAGGCAACCATTTGCATTGAGCCACTGTTGCACTGATATCTCTCTCTCTCAAAAGGAGTGTGAAATGCTCAAATGAAAACTAAAAATTTGAAAGTGCCTAGCTGTTCATTGATTCAGAAGTAACACAAAATAGACTTAATCAAAGAGACAATTAGGACTTCTTATCACTTTCATATATTGAGAATGAGGAAGTAAGTGAGCAAACATGCAACCAGGAAATTTTGGTTTGTGGTTTTTTCAGGGTCACAAGCACAGTTAGTTGTCAGCTTGTTTTTCAGTTAAAACATACACATTTCCCTTCTGCTGCTCTACAGCACTCCCCCAGTAATAGCATTCTACACTATGAGGTCTTTACTGTCAAAGCAGAAGGAAGGAAAACAATCCTGAAAAAAAAATATTCCTAGAAACAAAGCCTGCCCAATCCATATTTCCATAGACCACTGCCCACTGACAAAGTGAGATGTGAATCATAGAATCATAGAATCATAGAATATCTTGAGTTGGAAGGGACCCATAAGGATCATCGAGTCCAACTCCCTGCTCCTCGTAGGACTACCTAAAACTAAACCATATGACTAAGAGTGTCGTCCAGATGCTCCTTGAACTCTGACAGGCTTGGTGCCATGACCACTTCCCTGGGGGGCCTGTTCCAGCGACTGACCACCCTGTCAGTGAAGAACCTTTTCCTAAGGTCCAATCTGAACTTCCTCTGATGCAGCTTCATTCTATTTCCTCATGTCCTATCGCTGGTCACCAGAGAGAGGAGATCAGCACCTCCCCCTCTGCTGCCCCCCTTGAGGAAAGTTGTAGACTGCAATGAGGTCACCCCTCAGCCTTCTCTTCTCCAAGCTGAACAAACCAAGTGACCTCAGCCGCTCCTCATAAGTCTTGCCCTCGAGACCTTTCACCATCTTGGTCGCCCTCCTCTGGACACACTCCAATAGTTTGATGTCCTTCTTATATTGAGGCGCCCAAAACTGCACACAGTACTCGAGGTGGGGCCGCACCAGTGCAGTGTTGAGTGGGACAATCACCTCCCTCGACCGGCTAGCGATGCTGTGCTTGATGCACCCCAGGACACAGTTGGCCCTTTTGGCTGCCAGAGCACACTGTCGACTCATATTCAACTTGCCATCAACCCAAACCCCCAGATCTCTTTCCACGGGGCTGCTCTCCAGCCTCTCGTACCCCAATTTGTATGTATAACCAGGATTACTCTGTCCCAGGTGCAGAATCCGGCACTTGCTCTTGTTAAATTTTATACGGTTGGTGATTGCCCAGCTCTCTAGTCTATCCGGATCTCTCTGTAAGGCCTCTCTACCCTCAAGGGAGTCCACAGCTCCTCCTAGTTAAGTATCATCGGCAAACTTACTTAATGTACATTCGATTCCTGTGTCCACATCATTTATAAAAACATTAAAGAGCACTGGCCCTAAAATTGAGCCCTGGGGAACCCCACTGGTGACTGGCCGCCAGCCTGATGTAACCCCATTTACTACAACTCTTTGAGCCCGGCCCGTCAGCCAATTGCTCACCCAATGTATTATGGACTTGTCTAGCTGTATGCTGGACGTTTTGTCCAGAAGGATACCATGAGAGACAGTATCAAAAACTTTGCTGAAATCCAAAAAAACCCACATCTACTGGCTTCCCTTGATCAACTAGATGGGTGACCTTGTCATAAAAGGAAATTAAGTTAGTTAAGCAGGACTTTCCCCTCGTGAACCTTTGTTGGCTATGACCAATGACTGCATTGTCTCTCAAGTGTTTTTCAGTAACTCCCAGAATAACCTTCTCCATAATTTTACCAGGCACTGAAGTGAGACTGACAGGCCTGTAACTACCAGGGTCTTCCTTCTTACCCTTCTTGAAAACTGGGACAACATTTGCCAGCTTCCAGTCGTCTGGGACCTCTCCAGACTCCCAAGACCATTGAAAAATAATGGAGAGAGGTCCCGTGATAACATCGGCCAGCTCTTTCAGTATCCTGGGATGAACCCCATCGGGCCCCATAGACTTATGTGCATCCAGCTGGCGCAGCAAGTCTCAAACAACTTCAGAGTCGGCTGGGAGTTTATCATCCCCCTAGTCACAGTCTTCCAACACAGGGCTCCGGGGGTCCCAGGGCCCATCATCGGTGTTGAAGACAGAGGCGAAAAAGGCATTAAACATCTCCGCTTTGTTTACGTCCCTATTTGTGAAGTGACTGACCCCATCAAGCAATGGACCAATGTTATCTCTGATTCTCCTTTTGCTATTAACATATTTTAAAAAGCCCTTTTTGTTGTCCTTCACAGTGCTGGCCAGCTTAAACTCTAATCGAGCTTTGGCCACGTGAATTTTCTCCCTACAGTGGCGAACAGCATCTCTGTAGTCCTCCTGTGTCGCCTGTCCTTGCTTCCAATGTCTGTACACTTTCCTTTTCTGCCTAAGTTCTAGAAGAAGATCCCTGCTCAGCCAAGCCGGCCTTCTGCCCTGCTTGCTTGACTTCCGACACTTTGGAATTGCCTGCTCCTGCACTCTTAAGAGATGGCTCTTAAAAAGTGACCAGCATTCGTGGACCCCAATACCTTCAAAAGCAGATTCCTAGGGGACCTTACTAACTAGCTCCTTCAGCAGCCCGAAGCCTGCTCTCCCCATATCCAGGGTCAAAGTTTTGCTGGCAGTTTTTCTCCTATCGCCAACAATTTGAAACTCAACTACTTCGTGTTCAGTGTGGCCAAGACAGCCACCAATCACCACTTTGCCCACGAGTCCCTCTCTGTTTACAAACAACAAATCTAGGAGGGCACCTTTCCTAGTCAGCTCCCTTAGTACCTGCACCAAGAAGTTATCTATCTTCAACGTGCTTCAGGAATTTCCTGGACCTGTTTGTGTCTGCTGTATGATATTCCCAGTTGATGTCTGGGAAGTTAAAATCACCCATAAGGACAAGGGCAGCTGATCTAGAGATGTCCCTTAATTCCTTGTAGAATAATTCATCGATGTCATCGTTCTGGCTGGGTGGTCGATAGTAGACTCCCACAACAACATCCACTTTATTTGTTTTCCCCTTAATCCTTACCCAGAGGCTCTCAACCGTGTCATCGCCAACTGCAAGTGCCATACAATCCAACCCCTCCCTTACATACAGCGCCACCCCTCCACCCCCCCCGCCTCGCCTGCCCTGCCTATCCCTCCTGAAGAGCCTATAACAGTCCATCATGGCACACCAGTCACAGGACTCATCCCACCAGGTTTTGCTTATGCCAATGATGTCGTAGCTCTGGGACTCGGCCAAAGCTTCTAGCTCCTCTTGTTTATTCCTCATGCTGCGCGCATTAGTATAGAGACATTTCAAATGTGCTCCAGTGTACTCAGCACGTCGTGGAGCAGACCAAAGGACCTCGCTAGCACACTGTCCTGCAAACATTGGCGTGCCATCCCATGGCTTATCTGTAGCGAGCCCGGTTTTATCCCTTTCCCCTTCAAATCTAGTTTAAAGCTCTTTCAATGAGCCCTGCTAACTCTTGCGCAAAGATCCTTTTCCCCCTTTGAGAAAGGTGTACCCCATCTGTTGCCAGCAGGCCTGGTGTCGTGTAGACCGACCCATGGTCAAAAACCCCAAAATTCTGCCGGTGACACCAGTCACGGAGCCAGGTATTGATCAACTGGGTCTTCCTGTTTCTTCCAACAACATTCCTTGCAACTGGAAGGATAGAGGAAAACACTACTTGTGCTCCTGATCCCTTAACCAGTCATCTCAAGGCCCTGAAGTCTCTTTTGATCGCCCTTGGACTTCTTATTGCAACTTCATCGCTGCCTACATGAAAAAGCAATAATGGATAATAATCCAAGGGCCGTACCAGGGTAGGAAGTTTTCTCATAACGTCTTTGACCCAAGCCCCAGGGAGGCAGCAGACTTCCCTAAGAAGTGGGTCTGGTGAAGATCCGTCTTTTTGACAAAAAGTTATTTCATAAAATCAAAAACATTCATTGGCAAAATAAACCAAAACTCTAGGATTCAACTGAAAACATAAATGTTGAAGAGCTATGGTGCCCATATTTAACATGATCAGGCTCCATAATGCTCAGTTCCTCTCTCCAAATACAGCAACTATTTTGAAAGTACATGGCATTTTAAATTTCATAACAGGACAGGTAAATCAAAGCTACAAACTTTAGTTTGATTCCCACATAAAAACCTTAAAACATTTACTGAATCTGTGTTACAGTATATTGTAAACCTACAGTTAAGGGTTTGACATGACAATAAATGTTTTGTACTCACTAAAATGGAGGTGGAGTAGAATGCAGCATATAGTACCTCAAAATTAACTTTCTACAGTCTTTTATTTTCAAAATAATCAAAAGAAGCCTGCATCTATATCTATGCATCCCATTTTCCCTCCATTGGTAAGATTTCTACACTTCAGGAAAAAAGTATGATTACCACTTCAGCTCTCACTAAAGACTCGTGTAATTTGTAATTCAACCATGAAATAAGTAAAGCAGTTAGAAAAGTGATAGTGTTCTGGCAGCATAAGCTCTGGAACTGTTGGTTCCCCTCCCCACCAATATTTCATACATTCAATATTTGGAAAAAGCTAGCTGTTCTTTTTTTTAAAAAAACTCATTAAATATTTTGTGGGTGTGCATATACTTGAACGCATGTGTGTATGGGAAGAAATGAAAATAAGAAGTGGAGGGGAATAGAAGAAATTTGAGAGTTAAAAAAACCCAACACCAACCCTAACAACAATGAAAAAATCACATGCATAAAAAGCCTTCATTAAGTAAACTATTAAAAGCTGCCCCAAAAATCCTGCAAAAGAATACAAGAAGTACAAAATATTTGGATTCTGAACTAGTGAAACTCTCTCTCTTCCTCTCAATGTGTGTGCATTTACAATCATCTTGAATTACTCAATAATATTTTTTCCTTCAATTTTATCATATTTTTCTGTAAACCCAGAAATGTGCAGACCTAGAAGAGAAAGCATGTGTAATTTTTAAATCTAGTCTAGTAAAAAATGTCTAGTAAAAAATGCAAGCGAAAATTGTGAGAAGTATACGACAAATAATACTGATGCAACATATCACATATTAAGCTGTTTTAACTGATGACACCTTCAGTACCCTCTTTGGGAGCATTCCTAGAATGCATTTTCAGAGAGGTTTCAATCCTACAAAAAGGCCTGTTTGTAACTGAATCATAAGGAGCAGCAACATTGCTTTTAATATATGTCACACTGGAAAGAATTGTATGAACATGTGAAGTAATGGTATAAGTCAAACCTGTATCACAGTGAATGTAAAAAATGTATTAGCTTTATTATTTCACAGTTGTAACTGTTTTCAATGCAATAGATGTAATGACTACTGAAGGAATTTCTTTTAATATGGAAAGATTCTGGCAGATATTCACAAAGGTTTTGCTTAAATTTTATTAAAAATAGTTAAGTATTTTGAAAGCCTAAAATAAAGAACTACAGATGACAAAACCTTTCAATAACCTAAGACAACTCATTAAGCCACAGAAATTATATCAGGATCTGACAGTTATTCTGTTTAAGCTGAGAGGTGTGTTATGCATGCAAAAATACTGTTATCTTAATTAAGATAGTTAATTGTTTTGTTGAATTGTTTGGAGGTGATATGAAAATTAGACTCCTTTAAGGAATCACAGAATCACAGAATAGTTGAGGTTGGAAGGGACCTCTGGAGACTGTCTAGTCCAACAGCCCCCCCCCAAACAGGGTCAACTAGAGCAGGTTCCTCAGGGCCATGTCCAGTTGGGTTTTTAATATCTCCAAGGACAGAGACTCCACAACCTCTCTGGGCAACCTGCTCTAGTGTTTGACCACCCTCACAGTAAAAAAGAGGCTTTTTTTCTTATGTTTAAACGGAATTTCCTGTATTTTAGTTTGTGCCCATTGCCTGTTGTCCTGTCACTGAGAAAAGTCTGGCTCCATTTTCTTTACTTCCTCCCATCAGGTATTTAGACACACTGATAAGATCATCCTCCCCCCCTCCCCCCCCCCAGCCTTCTCTTCTCCAGGTTAAACAATCCCAGCTCTCTCAGCCTCTTCCTTATGTCAGGTGCTCCAATCCCTTAATTATCTTAGTGGCCCTTCATTGGACTCACTCTAGTACGTCCATTTCTTTCTTGTAGTTGGAAGCCCAGAACTGGACACAGTACTCCAGATGTGGTCTCATCAGTGCTGAGTAGATACTTGGTATAGGCTCAGTTGACTCTGATGCCTCCCTTGATGGAGCTTGTTCCTCCTCAATTGTTCCCAGGTCACTATACCTGTTCTGTAATTGCAGATCTGCAGGCAGAGAAGGAGTCTTCCTTCTGTTGCCAGAAGTCAGAAGCTTCAGGTCTTCCCTGACATGGGAATCTCCATCTACTGGTCATAGGATTACATGATAATTTGGGTTGGAAGGGTCCTCAGTAGGTCATCTAGTCCAACCTCCTCCTCAAAGCAGGGTCAGCTACGAGATTGGACCAGGTTGCCGAGGGCTTTATGCTCCTCTGCGCAGAGCCTCTAAATGTACCTCCTTTGCATCATTTGCAAGCTTTTGCCTCTGTAGGGTCTCTGAAGACCACCTCCTGCCCATCCTTCCCCATGCTACACAGCTGTATTGGGAGCCTTGTGGAAGACATTGTATTCGAGGAGTTAGGGATCTTGAACAGGCTGTCTGCTCTATTGGGGCTCGTACTTAGGGCTTGAGAAGCCTGTATGTTATTAATATAGTCTGTAACTTACAATATATCTTTGCTAAAGGTAAGCTGTATGTGGATCAAGGGGTGGAACGTAGAGATCCTGACTGAGAAACCGTTGCACATTTAGGAGTTAGTGATCCACATCATAACAGTTAATGGGAGTAGACCCAGGCCTGTGCTGCGCTGCACGTACAGCTTGGCTTTCAGGCCTGTGTTGTGCTGCACAAATTCCTTGGCCACAGGATAAACTCAGACAGCTCATTGTAACAGAGGAGCCTGCAGGCAGCTCCCACTTGGTATCGCGACTACGCCACCTGCATGGCCTCGCCTTTATCTAAAAGTGCAGCAACAAGTTCTCGTGAGAATATCCCTTAGGAATAGAGTGGTCTTCTTGTAAGGAAATTATGTAATAGCTTGCAGTCTCAAGCAGTCCCAAGCTGCACTCAAACTGCACTCTCGCCTACCAGTTATATAGCTGCTTCCCAAGCACCAACTGAAACATCTTCTCTTTGATTGTTTTTAACTGCCTTACCTCATTTTCTTCCTCATGTTCTAATATAGCCTGTAGAAAAGCCCTCCGCTCATGGCTTGAAGATTTCTGATCAAACATTCCAGCCTGAATAACTTTTTGATCTACATTCAGTTTATACTTTGCAGCAGCGAGTATCTTCTCCTCCACACTGTTCACAGTGCACAGTCGCAGGACTCGAACCTCATTCTGCTGACCAATTCGATGAGCTCGGTCTTGGGCCTGCAAGTCCTATTAGGCAAAGAATATGGAATGATGCGTAACGTAACTGTGCTACACAAATCACTCCCTGCTTAAAGGACACCGCAATGTTGGGTTTTATCAGCATAACAAAAAGAAGTGTTCAAGCTACAGCCCACCACAATTCATCTAGCTCATTCCTGATTATCCTCCTTTTTGGGAGTTCATCAGACCCAGGCAGGCAAACTGGAGGGAAAAAAATATGTGCATGCTCTGTACAATGTGAATGCAGTAAGTCAAACACTGCTTGAAAGCATGTGCAGTAACTGACCAAGTTAGGCCACAGTATGTAATTCTTCTCTGCCACTCAGAGTTCATGGCCTTTCAGGCCAGAAAGGAACCCTGAAGTAAAGCAACTCTCTAGTCCAGGTACAAGAACAGCGGCAACGATATAACTAGGTATATATTATAAAGTCCAGATATAAACCTGTGTATCTAAAGCAAACCACTATTTCTGAATATCTTAAATGCATTAGTAATTTTATGTATTGGGTCTGGCTAGAATGGAGTTAACTTTCTTCATATCAGCCTGTTGGGGGCTTGTCCGGGATGGTGCTGTGATATGGATTTTTCACCAAAAGAGTGTTGATAACACAGCAATGTTTTGGCTATTGCTGAACAGTGCTTGCACAGCATCAAGGCCTTCTCTGTTTCTCACTCTGCCCCTCCAGGGAGTAGGCTGGGGGTGCACAAGAAGTTGGGAGGGGACACAGCTGAGACAGCTGACCTGAATTGGCCAAAGGGATATTCCATGCCATATAACGTCATGTTCAGCAATAAAAACTGGGCAGTGTGTGTGGGGGGGTGTATATGTGTGTTAGCTTCCAAGGTAGAGTAGAATAGAATAAAAAAGAACAGAACAGAATAGTTCAGTTGGAAGGGACCTACAACAGTCATCTAGTCCAACTGCCTGACCACTTCAGGGCTGACCAAAACTTAAAGCATCTTATTAAGGGCATTGTCCAAATGCCTCTTAAACGCTGACAGGCATGGGGCATCAACCACCTCTCTAGGAAGCCTGTTCCAGTGTTTGACCACCCTCTCGGTAAAGAAATGCTTCCTAATGTCTAGTCTGAACCTCCCCTGACTCAACTTTGAACCATTCCCACGCGTCCTGTCACTGGGTACCAGGGAGAAGAGATCAGCACCTCCCTTTCCACTTCCCCTCCTCAGGAAGCTGTAGAGAGCAATGAGGTCACCCCTCAGTCTCCTTTTCTCCAAGCTAGACAAACCCAGAGTCCTTAGCCGCTCCTCATAGGACATGCCTTCCAGCCCTTTCACCAGCTTTGTTGCCCTCCTCTGGATGCATTCAAGTACCTTAACATCCTTCTTAAATTGTGGGGCCCAGAACTGCACACAGTACTCAAGGTGAGGCTGCACCAACGCTAAATACAGTGGGATAATCACCTCTTTTGACCGGCTGGTTATGCTGTGTTTGATGCACCCCAGAATGCGGTTTGCCCTCTTGGCTGCCAGGGCACGCTGCTGACTCCTATTGAGCCTGCTGTCAACCAGCACCCCCAGATCCCTTTCTGCAGGGCTGCTCTCCAGCCACTCCTCTCCCAGTCTATGCTTGTGTATTGGGTCTGGCTGAGATGGAGTTAATTCTCCCCATAGCAGCCCTCGTAGTGCTGTGCTCTGTATTGGTAGCTAGAAAGGTGTCGATAACACACCAGTGTTTTGGCTACTGCTGAGCAGTGCTGGCACAGCATCAAGGCTGGCTCTCCAACATTTTTGCCCCCCCCTCAACAACAGGCTGGGGCTGGGCAAGATCTTGGGAGGGGACACAGCCAAGACAGCTGACCTAAACTAACCAAACAGATATTCCATACCATATGACGTCAGCTCAGATATAAAAGCTAAGTAAAGGAAGACGGAAGTGGGGGCATTTTTGTCTTCCAGAGCAACCACAACGCGTACTGTAGCCCTGCTTCCCAGGAAGTGGCTAGACATCGCCTGCTGATGGGAAGTAGAGAATAATATCAATTGTTTTTCTTTGCTTTTCGCGCGCGACCTTTGCTTTCTCTTTATTAAACTGTCCTTATCTTGACCCACGAGCCTTTTGTTATATTTTCTCCCCCCTGTCCACCTGAGGAGGGGGAGTGATAGAGCGGCTTTGGTGGGCACCTGGCACCCAGCCAGGGTCAACCCATCACAGTCCTTTTTGGCGCCCGAACAGGGACATGAACCCTGGACCCTCAGATAGATTGTATTGGGTCTGGCTGAGATGGAGTTAATTCTCCCCATAGCAGCCCTCGTAGTGCTGTGCTCTGTATTGGTAGCTAGAAAGGTGTCGATAACACACCAGTGTTTTGGCTACTGCTGAGCAGTGCTGGCACAGCATCAAGGCTGGCTCTCCAACATTTTTGCCCCCCCCTCAACAACAGGCTGGGGCTGGGCAAGATCTTGGGAGGGGACACAGCCAAGACAGCTGACCTAAACTAACCAAACAGATATTCCATACCATATGACGTCAGCTCAGATATAAAAACTAAGTAAAGGAAGACGGAAGTGGGGGCATTTTTGTCTTCCAGAGCAACCACAACGCGTACTGTAGCCCTGCTTCCCAGGAAGTGGCTAGACATCGCCTGCTGATGGGAAGTAGAGAATAATATCAATTGTTTTTCTTTGCTTTTCGCGCGCGACCTTTGCTTTCTCTTTATTAAACTGTCCTTATCTTGACCCACGAGCCTTTTGTTATATTTTCTCCCCCCTGTCCAGCTGAGGAGGGGGAGTGATAGAGCGGCTTTGGTGGGCACCTGGCACCCAGCCAGGGTCAACCCATCACAGCTTGTGTCCAGCATTACTCCATCACAGGTGTAGAATCCAGCATTTGTTCCAGCCATTGATGATTGCCCAATGCTCCAATCTATCCAGATCCCTCTGCAAGGCCTCTCGTCCCTCAAGAGAGTCAACAGCACCTCCCAATTTAGTATCATCAGCAGACTTCCTAAGGGTGCATCCAACTCCTGCATCCAGATCATTGATAAATGTATTGAACAGAACTGGCCCTAGAATTGAGCCCTGAGGAACACCGCTGGTGACCGGTCGCCAGCCAGATGTAGCCCCATTCACCACAACCCTTTGAGCCCTGCCATTCAGCCAGTTCTTCACCCAGCGCACCGTGTACCTGGTCATCTCACAGTTGGACAACTTGTCCAGAAGGATGCTGTGAGGGACAGCATCAAAAGCCTTACTAAAATCCAGAAAAACTACATCCACTGCCTTCCCTTCATCCACTAGGCGAGTGACCTTATCATAGAAGTATATTGAATTAGCTAAACAGGACTTTCCCTTTGTGAACCCGTGTTGACTGTGCCTGATGCAATCATCCCATTGTCCTTTAAATGCCTTTCAATAGCACCCAGTATGATCTTCTCCATAATTTTTCCAGGTACTGAGGTTAGACAAACAGGTCTGTAGTTTCCTGGGGTTTCCCTCACACCCTTCTTGTAAATTAGAATAACATTGGCTGGCTTCCAGTCAGCAGGGACTTCCCCAGACTCCCAAGACCTTTGGTAGATGATCGAGAGGGGTCCTGCTGTAGCGTTCGCTAGCTCCTTCAGTACTCTGGGATTAATCCCATCAGGCCCCATGGACTTATGAACATTCAGCTGATACAGCCGGTCCCTTACAATTTCAGTGTCCACAAATGGAAAGGTACTGTTCCCGCAGTCGTGGTCCTCCAACTCAGAGGACCGGGCAGCCCAAGGTCTATCATTGATATTAAAGACTGAGGCAAAAAAAGCATTGAATGCATTGAATGCCTCTGCTTTTTCTTCATCCCTATTTGTCAGGTGACCATCTTCAACAAGTATCTGTCCAATGTTTTCCTTGGACCTCCTCTTACTATTAGCATACATAAAAAAGCCTTTCTTGTTGTCTGACACAACTCTGGCCAGTTTCAACTCTAGTTCAGCTTTGGCCTTTCATGTCTTCTCCCTGCATATGCGAACCACAGCTCTGTAATCTTCCTGCGAAGCCTGACCTCGCTCCCAGAGATCATACAATTTCTTTTTCCACCTGAGTTCCAAGAGGAGTTCCCTGTTCAGCCAAGCTGGTCTTCTGCCCCGCTTGCTTGACTTGCGACGCCATGGGATTGCCTGCTCCTGTGCTGTTAAAAGGTGGTTCTTAAAAAATGACCAGCTCTCATGGACCCCTAAGCCCTCAAAAGCAGATTCCCAGGGGACACTGCTAAGTAGCTCCCTGAGTAGCTTAAAGTTTGCTCCCTTGAAATGCAGGGTAGCAACTCTGCTGACCTTTTTCCTCATTACGCCGAAAATTTTAAACTCAACCTTTTTGTGATCGCTATGGCCAAGACAGCCACCTATCATCACATCTCCCTCGAGTCCATCTCTAGTCACAAACAGCAAGTCTAGGAGGGCATCTTTCCTATTTGGCTCACTGAGTACTTGTGACAAGAAATTTTCTTCCACAAACTTCAGGAATTTGCCAGGCTTGCTTGTCACAGCAGTATGATATTCCCAGGTGATGTCTGGGAAGTTGAAATCTCCCATAAGGACAAGGGCTACCGATCCAGAGATTTCTCCTAATTGCCTATAGAATAACTTATCAGTGCTATCATCCTGGCTGAGCGATCGACAGTAAACACCCACGACGACATCTGCTTTGTTTTCCATCCCCCTAATCCTCACACAGAGGCTCTCAACCACATCACTGCTAACTGTGAGGGCTGTACAATCAAACCTCTCCCTTACATACAGTGCAACTTCTCCACTTCGCCTGCCCTGCCTATCCCTCCTGAACAGCCTGTAGCCATCCATCCCAGCACTCCAGTCGTGGGACTCATTCCACCAAGTCTCACTAATACCAATGACAACACGGCTCTGGGAATGGACCAACGCTTCCAGTTCATCCTGTTTGTTTCTCATACTGCGTGCATTGGTGTACAGGCATTTCAGATGTGCTCCTAAGCCCTCCATGCTCCCAGGAGCAGCATAAATGTTCCCACTAGCATTGCCAGCCTCAAGCGATGCCGTGCCAACCCTTGGTTTACCTTCGGCAATCCTCTTAGTATTCCCTTCCCCCACTGATTCTAGTTTAAAGCCCTCTCAATCAGTCCTGCCAGCTTATGAGCAAAGATGCATTTCCCCCATCGGGACAGGTAGATCCTGTCAGGCCCCAGCATACCTTGTGCCTCGAAGACTCTTTCAAGGTTATAAAAACCAAAGTTCTGGTAGAGGCACCAGTCCTGGAGCCAGGTATTGATGTCTTGGGCACGCTTGTTTCTTCCAATGTCTCTTTTATATCTTTCCTTCACTTATTAAACTATCTTTATCTCAACCCAGGACTTTTCACCCTTTTGGCCTTCTGATTCTCTCCCCCATTCCGCTAAGGGGCTAGAGTAAGCAAGAGACTGTGTGGGTGCTTAGCTGCTGGCTGGGGTCAATCTGATGTCAGATACAGAAAATCCTGTGGTAGATTAGAAAGTCCTGTTTTAAATTAAGTTAGTTAGCCAAGATCATTCTGATCTTTTCTATTCTTCCTGTTTAATGGTGCCTCACCTGGAGCACCAATTCTGATCCTTTCCATTTTTCCTGATTGATGGTGCGTCCCTCTTGGCAGGAAAAAGAACCACTGACCCGATACAGAGCGACTTAGCGGTCAAAGTGAGGAGGGGATACCTCCTCAAACGACCACCAAAGACCCCCGCGCATGCGGAGAAGGCATCTGATGTGTCATGGTTACATAATCCTATGCATATGCATTAGATAGTTTCAATATGTATTAGGTAGGAGTAGTTTAATAAATTAGATGCAATTGTTACTGTATAAAAGGGACACACCTGATGAATCTGGTGTGCTTGATTTGTGGAAAGTCCACTGAGCACCCTGCGCAGAATAAAGCAATATCTCTCCTGAGTGTGTGAGATTGGTCTATTGCACACCGGGTAATGAATCCGCTTTTAGGACAACAGATCCACCACAATGTGGGGCACCAAAAAGGACTGTGGTGGGTTGACCCCAGACAACGGCCAAGCACCCACACAGCCACTCACTCGCTCCCCTCTCCCGTGGGATGGGAAGAAAATAGAAGGAAAATGAGAAGAATGGTTGATTGAAATAAAGACAGTTTAATAGGTGAAGCAAAATCTGTGCATGCAAGTAAAGCAAAAGAAGGAATTTATTTACTATTTCCTTTTGACAGGCAGATGTCCAACCACTTCCTGGAAAGCAGGACCTCAACACATATAACAGTTGCTTGGAAAGACAAACGTCATGACCACAAACGTCCCCGCTTCCTCCTCCTTTCCTTGAGCTTTTATTGCTGAGCACAACATTATATGGTATGGAATATCCCTTGGTCAGTCTGGGTCAGCTCTCCCGGCTGTGTCCCCTCCCAGCTTCTTGCCCACCCCCAGTCTACTCATTGGTGGGGCAGAGTAGGAAAAATCAAAAGCCTCCTGGCTGTGCAAGCACTGTTTGGCAACAAACAAAACACTGGTGCATGCATTATCAACACTGTTTTGGTCACAAATCCAAAATACAGCACCATATGGGCTGCTATGAAGAAAATTAACTCCATCCCAGCCAGACCCAGCATAGACTCTAGTCCAGGTACAAGAACAGAGGCAACAATATAGCTGGATATATATAATAAAATCTAGCTATAGAACTGTGTATCTAAAGCAAATCACTATTCCTGAGACTCTTAAATGCATTAGTAATCTTAGAAATTATTTCATCTGCTGCATGAGCTTTTAACTTTGAATGGAGAGCCATTTGTTAGTGCCTTATGATTAAAGGGTGAACAAAGTTATACCGATGAAACAGAAAACGCAGACTGTAAGACTCTAACTTTGAGGATTCCCTGACACTCAGAAAAACTATATATGCGGACACAGTATCACTTTACCAATTTAAACCAAAACACTACTTGATTGTAGCAGTTTGCCTTACCAATTCTTCTCAAGCAGCATTTTATGATATACTTTCATTTCACTGTCAATCTTCCTAAATTAAAACACAAAGCCTAAAAAAGCACAAACAATTATTTCCATATTACATGAAGATAATTAAATAAAAATAACCTGATGAGGATTCCAATCACTATCAAAGATTATAACAGTGTCAGCAGCCTGGAGGTTCAAGCCCAGCCCTCCTGCCCTTGTACTCAGCAAGAAGATGAAGTACTGTGAGCCAGGTTCATTAAACTTCTTCAGCAGGGCAGCTCGATCCTCCGATTTTGTTGTACCTGAGAAGAAATTAAAAAAGAAATAAAAAGAAACCCTATGACAAAGATCTTCTACTGAAATAATTTAAAAGCAATCATCTTAGTTGTTTAAGGCACATGTGGAAGGGAAATTTTAGCTCACTTGTTCTTTGCCATCTCAGCTATATTTTCTATAATACAGACGCAAACACTAACCATGGATGTTTCAGCCAACTGTCTACAGCACTTGGGAGGAGGGTTCCCAAACTTTTATTTTAAGTAGGCTTGACATTTCAAAAGGGGACTTTGAAAAGATGCAACTATCTATTTGACAACATTTTATGACTGACAAGTTTCAATAGATGATATACAGATGCTTCACTTCTGATTAAGGCCTTATGAGCACTCACAGAATCTAAATATTTTAAAAACTATATGTGCACACAAACATAGATTTTTTAACATTTCACTATTGGCCTTAAAAAAATCAAGATTAATATCAAGGGAACAAAAATTCTTAAAAGATCACATTCAAAACACAATGGTGTCTATAGGGGAGGGAGAGAAAGCAGAGAATTCAACCACGGTAAAAGGCCTACACAAAGCTCTAAGTAACAGCTAAGTGCTGTACACATTGGCAACAAGGCAAATTTCCTGTACTTTGACAATCAGTTTTTACTGATCAGCTTGGTCTGACCCTCTGCTTGTTTTATCTTTTTACATCTCTGCCTGTAGCTGAAGACAGACAGAAGTTTGATATTTTTATTCAGATGTCCATACGCATATAGTACAGAGGAGGAAGTTTTTCTACTACATAGTCAAATTGCTGAACCAGGAAAATACTTCCAAATTTATTTTCATTCATCTTACCATCAAGACGTAAGTAAAGGAAATTTCGAAATGCAAAATAGTCCTCCATAATGGTCATGAGTGATGTCATTTGACAGAAAAGAAGCACACGATGGCTAGTGGCTCGCAACTTAGGTAAAATACGATCAAGTAGTTCAAATTTCCCTGAGGCCCGATAAAGCTCAGCTCTGTTTAAGAGGAAAAAACACAATAAATGCCATGACAAGCCTGCTTTTAGAAGAGTTTTTAATAATGCATTCTAATTACAATTGTGTCATATCATGATAATGGATAGATTCCTTTACTCAAAGGAAAACAAAACTGATAGCACTTTTCTCTCTTTAGAACTGTTTATGATGTTGATTAAAATAAGAAAAAAACCTGCATGAATTGCATCTATGTATTTATTTGTTAGGAAAGGATTCCTCCCCCAAAATATAAGAATTCTGTGGACTCTCAAGCACATCAAATATCTTCCTTTATAAGCCCAGTATTTTTTTTTATTATTTCTCAAAACAAGTGTTATTTCTGAGGTATATAAACATTTTATTGGTTTAGATGCTGTCCCACAGGATTTGCTTTCAATCAGCATCTACTGGATCCACAAGTTCTATTTATCAAGTGTATGTTAGAATTGATTACTTTTCCACTCGCTACTGTGCACATGAAAGCAAAGGAGTCCAGACCATACTAGTTTATATATACAGAAACAATGGGAAAAGTTTGATAATGGACATATTCTTTTATTGTATACACTTATAACTGTCTTGAACTATCTCTATTTGCTCCAATTACTAATCTTCTGTCTTCTATGCTATCAAGATGAGTTGCAAAACAGACTGAGCTCTATGTTTGTACGCAAAGATGTTTAAGCCAAAAATCAGAAAGAGAATAACAAAGGTGACTAAATGAGTAGGACAACCATATAGTTTAGAAAATCAAATTACACATAACTCTCTTCTAACTCTAAATCTGTAGCCTTAAAATATAATTTATCATTAGGAACTGTATACTCAGTCCGCAAGATACAAGGCCTTCTGAGATGTATACATATGTAATTGCTATGCAAAAGGCCAAACTATTTGAGAGACAGATGGTCTTGTATACTAATAATAAAAAAAAGACATTGCTGACACTTAAACAGGAAGGGAGCCATGTGGAGAATACACACAACCTCCTCTATCCCTTGCTCAGAGTAAGACGGAAACCATTTCTAGCCAGTTGAACAGAAGTGTTGAGAACAAATTTAAATCTATTTAAATTTTTTTATCTAAGCAATGGATAAAGTGTTAAAATAACTTTAATTTGGAATAAATTAAAAAGGAAGAGTAGAAGAGGGAGAGAGTGAGAGAAATTAAACCCCCTACTGAAATTCCTAAAGAGCCTCCACGATAAATTTCAGATAGTGTCTTTGTTGTTTAAAAAAAGGAAGGGAGGCGGGGAGGCAGGAGGGAGGCAGGCAAGCAGGCAGGAAGGATAGGCAGGAGGGAAGGCAGGCAGGCATTGGTTTGTCTGCATGAAGACAGGATTTATTATTCAGTATATTGACATGCAGTGTGATAATCATCTTTCCCTGTTTTCCCGAGACAGACAGAGGGGCAGAAAAGCTTCACATAACACTTCTAATACCAGCATCTTTTGGTTCAGGTATGGATCCTGTGCCTCTCTGTCCTCCTATAAAAGGGTATAGAGGACAAAGGAATCAGGACTCTCCTTCAGGTCCCTCCCAAACTGAAGTCCATGCTAATGAAAAACTGATGAGAAGATGAGATATATCACAGGGCTGCTGTGGTTGCCTGCTGGGATTTGCCCCTGATCAGCAAATCATCTGGACATAAATAGTCTTCCGTGCTCTTAAATACCCTTCCATTACATCATGTCACTCTGAGAACTTTTTGATAGTGGGGAAAATCCCTGGGTAGAGCATTCTGTTACCACCTAGGTTTCATTGAGAATCTGAAATATCTTCTTTGATGAGGGAAGGGGAGATTCCTAATGTGAAAGTATGAATCCAACAGCTGGAAATCTGTAAACAGTCTTGAGCTTGGAGACATGGAATGATGGAGTCAAGTGTTATAAATAATTTAGAATGATATATGCACTTGGATTTTAGGATAGGAAAAACACACTTCCTTCTTGTACAGAATGAGAAAAAATATCAAAACATTCTGTTAACCCTGAAATATCTTCTGTAACTGTGACTTCTGTAATGAGATCATTGCCATGTGCAGACTAATGATTGATCCTTGAAATGGACGTAGCAGATGTGGAATGAGGCAGTATCTCTTGTCCTTCCACTGGGTGTCACTAAGAACAGTCTGGCTCCATCTTCTTTACTCCTCCTATGAGGTATTTAGACACTTTGATAAGATCCCCCCATAGCCATCTCTTCTCCAGGCTAAACAGTCCCAGCTTTAAGCCTCTCCTCATATGACAGATGCTCTTGTGGAAGCAAAATAGTTAATGCCTCATAGGCCTTTGCAGGCCTTACTAGTTAAGAAACATTTGCAGCTAATGATCTCATCAGGGAGCAAGATTTCATTAACAAATGAGTGAATTATTCATAAAAGGATATACTATCTAGAGCCTCCTTATCTGAAGAATTCCAATCGATGTTGTTATTTACCATATCCTGCTTATCTGACACAGTTTTGGTGAAGAACCTGGTTGTACAGCCTAAAAGGTATATAAACTCTGTAACTGCCCCATTTGCACAGGATTCATATCAGCAGTCTCTCACTGCTGCTTTGTTCTCTCCTATAGCTATAGTAATAAACTGCTTCTGTTCTGACCTGATCTAAATAGTAATTCTAGTTATTCCACAACACTCCAAACCCTTAGTCATCTTTGTGGCCCTTTGCTGGACTCACTCCAGTACCCCTGTGTCTGTCTTGTACTGGGGAGCCCAGAACTGGATACAGTACTTGAGATGTGGCCTCAGCAGTGCTGAGTGGAGAGGAAGGATCTCCTTCGACCTGCTGACACTGTTCTTCCTAATGCAGCCCAGGATGCTGTTGGTCGCCTTTGCCATGAGGGTGCGTTGGTGGCTCATGGTCAGATTCTTTTCCACCAGAACCCTCAGGTCCTTTTCTGCAAAGCTGCTTTCCAGCTGGTCAGCCCCCAGCCTGTACTGGTGCATGGGTTTATTCCATACCAGGTGCAGGACATGGCATTTCCCTTTGTTGAACTGCCCATTTCTCCATCCTGTTGAGGTCCCTCTGAATGTCAGCACAACCACCTGGTGTATCAGCCACTCCTCCCAATTCTCTATCATCTGCAGACTTGCTGAGAGTGCACTCTGTCCCAAGATCCAGGTCGGAAAAGAAGAGGTTAAACAGTATGGGCCCCAGTATTGGCCCCTGGGGAACACCACTAGTGACTGCCCTTTAGCTGGACTTCATGCCTTTTGCTGTTGATAGACCTGCAGAAGCCTTTCTTGTTGCCCCTCCCATACCTCTCCAGATTCAAATCTAGATGGGCTTCGGCTTTCCTAACTGCATCCCTGTATGCTTGGACAGTGTCTCTATATGCCATCTGGGTCACCTGTCCCTGCTTCCACCTCCTGTATGCTTCCTTTTTATGTTTGAATTTACTCAGGAGCTCCTTGTGCATCCATACTTCCTGCCACCTGTGCTTGACTTGCTGCATGTTGGGATGGACCATTCTTGAGCTGGGAGAAGGTGATCCCTGAATATCAACCAGCTCTCCTGGACCCCCTCTGCTTTCTAGGACTGTCTCCCATGGGATTCTTCCAAGCAGATCCCTGAAAAAGCCAAAGTCTGCTTTCCTGAAGTCTAGGGTTATGATCCTGTTATTTGCCTTGTTCCTTCTTTTCAGGATCCTGAACTCCACCATCTCATGGTCACTGCAGTCAAGACTGCCCCAACCAGTCCTTCCTTGTTTGGAGGTATTCAGGTCCAGCAGAGTGCCTCCCCTCATTGGCTCCTCGATCACTTGTATCAGGAAGTGATCACCAAAACACTCCATAAACCTCCTGGACTGCTTATGCCCTACTGTCTTGTCCTTCCAGCAGATATTGGGGTGGTTAAAGTTCCCCATGACAACCAGGGCCTGCAAATATGAAGCTTCTTCCAGTTGTATGAAGAAGGCCTCATCTACTTCTTCCTGATCAGGCAGTCTATAGCAGATGTCCACCACAATGTCACCCACATCGGTCTGCCCTCTAGTCCTAACCCATAAGCTCCTGACTGGCACGTCATCCATCCCTAGGCAGAGCTCCATGCATTCCAGCTGCTGTCTCATATAAAGGACAGTTCCCCCTCCTTGCCTTCCCAGCCTGTCCTTCCTAAAGAGCTTGTATCCATCCATGGCAGCAATCCAGTCATGTGAGCTATCCCAGCACATCTCCGTGATCCCAGTGAGATCGTAGCCCTGCAACTGCACACAGACCTCTAATTCTTCCTGTTTGTTCCCCATGCTGCACGCATTAGTGTACAGGCACTTCAGAGAGGCACACAGTCATGCTGATTTCCCAGGAAAAGGGTGAGAGCTTCCTCCACAATACTGTCCTCCTGGCACTTCCTTATTTGTGTGCATATGCTTGGGGTGGGCTCCCTTGTGTCCTGTTTTGTTCATTTTGAGGTCTCTCCTGTCCACATCACCTTGCACCCTCTGCTTACCAAGCCAGTCCACCACTTTCCCACTTGACTGTGGGTTGTCCCCTCCCTCCCCTGTCATTCCTAGTTTGAAGCTCTCCTCACCAGGTTGGCCAGCCTGTTGGCAAAGATGGTTTTGCCCCACTTGGTCAGGTGGATCCTGTCTTTCCCTATCAGTCCTTTATCCTCAGAGGGTCCTATGGTCATTAAAGCCAAATCTCTATCAGCAACACCAGCTGCGCTGCCAGTTGTTGATCCCCAGGATCTATCCACTCCTCCTCGAGCCCTTCCCTTTCATCAATAGGATAAAGTAGAAAACCACCTGGGCCCCCATACCTTTGACCCTCATCCCCAGATTCATGTAGTCACTCTTGATATACTCAAGGTTTCCCCTGGCAGTATCAGCGGTGCACACATGGAAGAACAGCAGAGGGTAATACTCTGAGAGCCAGACAAGCATCAACAGTCTCTCAGTTCCAGATCTGAGCCCCCGGCAAGCAGCAAACCTCCCTAGAGAGTAGATGGGGGTTTCTGTTCCCTGCAGGAGGGAGTCATCCACTACTATCGCTCGCTGCTTCCTCCTGATGCTGTTGCATGGTTCAGTCTCAGCTGGCTCCAATGTTTCTTCAGACAGAGCTTTCAGTCCCTCATCTGCTACCAGGGCACTGCACCTATTTTGTAGTTGCAGATCTGCAGGTGGAGCAGGAGCCTTCCTCCTGTTGCCAGAAGTCACAAGCTTCTAGCCTTCACCATCATGGGAGTCTCCATTTGCCACCCCAGTGAGTACAGACTCTGGTTACTCTTTCTGTGCAGGTGAGGATTCAGGCTCTTGCTTCTGCAGGGTGTTAGAGAAGATCCTTTCTATCTCTCTTTTCATCATCCTTATTGCTGCGCATTGATATTGACATACTGGAGCAAGTCCAGAGGTGGGCCACCATGATGCTCAGGGGACTGGAGCACATGACATAGAAGAAAAGGTTGACCGCGCTGGATTTTTTTCAGTCTAGATAAGAGAAGGCTCAGAGAAACCTTATTGCTTGTTTACAACTGCCTAATGGGAGGATACAGTGAAGACTCTTCTCAGAGCTGCACAGTAATAGGACAAGAGGCAATGGATACAAGTTGGAACATGGGAAATTCTGATAAGATACTAGGAAAAATATTTTTTACCATGAGGGTGGTCAAATACTAGAACTGGTTGCCCAGTGAGGCTGTATAATCTGCATCCTTGGAGGTGTTCAAGACTTGACTGGACAAGTCCTTGAGCAACCTGACCTGCTTTGTGTAGGGGTTAGACCAGGTGACCTCTGGAGTTCTCTTCCAACCTAAATTATTCTATGATTCTAACCTTTTTTAGCATGGTCTTTATCAAAAACATACATGTCAAGAGAACCTGTAAGCAAATGAGCCAGGACTTGCTGCCAAGAGATCTTTAAAGTCTGAAGTCTGACATAGATTTTGAACAATTAAGAACTGGGTACAAGTATCACTGAAGTATCAGTTTAAGCATTTTATGTAAATATAATGTGTTGCTGGATTATAAGAATTGTGTTAAAGGTTACACAGAAAGTTTTTGAAAACCAAAATATTAGTAGTTTAGTAGTAAACTTAAAATTTTGTTATGACAAGGTTAATTTAAAATGCTGACAAAAAATTTGAGTGGACAGATGCCAATAATCTAATTGCAAGTGTAATAAGAAAACATACCCCCCATAAAATCAGAGGTAGATTAAGGCTAACTGGAAATCATTCCTAGCCCAATACTTGGATGAGCCACAATAACAGAGGAATTTAAATGCTTTCCGTTAGAGAAAGTTTGCTAATATTTCCCTAATTTGAAAGGGAATAAAAAGAAAGAGGAGATAAATTAAAACTGAGAAATGGTACTGTAACAAATAATAATAAATCACAGATATGAAAACACCAGGGACCTCTGTAAGGAAGCTTTGATAATCATAGAATCATAGAACAGCCCAGGTTAGAAGGGACCTTGAAAGATCATCTGGTCCAACATTTCATGGGAAAGGGAGCCTAGATGATATTATCTAGCACCCTGTCCAATCGCATCTTGAAAACCTCCAGTGACGGGGACTCTACCATGTCCCTGGAGAGGTTGTTCCAGTGACTGATTGTTCTTACTGTAAAAAATTTCTTTCTTATGTTGAGATGAAACCTCTCCCAGTGTAACTTGTACCCTTTGCCCCTTGTCTTCTCCATGTGAGATAATGTCTCATGCCATTGCAGTTGGGCAGAGGTGTCAATCTTGTCCCTAATTTAGCAAGGACTAGTGTGCAGTTATCAATAAATAAACAAGAATCCTGCATGTGACCACCATAACTATTCCTTATGTGATGGGAAAGAAAAAAGAAAAAAGACTCTTGTTACAACAGGAATAAAAGCTTTCTGAAGAACCAGCAATCATTTCTATGTTCAGTCATTGTCCAAGGACTGGAAGCTTTATGAAAGAAAGGGTCCTATATCTCGGTAAGATGTTAATGAAAATAATGGGAATCCATCTTCAAAATTCTCCTAACCATTCTCTGCTTTAGCTGAATGCTTCTTTTCAAAGCACGAGACTACTTTAAATTAGATAAAAACTTTCTTGCTTTGATATTAGTCACTCAGCAGGGCTTCAGCATCAGTCAAGGACAAGACTGGAATCCAGAAGATTCTAATTACCATCCAACTATAAAAGCAACTTTAAACTGCCATTTTGGAGAAGAAACATCCCTTGAAGTAAGAAGCAGTCCCTTAGGCTGGGGGACTATGGGAAGAGTTTTAAGCTGGTTAGGTTCCTTCTAAAGCATGTTATTTCTATAGCTGATTATATTTATCTTAGAAACTACTTAGTTTTTGAGAACATATAGCTTTTAGAAACAAGATATGATATAATAGTTTCATTACAGCATATACGAAGAAGATAAAGATTTACCCATTGATGACACCATTTGAGTAGCCTAAATGTTCGGCGAAGGATTCCTGCAGAATTATAAGCAATAAACAGAATATTAGACACAGTCTATACAGTGGCAAAAATTATGCATCCCTATATCAAGAAATTATATGAATGGGGTTTGAGTCCCATTA
Organism: Gypaetus barbatus; assembly: GCA_028022735.1. Lineage (NCBI taxonomy): Eukaryota > Metazoa > Chordata > Aves > Accipitriformes > Accipitridae > Gypaetus > Gypaetus barbatus. The sequence continues at coordinate 37,223,763 of CM051561.1, read as the reverse complement.
CACTCATACCCTTGGAATTTGCCTTGTGGCACAAGTACGCTAATGTTTTCCTGCTACTGCTTTATTTAAAATGCATGGCTTGTAGGAATAATTTCCCTCTGTATGCTTTTTACCAGATTACAAATACAGTAGAACTTAATTAATTTGCACTGATTACTGGGAGAACCATTTGCAAAATACTGAATTTCATGAGTTAATAAGCAAGTGAGCAAATGATAAAAAACATAATAATACACCACAGGAGATACTTGTTAATTTTTTTGTATATTGTAGCTACATTTTAGTTAGCTTTAGCTCAGTAATGAGAAATGCTATGCAGTAAACAAATCTTTGCTGAAAAAAAGGAGGGGTATGGGGGGGGGCAATTTTTGATAGATATTCTAAAGGATTACCAGTCTGCTGGATAACAAGGTTCTACTATATGGCATTTTAAACTGATATCTCTATTTTAAAATTTAGTTTTATTTTAAGCACAGGTAGTGGCAAGTTGATATGGAATATCTTAAACTCAGTTTAAGATATTAAACTATATTTTAAAATTTATTTATTTATTTATATTTTAAAACTATGTTTTTTAAAGATAGTGCCTCAAAAAGAACAAATGCTGTAAAAGAGAATTTAAGACTGCAGATAAAAATCTGGTGACTGCTCCATTTCTTCACTTATACAGAGGAATGGAATGAGTGTTTCTCAAATGCGTTCTTTCCAGCACAAGTGTTGTTGCCAAAGGTGTTCCCTCTCGCACTAGCAGTTTTTGAATATGTTAGCCACCTGAATAAAAAAGGCCCCCAAAATCAAACATAACAGACTTACCTCAATATGTTGAAACATATACGGGTGATTGCATATCTTTCTCAATTGCATGATTGTGTTCATAAGAGTTTTTGCCCCACCTTTTCCCTAGGGAAACAAACAACACAAATCATATTATGAAACCCATTTCCTAGCTTGTTAATGAAACTTTTGAAACTCAATTTCAAAAGGAGAAATAAAAATACTTCTACCCCAAAGCAGAACACCATATCACCATGAAATAAAAAATATTTGAAGCTATGAAATAAGGTGCAGTTATCTGGCTGCTCAAATTAAAATATCATGAAGATGATCCAAAAAGACAAGGAGATCAAAGACTTCCAAGTAACCTGGAAAGTGTACTACATCTCATATCTGTCTATAGCAGTCACAATAAGCACTTATTGCTTATTTCTATTGCTTATTTATGAAACCATGTAAATTGTAAACAGTAAAATATTATCAGGTGTTCCACTAAGCTGGGATGGTTACAATCTAATTATCACTGATGAATACATTTGGTAACACCATATTAAGATTGACTAACACTTCTCAATTTAAGGTCCCATTTTGATTTGCTATAACTTTGTGAAACTGTTACCAAAGTTGGTACAATTTCCAAACTCACTATGTCACTCAGGTGAAATTATTTTAAACTATATCAGCCAAAACAATTCAGACATTTCCAAGAGTGAGATTAGGAAAAATTACATTATGTGATCATTTTATATTCCTGGTAAATTCATCTTTGGAAGGGAACTGACATTTGATTGGGGGTAGTCTACATGTCAAAGTCTGCTGTTGATCCCTTGAAAGTCCATCTCAATTTACTCCAAACTGCAGTTTGCATTTGTTTATGAAATGTTTACTAGAGCTTTGCATCCTAATGAATTCTCTCTAGTTTGAGCAGATTGCAAGGCAGAGCTGCAGAATTTTCCCTAAAACCATAGCTATTGGATCTTCAAAGTCAAGAGCTCTCAATGACCACCACCTCCTCCTGCTGGCACCAGGAAGCATGAATAAGAAAACCTGATGAATTACTTACAGAAAAGAAAAAAGTTGGAGGATGGGGAAAAATTGGACCTATGAGTATGAGGGAGTTGAGATTGCAATGTTCTGGCCAAAGAGACTAGAAAGCTAGAGGACAGCAGAGGCAATTAGAACTGCTTAAGGCAAAGAGCTGGGCAGGGAAGCAAGGAAGAAAAAGCAGAGAAAAGATTCTGAACTAGTGAACAAGAGAAACCAGAGCGAGAGGTAAGCAGAAGGCTGGGATGCAAAATGAAATTGGGGGGGTGGGGGGAAGTTAGAACAAGGAACAGGATGTAAGATAGGCAACATTGAGGTGGACATAAACCTGCTGAGGTGGACAGGGAACAGGGAATGAGAGCATAGAGATGGCTGACCTCTGTTTAGTTGAGTAAGGTGACTGCACACAAATCTTGAGTCAGAGGAAGGGCAACAGGAATGGCTGTGCCAGGAAACTGGGCCTAGTTAGGCACAGAGAACTGAACTAGCAGAAGACGTTGGGATGAGGAAGAAAATAGACTGGAGATGGACCAGTCAAAGTGATTATGGTAAAAGGCATCACACTCAGGTCAGGAATAGGGGGAGATGAGCAGGAAGGACAACATCCATTCAAGTACCCTCTCTCCAGATCTTAGAGCAAACTGAAGACTCCCCAGTCTCACTGCTCTTCTGTCATCAAATATGTATTAAACCCTCAACCACATCAAACGTTGCATTGTAAAAGGCAACTACTATCAGTTATTCAGGTAACTCAAATCTCTAGCATAGGTCTCTGTAGTGCTTCTAAACTTCCAATCATTCTGATGACCTCCTTTGGATGTAAATGTGTCAAATGACATTTTCTAAGGCTTAAAAATGGTAGCTGAAAAATTACATTAAAAACACAACAAAAGAAATTAAACTGATGTTTGCAAAGTACTCAGAACCTATGTAGAGATAACTGTCATAGAAGATCCTATGAGGAAAGGACTAACTTTGTTTTTAGAGCAGGGTTTGAATACTCAACAGTAAATAACACATCAGACCACACCAAATAGAGGTTAAAACAAAATAAGTTATTGAACAAAAATATCATCCATTGTGACAATGAAATTGGCAGGAAGCAGGTGGAAAAATAGTATGTGATCATATTGTATCATGAAAACACATATAATGGGGCCAATATATGGGACTGGAGCACACACAAGCTGTTACACACCAGCTGCTCAGAACCACAGAATGGTTGAGGTTGGAAGGGACCTCAGGAGGTCATCTGGTCCAACCCCCCTGCTCAAGCAGGGCTACCTAGAGCAGGTTGTCAAGGACTATGTACAAACAGCTTTTGAATATCTCCAAGGAGGGTGACTCCACAACCTCTCTGGGAAACCTGTTTCAGTGCTCAGTCACTCTCACAGTAAAAAAGTATTTCCTGATGTTCACACAGAATCTCCTGTGTTTCAGCTTGTGCCCATTGCCTCATCCTGTCACTGGGCACCACTGAAAAGAGCCTGGCTCTGTTGTCTTTGCATCCTCCCTTCAGGTATTTATACACATTGATAAGATCCCCCCTGAGCCTTCTCTTCTCCAGGCTGAACAGTCCCAGCTCTCTCAGCCTTTCCTCAAAGGAGAGATGCTCCAGTCCCTTCATCATCTTCGTGGCCCTTCACTGGACTCTCTCCAGTAGCTCTATCTCTAGTACTGGGGAGCCCAGAACTGGACACAGCACTCCAGGTGTGGCCTCACCAGTGTTGAATAGAGGGGAAGGATCACCTCCCTCGACCTGCTGGCAACACTCCTATTAATGCAGCCCAGGATACCATTGGCCCTCTTTGCAGCAAGGGCACATTGCTGGTTCATGTTTGTTGCTCTGTGTTAAGTGCCTACATGATCTTACTCTGAGGAATCTCACGGTAAATCCAACCTACCTCACATCTATTGCAATGTAAAACATGTATTTACAGACAAGCTGATGCATGGCTACTTGTCTTCTCTACAATAACTTGACCACGTGCCAAAGTCCTAAGATAGAAAAGTCAACATTTATTTTGGCATATTCCAATGTATGACTACATGACTTTGAATCTTATTTTTCTTTTAACACTTTTTTGCATGAACAGATGTTTTTTGTATGTATGAACAGAGGCACTCATAACCTAGCTGGCTAAAACAAGATTTGTGCTTAATAATGGCTCTGAGAGAAAAGATGAACATTCGGTAGTAGTCAGTGCTGCCACAATCCCAATTAGTCAGGTTTTTTATTGGATTAAACTCAGCATATTTTTTACCTTATGAATGGAGAGCACAAACTACTGTCTTAAAACACAAACATGTCTAATTGAGATCTCTTTCTTCAAAGATATCTGTGGTAAGAACCTACTTATTCATTTTTTTAGAAAAAAGAAGTCATGTAGTTAACACATGATCATGATCTATTGTTCTGTAAGTGTTCTAGTTTCCTCTTTGTACCTTCTTGTCTTTCTCAGAACCATCTGTGAGAAGGATTCCCTTGGCTTGCATGTGGCGGTACAGAATCTTCTGAAGAGCTGACATGTCACATTTGATTACATATTCAACCTAGTGTAAAAACACAATTAACAAATACAGTGTCAAGTTTTACCAAGATATAATCATTTCAGTATGATTTTAATTCCAAGTCCTTGCCCTCCTAAACAAATAAAACAAAAACTATATTTCTTTGATCCTCATCATAACAGCACCTTTAAACAAGTTGCAATCCACTTGCAAGCATAATAATGACTATTTGAAAAGATTAACTGTGGGATTTATGATTACTACAAGACACATAGATTCTAAGGGCGTGACTGTAAATTCAGTGCTGTTTTATCAAACATATAAAAGAGGAATTATTATTTCCTGTTTCTCTCTTCTTATAATTTTAACCAACTGTTGAAAGATTGAATGGCTAATAACCTGTGAAATTTATTATACCTCCAAAGCATCAATCACAACCTGGCACAAAATAAATAACATCACTTACAGTCCTAAGTAGCATTCTACTTGCCAATGTGGGGATGGAAACATGCTATTTTGTTTCTCAATATCTACTAAAAAAAAGGGGGAACTAATGAAGTAGAGTATGAACACCAAATTCATTTTGACTTCTTGTTAAATATGATTAAAATAAGTTAGTTTCAGAATGTTTTGACTGCACACCACCCTTAAGTCCAGTAACACAAGAAAAGTTTTCATGTACCAATTTAACACGCATTTTTTCGACTGCCAGGCCTGTATACTTCACTGCCTTTAATAACTAGGCTAAAATGAAAATAGTCACATAATGAAGCCAGAATAATGGTGACAAATAATGCAAGAAGTGATTAAAAGAAAAAAGAGCAAGATACTTAATGTTTCATAAATAAACTTGTGGAAGTTAACAGTTATATTTAACACTTCATAGGCCTTTGGAGGTGTCCTGGTTTTGGCTGGGATAGAGTTAATTGTCTTCCTAGTAGCTGGTATAGTGCTATGTTTTTGAGTTTATTATGAGAAGAATGTTGATAACACACTGATGTTTTCTGTTGTTGCTAAGTAATATTTAGTCTAAAGTCAAGGATTTTTCAGCTTCTCATGCCCAGCCAGCAAGAAGGCTGGAGGGGCACAAGAAGTTGGGAGGGGACACAGCCAGGGCAGCTGACCCAAAGTGGCCAATGGGGTATTCCATACCATGTGACGTCACATCTAGTATATAAACTGGGGGGAGTGGGGGTGGGGGGATCGCCGCTCGGGGACTAACTGGGTGTCGATTGGCAGGTGGTGAGCAATTGCACTGTGCATCATTTGTACATTCCAATCCTTTTATTATTACTGTTGTCATTTTATTAGTGTTATCATTATCATTATTAGTTTCTTCCTTTCTGTTCTATTAAACTGTTCTTATCTCAACCCACGAATTTTACTTCTTTTCCCGATTTTCTCCCCCATCCCACTGGGTGGGGGGGGGGGGCAGTGAGTGAGCAGCTGCATGGTGCTTAGTTGCTGGCTGGGGTTAAACCACAACAGGAGGCCTCACTAATTAAGAAATACATGTCAGCATGACCTAACAGCCTCACCAAGTCAGCACAATTTAATTAACAAAGGAGGGAATTATTTGTAAAAAAGTGGTCCTGTCTAGAGCTTCCTTATCTGACTGTTCAGAGCCTCCCTATATGAAGTAATGTACGTTACCACTCTTTGTTGCAATTTACTATAGTCCTGTTTCTCTGACATGGTTTGGTGAAGAACGAGTTGTATAACCCAAAGGTATATAAACTCTGTAACTGCCCCATTTGGGCAGAGTTCATATCAGCAGAGTCTGTCGCTCTGCTGCTTTGTGTTCTCTCCTATAGCTATAGTAATAAACTGCTTCTGTTCTGACCTGATCTAAATTGTAATTCCAGTTATTCTGCAACAAACTAAATAAAAAGCATCTTTGCTAACAATTTCATTAACCTAGTGAGGAAAGCTTTCAACTAGGTACATCAGGGAAGGATTGTCATTAACTGAAGAAAAGCAAAGGCATGGGGGCAGTTAAGTGTCTGGGAGACGGTGTGACTTGGGAGGTTCTTGTGCTTCCCCTATGAAAGCAGCATGACTGGGGGCCCATCTCAAGTGCCTGTACACAAATGCACACAGCATGGGCAACAAACAGAAGGAATTATAAGTCCATGCACATTTGCAAAACTCTGATCTCATTGGGATTAGAGAGATGTGCGAGATATAGCTCACATGATTGGAGTGCTGCCATGGATGGGTACAGGCTCTTCAGGAAAGACAGACTGGGAAGGTGAGGATAGGGGATTGTGCCCTATGCACAGGAGGGGCTCGAATGCACAGAGCTTTGCCTTGGAGCAGGTGATGTGCCAGTTGAGAGCTTATGAGTAAGGATCAGAGGACAAACCAGTGCAGGTGCTATTGTGGTAGGCATCTGCTACAGGCTTTCTGATCAACAAAAGGAAACACATGAAGCCTTCTTTACACAGCTCATGGGGGACATGCTCTGCTGGACTTGATAGTCATACACAGAGAAGAACCGCTCAAAGATGTGAAGGCTGAGGGCTGCAGTGGCCACAGTAACCATGAGATTGTGGAGTTTAGGATCCTGAGAGAAGCAAGCAAGACAAATAGAATCACAGCCCTGCACTTCAGGAGAGCAGTTTTCAGCTTGTTCAGGTATCTCCTTGGCAGGATCTCATGAGAGACTGCTCTGGAGGGCAATGGGGCCAACGAGAGGTGGATAATCTTCAAGGACAGCCTCCTCAGAGCAGAAGTTGTTTCTTATGACGTGGAAGAAGTTGAGCAAGCATGGCAGAAGGTCAGTGTGGATGAACAGGGAACACATGACTGAGCTCAAATGCAAAAAGGAAGCACACAGAAGGTGGAGACAGACATGGGCTACCCGAAAGGAATATAGAGACATTGCCCAGGAGTGCAGGGATGAAGTTAGGAAAGCCTAAGCTCAGCTCAAGTTGGAACTAGAGAACGACAAGAAGGGCTTCTATAGGTATGCTGGCATTAAAAGGAAGGCTAAGGAAAACAGAGGCCCACTGCTCAATGGGGCAAGGGACCTAGTGCCAAAGGACACAGGAATGACAACTGATGTACTCAGTGCCTTTTTTTGCTCCAGTTTTCACTGGTAAAGGCTTGTCCTCAGGCCTCACAGGTCCCTGAGCCTAGTGGCAGAGTCTGGGGGAGTGAAGCATTACTCATAGTAGAGGAAAACACAGTTAGAGACCACTTAAACCAGTTTGACATATACAAGTCCATAGGACCAGATGGGATTCATCTAAGGCAGCAAAAGGAGTTGGCTGATGTCATTGTGAGGTCACTCTCTATCATCTTTGAAAGGTCATGTTGATTGGGGGAGGTTCTGAATGCCTGGTAAAAGCAAATGTCACACCCATTTTCAAGAAGGGCAAGAAGGGGAATCCAGGGAATTACAGGCCAGCCAACCTCACCACCGTCTCTGGGAAGCTTATGGAACAAATCCTTCTCAAAGACATTTCCAAGTACATGAAGGACAAGAAGGTGACTGGCAACAGCCAGCATAGATTTATCAAGGAGAAATCATGCCTGACTGATTGCCCTCTATGATGAGATAACTGGCTGTGTAGACAAGGGGAGAGCAGTGGATCTTGTTTACCTTGATTTTAGTAAGGCCTTCGACATGGTCTTCCATAGTATTCTTATAACCAAACTAGTGAGATATGGACTGGATTAGTGGACAATAAAGTGGGTGGAAATTTGGCTGGATTGCCAGGCTCAAAGGGTACAAATCCAGTACCACTACTCAATAGTAGTCCAACTTGCAACCAGTTATCAGTGGTGTCCCTTAAGGGTCAATACTTGGCCAATACTGTTTAATGTCTTTATGAATGATCTGGATGATGGGACAGAGTGCACTCTCAGCAAGTTTGTGGATGACACCAAGTTGGAGGGGGGAGTGCTCAATATACTGTAGGTCAGAGGGACCTGGACAGGCTGGAAAAATGGGCTGACAGGAACCTCATGAAGTTCAACAAAGGGAAATGCCAAGTCCTGCACTAGGGATAGAATAATGCCAATATACTCTGGGGGCCAACTGGCTAGGCAGCAGCTTTGCAGAGAAGGACCTTGGAGTCCTGGTGGACAAAAAGTTGAACATGAGCCAGCAATGTGCCCTTGCAGCAAAGACGACCAACAGCATCCTAGGCTTTATTAGAAAAAGTGCAGCCACCAGATCAAGGAAAGCAATCCTTCCCCTCTATTGAGCACTGGTGAGGCCACATCTGGAGTACTGTGCTCAGCTTTTGTCTCCCCACTACACAACAGACATAGACATACTGGAACAAGCCCAGCAGAGGGCCACCAAAATGGACAGAGGGCTAGAGCACATGACATGAGGAGAGTTTGAGGGAGCAGGACTTGTTCGGCCTGGAGAAGAGAAGGCTTAGGAGACCTTATTGCTTTTTTTTAACTACCTAATGGGCCAGACTCTGCTTGGAAACATTCAGCACAAGGACAAGTGGCAATGATCACAAATTGGAAAGTGAGAAATTCTGATTAGATATAAAGAAAAAGTTTCCCCATGAGGGTGGTCAAACATTAGAACAGGGACCCAGAGAGGCTGTGGGATCTCCATCCTCAGAGATATTCAAAACTCAACTAGACAAGGTCCTGAGTGACCCGCTCTGAGCAGGAGGTTGTATTAGAGACCTCCAGAGGTCCTTTCTAACCTATATGACTTTATGATTAAAAAAATCAATAGGTTATTTTCATCTCAGAAGGACAGGAAGATGAGCTCACAGGTAAGAAACATGAACATCCACTTAGCATCTTTATCAGGGGCCTGTCAGAGCAGCTAGAACTGTCACCAACAGACTTCGGTCAAAGTCTGATGCTTCAAGTCAGACATGCTTTGTTTTGAAAACAGGGGGACAGAAATGAAAGAAGTGCTCCACTAAGTAACAGTGCATATTCAACTTATAAATTCTTTTTCTCCCATGACTCTTCATTGTTCTATCAAATACAGGGGCTCTAACTGGCAGAAATTTGAAATGCAATAAAAATTTCAGTAATGAGATTTTCTTGGTAGAATGTCAGACAACATTTTCAGATCTATGTTTCAAGCTCAAATAAATGCTACATAGAAGGCTATTGTGAATATGACATTTGGGGGAACAGAGGGTCAAAATAGCAACAGTCTTCATAACATTCTAAATTTTTAGGTCTTTTAGAAGACTTTTTTTAAATGCAGATAAAGAACTCTTCATTCATTCAATGTAAATACAATCTCACATGTAACAATAACTTGATTTTTGTTATGCTTTTAACCCAGCAGGTTTAAGTATCAAATGTCGCCCCAACCTGCCTTCAATTTTCATTTTTGGCTATGTTTTTGTGGGTTTAGAGGGAAATGCAAAAGGGGAAGGAGGCTCAAAATCACAAAGGAGGGCAGGGGCGTGGGTCGAGTGAGATGCCTGGAAATTAAAATAGTGGCCTTTCAAATCAGTGTTGAATTTTACATTCTGAGATGCACAAATTGGTTAAGACACATATACAAGCCAAACAAAATACTTCACACAACTCAAGAGTCCTGAAAAGTTAACTAAAATTCTGCTAACTTTATGAATGCCACACAGTCCTTTAGGAGTTTCAGTGAAACAATTCAGTGAGCAAAGTTTCTTCTCAGTGCATGAGTGGCACAATATGACCCTCAGGGTATGACTGGCATTCATTAATGCCTTGAAACCAAATACTATGGAAACAAGCTGTATGTCTTATATAAACCTTGGGTGGCTACATACAGAATTAAAGCTGTAGGACTGAGGATTAAGACCGAGAATGCAGAAATCAGGATTCCTCAGTGGCCAGTATTTCTTCTTTGCAGAGTTAAAAACACAAACCACAACAACCAACACTTAAGTCCTTTTATCTAGGATGTATCTCAAAAACCAATATTATATAGTGCAAAAAAAAAAAAAAAGTATAAACCCCCTTTCTATTGCAAACCTTTTCTGGCAGTTGAGACTCAACTTCTTTTTTCAGTCTCCTTAGCAAAAAGGGCCGGAGCACTTTGTGGAGACGACGGATGATCAGGATAGTCTCTTCCTCATTTAAGTCCACCTACAAAAGTTTATAAAGGTCACAACAAGGCAACTCGGTGTGTTATGTAATGTCTTTGTGATTAGGTAAATGATTATTTCTCATTATAAATGTTTGCAGTAAATACTTGTTATGTTACAACTAAATTGACTCAGAGTCTAGAAAGAGACACTTTAATGAAGACTTTTAAAGCTGTAATAAAGGTGGCTTTTAAGTATGCTAATTCTCTGAGCACAAAGGAGAGTTCAAAGACTATTCATATAACATGGCCTCCATTCTGTTTCCATACTAATGGTTTGTTTCTAACGAACTTTAAGCAAAATGTTGCAGTACCCTTTCTCCAGTCATGGCAAATGGAGCATTGAACCACTGTTCAAAGGTGCTGCAGCTCTTGAAAATGGTAGGGAGGAGGAAGTTGAGAAGAGCCCAGAGTTCAGGCAATTTGTTCTGAAGTGGAGTCCCAGTCAACAGTATCCTCCTAGGGGCCACATAGTGAGTGTTCAAGACCTGAGTCAGCTTGCAGTGATGGTTCTTCATTCGATGGCCTTCATCTACTATCATGTATTTCCATCGAATCTGCAAGAAAAAGAAAAGCTGGTAAAGAACAAGCAGGTCAGATAGCATCAGAATTAGAACCTACCTCCCAGTAGATTTAAAACAGGAATGTTTCAAAACTGAAACATCAGTCATTCTTGTTGAATGACTGGAAACCCAAATCTGACATTATCCAAGCATTAGTGGCCTCCCAAGCAACAAGAGGAGAAACAAATACTAGGTAGGCTACATTTGTAAATAAGCTTGCATCAGCAAACAGCTGAATCCCCTCATTTCTTGGGAGGAGTTCAGGAGACTGGCACCATAAGGTCAGAATTTGTCTTACTGGGGAAGAAAAAGAACATGAGAAATCCAAATGAAACTGTCAGAAAGAAGAAACTAGACAGGATGCAAAGGCATTTTCAGACAAAATAACTGCATTCTCTCAAAAGATAGTAACCTTGAACTTTGCTTTGATTCAGTTAATCCCTTTCTTCTAACCCCTAAATGAAGCAACATAATTAAAGACATCTCAGTCACTACATCTGAAATAAAATTTTAATGCAGTCAGAGCAGATGCTGAAAGAAAACTGCCATGGTTTTTATTACTTTCTGTGCTAAGACACAGATAGCTAACCTATACCCCATAGGATGAGTTTGACGGGGCACTGCTTGAACCTCAGCACATCAGTGATTCAGGCAATTCTTTAGTTCAGTCCTTTCAGACACTTCATGTCAGCTGTTTAGGGTGGGGTTTTTTTGTTGTTGTTGTTTTTGCTTTTTAAAAAGCAAATACCGCCTCACAACCTACTCTGCTACAGTTGTGAACCTTTCAGTGCCTCTTTTTGCTTTATATGCTTGCTGAGGCCCTCAGTGATCAGAAAGAAGTGGGCCAGATAACCAGTAGACAAGTATGCGTCACATAACCAAAAATATAACAACCCCCCCAACAGATCATAGAATCATAGAATCATTTAGGTTGGAAAAGACCTTCAAGATCATCGAGTCCAACCATCATCCATCCCCACTAAACCATGTTACAGAGTACCCCGTCTATGCGCTTTTTGAAAACCTCCAGGGATGGTGACTCAACCACTTCCCTGGGCAGCCTATTCCAATGTCTGACAACCCTCTCAGTAAAGAACTTTTTCCTAATATCTAACCTAAATCTCCCTTGCCTCAACTTGAGGCCATTTCCTCTCGTCCTATCTCCAGCCACCTGACAGAAGAGACCAGCACACACCTCACTACAACCCCCCTTCAGGTAGTTGTAGAGAGCTATGAGGTCTCCCCTCAGCCTCCTCTTCTCTAGACTAAACAGCCCCAGTTCCCTCAGCCGCTCCTCATAAGACTTGTGCTCCAGGCCCCTCACCAACTTGGTTGCCCTTCTCTGGACATGTTCCAGCACCTCAATGTCTTTCTTGTAGTGAGGGGCCCAAAAGTGAACACAGTACTCGAGGTGCGGCCTCACCAGTGCCAAATACAGGGGAACAATCACCTCCCTGCTCCTGCTGGCCACACTATTTCTGATGCAGGCTAGGATGCTGTTGGCCTTCTTGGCCACCTGGGCACACTGCTGGCTCATATTCAGCTGGCTGTCAACCAGCACCCCCAGGTCCTTCTCTGCCAGGCAGCTTTCCAGCCACTCTTCCCCAAGCCTGTAGCATTGCATGGGGTTGTTGTGACCCAAGTGCAGTACCCGGCACTTGGCCTTGTTGAACTTCATACAATTGGCCTCGGCCCATCGATCCAGCCTGTCCAGATCCCTCTGCAGAGCCTCCCTACCCTCAAGCAGATCCACCCTGCCTCCCAACTTGGTGTCATCTGCAAACTTGCTGAGGGTGCACTCAATCCCCTCATCCAGATCATTGATAAAGATATTGAACAGAACGGGGCCCAACACCGAGCCCTGGGGAACACCACTTGTGACCCGCTGCCAACTGGATTTCACCCCATTCACCACAACCCTCTGGGCTCGTCCATCCAGCCAGTTTTTCACCCAGCAAAGAGTACACTTGTCCAAGCCATGAGACACCAGCTTCTTGAGGAGTATGCCATGAGAGACAGTGTCAAAGGCCTTGCTGAAGTCAAGGTAGATAACATCCACTGCCTTTCCCTCATCCACTAGGCGGGTCACCTGGTCATAGAAGGAGATCAGGTTGGTCAAGCAGGACCTGCCTTTCGTAAACCCATGCTGACTGGGCCTGATCCCCTGTTTGTCCTGGACTTGCCTTGTGAGTGCTCCCAAGACAAACCGTTCCATAATTTTCCCCGGTACCGAGGTCAGGCTGACAGGCCTGTAGTTCCCCGGATCCTCCCTCCGACCCTTCTTGTAAATGGGAGTCACATTGGCAAGCCTCCAGTCCTCTGGGACCTCCCCTGTCGACCAGGATCGCTGATAGATGATGGAGAGTGGTTTGGCAAGGACCTCCGCCAGTTCCCTCAGTACTCTTGGATGGATCCCATCTGGTCCCATAGATTTGTGAGTGTCGAGATGGCATAGTAGGTCACTAACTACTTCCTCCTGGATTAAGGGGGGTATAATCTGTTCTTCATCCTCACCATCCAGCTCAGGGGGCGGAGTACCCTGAGGATAACTGGTCTCCCTATTAAAGACTGAGGCAAAGAAGGCATTAAGTACCTCAGCCTTTTCCTCATCTCTGGTGGCTACGTTCCCTTCTGTGTCCATTAAAGGACAGACATTCTCCTTGGGATTCTTTTTACTGCTAACATATTTGTAGAAACATTTTTTGTTGTCCCTTACAATAACGGCCAGATTTAGTTCTAGCTGAGCTTTTGCCTTCCTAATTTTCTCTCTGTATGATCTAACAAGATCCCTGTACTCCTCCCAAGTTGCCCGCCCTTTCTTCCAGAGGTGATAAACTCTCCTTTTTTTCTTGACTCCTAGCAAAAGCTCCCTGTTAAGCCAGGCCGGTTGTTTTCCTCGGTGGTTCGACTTGCGGCACATGGGAATAGCCTGGTCCTGAGCCATCAAGGTTTCCTTCTTAAAGAATGTCCATCCCTCCTGGACCCCTTTGCCCTTCAGGACTGTCTCCCAAGGGACTCTCTCAACCGGTGCCTTGAAGAGGCCAAAGTTTGCCCTGCCAAAGTCCATAGTGGTGGTTTTGCTGACCACCTTCCTTGCCTCACCAAGAATTGAAAATTCTATCATTTCATGGTTGCTAAGCTCAAGATGGCCTCCGACCACCAGACCTCCCACCAGTCCTTCCCTGTTCGTAAACAATAGAGCTAGCAAGGCTCCTCCCCTGGTTGGCTCACCTACCAGCTGTGTCAGGAAGTTATCTTCCACACACTCCAGGAACCTCCTAGATTGTTTACTCACTGCTGTGTTGTATTTCCAGCAGATGTCTGGAAAGTTAAAATCCCCCATGAGAACAAGGGCACACGATTCTGAGACTACTGCCAGCTGCTTGTAGAATGATTCATCTGTCTCTTCCACCTGATTGGGTGGTCTATAACAGACTCCCAGCACAATATCTGCCTTGTTGGCTTTCTCTCTAATCCTCACCCATAAGCACTCCACCTTGTCATCGGAATCGTGTAGCTCTGTACAGTCCAAACATTCCCTAACATAGAGAGCCACCCCACCACCTCTTCTACCTCGCCTATCCCTTCTGAAGAGCTTATAGCCATCCATTGCAGCACTCCAGTCATGGGAGTCGTCCCACCATGTTTCCGTGATGGCGACTAAGTCATATCTATCCTGCCGCACGATGGCTTCCAGCTCCTCCTGTTTATTGCCCGTGCTGCGTGCATTGGCATAGATGCATTTGAGCTGGCCTATCAAATCCACCCCTAACATCAGCATGCTGCCTCCAGGTTCATTTCTGGTGCACCTGGTTTTATCCCTTAACCCCTTCAAACCTAGTTTAAAGCCCTCTCTATGAGCCCCACCATGTCATGAGCGAGGATTCTTTTACCCCTTTGAGACAGCTGGATACCATCTGTCGCCAGCAAGCCCGGTGCCGTGTAAACCTCCCCATGATCAAAAAACCCAAAATTCCACCGATGGCACCAGCCTCTGAGCCACGTATTAACCAGGTGTGTTTTCCTGTTCCTTTCAGTATATTTCCCTGCCACTGAAGGGATTGAGGAAAACACTACCTGTGCTCCCGATCCTTCCACTAATCGTCCCAGTGCCCTGAAGTCCCTTTTGATTGCCTTTGGATTTCTCCCTGCAATCTCATCACTGCCAACCTGCACAACCAGCAATGGGTGATAATCAGAGGGCCGAACCAGACCAGGGAGTTCCCTGGTAATGTCTTTTACCCGGGCCCCAGGGAGGCAGCAGACTTCCCTGTGGGATGGGTCAGGTCTGCATATTGGGCCCTCTGTCCCCCTCAGAATGGAGTCACCTACGACAATTACCCTCCTTTTTCTTTTTTCAGAGGCTGTGAGAATGCGTGGGGTTGCCCGACTGAGCCTAGGCACCTCCCTAGTTAGGGCTTCACCTACACCCTGATCTTCATTGACCTGGTCCTCAAGTTCCAGAGCCCCATACCTGTTGTGTAGGGGCAACTGGGAAGGTGAGGGAGACCGGGAGGGGATACGCCTGCCTCCTCGAGCAGGGACCTGTATCCATTCCCCTCCATCTCTTAGGTCCCCTCCTGCCTGGTAGCAAGAGGGCAGGGGAACCTCCGCTTCTTGCGGAGCCTCCACCTGCTGCCTCTGCCTCAGGGATGGTAGGGTGTGGGTCCACCAATCTATCTCCCTCTCACATTCCCTGATACCCCTCAACCTTTCCACTTCCTCCTTCAGCTCTGCCATCAGGCTGAGCAGATCATCCACCTGGTCACACCTCACACAAGAGGTTCCCCCCGCTGCCCTCCATCATCAGGGATAGACTCAGGCACTCCCCGCAGCCAGAGACCTGGACAGCTGCATGTTTACATGGGAGCTCTGTCTGTGTCGCCACATTTTTCCTAACAATGGCTTTCCCCCGGGTGGCAACCATACCTGGGTCTCCCTCTGGGCCGACGCCCCCACTTGAGTAGCCTTCTTGAGCTCAGAAGAGGAAGAGGAGAGCTGCGCCCTGCCTGCGCTAACCACCGCGCTAACCGCCGCGCTACGCCCTGTTTGCCCGTCGTGGTCGCTGGTGCTCCTTAGGGCCGCTTAAATCTCCCGCAGTTGTCCCTGGCAATGCCCACGCCGTGTCAGCCTCTCTCTCTCGAGAGCCGCCGGCTCTGGACGGGTCCCCCGCTCTTCCCCGGGGCTCCTGGGCCCCAGGAACTCCCTAGTCCGCCTCAATCTATATGTTGGGCATATATCCAAATCCTAGGTCATGTGACCAGAGACTTCATGTAAGTCAGGTCACATGCTAAGAATAGAATAGAATAGTTCCAGTTGGAAGGGACCTACAACAGTCATCTAGTCCAACTGACTGACCACTTCCAGGCTGATCATGTTAAAGCATGTTATTAAAGGCATTGTCCAAATGCCTCTTAAAAGCTGACAGGCATGGGGCATCAACCACCTCTCTAGGAAGCCTGTTCCAGTGTTTGACCACCCTCTCGGTAAAGAAATGCTTCCTAATGTCCAGTCTGAACCTCCCCTTGTGCAGCTTTGAACCATTCCCATGCATCCTATTACTGGATACCAGGGAGAAGAGATCAGCACCTCCCTCTCCACTTCCCCTCCTCAGGAAGCTGTAGAGAGCAATGAGGTCGCCCCTCAGTCTCCTTTTCTCCAAGCTAGACAAACCCAGAGTCCTTAGCCGCTCCTCATAGGACATGCCTTCCAGCCCTTTCACCAGCTTTGTTGCCCTCCTCTGGATGCATTCAAGTACCTTAACATCCTTCTTAAATTGTGGGGCCCAGAACTGCACACAGTACTCAAGGTGAGGCTGCACCAACGCTAAATACAGTGGGATAATCACCTCTTTTGACTGGCTGGTTATGCTGTGTTTGATGCACACCAGGATGAGGTTTGCCCTCTTGGCTGCCAGAGCACAGTGCTGACTCCTATTGAGCCTACTGTCAACCAGCACCCCCAGATCCCTAAATTCCTATGCCAAGGGCATGCCAGTCATAAACCAGAGGATATCTCTGTTTGTGGTTATGTGCAACATTTTAGTCATGTGATGGGGTGCACAGCAACATAACAAGACTATGATGTACTGATCACATGACCAGTAAGGTCTCAGTTTGTAGTCCTCAGGTGCTTTCATCAGATGCTACATAGCCCCATTGCGCAGAAAAGGTTGGTGCCACACTGCTGTTCCCTGTTCTTATCTTTTAGTAATGGTGGGCAAAAACTAGAGGGATAGAAAACCTGTGCAGAATAAAACTGTTTTCAACCATTCAGAATTATGCTAAGGTCATGTACTGTCTATGTTCCAGAGAGGACAAATGAGACATCTAATTATATAATAGGATAAAAGGAAGACAATAGGATCACAAGGTTTCTCAGTATGGCAAAACATACCTACCTGGTCGGGTTTGTGTGTATTTTATAAAATACTCTTATACTACCATACAGTTTTCAAAACAATTCATTACATCTGAGGCACCAATATCCACAGATCAGTTTGTGAGTTTTTAAAAACTGAGTCTTATGTAATAAAGCGTCTGGATGTAAAATTCATTATATAGGTGGTCACTTGGGAAAAACACACCATGCAGCTGGAGAGGTTGTAATAACAGTGAGCTTCAGCTCAGAAACAAAACTAGAAAAGTGGAGTCAGGATGACAGATTAGGATAAATGCTATCAGGCAGTGGAAAGAAAAATCACACTTTTCTAAAGACAGGTAAGTCCACAGTACTGACAAAATTCCAGAGCAATAATATTATTCTCTGAATTATATCCAGAAAATCCCACTGTTTTCAGAAGGGAGAGATCCAATTGTCAACAGGGGAATGAAAAGGTAGATAAAATGGTTAATTTTTAGCAAGACAAAACAGCAATTCAGGACTATAAATCAAAAACAGGTGTTTTGTCCTAGGCACCAAATAAGATGATATCTTTAAGGGTTAGCTGTTAAGAGATGACAGACATTCCTTACCTTAGCAAGAATATGTTTGTCTTTTATTATGTACTCGTAAGTAGTTAAAAGAACATTAAATTTTCCACTTCGAAGCTGAGGAACAAGTGAGCGACGCGTGGCAGGTGTCCCCTAAAAGAGAGACAAAGGATGAAGAAAACAGATATACCTATATTTCTATGCAGCACAGTCATGAATTAGCAGAGAAAGAGCCAATATATGACCTTGTAATCCTGCAAAATCATACCAAATATATTGATATATTCCATACTCCTTCAAGAGTGGTTTCCCTAACCAGCTGCTGGACTGTAAAGCTCTGTTTATATGGGAATGGAAGCATGCAGCTGGCAGTCTAGTCTCCTTACTAATTGCTTGACCTTATAGGAACTGAAGTAGCCAAACAACAAAATATTCAGCTGTATACAAAATGTGCAGTATTTATCATTTGTATTGCTCTCAGCAAATCCTTGCATTTTGCTAACCGAAAGCAATTACAGTTAATTACAGTAATCTTGGGATTATTAACTCTCATGTTTTATTCTTTCAGCTTTATGTTCATATAAAAAAATAAATCAAACCTTGTAAGATATTTTCACCACAGAAGGAGCCCATTTGTCAAATTCGTATGTCCAGTTGGATAAAGTTCTAAATACAAGATTAATAGGTAAAAATAATATATTTCATTATTTGTTAAAAAAAAAAGTTAAACTTCATAATTATGCCATCTGTTTCCCACTGAATGCTGGATTCTCAGCATACTTCTTACACCCCCTATAATAAACAGTATATTTAAAAAGAAGCACATAATATATTGTATCAGGATATATGTATCTTTATTTGAGAGGGGAGAAAATAGAAATAAAGTGGGGAAAATGTCTCTTCCCCTTATATTCAGGGGCCCCTTTCAGACCAATTCAGCAAAGTATTTGAAGTATACCTTTGCATTTTGGCACATATTAAGGGGAAGATATACCTACACAGAAAGACTTATGTGTCATTGTAAGCTGATCGCCTCTCATAAATTGAGCCTGCAACTTTTCTGATATAGCTATATGAAGTCTACAGTAAAATACACTTGTATTCAGCTGTAATGATATACTATTGCCACTAGGCAGATTCGGTTTTGCACTGTGTGATTTCAGCTTTATAATCACAATAAATAGTCTTTTAAATGGGTAAAAGTGTGTTTGCCAGTATGATATGGGAACAGAAGATAACCTTTTGTTTGTGAAGTCAGTGGACATGCCAAGGCAGCACCAATCTGGTCTAATGTGCATCTTATGGGGGGAGAAGAGAAGGAAGAAAGAGTTTTAAAATAACTAGTGACTCAAGTTTCAGCTTCTCTCTTCTAGAAACTTTAAAAGGTTCCTAGAATGGGGAAAACTACAGGCATGTAATATATAAAAAAAAAAAGTATCATTCCTCTCTCGTGGCTAATGTGAGGAGTAAGTAACAGTGAAGTAGGACATACTATATAGCATGCCAGCAGAGTGAACAGCAAAATTAATGAAACAAAGTGCTTTTATCAGCCATCTGGTCACCTTTCCAATGCTAGACAATCAGTTAGGAAGCAATAATCACAGACTAAATTCAGAGTACATGCTCAGTGCAATTCCAAGATGTGCCTCATCTTATCATTGTGTGAAAAAAAAAGTACACGTTGCTAAGAAATCAAACTACAATACAGAGAATAATAGCAGAATGAGTTTCTTTACTTACGAAAGGGGAACAATGATGAGATAGGGGCCGTTGAGTCTTTTGCGTTCCATCAGATAAGTGATGAGCGCAATAGTCTGTATGGTTTTTCCTAGTCCCATTTCATCAGCTAAAATTCCATTCAAATTGTTATTATAGAGTGAAACCATCCATTCCAGGCCCTGCAGCTGAAATGAATAATCATTTCAATTATTTGAAATCCACAGAGGTAGGTAGTACTAATATTACAGAAGCAAGGTTCTTACTTAGATGCTGTTTTTCCTTCCACGGTACTATGTGCATGCAGTTCCCAATATGTCTTGGAAAAGGTGATATGATTTACATCTATATTAAAGTCATCACTGCTATTTAGGGCTAGTGTGGCCCATGCTACAAAGTCATATTTTATACATACTGAAGTTTTCTTGTACTGTAGGCAGACTAACGCTGCTGCCCATGCTTCAGGTTTCTTAACACTTACCACTAAAAGATTCTATTTGTTAATTTAGACACTGTCAAATTTAAAACCTTTGGAGTAAAATTTCATGTCAGATCTCTGCCTCAACTAAAACTTTCTCAAAACCAAACCTATCAAGTCTCATGCACTAACCATAAGACTCACATTTGGTTCCACTTCACACCCCCTGACTGTATCACTAGCATCTTGAAACTCTTGTAGTACACACCCATTTAGTGTTTGCTGTCCACAATTCCATGTGTCAGAAGAGGTCCACTGGCCAACTATGCCTGACATGTAGAATCCTAGAGCTGGGAAGAAGCCACAACAGTGTAGTAAGCAGTATCTACCTAGCTGGGCTAGCTAGAAGGCACACTCACTCTATCACATCCTAGCACGGTGACTACTTCCTTGTCACACAGTCTTCTATGCATGTACATATCACATTATCCCATACAAATGTAATCTAGACACATTCCCACTTCCATGATCCAGATGTTTGATGAGTCTCATGCATGGGGAGAGAAGTAAATTAACAGGTCTGAGAAAGTTCAGCTAAGAAGTATGGGGAAAACATTGTACGTCAAAAGTAATCCATTGTATTCATGAAAATTTATACAAAATAATACAGCCAATCTATCAGCTTCACACATATGCTGATTGATTTATATTTAGGTACTAAATTCTCTGAAGACTGTCTTTACTGAATTCAGGGCAACAACAGTCAAACAGAACTTTTTCTGCAATTGTCTCCCACTTACAAGTGGCTGCAGAATTGATAATAGAGAAACTCTTTCCTGTGTCATTAATCACCCCTTCACTGACATGTACTGATGTGCAGAAGGAAGAGGCAGCCTAACTAAAGTCAAGAATGAAGAACATGTGAAAAAGGAAAAAAAAAGAGAAGGAAAGTGGGGCAGGAAAAAATGGATAAGATCTAGCAGAAATTGAAGGGCATAAGAGTCAAAGGGAGAGTGATAGAACAAGAACCAAAACCAGGCCTCAACATGCCTGCTGTAAAGCTCTCTGGAAAAGTGTGCACCTTATCTGTAACACTAACAATCTGTATATAAAACAAATATTGTATAGAACAATTTTATCAATTCAGTCACTAGAGATCCACGCTGAGGTGCTAAAAGCTCAAATTGTTAAATTGTTAAATATTAAAAGAAGAAAAAGATTATTTAAAAAATAATAAATTAAAATTAAAATAATGTGCAAAAATCCAAATACTGGGTTGATAGGAAGGAGAGCAAAACCAAAACACTACTGGTCTGCAATGAAAAGAGATGTTTACAGGTATATATAGAAAGTTGATATTATTCAAGCAGTATGTATGAAATTTGATCCGGGATAGAAGACTACATTCCCTTTCTCCATATGATCATCAATTTCTAACCTAATAGATATCTTGTGTTTCTGAACGCCTTTTCAAACAGTTTGTCATTTTAAGTACTGTAATGAAATATCTAGGATAAGGCAAGTCTTAAACATTTTAACATACTTTACTCAATGAAAAGTATATTATATAGAGGCCTGGCCATTATTATGTAACTGTCAGCTGTAGAGCAGGGTATTATTTTGAACAAAAGGGTTTGGAACTACTTAAGCTAACTCCAACTATATTTCTTACCTGATAATGTTTTAGTGTACCATTAATAAGAAGAGAAGACTGCTTCTCCACCCTCTCTATGATTGCATGAGCAACGGTGTAGTAGGACTGAGACCTTCTAGCACTATATTGCATACTGTATTCATCATCCACATCTTGTTTGGCTGTCCTGGAAAGCAGACAAAGAATAAATGTAAATTCCCACAAATACATATATTTTTCAATATAGTTCACTTATTTATACAAGTGGTAAAGAGGCAGTAGAAATCCTCAACTGTGGGAAATTCACCCTTAGAAGAATGCACGTTACTTTTTAAGTAGTACACAAGTACTACCGAGTGCTCATATCCCTTCTCCTGCAGATGCATGTCACAGGCGTTACAACAACCAGCCACTCATGGTAATCTAGAGCAAGCTAATTTTGATAGCCCTGATAAGAAATCACCATTCAGGGGCGGGGGGAGAAGAGAAAAAACAAAAAAAAGAAAAAAAAGGCAGAATCCAAAGCTCACTCAATAATTTGTTTAGCATCTTTCTCAGAAACTTCCTCGCTGTTAGGATCCAGAAGTATCTTCTCATCTGCTTCTAACCTACTTGATTCTTCTTCATCATCCTAGAGAAGATGGAAAAAGAACAGGAAAATGTTGTACTCTCCAATGCTACTCTGTCGTAACTTTGGCTAACACTCAAACATTTATTAACAGTTTTCATTGAACAATGCTTTATACTGACAGGAACCTAAACTAAAAAGTTCAACTGACAGCTATCTTGATACACTGCAACAAAACACAAAAAAAGATTTACATAGATTAACTAATAGAAAGTCACAATACTTTAAGAAAAAATATTTTCCTCTTCAATGTTCTCATTTATAAAAATCTTACTCTACCTGTCCTGCTCATAGAGCAGACTGATATTATGCATATGTTTGTATCATATTCAAGATGCACAATACTGTAAGACAGCTTAAAAAACTGGCACGAGCTCCTGCATTCATGCTGTTTTAAGCTTTTGGTTTATTATTTTTTTTAAAACAGATTATATTTTTTATCTTTATTTATAGTTTCCCTTTTAGCTACAGCTTAAATGGATGACAAATGGGTAATTTTTTCTGATTTTACTGGGGGCTCTCTAACAATGCTTGAACCGTTTGAAGAAAAGGGTGTTGTGGAACAGTTTAAATTCTTAACAATTAAACAGAGCAAAATATTGCTCTATAATATTGCATCTATCAAAGATGATATAAGCAGACAAATGAATGTACCTAACTATGTCTTATTACATTGGCCCTATTTCATCCCTACTGAAGAATTACCAAGGAAAAAAACCCACAAAATTACCCTGAAAGCTTCCAAATGCTGATGTGCAACTGTAAAAATGAAGGTGTATTCTAGTAAATGATCCTAATAAACCTTTGCCATTTACTGACTCAAAACACCTGAGTCAGAACCACACCACAATCAATAAAATTTGTCTTTTCTCATCCTCTCAATAGGCAATACTTCAATGTTAAGACTAGGAAAGCATTGCTTTCTGTAGAAAAGTATTACATAACAGATACAAGACGCATCTAGAATATAAAAGATGTTAACTTCATTCAGCACAAAGCCACCATATGTCCTTTACAGAGGTGTATTTTAAAATAGGAACCTGCTTGCCTGTTCTGACATGATTATTTCATTATTTTTACTCTGATGATATGAGAGTAAAACAAGTTCTCTTTTCCCCTCATTCAGATTATCCAGTAGGCATTTACAGCACATATAAAAGACATGCTATGCAATGAGCATCACTGCAAAAAGGATGTATTTTGCTGTTTGTATTATGTTTAAAACAATTAGACACTTGCTACTGCTTTTCTTCAAGCCTATGAAAAAAAGGAACATACAGGAAAATAATGTGGGTTTCGCTCTACTGCACTACTAAAAATGAAATTTGAAGAAAAGCATACCTACCTCCTCCTCATATTCAGAACCACTTTCATCTTCACTGTCTGACCTGGGAGCAACATCATATCTGTACAGAGGAGACAAAAGAATACAAATTAGAAATACAAAGGGAGGAATGAAATAGATTCAATACATTTCTGTCACGACCCAGACTGGACAGACCAGGGAGTCGTGTTTAATTCGAAATTCCCTCGGGCTAAATTAAGGTGAAACGACACCAAACGATCAGTGAAAGATTTTATTTATGACAGAAGCAAACTGAACTGGGGAGGCGTGGTAGTAGGTGGCAGGGTTTCTCACAACAGGAATTGGCATAAGACTACTTCTGTAAATTGTGTAACCATATACATCAGTTCAGGGAATAAGGAGATCCCTCCCGTTGAGTCACGAGGTTCAGAGCAGACCCCCTTGCTTTCCAGACTCCTCCTCAGAGAAGGGCCTAGGGGCAGCTGGATCCACTCTTAGTCTCAGACTTGGTCAACGGTTTATATCTTGAAACGGATGAGGTGTAGGGATTGTGGAAAAGGAAAAGGAAAGAGAGAAGAAGACAGAGAGAGAGAGAGAGAAAGGAAGAGAGAAAGATTTCACCGGTCCTGGGTCCAGCGTTGGTTCAGTCAGCCGAGGTGTCCAGTCAGCCAAGGGATCCAGTCCCAGTGGGCTTGGGCACCCAGGGCTTCAGTTTGTGTCCTTTTATTATCCTTGCCCCTCCTTCGGGCGGGCACCCAAACTCGTCAGGTTAATGAGCAGTTTGTGAGCCTTTGGGCTTGGGGGTCCTTTGTGGAGTAGCTTCTCCTTCCTTGCAGACACAGCCATTGTTTGATCTTTGTATCAGGACAGCTTATCAGAACAGGGAGCTGTGCGCCCTCCAGCACGCCCTCCCCCTCCTGTTGCTGATGTCTGAGCTGATGGGCTTTTCACCTTGGTTCCTTGCTGTGCAGGGTTTGTCTTTAAGCAGAACTTGCCCCACCACAATGTTTGAGACATTAACTCTTTCAGTCTCTCACAATTTCCTACTCGACTTACAAGTAATAAATTAAAAGGCAAATGTAATAGATAAAAAAGTTTAATAAAAAATAACAATTCAGTTGACACCCCCCAATAATAAAAATACCCCATTGGTTTGCTAGCTACTTACCCAGGGTTCATTTCCAACCAAGCATCTAGCTGACTTGCTTTTGGTGCTTCTGGTCCAAGAAGAACTTTGCCTGTTTCAGTGTGAGTCACTTTGACTGGAAGGTCACTCATCTGACTGCTCTCATCTATGGGCTAAAAATTCAGATGAAATTTTATAAGATAACTGGTCTTCCTGTGTTTGCCACAGTTAATGAAGAGAGCTAACAGCAACTGCAAAGTTATGACTCTGAATAAGTTAATGTGTTACTGAAGCCTCGGCTTCCCATACTGCTACCAAGTCAACACTAAGTCACAGTATTTCTGTGTGTAACATCTCTACAATTAATATCCACACATGCATCACAGTATTCCAAGTAAATGAATGGGAGCAGTGTGGAACAGAAGTAACTTGACCTCTCTGAAAGAAGAGAGAAAGTATATTATGCTTACAGTCCTTTCACTCTTGCTGCTTATACTGATGGAGATCTGTAAGGAGAAAAAACATTGAGCTTTCAGCCTTTTTCTTCCTTATGAATGAAGAAATGGAGTTGTAAGTTTTTAATTAACTTTTAAAGTAAAGAAGGCCTAGTTAAAGATTCACTGTCCTGACTCCCTTTCACTTACTCTGGTGCTCTAACAAAAGAAAAACAGAACAAAATTACATCTCTGATACTTCTTTGGCCTGCTCAAACCAGGTGCACCAGAAATGAACCTGGAGGCAGCATGCTGATGTTAGGGGTGGATTTGATAGGCCAGCTCAAATGCATCTATGCCAATGCACGCAGCACGGGCAATAAACAGGAGGAGCTGGAAGCCATCGTGCGGCAGGATAGATATGACTTAGTCGCCATCACGGAAACATGGTGGGACGACTCCCATGACTGGAGTGCTGCAATGGATGGCTATAAGCTCTTCAGAAGGGATAGGCGAGGTAGAAGAGGTGGTGGGGTGGCTCTCTATGTTAGGGAATGTTTGGACTGTACAGAGCTACACGATTCCGATGACAAGGTGGAGTGCTTATGGGTGAGGATTAGAGAGAAAGCCAACAAGGCAGATATTGTGCTGGGAGTCTGTTATAGACCACCCAATCAGGTGGAAGAGACAGATGAATCATTCTACAAGCAGCTGGCAGTAGTCTCAGAATCGTGTGCCCTTGTTCTCATGGGGGATTTTAACTTTCCAGACATCTGCTGGAAATACAACACAGCAGTGAGTAAACAATCTAGGAGGTTCCTGGAGTGTGTGGAAGATAACTTCCTGACACAGCTGGTAGGTGAGCCAACCAGGGGAGGAGCCTTGCTAGCTCTATTGTTTACGAACAGGGAAGGACTGGTGGGAGGTCTGGTGGTCGGAGGCCATCTTGGGCTTAGCAACCATGAAATGATAGAATTTTCAATTCTTGGTGAGGCAAGGAAGGTGGTCAGCAAAACCACCACTATGGACTTTGGCAGGGCAAACTTTGGCCTCTTCAAGGCACCGGTTGAGAGAGTCCCTTGGGAGACAGTCCTGAAGGGCAAAGGGGTCCAGGAGGGATGGACATTCTTTAAGAAGGAAACCTTGATGGCTCAGGACCAGGCTATTCCCATGTGCCGCAAGTCGAACCACCGAGGAAAACAACCGGCCTGGCTTAACAGGGAGCTTTTGCTAGGAGTCAAGAAAAAAAGGAGAGTTTATCACCTCTGGAAGAAAGGGCGGGCAACTTGGGAGGAGTACAGGGATCTTGTTAGATCATACAGAGAGAAAATTAGGAAGGCAAAAGCTCAGCTAGAACTAAATCTGGCCGTTATTGTAAGGGACAACAAAAAATGTTTCTACAAATATGTTAGCAGTAAAAAGAATCCCAAGGAGAATGTCTGTCCTTTAATGGACACAGAAGGGAACGTAGCCACCAGAGATGAGGAAAAGGCTGAGGTACTTAATGCCTTCTTTGCCTCAGTCTTTAATAGGGAGACCAGTTATCCTCAGGGTACTCCGCCCCCTGAGCTGGATGGTGAGGATGAAGAACAGATTATACCCCCCTTAATCCAGGAGGAAGTAGTTAGTGACCTACTATGCCATCTCGACACTCACAAATCTATGGGACCAGATGGGATCCATCCAAGAGTACTGAGGGAACTGGCGGAGGTCCTTGCCAAACCACTCTCCATCATCTATCAGCGATCCTGGTCGACAGGGGAGGTCCCAGAGGACTGGAGGCTTGCCAATGTGACTCCCATTTACAAGAAGGGTCGGAGGGAGGATCCGGGGAACTACAGGCCTGTCAGCCTGACCTCGGTACCGGGGAAAATTATGGAACGGTTTGTCTTGGGAGCACTCACAAGGCAAGTCCAGGACAAGCAGGGGATCAGGCCCAGTCAGCATGGGTTTATGAAAGGCAGGTCCTGCTTGACCAACCTGATCTCCTTCTATGACCAGGTGACCCGCCTAGTGGATGAGGGAAAGGCAGTGGATGTTATCTACCTTGACTTCAGCAAGGCCTTTGACACTGTCTCTCATGGCATACTCCTCAAGAAGCTGGTGTCTCATGGCTTGGACAAGTGTACTCTTTGCTGGGTGAAAAACTGGCTGGATGGACGAGCCCAGAGGGTTGTGGTGAATGGGGTGAAATCCAGTTGGCGGCGGGTCACAAGTGGTGTTCCCCAGGGCTCGGTGTTGGGCCCCGTTCTGTTCAATATCTTTATCAATGATCTGGATGAGGGGATTGAGTGCACCCTCAGCAAGTTTGCAGATGACACCAAGTTGGGAGGCAGGGTGGATCTGCTTGAGGGTAGGGAGGCTCTGCAGAGGGATCTGGACAGGCTGGATCGATGGGCCGAGGCCAATTGTATGAAGTTCAACAAGGCCAAGTGCCCGGTACTGCACTTGGGTCACAACAACCCCATGCAGCACTACAGGCTTGGGGAAGAGTGGCTGGAAAGCTGCCTGGCAGAGAAGGACCTGGGGGTGCTGGTTGACAGCCAGCTGAATATGAGCCAGCAGTGTGCCCAGGTGGCCAAGAAGGCCAACAGCATCCTGGCCTGCATCAGAAACAGTGTGGCCAGCAGGAGCAGGGAGGTGATTGTTCCCCTGTATTTGGCACTGGTGAGGCCGCACCTCGAGTACTGTGTTCACTTTTGGGCCCCCCACTACAGGAAAGACATTGAGTTGCTGGAGCATGTCCAGAGAAGGGCAACCAAGTTGGTGAGGGGCCTGGAGCACAAGTCTTATGAGGAGCGGCTGAGGGAGCTGGGGCTGTTTAGAGAAGAGGAGGCTGAGGGGAGACCTCATAGCTCTCTACAACTACCTGAAGGGGGGTTGTAGTGAGGTGTGTGCTGGTCTCTTCTATCAAGTAACTAGTGATAGGACGAGAGGAAATGGCCTCAAGTTGCAGCAGGGGAGGTTTAGATTGGATATTAGGAAAAATTTCTTTACTGAGAGGGTTGTCAGGCATTGGAATAGGCTGCCCAGGGAAGTGGTGGTGTCACCGTCCCTGGAAGTTTTCAAAAAACGCATAGATGTGGCACTTCAGGACATGGTTTAGTGGGCATGATGTTGTTGGGTTGACGGTTGGACTCGATGATCTTAAAGGACTTTTCCAACCTAAACAATTCTATGATTCTACGATTTATTAAAGATCTGGATGCAGGAGTTGAATGCACCCTTAGCAAGTTTGCTGACGATACTAAACTGGGAGGTGCTGTTGACTCTCTTGAGGGACGAGAGGTCTTGCAGAGGGATCTGGATAGATTGGAGCATTGGGCAATCATCAATGGCAGGAAATTTAATAAGTCCAAATGCCAGATTCTGCACCTGGGACAGAGTAATGCTGGACACAAGCATAGACTGGGAGAGGAGTGGCTGGAGAGCAGCCCTGCAGAAAGGGATCTGGGGGTGCTGGTTGACAGCAGGCTCAATAGGAGTCAGCAGCGTGCCCTGGCAGCCAAGAGGGCAAACCGCATTCTGGGGTGCATCAAACACAGCATAACCAGCCGGTCAAAAGAGGTGATTATCCCACTGTATTTAGCGTTGGTGCAGCCTCACCTTGAGTA
Source organism: Gypaetus barbatus (assembly GCA_028022735.1). Lineage (NCBI taxonomy): Eukaryota > Metazoa > Chordata > Aves > Accipitriformes > Accipitridae > Gypaetus > Gypaetus barbatus. The sequence continues at coordinate 37,194,997 of CM051561.1, read as the reverse complement.
CTGTGTGCAGTTCTGGGCCCCACAATTTAAGAAGGATGTTAAGGTACTTGAATGCATCCAGAGGAGGGCAACAAAGCTGGTGAAAGGGCTGGAAGGCATGTCCTATGAGGAGCGGCTAAGGACTCTGGGTTTGTCTAGCTTGGAGAAAAGGAGACTGAGGGGCGACCTCATTGCTCTCTACAGCTTCCTGAGGAGGGGAAGTGGAAAGGGAGGTGCTGATCTCCCTGGTACCCAGTGACAGGACGCGTGGGAATGGTTCAAAGCTGCGCAAGGGGAGGTTCAGACTGGACATTAGGAAGCATTTCTTTACTGAGCGGGTGGTCAAACACTGGAACAGGCTTCCTAGAGAGGTGGTTGATGCCCCATGCCTGTCAGTATTTAAGAAGCATTTGGACAATGCCTTTAATAAGGTGCTTTAAGTTTTGGTCAGCCCTGAAGTGGTCAGTCAGTTGGACTAGATGATTGTTGTAGGTCCCTTGCAACTGGAACTATTTTATTCTATTCTATTCTATTCTATTCTATAAGATATGTATGCTTGTACATTCATGTTACTGTATTTTCTTTTCTTTCAGATAAGACTGAATTGATGAATATTGTGATCTCTGTGTGTGTCTTATGAGGACCTTAGCATGCACACTTGCTACCCTCGACCTTAGAGATTCTAGATGTGTAGGCACCTTTTGAACTAATTTCCGCAAATCAGTTTCATTTTTGCACTCTCTCTGAGTGTATACGTGGCTCTTAGTCACATGCAAAAGCCCTACAGAATACTAACTGAACAAAGAGGTTAAATGTCTGGCATACACTTTAATCTTTTACCACCACTATAAGTTATAACAAGCTCTGGGAAAATTAAACCAACTAACACCACAAACTAAAAAGGCTTGTAAAATTCATACCTCTCCATCAGGACCAAGACCAGATCCCATTCCTTCTGCATTTTCTTCTGCCTTCTACAACAGAGGCAAAACTATTATAGTCAAGCTATGAGCATAAAAACCATTTTATATGATGAATGCATTGTAGAGCACGAACAGTTTTTCACTTTGCATATTCATAGCCTGGGATGAATGCAAATAAAGATATTGATGGATGTAGGGGGGATACATATACAGGTACTACTGCACTCACAGCACTTAGCAGTATTAATGGGAAATCTACAACCCTCTTAGTTGCCTTGGTAAATCTGTACCTGGTACATAGCTAGCCTACTGGATTTCTGGTCCAGGAGAAGCTACATCTTTACTTTGGAGGCACAGGCCATTTTCTCTGTTAAAAATATATTCTTAATAAAATGTACAGCTGTCTTGGAGATGGATAGAGGGGAATAAGGAATATTTTTTATGTCAGTCATTTCAAAATTGTCCATTTATTATATATTGTCATTTATTACCACATGTAGAGCATTGCTTTTAAGCAATGCATATATTAACATTTTAAATGGTATATATTTTTGGTGTCCAAAATATACAAAGTTAAATTGTCAGGAATATTAGCTACAGCAGTCTGTTTATATACAAGCACATGAAACTTCTGAGACTTTTTCTTACAGCTGATAGTAAGATCATTCACACCATGAAAACTAGAGATGGAAATGGGCTATTAAGGCCATCTTACCCATCCTCTGGGACAGGAAAGGAATTCAGGGGTCACAAAAATGACAAATTATTACTTAATTATCACTTTTTTCTTTTTTTCATAAATTTCCTCAGTTACCAACTAGTCTCTCTGACAGGGATAGAAATATTTAATAACATACAAAGTGGATTTTCAAAAGGCTTAAATTAAATGGTTACAATGTAGACAATGAACAATACTACTTGTAGAATACCCATTTATACAAAATACACCTATTAAAGTTCTCTTTCTCTGGCTATTTCTAATGGCCCTACAAACCAAATATAGAACTGAGTTTAGAATCTAGAGGTCTAAATAAGCAGTTCTATATGTTACAGTTGAATATACTAACCTTTTCTGATATACTCTTGTCCTGGTTTCAGCTGGGATAGAGTTAATTGTCTTCCTAGTAGCTGGTACAGTGCTGTGTTTTGAGTTCAGTATGAGAAGAATGTTGATAACACTGATGTTTTCAGTTGTTGCTAAGTAATGTTTAGTCTAAAGTCAAGGACTTTTCAGCTTCTCAAGCCCAGCCAGTGAGAAAGCTGGAGGGGCACAAGAAGCTGGCACAGGACACAGCCGGGGCAGCTGACCCAAAGTGGCCAACGGGGTATTCCATACCATGGGATGTCACATAAACTGGGCGGGTGGGGGCGGGGGTTATCGCCGCTCGGGGTCTAACTGGGTGTCGATCGGCGGGTGGTGAGCAATTGCACTGCGTGTCATTTGTACATTCCAATCCTTTTATCATTACTGTTGTCATTGTATTATTGTTATCATTATCATTATTAGTTTCTTCTTTTCTGTTCTATTAAACCGTTCTTATCTCAACCCACGAATTTTACTTCTTTTCCTGATTTTCTCCCCCATCCCACTGGGTGGGGGGGGAGTGGGTGAGCGGCTGCGTGGTGCTTAGTTGCTGGCTGGGGTTAAACCACGACAACTCTAGTTTGGCCTCTCATAACTTATTCCCAATTTACATGGTGGGCCCATTTTTGCCTATAGGAAGTTTATCAGTAATTCAAATGTTTACAGCCCACAGGTTTCTAATCCCATCTTCTTCTTTCCATCTTTGGAATAATGGTAGCATGGCAAAAATACAGCATTTCCTACAACAGACTTCAGAGAAATATGAATTCATTCAATGTTAAGAATTTGGCAATGCAGATTTCAGACACTCTGATCTCTGTAAGACAACTGGAGATCACTGCATTTACCAATGTTAAAATGGTGTTTGAGAAAGAAGTGGGATAAAAATGTTAGTTTTAGCTACTTGCCTTCTTTCTTCTCCTCCTCTTTTTCTTCTCTTTGGCTGCTTGTGCCTGTTTGTGCTCCCATACCAGATTGGTCAGATTAGCCACATACTCGTCTGTCTGCTGCAATAAGTAGGCTAGGCGTCTATCTTTCTTTTGGTCAATCAACTTGCGGTAGCCTTCTTCATCTTCAGCCTAGCAATACAGGACAAACATTATCCATGAGAGAAATGTTCCTAAGAAGAACCTACAATTGCAGTCTTAATGATGATGTGTTACCTTAAATATTTCCTGCTCTTGGGGGGGAGCATTCTACAACAGGACTGAGAACAGAAAAAAATTATACAACAGCACATCAGACAAGTTACAATGCTGGGAAACTGAGAGAATTGATAAGACACCTACAGAGAAGATTTTTCAAAAGCACGAAGTACAGTTATCCCCTACTCTCATAGAAAGATAATGGGACCCAGATGCCTAACTCTTATTTGGTCCTTTACCCAGTATAAGTAATAATCTTTATCTGTCAGGTGTTACCAAGAAATTTTCCTTAGGGCAGATTATGCATCATCTATCTACTCTGGTGTTGTTTCATCTTCCTGTGCAGAATCTGATGCTGGCCACTGTTAGAAACAGGATATCAGACCAGATCAGCCACATCTCTGAGTCAGTTCAGCAACTCCCATATCCTTACAACACTGCATAAGTATGTTGTTAGGGCATAGCAGGAAATATTACTTATGTTTGCCAGAAAGATATAATGACATCTTTATGCATATCAGGAAATATAAGACAAGCATCACAGAGCCCACTGCAGATCTTGGCCAAGATAACTCAGTGAATAAATTAATAATTGAAGAAGTATACAGGGCCTTATAAAACCAAACAAAAATAAGAAATATTTTGAAGACCATTACTTTCAATAAAAATAGCACAGTTGTGAAATATGAACAAACTCCTACCTTTCTGGAGACATACCAGAACTGCAGTAACCTGGCAAGAACTTGCAAGGTAAAATCCATTTTCAGCATTCAAGACAACAGAACTACAGTGCTCAAAAAGTAAGCTTCTATGACTATTACAATTAAATATAGTATCATTATAACCTAGCCAAGGTATTTATTTCCTCTATACATACTATCTTTTTCTTGGTGAGATCTTTTGAACCATATCATGAATGTTCTTGCATGCAATATATAAATGTTCAGGAACTTCCCTGGGACACAATCACCATTGTTAATCCTAGTTATCTAAGGACAATCTGTGTAAGGAATTTGACACTATTATTTAAGATGCTTTGGTTAAAAAGTATGCTATCATACTTTTAAACATAGCCTATTTTCCTAGGCTAGCCCAAGTGTCTGAGAGGACATGAAGTATTTAGAAATTTCTAGTATATAGAAGATTAACTTCTGGCTACACTGAATTAAAGATCTGTAAAAACTGTAAGAACATATCACAGTTGGACTAAATTTAAAAAGGGGAAATAACTCCACTAACATAACATGCATAATTAGTGTCATTTTGTTTTGTTTTTCCATGAAAATTTAATTAAGCTTTTAGCAGGGAACAGGGTAAAAGTGCTTCTGACTGCAAAACCCAGTTGAAGATGCCTACTGAGTGCTGTGTCTTCGATAGCAGATCTGAGTCACAGGCTTTGGGTAGGAGGTTTTAGGAGGAAGCACTGGATATTAGTGTTTTGTGACATTTCTGGACATACAAATCCATCTTGTATTTATTAGCTGTGGACTTCTTTACCATATATCATATATATTTCAGAGTGACATAAGCTCATTCACCTCAGAAACTAAAAAATATTTTTAAACCAATGAGACTTCTGTAAAGTCATCATATTTTTATCTGATAATTAACATTGTAACAGCTTGAACAGATAAACTGTTGGCAATTGTCTCTAATTATTGATAGTATAAAGAAGCTCTATAATGTAGATTGGTATGTAACCTTGAGCAAAGCCATAGGGTCTAAACATTTGTTCTCTTCTGCAAGCCCTTCAGTTATATTTCATATGCACTTTTAATCCTCATTGGTGATTTAAAACCAAACTGTTCATTCCTTCTGCTTGGTGGGCATTGATTTTGGACAAGGATTAAAGTTTTATTTCACATCACCTTAAATATTTGGGGGTTTATTAACACTGTGTTTCAATGAAAACGTGCCAACTCCCATTAAATTCTATGTTGTTGTTACACTGTGTCATTCAATTGCTGACTGAGAATCTATATTTTCCCAGTCACCTGCTGTCTTGTAGGTTTCAACAATACAAAAAAAAGTATTAGAGTTACCCAGTGTCTGGTAGAAGTTTTTCAGAAGAAAATCAATCTAACACTGGTTGCTAACACACTTGTACATAAAAACTAATCTGTCTACATTTTAAGTTCTAAGACAGAGATATTTTAACTCCTGAAATGTAAGTAGTCCACTGATCAATTCCACAGCATTCTGAAGAGACATGGTTATATACAAAACCATTATATCCTGTTTTTATAAAAAAAAGTGCAACTGGTATTGTTCAGGTGCAAAGAAGGGAGAGAATAAGAAATAACAGCAGCAAGAGGAACTATAGCTGACTGCCATTAGTTCCCAGGAAAAAACTGCATATATTTACTGCTATTGGATATGTAAGTGCGAAAATACAAAGTTTCTGAGTAATACCATAAAAAGTTAATTATAAGTAGTCTTCAAAACTATAATAGCTAGAAAGAATACATAGTACTTGTATAGTAAATAACTTGAATATCTCTGCAATATTGTAAAAATGTTGACATAAGACAAAGAGATTAAGTGATGTTATACAAAAGTGGCTGTGATATGCATGAATGACAAGTTTTTAAGCTTGTAGAAAAGTGTGGTGGGTTGACCCTGGCTGGACACCAGGTGCCCACCAAAGCTGCTCTATCACTCCCCCTCCTCAGCTGGACAGGGGAGAGAAAATATAACAAAAGGCTCGTGGGTCGAGATAAGGACAGGGAGAGATCACTCAACCAATTACCGTCACGGGCAAAACAAACTTGACTTGGGGAAAATTAACTTAATTTATTGCCAATCAAACCAGAGTAGGGTAATGAGAAATAAAACCAAATCTTAAAACACCTTCCCCCCACCCCTCCCTTCTTCCCAGGCACAGCTTCACTCCTGAATTCTCTACCTACCCCCCCCCAGTGGCACAGGGGAACGGGGAATGGGGGTTACGATCAGTTCATCACACGCTGTCTCTGCCGCTCCATCGTCTTCAGGGGCAGGACTTCTCACACTCTTCCCCTGCTCCAGCATGGGGTCCCTCCCATGGGAGACAGTCCTCCACGAACTTCTCCAACATGGGTCCTTCCCACGGGCTGCAGTTCTTCATGAGCTGCTCCAGCATAGGTCCCTTCCACGGCATGCAGTCCTTCAGGAGCACACTGCTCCAGCGTGGGTCCCCCACGGGGTCACAAGTCCTGCCAGAAAACCTGCTCCAATGTGGGCTCCTCTCTCCACGGATCCACAGGTCCTGCCAGGAACCTGCTCCAGCGCGGGCTTCCCACGGGGTCACAGCCTCCTTCGTGCATCCACCTGCTCCGGCGTGGGGTCCTCCACAGGCTGCAGGTGGATATCTGCTCCACCGTGGACCTCCATGGACTGCAGGGGGACAGCCTGCCTCACCATGGTCTTCACCATGAGCTGCAGGGGAATCTCTGCTCTGGCGCCTGGAGCACCTCCTCCCCTCCTTCTTCACTGACCTTGGTGTCTGCAGGGTTGTTTCTCTTACATGTTCTCACTCCTCTCTCTGGCTGCAGTTTCTGTGCTGCAGCAACTTTTTTCCCCTTCTTAAATATGTTATCACAAAGGCTCTACCACTGTCACTGATTCGCTCAGCCTTGGCCAGTGGCGGGTCCGTCTTGGAGCTGGCTGGCATTGGCTCCATCAGACATAGGGGAAACTTCTAGCAGCTTCTCACAGAAGCCACCCCTGTACCCCACCCCCACTAAAACCTTGCCACACAAACCCGATAGAAAAAGACAATTATATATTATCAGAAATCTAAAGAAAAAAGTAGCTATAGCTCAAAGTGAACACTATCAAATTCACTACCATCATTAGAAATCCAAGGGACTCTTCTGCATTAGTTTTAGGTTTATACTTTTTAAACTTCTTGAATTAAAGTGATTTTATTCTGAAAAGAGCATACATAAGGACCTGAGGGTGTACATCAGACTGTATGTAATTTTAGCCAAACTTGTCAGACCCCTTCCCCCATTCCTTACCATTAGTCTTCTCATTCTTTCTTTCTCAATTCTCTCAGTTTCCTTTTTCTGTTCACGTTCAGTGTTGGCATGCCAAGTTGCCACAGCTTTAGAAATTTTCTGTATTTTCCCAGACACTGACCGGTGGTATTCTTTAAAATCTTTAGCATGCTGCAATATGTTGTTCAGATATTCCTAGAGAAAGAAAACAATTTAATTCAGAGATTTGACAGCACAAGATTTGTGATCAGGAATACAAGAGGTGTAATTTTAGAGTTTTATGTTTGTTTATTGCATAAATTTATTTTCTTGTGCCTCAGTCTCCAGAGGTGAATAAAATATAAAATGACAATGACTGGCAGATCATAACAAGATGCAACAATCAACTGAATGGCATTTCCATGTCCGGGAGAACAGTTAACAGGAGTTAAAATACCTGGTGTTTCTGTCTACGTTTCCTCTCTTGTTCTATCTTCTGCTGTTTCTCAAGCTTTTCTGTCATACGGGCCTCCCTCAGAGTCTGGCGCTTACTTCTCTTGTAGGCTTTGCAGTTTAGTGATGTCTCTAGTGTTGTGTCACGACGCATGCAGGCTACTACCTCTTGTCTTAGCTACCGGTGAGAAAAAAGAAACAGTTCAAAAAAAAACCCCATTTTTCACACACACAAGAACAACTTTAATTAGTAATACAGTAAAGTAAAATTTTAGTGATGCAGGACACCTCCCAGCTTCCTCTTCCCTTTCCATTACAGTTCTGCAACTCCTCAATTGTAGCAGAAAGGTCTGTCTCCCTAAATAAATCTTCAGTTTCTGTAGGACAAAAAGCATTTCAGCTGGGATAGTTAATTGTCTTCCTAGTAGCTGGTACAGTGCTATGTTTTGAGTTCGGTATGAGAAGAATGTTGATAACACACTGATGTTTTCAGTTGTTGCTAAGTAATGTTTAGTCTAAAGTCAAAGATTTTTCAGCTTCTCAAGCCCAGCCAGCGAGAAAGCTGGAGGGGCACAAGAAGCTGGCACAGGACACAGCCAGGGCAGCTGACCGAAAGTGGCCAAAGGGATATTCCATACCATGTGACATCATGCCCAGTATATAAACTGGGGGGAGTGGGGGTGGGGGTTATCGCCGCTCGGGGACTAACTGGGTGTCGATTGGCGAGTGGTGAGCAATTGCACTGCGCATCATTTGTACATTCCAATCCTTTTATTATTATTATTTTCATTTTATTATTGTTATCATTATCATTATTAGTTTCTTCTTTTTTGTTCTATTAAACCATTCTTATCTCAACCCACGAGTTTTACTTCTTTTCCCGATTTTCTCCCCCATCCCACTGGGTGGGGGGGAATGAGTGAGCGGCTGCGTGGTGCTTAGTTGCTGGCTGGGGTTAAACCATGACAGTCCTTTTTGGCACCCAACATGGGCCACGAAGGGTTGAGATAACGACAAACCTGGCCAGAGCTTGTTAAAACAAATTTGTTACAAGCATTCATTATATTGGTCTAATAGTCACTGGTCACTATGTTGATTTATGTGTTCTTAAAGTTGTTGCTCTGGTTCTTAAAGTTCTGTTATGTATCACCTCGCTTGCTCTATGTAGTCCCTTTTCTGCTGCTTATCATCCATGGGAGGTGGATTAAGGTTTTTGCTTTGATGTATTGTATAACACTGGTTTATGGTATGATAAAGTCATCGGTTGTGGGATTAATCCAGTATTTGCACTCAGCATTGTCGTCACCTTTATACTCCAGGAGCCATCTGTGGGAAACTATTAATAATTACACCATTTACCTTTCCTCTTAGGAAAACCAGTCTATGAGTGGGGTACCTTTCTTCCCCTCTCCTTTCTCCTTCAGTCCAGTTACAATGGTGTTTGAGAATTTTGAAAAATTTGAATACTCTTGGGATGTTGAGACCAGCATGGTCCTAGGCCTACTGCTAGGAATTAACATGATCCTGAATGTGGTTCAGCTCTTGTTTAAGGTTAAACAAATATTTAAGAAGATCACCCAGAGATCTGCCCTGAGGCTGGATAATTATGAGTGGCAGGGTGTGTGGGGTAGTATGGGCAAGTACCTAGAAAAGTGGGCACCTCCAATGTTTTGGAAATTCACCCCTGAACAAGTGCAGAATCCAGAAGAACTAGTAAAATATTTGGAAAAGGTGTGCTGTCACCCCAGCAACTCCAGAGAGATACAAATCACTGCAACGTGCTGGGGCCTGGCCCATGCCTATCGAGCCCTGTTCAACACCACTCAGTACCCTCAAGGGGAACAGAAGGTCTCTGGACCTAACAACAAAATGATGAACACTGCGGTCACCCAAACCTCGGCAACGGGCGCTGTGGCCCCTCCAGCCCCAGCAACGAGCATTGCGGCCACCCAGACCTTGGTGACAGGCACTGCGACGTCTCCAGCCCCAGCGACGAGCATGGCAGCTACCCAAACCTCAGCGATGGGCACTGCAGCCCCTCCAGCCCCAGCAATGAGCACTGCTGCTACCCAAACCTCAGCAACAGACACTGCGGTTATCCAAAACCCGGCAAGCAGTACTGCAACTGAGCCAGAAGACCAACCTGCACCAATATCAGTTGCCCCCGTACAGAAGAAGAAATATACCAAAAAAATCAGTTCGCTTAGCGAAGGAGGGAGATGACCCAGGGTCATCACGGGAACAGGAGGAAGAGGCAGAACCAGAGGTAATAACCCGATCCCTATCCTTGAGTGAGCTGCGGGATATGTGAAAAGATTTCGGCTGCCGTATAGGTGAGCATATTATCACCTGGCTCCTCCGATGCTGGGACAATGGCCCTAATAGCTTGGAATTAGAAGGTAGGGAAGCCAAGCAGCTGGGATCGCTTGCCAGGGAAGGTGGCATTGACAAGGCAATTGGAAAAGGGACACAAGCCCTCAGCCTCTGGAGGCGAATCCTGTCAAGTGTGAAGGAAAGGTACCCTTTAAGGAAGATGTTATATGTCAATCAAGCAAGTGGACCACCATGGAAAGAGGTATCCAATACCTGAGGGAATTAGCCATACTAGAGACGATTCATTATGACCCGGACAACCCACAATTACCCAAAGATCCAGATGAAGTCTAATGCACGCGACCCATGTGGCAGAAGTTTGTACGGAGCGCACCATCATCCTATGCCAACTCACTGGCAATAATGACCTGGAAAGACGAAGAGGCACCGACAGTGGATGAAGTGGCTCGCCAACTCTGGCAATAAGAAGGAAATCTCTCCTCCTTCCTACAAGCCTGCATTTCAGCTGTGGAGAAGCTGACTGAGGATTTCCAGCAATTCAAAGAGGATATGTCCTACTCCCCACCTGTAAGGACCAATGTCTCAGCTATTAGGAGTGAGCATTCTTCTGCCCGAGAGAGACAATATAGAAGGTGCACACCATGAGGTGCCCTGTGGTTTTATCTATGTGATCACGGAGAGGACATGAGGAAATGGGATGGAAAAACCTACCTCGGTCCTAGATGCACGGGTACGTGAGTTGCGAGGAAAAACCACCACAAAAGGGGATTCTCCCAGGAAAAATGCCGCTCCAGTTTCCAAACAGAGTAGAAGGGCTGATCTTACTTCGGATCTTCTTGAAGGGACTTCTGAGCCAGTTTTACGAGAAGTGAGTACTGGATACTCTGACCAGAATTAGAGGGGTCCTGCCTCCAGCCAGGTGGAGGAAAGGGATAACCGGGTCTATTGGACTGTGTGGATTCGATGGCCTGGCACATTAGACTCACAGGAGTATAAGGCTCTAGTAGACACCGGCGCACGGTGTACTCTAATGCCATCAAGTTATAAAGGGGCAGAACCCATCTGTATTTCTGGTGTGACAGGGGGATCCCAAGAGCTAACTGTATTGGAAGCTGAAGTAAGCCTAACTGGGAATGAATGGCAGAAACACCCCATTGTGACTGGTCCAGAGGCTCTGTGTATCCTTGGCATAGACTATCTCAGGAGGGGGTACTTCAAGGACCCAAAGGGGTATCGATGGGCCTTTGGTATAGCTGCCTTGGAGACGGAGGAAATTGAACAGCTGTCTACCTTGCCTGGTCTCTCTCAAGACCCTTCGGTTGTGGGGTTGCTGAGGGTTGAAGAACAACAGGTGCCAATTGCTACCACGATGGTGCACTGGCGGCAATACCACACCAACTGAGACTCTCTGATTCCCATCCACAAGTTGATTCGCCAACTGGAGAGCCAAGGAGTGATCAGTAGGACTCACTCACCCTTTAATAGTCCCATATGGCCAGTACGAAAGTCTAATGGGGAGTGGAGACTAACAGTTGACTATCGTGGCCTGAATGAAGTCACACCACCGCTGAGCGCTGCTGTGCTAGACATGCTAGAACTTCAATACGAGCTAGAGTCAAAGGCAGCCAAGTGGTATGCCACAATTGACATTGCTAATGCATTTTTCTCAATCCCTCTGGCAGCGGTGCGCAGGCCACAGTTTGCTTTTACTTGGAGGGGCATCCAGTACACCTGGAATCGACTGCCCCAGGGGTGGAAACACAGCCCCACCATTTGCCATGGACTAATCCAGACTGCACTGGAAAAAGGTGAAGCTCCGGAACACCTGCAGTACATTGATGACATCATTATATGGGGCAACACAGCAGAAGAAGTTTTTGAGAAAGGGAAGAAAATAATCCAAATCCTTCTGAAAGCTGGTTTTGCCATAAAACAAAGTAAAGGTCAAGGAACCTGCACAGGAGATCCAGTTTTCAGGAGTAAAATGGCAAGATGGACGTCGTCAGATCCCTATGGATGTGATCAACAAAATAGCAGCTATGTCTCCACCGACTAATAAAAAGGAAACACTGGCTTTCTTAGGTGTTGTGGGCTTTTGGAGAATGCATATTCCAAATTACAGTCTGATTGTAAGCCCTCTCTATCAAGTGACCAGGAAGAAGAACAATTTTAAACGGGGCCCTGAGCAACGACAAGCCTTTGAACCAATTAAACAGGAGATTGTTCATGCAGTAGCCCTTGGACCAGTCCGGGCAGGACAAGATGTTAAAAATGTGCTCTATACTGCAGCTGGGGAGAATGGCCCCACCTGGAGCCTCTGGCAGAAAGCACCTGGGGAGACCCGAGGCCAACCCCTGGGGTTTTGGAGTCAGGGATACAGAGGATCCAAGGCTCACTATACTCCAACTGAAAAAGAGATATTGGCAGCATATGAAGGAGTTTGAGCTGCCTCAGAAGTGGTTGGTACTGAAACACAGCTCCTCTTAGCACCCCGACTGCCAGTGCTGGGCTGGATGTTCAAAGGGAGGGTCTCCTCTACACATCATGCAACTGATGCCACATGGAGTAAGTGGGTCACACTGATCACACAACGGGCTCGCATAGGAAACCCCAGTCGCCCAGGAATTTTGGAAGTGATCACGGACTGGCCAGAAGGCCAAGATTTTGGAATGTCGCCAGAGGAGGAGGTGACACATGCTGAAGAGGCCCCACTGTATAATAAACTGCCAGAAAATGAGAGGCAATATGCCCTGTTCACTGACGGATCCTGTCGCATTGTGGGAAAGCATCGGAGGTGGAAGGCTGCTGTATGGAGTCCTACACAACAAGTCGCAGAAACTGCTGAAGGAGAAGGTGTATTGAGTCAGTTTGCAGAGGTGAAAGCCATCCAGCTGGCGTTAGACATTGCTGAAAGAGAAAAGTGCCCAGTGCTCTATCTCTATACTGACTCATGGATGGTGGCAAATGCCCTGTGGGGGTGGCTACAGCAATGGAAGCAGAGCAACTGGCAGCGCAGAGGTAAACCCATCTGGGCTGCCGCACTGTGGCAAGATATTGCATCCCGGCTAGAGAATCTGGTTGTAAAAGTACGTCACATCATAGATGCTCATGTACCCAAAAGTTGGACCACTAAAGAACATCAAAACAACCAGCAGGTGGATCAGGCCACCAAGATTGAAGTGGGTCAGGTGGACCTGGACTGGCAACATAAGGGTGAGCTATTTATGGCTCAGTGGGCCCATGATACCTCAGGCCATCAGGGAAGAGATGCAACATATAGATGGGGTCGTGATCAAGGGGTGCACTTGACTATGGACACTATCGCACAGGTTATCCATGAATGTGAAACATGTGCTGCAATTAAGCAAGCCAAGCGGTTAAAGCCCCTGTGGTATGAAGGGCGATGGCTGAAATATAAATTTGGGGAGGCCTGGCAGATTGACTATATCACACTCCCACAAACTTGCCAAGGCAAGCGCCATGTGCTTACAATGGTGGAAGCAGCCACCGGATGGCTGGAAACATATTCTGTACCCCATGCCACCGCCAGGAACACTATCCTGGGCCTTTAAAAGCAGGTCTTGTGGTGACATGGCACCCCAGAATGAATTGAGTCAGCCAACGGGACTCATTTCCGAAACAACCTCATAGACACCTGGGCCAAAGAGCATGGCATTGAGTGGGTGTATCATATCCCCTATCATGCACCAGCCTCTGGGAAAATCGAACAATACAATGGACTGTTAAAGACTACATTGAGAGCAATGGGGGGTGGAACCTTCAAACATTGGGATACACATTTAGCAAAAGCCACCTGGTTAGTCAACACCAGAGGATCTGCCAATCGGAGTGGCCCTGCCCAATCAGAACTTTTATGTACTGTAGAAGGGGATAAATCCCTGTAGTGCACATCAAAAATATGTTAGGGAAGACAGTCCGGGTTACTCCTGCCTCAGGCAAAGGTAAACCCATTTGTGGGACTGCTTTTGCTCAAGGGCCTGGGTGCGCTTGGTGGGTGATGCAAAAAGATGGAGAAGTCCGATGTGTGCCTCAAGGGGATTTGATTTTAGGTGAGAATAGCCAGAATTAAACTGTATGATATTAGTTGCTATATAACCCTGCTACTGTATGTTATCATTACTATAATAGTTATATGCTATATCCATAGTACTATAGTGAGCATCACTTAGATCAAGCAAGAATGAACTGTGATAAAACTGAGAGAAGCGCAGTAGTGATGGAACCAGAACTGACTCCAGCATGCAACAATCCAACAGTGCACACCATCCTCCTGCTGCGTTCAATGTCACCTGCTCGTCACACCGCACTGAAGCCCAATCCTGCTCTGCCGACTGAGAGGACTTTGCACCATCCCTCCTGCCCAGGAAGAATGGTATGACAGATGGAGCCCAGAGTCAGGAACTAAATGAACTCAACGAACATTTTATGAACATGACCCATAAACTAAAGGAAGGATATCTGTGTGTGTATACATATATGTATGTATATATATATCTCATTGTTTATATATCTCAGAGGTACAGAAAAGGCGATGATGATTGACCGGGATGTAGCTGAAGGTATGGGAACTCAGCATGATGTCAATGGTATAGAATAAGGGGTGGATACTGTCCTGGTTTCAGCTGGGATAGAGTTAATTGTCTTCCTAGTAGCTGGTACAGTGCTATGATTTTGAGTTAGGTATGAGAAGAATGTTGATAACAATGATGTTTTCAGTTGTTGCTAAGTAATGTTTCGTCTAAAGTCAAGGATTTTTCAGCTTCTCATGCCCAGCCAGCGAGAAAGCTGGAGGGGCACAAGAAGTTGGGAGGGGACACAGCCGGGGCAGCTGACCGAAAGTGGCCAAAGGGATATTCCATACCATGTGACATCATGCCCAGTATATAAACTGGGGGGAGTTGGCCTGGGAGGAATCGCCACTTGGGAACTAACTGGGCGTCAGTTGGTGGGTGGTGAGCAATTGCATTGTGCATCATTTGTATATTCCAATCCTTTTATTATTATTATTTTCATTTTATTATTGTTATGATTATCATTATTAGTTTCTTCTTTTTTGTTCTATTAAACTGTTCTTATCTCAACCCACAAGTTTTACTTCTTTTCCCAGTTTTCTTCCCCATCCCACTGGGTGGGGGGGCAGTGAGTGAGCGGCTGCGTGGTGCTTAGTTGCTGGCTGGGGTTAAACCATGACAGGCAGTAGGAAGGAAGATGTAGATAGCATGGTACAAATATTGCCAAAGACTTCTTCCAGGATCTGTTTTTGCTTGGTCTGACAAATCACATCTCTGCTGCTTCTAGGCCAACCAGGCAAGCCAATGACAAGGGGCCCAGAATGGTGTGGCACTGTGACTCCCTTTCTGAAATTCAGATGCTGTTACACATATTCAAGATCTAACTTGTATCTTAGATGTGCTTTTGTTAGGCTTAATTTTCACAGTCTGTGTGTCACAGTGGGAATGATGAAAACAGATTACAGAGAAATGTTACAAACAACATTAAGAGCATTTAACTCTCACCAATAAAAGCCCCATGACAAGTATAAAGAGTGTAATGAAAATTACATCTATTATGATTTGTGTTGAAAATGCACTTGCAGCCTGTCCTTCTCTTGTGTCTCTGTGCCACTGCCATTATTTTCATGAAAAACTACCACAATTCTAGGATTACAACTTATACTGGAGGATGGAGCAGGAGGGAGAGAGCACACATGTACATATTCAGTAATAAAACAAAATAAATACCAAGTTAAACATTTCTGAGAAATTCTTATCAGTAAAGTGTGCTCTTGTACAAAATCTCCTGTTTAAGGTCAGTGATGCTGTAAAATCTGACACATGCCACAACATCACATTTGACTATGAGCACTACAGGAACTTCCCTGCAGCAAAAGGCATTACCTGGCGCTGGAAATTCAGTAACCTAAGTGCCTTCAACTCCACTGTAGCTTTGTTTCGCAGATCAGGAGGCAAAGAGCCAGGCAAGTTCTCCAGTTCTTGGATTCTGTGAGCAATTCGAGCCTGAAGCCTAAATAAATATAGGATTGGAGAAGATACTGGGAAAAATCTGTCAGTAGTTATCAACAGTATATAGTAAAATTTGGCAATTTACTTCAGATACTTAGTTGGCTTTTACTACCTGTTCCTGAACAGGTGTTTGTATAGATGGAGAAGAATAAGGTTTAATTTTCCATTTACAGAATAAATTGCCAAATAATGAAAACCCTCCTCTGCCCCTCTTCCCCTCCTTTAATTCGGACAGAAAGTATATGTGTGCATAGCAACTTGGAAATTTTTATTTACTCATGCTTCCTAGCATTCTGTCTGCAGGTCTGTTTGGTGGGTACTATTTTATACCTTTAACACATGGTGTTGTCAGAATAGTTACCATATGCAAATGGAATTTTCTTACATGACATTTATAATATTAATATTCATAATTCTACTTGCTTGTTTTATTGTGACAACTTAAAGTTGTCACAATTTCAATTAAATGATAGCACTTACATGGCTATTGGACTACAAACTGGATTCTATTTCACTCTTTCTTCATGGAATTCTTAATTCATTTACGAATCCAAAAGAGACCGACAATAATACACAAGCCAGAAGAAACTTACTTGGTTCTATTTTTCACATTCAAAATCAAGATCACAGAGCTAACATTTATATAATCTTTATGAGCTTTTTTATTTACAAGTAAATATTTATTTGCAAACTCTGAATTTGGCCAAGGTAGAAAAATGACAGACCACAACATTTTAAGTGGTCCAAAGGTTGCATTTAAGTTCAAATGAATCAGAAATAAGAGCTCTTCCTCACACTCCCTCTATTTCCTACATACTTTTTAAAAAACACATACACACCCCCAATTAAAATCCCCCAAAGCACAAGAATGGAAACATATCTAATCTCTACATCACATCTCAATTTTTCACTCTCCTAATGCATAAAACATCAGATCACATGAGGAAGAGGTGTCTGGTGCATATTTACATGTTATCCTGTGATGAGGATTTCAGCACTAGCCTGCAGGCAGAAAGAAAACATCTTCTAGCATTGCTTCTCTGCACATTAAGATAATTCTTTCCCTGTACTTCCCCTGCTGTTTCCCCACACTCACTACAGCAGTAACACAGTGCCACAGGCGTTCTCATACTCTCAGTGTTCCAGATGCACAGCTGGAAGGCAGATCACAGAGCAAGTTTGTGTCTGAACACAAGTTCATGTCTACACATGCATACACACACTCTTCTGTGGGTAGTCTGATTATAAGGACTAAATGACTGAACCTACTCATTTCTACAGAGAAATTCATAGTTAAAGTTACTTATCTCCTATCCACTATAGTAGAATAAACATTAGAAATCCATTATTAGCATAACCATATAATTTATAAATCCTGATAAATAACTTGCTAACAGATCAAAATATTAATATTTCACAATAACTACATGCATACTGAGCAATGTGTAATCTGCAAAGGAAAATATAATTCTTTTTTAAAGCTGCAGACAAGTACCCATTCTGTAATAGTACTCCTACCCAAAACTCGAGAATAATATATTTTGAGTCTTCCTAGGTACTAACAAAGAAAAATTATTTAATATATTATTCCATTTTTTCTATCTGAGTTTTTCTCCAGCATTCTAGGTTTCCTCATACAATCTACTATCTCCTCTTCAATTTAATACTTCTTTATTTTTTTAATAGACATTTCTGCATTTTATCCTGTTTTCATTTTAAGAGCTTGTTGATTTTACAGACCTTAAGTATATCAAAATAAAATGCTATCAGTTTTTCTAATCTTAAAAATAAATCCTATTATTTCACAGAATCACATAATCATTTAGGTTGGAAGGGACCTCTTGAAATCAGCTAGTCCAACCACCCTGCTCAAGCAGGGTTACATAGAGCAAGTTGCCCAAGACTGTGTCCAGTCAAGTTTTAAATATTTCCAAGGATGGAGACTTCACAACCTCTCTGGGCAACCTGGTCCAGTGTTTGACCACCCTCACAGTAAAAAAGTATTTTTGGGGGGTTCAGATGGAATTTCATGTGTTTTAATTTGTGCCCGTTACCTCTTGTCCTGTCACTGAACACTACTTAGAAGAGTCTGGCTCCCTCTTCTTCATTACTCCCTCCCATCAAGTATTTAAACACATTGATAAGATCCCCCTGAGACTTCTCCAGGCTGAAGAGTCCAAGCTCTCTCAGCCTCTCCTCATATGAAAGGTGCTCCAGACCCCTCAGTCATCTTGCCTGACCAACCTCGTGGCCATCTATGATGGAGTGTCTACATCAGTAGACAAGGGAAGAGCTATGGATGTCGTCTATCTGGACTTCTGTAAGGCCTTTGACATGGTCCCCCACAACATTCTTCTCTCTAAATTGGGGAGATATGGATTTGATGGATGGACTGTTTGGTGGATGAGGAATTGGTTGGATGGTCGCATCCAGAGGGTAGTGGTCAACGGCTCAACGTCCAGATGGAGATCAGTGACGAGTGGTGACCCTCAGGGGTCTGTATTGGGACCAGTACTGTTTAATATCTTCATCAATGACGTAGACAGTGGGATTGAGTGCACCCTCAGCAAGTTTACAGATGACACCAAGCTGAGTGGTGCAGTTGACATGCCTGAGGGATGGGATGCCATCCAGAGGGACCTGGACAAGCTCAAGAAGTGGGCCCATGTGAACCTCATGAGGTTCAACAAGGCCAAGTGCAAGGTCCTGCACCTGGGTTGGGGCAACCCCCAGTATCAATACAGGCTGGGGGATGAAGGGATTGAGAGCAACCCTGGGGAGAAGGACTTGGGGGTACTGGTGGATGAAAAGCTGGACATGAGCCGGCAATGTGCACTTGCAGCCCAGAAAGCCAATTGTATCCTGGGCTGCATACAAAGAAGTGTGGCCAGCAGGTCGAGGGAGGTGATTCTGCCCCTCTGCTCTGCTCTGGTGAGACCCAACCTGGAGTACTGCGTCCAGTTCTGGAGTCCTCAGTACAGGAAAGACATGGACCTGTTGGAGCGGGTCCAGAGGAGGGCCACGAAGATGATCAGAGGGCTGGAACACCTCTCCTATGAGGAAAGGCTGAAAGAGTTGGGGTTGTTCAGCCTGGAGAAGAGAAGGCTCCGGGGAGGCCTTATTGCAGCTTTTCAATACTTAAAGGGGGCTTATAAGAAAGATGGGGACAAACTTCTTAGTAGGGCCTGTAGTGACAGGACAAGGGTTAATGGTTTTAAACTAAAAGAGGGTAGATTTAAACTAGATATAAGGAAGAAATTTTTTAGGATGAGGGTGGTGAAACACTGGAACAGGTAGCCCAGAGAGGTGGTAGATGCCCCATCCCTGGAAACATTCAAGGTCACGTTGGACAGGGCTCTGAGCAACCTGATGTAGTTGAAGATGTCCTTGCTCATTGCAGGGGGGGTTGGACTAGATGATATAAAGTGATATAAAGGATTGATTGTGCACAGATAATCCTTTAGACATAAACCATTGGCCAAGTCTGGGACTAGGAGTGGATCCAGCCTCATCTAGGCTCCTCTCTGGAAAGGAGTTTAGAACGCAAGGGGGTCCTTTCTGAACCTCGTGACTCAATGGGAGGGTCTCCTTGACAGTTTTGTCTGACTGTGTCCTCTATGCAGTAAATATCAAGTGAACCTTGCCATCGAATCTTGTTAAATCATTGTCGCATTTACTATCAAACTTTGTTATCAGCTTCCAACTCAAACTATTCTATGATTCTATTCTATGATCTTTGTGGCCCTTTGCTGGAATTGCTCCAGTAAGTCCATATCTTTCTTGTACTGGGGAGCCCAGAACTGGATACAGTACTCAAGATGTGGCCTCACCAGTGCTGAGTAGAGGAGAAGGATCTCCTCCTTCGACCTGCTGGCACTGTTCTTCCTAATGCAGCCCAGGATGCTGTTGGTCGCCTTTGCCATGAGGGTGCATTGGTGGCTCATGGTCAGTTTGTTGTCCACCAGTACCCCCAGGTCCTTCTCTGCAAAGCTGCTTTCCAGCTGGGTGGCCCCAAGTGTGCAGTGGTGCATGGGGTTGTTCCTCCTCTCCTCTTGTTGAACTGCATGAGATTCCTCTCTGCCCTTTTCTCTTGCCTGTCCAGGTCCCTCTGGATGGCAGCACAACTCTCTGGTGTATCAGACACTCCTCCCAGTTTTGGATCATCTAAAAACTCTGCCCCATTGTACAAGTCATTAATGAAGGTGTTAAAAAGGATTGGACCCAGTATTTACCCCTGGGGTACACTGCAATTTACTGGCTTCCAACTAAACAGCGTGCCACTGATCACCACCCTCTGGGCCCGTCCCTTCAGCCAGTTTTCAGTCCACCTCATTGTCTGCTCATCCAGCCCATACTTCATCAGCTTGTCTATGAGGGTCTTATGGGAGACAGTGTTAAAAGCCTTCCTGATGTCTATGTAGATGATATCCACTGCTCTCCCCTCATCTACTAAGACAGTCATTTCATCATAGAAGGTAATCAAGTTGGTCAAGCATGACCTCCCCTTGGTGAATCCACACTGACTACTCCCATTCAACTTCTTGTCCTTAATGTGCCTGGAAATGGTTTCCAGGATTTGCTGCTCCATCACCTTCCCAGGGATCAAGGTGAGGCTTACTGGCCTGTAGTTCCCTGGGTCCTCTTTCTTGCCCTTCTTGAAGATAGGAGTGAGATTTGCTTTCCTCCAGTCCTCAGAAACCTCTCCCAATTGCCATGACCTTTCAAAGATTATTGAGAGTGGCCTCGCAATGATATCAACCAGCTCCCTCAGCACTCATGGGTGCATCCCATCAGGGATGGGATAGCAATTTTAAAACAACATATAACACCTATGATTTCTTGGAATACCTTAGATTTTCTATTAACCAGTGACCAAGATTAGCAATTAAAGTTTTTATTATTTCAAAGAAGCCATTAAACAGGGATTCTTAATCAAATTCCACAGAAATATAATGGCAATAGGCTCTTTAACTAAATAAGAAGTGATAATGACTAAGATTCCCATCTAATGGTGATTTGCTGCCCAAAGGGACTATGCTTCCTCCCTTGTTTTCCTTCTGGCCCATACACTTCTCCCCTGCTTTCAACTGTCCTTTGTGGTCATGTGACTCCACAGTGAAGTGTATAGGGCAGAACACTATTCACTATTTTGTATGGGTATCTTTCTGCCGGTTTTGCTCCCTGAACTGGATCACCATTAGAGAAGTGCCAATGGAGAGACAGTGGGAAGGGTCAGCAGGAGGGAGAGGGAAAAATGGGAGACAGGACTACTTCTTTTGGCAATAGCTAACAATTAGACTGCCTTATCTGTACTGTCAAATCACACCAGAATAACATGCTGCTTTTTAAATTATGGTGCCCTGCAGAAGTAGAATATGTCAATGTTTCTGCCCTGCTATTCAGTCTGGTTTGGGGATACTAAAGTTTTCTAATGCAAAGCTTCAATAGTCTTGCAAAACAAATTAAAAAAAAAAAAATTACATCTTCTCTACCCTTGCTTAATGAAGATATTCCAAGAATCAAATATTATGCTGGCTTTCCCTACTCTCTGAGGTAGAGTTCCCATGATAAATATATCATTCTGCAATGAAATAATATCATTACTTAACATAAGGGAAATCAGTTGGGTTTTTTTAACTTAATCTAGCACATCATACATAAAAAAGCTTTAGTTTAAAAATGAGGTGGATTAAAAAAAATAGAAGTTTCATCACAAGGCATCATATTGACATCTATGTTATTCATAATCAGGGTTGGAACATTTAGGTCAAAAAACACAGTTGTCTGCTTCTTGAAGTGCATCTTTGTAAACAATGGCAGTTCTAATTTTTCTTTTGAACGGCTGCTAAGGATGGAGCCCTTAAGTTAAGTTCTATTCCCTGACCACCACAATGTCTTAGCCTTAGAGAACACCTGGGGGCAACATTAGATTGTACCCCATGGAACATTGTACTGGGTCTGGCTGGGATGGAGTTAACTTTCTTCATAGTAGCCCATATGGTGCTGTGTTTTGAATTTGTGGCTAAAACAATGTTGCTAACACACCAGTGCTTTGGCTGTTGATGAACAGTGCTAGAACAGTGTCAAGGCCTTTTCTTTTTCCCACTCTGTCCCCCTGTCCTAGTTTCAGCTTGGATAGTTTTCTTTCTAGTAGCTGGTACAGTGCTATGTTTTGGGTTCAGTATGAGAATAATGTTGATAACACACTGATGTTTTCAGTTGTTGCCAAGTAATGTTTAGACTAAAAGTCAAGGATTTTTCAGCTTCTCATGCCCAGCCAGCAAGAAGGCTGGAGGGACACAAGAAGTTGGGAGGGGACACAGCCAGGGCAGCTGACCCAAACTGGCCAAAGGGATATTTTATACCATGTGCCGTCATGCCCAGTATATAAACTGGGGGGAGATGGCCGGGAGGGGGGGATCGCTGATCGGGAACTAACTGGGCATCGGTCAGTGAGTGGTGAGCAATTGCATTGTGCATCACTTGTTTTATATATTCTAATTCTTTTATTCTTATTCTTATTATCATTTTTATTATTTTCTTCCTTTCTGTCCTATTAAACTGTTTTTATCTCAACCCACGAGTTTTACTTTTTTTTCAATTCTCTCCCTGTCCTGGTTTCAGCTGAGATAGATAGAGTTAATTGTCTTCCTAGTAGCTGGTACAGTGCTATGTTTTGAGTTCAGTATGAGAAGAATGTTGATAACACTGATGTTTCAGTTGTTGCTAAGTAATGTTTAGTCTAAAGTCAAGGACTTTTCAGCTTCTCAAGCCCAGCCAGTGAGAGAGCTGGAGGGGCACAAGAAGTTGGCACAGGACACAGCCAGGGCAGCTGACCCAAACTGGCCAACGGGGTATTCCATACCATGGGACGTCACATAAACTGGGGGGAGTGGGGGCGGGGGGTTATCGCGGCTCGGGGACTAGCTGGGTGTCAATTGGCGGGTGGTGAGCAATTGCACTGTGCATCATTTGTACACTCCAATCCCTTTATCATTACTGTTGTCATTTTATTAGTGTTATCATTATCATTATTAGTTTCTTCTTTTCTGTTCTATTAAACCATTCTTATCTCAACCCACGAATTTTACTTCTTTTCCCGATTTTCTCCCCCATCCCACTGGGTTGGGGGTAGTGAGCAAGCGGCTGTGTGGTGCTTAGTTGCTGGCTGGGGTTAAACCACGATAGTCCCCCAGAGATTAGGTTGGGGGTGCACAAGAATTTGGGAGGGGACACAGCTGGGACAGCTGACGCAAACTGACCAAAGGGATATTCCATGGCATATGATGTCATGCTCAACAATAAAATGGAGGGATTGAGGTGGTTTGGGAAGGTAGCCATTGCTCGGGGACTGGCTGGGCATCAGTCTACTTGTGGGAGGTGGTGAGTGATTGCCTTTGCATCACTTTGTTGTTTGTTTGTTTCTTCTTCCTCTTTCCTTCACTGAGTAAACTATCTTTATCTCAACCCATGATTTTTCTCTCTTTTGCTCTTCCTATTCTCTCTCCCATCCCGCTTGGTGGGGGGTGGGAGTGAACAAGTGGCTGTGTGTTGTTTAGCTACCAACCGGGGTTAACCCACAACAAATGTCTATCAGAAACCTAAGCACTTCCTAGTCCTTCCTGAATTTTCCTAGGTTTCCCATGCTTTATGTATGTCAGTCAGCCTCCAGCCTGCTTATTCCAGCACAGATGCAGGACTTTACACTTCTCTTTTTTGACCTCCATGAGGTTCCTGTCAGCCCATTTCTTCAGCCTGTTGAGGTCCCTCTGAACAGCAGCCCTGCCTCCAAGCGTATTGACCATTCTTCCCAAATTGGTATTGTCAGAAAAATTGCTGGGAGTGTGCTCTGTACGATCATCCAGGTCTTTATTAAAGATGTTAAACAATATCAGACACAGTATTGATCCCTGAGGGATGTCACTAGCAACTGCATACCAGTTAGGCTTTGTACCACTGATCACAACCCTCTGAGCACAACGGTCCAGCCAATTTTCTGCCTGCCTTATCGGCCACTTATCCAGTCCATATATCACCACTTCAGTTCTAAGGATACTATGGGAGACTGTGTCAAAAGCCTTGCTAAAGTCAAGGTAAACTAATTCCACTGCTCTCCCCTTGACCACATAGTCAAACTGGTTTAAGTGGTCTCTAACTGTGTTTTCCTCTACTATGAGTAATGCTTCACTCCCCCAGACTCTGCCACTAGGCTCAGGGACCTGTGAGGCCTGAGGACAAGCCTTTACCAGTGAAAACTGGAGCAAAAAAAGGCACTGAGTACATCAGTTGTCATTCCTGTGTCCTTTGGCACTAGGTCCCTTGCCCCATTGAGCAGTGGGCCTCTGTTTTCCTTAGCCTTCCTTTTAATGCCAGCATACCTATAGAAGCCCTTCTTGTCGTTCTCTAGTTCCAACTTGAGCTGAGCTTAGGCTTTCCTAACTTCATCCCTGCACTCCTGGGCAATGTCTCTATATTCCTTTCAGGTAGCCCATGTCTGTCTCCACCTTCTGTGTGCTTCCTTTTTGCATTTGAGCTCAGTCATGTGTTCCCTGTTCATCCACACTGACCTTCTGCCATGCTTGCTCAACTTCTTCCACGTCATAAGAAACAACTTCTGCTCTGAGGAGGCTGTCCTTGAAGATTATCCACCTCTCGTTGGCCCCATTGCCCTCCAGAGCAGTCTCTCATGAGATCCTGCCAAGGAGATACCTGAACAAGCTGAAAACTGCTCTCCTGAAGTGCAGGGCTGTGATTCTATTTGTCTTGCTTGCTTCTCTCAGGATCCTAAACTCCACAATCTCATGGTTACTGTGGCCACTGCAGCCCTCAGCCTTCACATCTTTGAGCAGTTCTTCCTTGTCTGCAAGTAACATGTCTAGCAGAGCATCTCTCCTAGTCAGGCCATCCAACACCTGTGTGAAGAATTTGTCTTCAACACACTCCAAAAATCTTATCAACTGCTTGTGCTCAGCCATGTTGCCCTTCTTTAAAAAGATCTCAGGGTGGTTGAAGTCCCCCATAAGTACTGAGGCCTGTGATCAAAAAAGCTTCCTCCAGCTGTCTAAATGAAACCCTCAACCACTCATCCTCACTTTCCCAGCTTGACCTTCTTTGCAGAATAGCTGAGGTTGGAAGGGACCTCTTGAGATGATCTAGGCTAGCCCTCCTGCTCAAAACAGGTCACCTAGAAGGGGTTGCTTAGGAATTTGCCCAGTTAGATTTTTAATATCTCCAAGGATGGAGACTCCACAACCTCTATGGGCAACCTGGTCCAGTGTTTGACCATCCTCACAGTAAAAAAGCCTTTTCTTTTGTTTAAATGGAATTACTTGTATTTCAATTTGTGCACACTGCCTCATCCTGTCACTGGGCACTACTGAGAAGAGTCTGTCTCTATCTTCTTTAATCCCTTCCACAACATATTTAGACACATAGATAAGATTCTGCCCTGAACCTTCTCTTCTCTAGGCTAAACAGTCCCAGCTCCCTCAGCCTCTCCTCATATGAAAGATGCTCCAATCCCATAATCATATTTGTGGCCCTGCTCTGGGCTCACTGCAGTATGTCCATATCTTTCTTGTACTGGGAAGCCCAGAACTGGACACAGTACTCGAGATGTGGCCTCACCAGTGCTGAGTAGAGGGGAAGGATCTCCTCCGTCGACTGGCTGGCACTGTTCTTCCTAATGCAACCCCGTATATTGTTGGCCTTCTCTACCACATGAGAACATTGGTGGCTCATGTTCAACTTGGTGTCCACCAGGAACCCCAGGTCCTTTTCTACAAAGCTGCTTTTCAGCCAGCCGGCTCCCAGAGTGTAGTTGTGCATGGGGTTGTTCCTCCCCAGGGGCAGGACTGGGCATTTCTCTTTGTTGAACTTCACGAGGTTCCTCTCTGCCCATTTCTCCAGTCTGTCAAGGTCCCTCTGAATGGCAGCACAACCATCTGGTGTATCAGCCACTCCTCTCAATATTGTGTCATCTGCAAATTTGCTGAGAGTGCACTCTGTCCCATCATTCACGTCATTAATGAAGATATTGTATTTGCCAAATAACTGACCACTAAAGAACACTACTAGTGACTGACCTCCGACTGGACTTTGTGCTACAGATTACCACCATTTGAGCCCAGCAGTTCAGCCAGTTTTCAATACTCCTCACTGTCCACTTATCCAGTATATGCTTCATCAGTTTGTCTATGAGAATATTATGGGATACAGTGTCAAAAGCCTCGATAAAGTCAAGGTAAACAACATGCACTGGTTTCCCTTTATCCATCAAGCCAGTCATCTCATCATAGAAGGCTATCAGGTTGGTTATGTGTGATTTCCCCTTCATAAATCCATGCTGATTACTCCCAATCACTGTCTTGTCCTTCATGTGCCTGGAAATGGTTCCCAGAATTAGTTGCTGCATCACTTTCCCAGAGAGTGAGGTGAAGCTGACTGGGCCTGTAGTTCCCCAGATCCTCCTTCTTGAAAATAGGAGTGACATTTGCTTTCCTCCAGTCCTCAGAAACCTCTCCCTATCACCATGACCTTTCAAAGATTATTGAGAGTGGCCTTGCAATGACATCAGCCAGCTCCCTCAGCACTCATGGGTGCATCCCATTAGGCCCCATGGACTTATATATGTATACTTTGTTTAAATGTTCCCTAACCTGATCCTCCTCTATTGAGGGTAAGTCTTCCTTGCTCCAGATTTTCCCAGTGGTCTCAGGGCCTTGGGATTCCTCAAAGCAAATCTTCCATGTTAAAAACCAAGACAAAGAAGGCACTGAATACCTCAGCCTTTTCTGTGTCCTTTATCATCAGGTCCCCTGCCCCATTCAGCAGCAGGCCTGCATTTTCCCCTAATCTTCCTTTTGCTCTTGATATACATGTAGAAGCCCTTGTTGCCCTTCACATCTTTCTCCAGATTCAACTCCATGTGGGGTTTTGCTTTTCTGCTCTTTTCTTAAAGAGCTCTATGTATCCACTGCAACATTCAAATCACATGAGCTATCCCAGCACATGTCAGTAAACACAATGAGGTCAGACCTTTGTGACTATGCATGGAGTTCTAATTCCTTCTGTTTATTTTCCATGCTGCATGTGTTTGTGTACAGTCACTTAAAATGGGCCACTAGCCATCCTAGTGGGAAGAAGTGTGAAGGCCTCCACATCATGCTGTTCCTGTGGGCACTTCTTTGCTGTTCCCTGTACCTCCACTTTTCTTTGAAGAGTCTCTGTGAAGATCCTGTCTATTTCCTGCTCATCCTCCCCAATGCTACATAGCCTTCTCCCCTCCTCACATAGCTCCTTCACCTAGTGGCTCAGTGCCTCAAACATAGCATGTCTCTCACAAGTGAGGCCACTGTTGCCTCCAGTCCCAGGGAGAGGCCACATGCACTCCCTTGCAGCCCCAGACCTGGGCAGCTGCACCCTTCCTCCAGGGCTCTGTGCCTGGGTCAAGCTCCCTGACATGCCAGGGGTACTTGCTCCAGCAAGTGCTGGGGACCAAGCCCTGTGGCACGTCACTACCATTGTTGTGCAGCCTCAAGCAGTCGCACACTTTATTGAGCAGAATTTCTGGCCCCTTTCCAATACAAACTGCCCTCTAACTACCAATATCCCTGTTAGCCGGTCCTGTTTGTTGCACTCCTGTCCTGGGTTCAGCTGGGATAGAGTTAATTTTCACAGGAACCTGGGAGGGGGCACAGCCGGGACAGCTGACCTGAACTAGCCAAGGAGCTATTCCATACCATGTGACATCATGCTCAGTATATAAATGGGGAGCGGGCTGGGGGGGGTCTCTCAGCTTTCGGTGGGGGAAGTGGCGGAGCGTCGGGTTCCGGGTGGTGAGCAGTTGCACTGTGCATCACTCCTTTTGTATATTCTTTTATTAGTACCGTTGTTGTTGTTGTAACTTCTCTTTTTGTGTAGTCCCAGTAAATTCTCCTTATCTCAACCCTTGAGGTTCCGGTTTTTTTTTTTCTTTTCTCCTTTCTGATTCTCCTCCCCATCCCACCCGGAGGGGGGCAGGAGGAGTGAGCGAGCGGCTACATGGTCCTTTGTTACTGGCTGGGATGAAACCATGACAGTCCTTTTCGGTGCCCAACGTGGGGCACGAAGGGTTGAGATAACGACAGATCTGGCCAGAGCGTGTTAAAACAAATTTGTTATATGCATTTCTTATATTAGTTAAATAGTTGCTAGTCACAATGTTGGTTCATTTCTTCACATGGTGGCGTTGTGTAAGTTCTTATATGCTCTATGTATTCCCTGTGGTTACGCTTATCACCTCTGGGAGAGGGATTAAGATTATCATTTTGCTATACTGAGCAATGTCGACTTGTGAAATGATTACATCACTGGTCATGAGGTTAAGCTGGTATCTGTATGCAGCAGTGATATCATTTCCATACTTCGGGCACCTTCTATCGGATTTCATTGGTAATCACACCCAATCCATGGGGAAGTCGGGCGGGATACTTCCCCCCATCCGTTTACCTCCCTTCTCTCCTTCCGGCTAATTACAACAGCTTTTCAGAATTTTGAATATCCTTGGGATGCGCAAGCCAGTGTGCTGTTAGTGCTATGCCTCCTGAATATGTTTCAGGTCTTGTTTAGGGCTACAAAAAGGTTTTTTAAGAATACCACCCAGAGATCTGCCCCAAAGCTGGATATTCATGGGTGGCACGGCATGTGGGAGGATATGGGCAGGTATCTAGAGAACTTCTCACCTCCAGTGGCTTGGAAGTTCACTCCCGAACAAGTACAGAACCCTCATGAAGTGGTAGAATATTTGAAAGGAAAATGCTGTGGCTATTCCAGAGACGCACAACTCACTGCACTGTGCTGGGCCCTGGCCAGTATCTACCAAACACTGCTTGATATTAGGCAGCACCCTCAGGGGGAAGAGAGGGAAAACAGAGTGACAGGCACCATGGCTACCCCAACCCCGGCGATAGGTACTGCAGCTAAACCAGAGAACCAACCTGTACCAGTATCAGTCGCCCCTGTACAGAAGAAGAAACACACAAAGAAATCAGTTCGCTTAGTGAGGGATGAAAGTGAACCAGGGTCATCGCGAGAACAGGAGGAAGAGGCAGAACCTGAAATAATCACCCGATCTCTATCCCCGAGTGAGTTGCGCGACATGCGAAAAGATTTTGGCCGCCACCCAGGTGAGCACGTTGTTACCTGGCTGCTCCGATGCTGGGATAATGGGGCCAGTAGTTTGGAATTAGAGGGTAGGGAAGCCAAGCAGCTGGGATCCCTGTCTAGGGAAGGGGGCATTGACAAGGCGATTGGGAGAAAAACACAAGTCCTCAGCCTCTGGAGGCGACTTCTGTCAGGTGTGAAGGAAAGATACCCCTTCAAGGATGAAGTTACATGTCACCAAGGCAAGTGGACCACCATGGAGAGAGGTATCCAGTACCTGAGGGAATTAGCCGTGCTGGAGGTGATTTATACAGATCCGGAAAATGGGCAGTCACCCACAGATCCAGATGAAGTCCAATGCACACAACCGATGTGGCGGAAGTTTCTACGAAGTGCACCACCAACCTATGCCAACTCATTGGCAGTAATGTCCTGGAAAGAAGGCTATGGACAAACGGTGGACGAACTGGCTGTCCAACTCCAGCAATACGAAGGAAGTCTCTCTTCCTCCCTACGGGCCTGTGTCTTGGCTGTAGAGGAACTGTCCCGGGAGTTCCAGCAATTCAAAGTGGATATGTCCTTCTCCCCACCGGTACAGGCCTGCATCGCAGCTATTAGGAGTAAGCGTTCCTCTGCCCAAGAGAGAGGAGAGAGAAAGTACACATGACGGGCTAACCTGTGGTTTTACCTGCATGACCATGGAGAGGACATGAGGAAGTGGGATGGAGAACCTACCTCAGTCCTGGATGCACGGGTACGTGAATTATTGCGAAAAAAAGCAAACAGAAAAGAGGATTCTTCTTGGAAAAATGCCACTCCAGTTTCCCGTGAGCAGTCCCCCAGATGGAGTAGAAGGGCTGATCTCATTTCTGATCCTCTTGAAGGGACTTCTGATTCACATTTGCGAAAAGTGAGTAACGGATACTCTAACCAGGATTAGAGGGGCCCTGCCTCCAGCCAGGTGGAGGAAAGGGACAACCGAGTCTACTGGACAGTGTGGATTCGATGGCCTGGCACATCAGACC
Organism: Gypaetus barbatus; assembly: GCA_028022735.1. Taxonomy (NCBI): domain Eukaryota; kingdom Metazoa; phylum Chordata; class Aves; order Accipitriformes; family Accipitridae; genus Gypaetus; species Gypaetus barbatus. The sequence continues at coordinate 37,164,908 of CM051561.1, read as the reverse complement.
CACAGGAATATAAGGCTCTAGTAGACACTGGTGCACAATGTACCCTAATGCCATCAAGTTATAAAGGGGCAGAACCCATCTGTATCTCTGGTGTGACAGGGGGATCCCAAGAGTTAACTGTATTGGAGCTGAAGTGAGTCTAACTGGGAATGAATGGCAAAAACACCCCATTGTGACTGGCCCAGAGGCCCCGTGCATCCTTGGCATAGACTATCTCAGGAGGGGGTATTTCAAGGACCCAAAAGGGTACCGTTGGGCCTTTGGTATAGCTGCATTAGAGAAGGAGGAAATTGAACAGCTGTCCGCCTTGCCCGGCCTCTCTCAAGACCCTTCGGTTGTGGGGTTGCTGAGGGTTGAAGAACAACAGGTGCCAATTGCTACCACGACGGTGCACTGGCGGCAATACCACACCAACTGAGACTCTCTGATCCCCATCCATAAGCTGATTTGCTGATTGGAGAGCCAAGGAGTGATCAGCAAGACTCACTCACCCTTTAATAGTCCCATATGGCCCGTGCGGAAATCTAATGGGGAGTGGAGACTAACAGTTGACTATCGTGGCCTGAATGAAGTCACACCACCGCTGAGCTCTGCTGTGCCAGATATGCTAGAACTTCAATATGAATTAGAGTCAAAGGCAGCCAAGTGGTATGCCACAATTGACATTGATAATGCATTTTTCTCAATCCCTCTGGCAGCGGTGCGCAGGCCACAGTTTGCTTTTACTTGGAGGGGCATCCAGTACACCTGGAATCGACTGCCCCAGGGGTGGAAACACAGTCCCACCATTTGCCATGGACTAATCCAGACTGCACTGGAAAAAGGTGAAGCTCCAGAACACCTGCAGTACATTGATGACATCATCGTATGGGGCAACACAGCAGAAGTTTTTGAGAAAGGGAAGAAAATAATCCAAATCCTTCTGAAAGCTGGTTTTGCCATAAACTAAAGTAAGGTCAAGGGACCTGCACAGGAGATCCAGTTTTCAGGAGTAAAATGGCAATATGGACGTCGTCAGATCCCAATGGATGTGATCAACAAAATAGCAGCTATGTCTCCACCGACTAATAAAAAGGAAACACTGGCTTTCTTAGGTGTTGTGGGCTTTTGGAGAATGCATATTCCAAATTACAGTCTGATTGTAAGGCCTCTCTACCAAGTGACCAGGAAGAAGAATGATTTTAAATGGGGCCCTGAGCAACAACAAGCCTTTGAACCAATTAAACAGGAGATTGTTCATGCAGTAGCCCTTGGACCAGTCCGGGCAGGACAAGATGTTAAAAATGTGCTCTATACTGCAGCTGGGGAGAATGGCCCCACCTGGAGCCTCTGGCAGAAAGCACCTGGGGAGACCTGAGGCCGACCCCTGGGGTTTTGGAGTCGAGGATATCGAGGATCCAAGGCTCGCTATACTCCAACTGAAAAAGAGTTATTGGCAGCATATGAAGGAGTTTGAGCTGCCTCAGAAGTGGTTGGTACTGAAACACAGCTCCTCTTAGCACCCCGACTGCCAGTGCTGGGCTGGATGTTCAAAGGGAGGGTCTCTTCTACACATCATGCAACTGATGCCACATGGAGTAAGTGGGTCACACTGATCACACAACGAGCTCGCATAGGAAACCCCAGTCGCCCAGGAATTTTGGAAGTGATCACGGACTGGCCAGAAGGCCAAGATTTTGGAATGTCGCCAGAGGAGGAGGTGACACATGCTGAAGAGGCCCCACTGTATAATAAACTGCCAGAAAATGAGAGGCAATATGCCCTGTTCACTGATGGATCCTGTCGCATTGTGGGAAAGCATCGGAGGTGGAAGGCTGCTGTATGGAGTCCTACACAACAAGTCGCAGAAACTGCTGAAGGAGAAGGTGTATTGAGTCAGTTTGCAGAGGTGAAAGCCATCCAGCTAGCGTTAGACATTGCTGAAAGAGAGAAGTGGCCAGTGCTCTATCTCTATACTGACTCATGGATGGTGGCAAGTGCCCTGTGGGGGTGGCTGCAGCAATGGAAGCAGAGCAACTGGCAGCGCAGAGGTAAACCCATCTGGGCTGCCGCACTGTGGCAAGATATTGCATCCTGGCTAGAGAATCTGGTTGTAAAAGTCATGTAGATGCTCATGTACCCAAGAGTCGGGCCACTAAAGAACATCAAAACAACCAGCAGGTGGATCAGGCCACCAAGATTGAAGTGGGTCAGGTGGACCTGGACTGGCAACATAGGGGTGAGCTATTTATGGCTCAGTGGGCCCATGATACCTCAGGCCATCAGGGAAGAGATGCAACATATAGATGGGCTCGTGATCGAGGGGTGCACTTGACCATGGACACTATCGCACAGGTTATCCATGAATGTGAAACATGTGCTGCAATTAAGCAAGCCAAGCAGCTAAAACCCCTGTGGTATGGAGGGCAATGGCTGAAATATAAACATGGGGAGGCCTGGCAGATTGACTATATCACACTCCCACAAACTCACCAAGGCAAGCGCCATGTGCTTACAATGGTGGAAGCAACCACTGGATGGCTGGAAACATATCCCGTGCCCCATGCCACTGCCAGGAACACTATCCTGGGCCTTGAAAAGCAGGTCTTGTGGTGACATGGCACCCCAGAAAGAATTGAGTCAGACAACAGGACTCATTTCCAAAACAACCTCATAGACGCCTGGGCCAAAGAGCATGGCATTGAGTGGGTGTACCATATCCCCTATCATGCACCAGCCTTTGGGAAAATCGAACAATACAATGGACTGTTAAAGACTACACTGAGAGCAATGGGGGGTGGGACTTTCAAACATTGGTGTTGCAAATACTTTGATAAAGATTTGATTAAAGTAAAATCGTGAGATAGAAATGTGAAGTTTGCAACAGAGTTATAGAGACTTAGGAACATTACAAAATGTGCTAAGCATAATCATAAGAATACAAGTATTGTTGATAGTCAGTTAACCATAGAACTTTAACACAGATTGGTTAATTATAGTGGTTTGTTTTAAGAAATCGTTATGGACCTTAGTTTTGTTGCCTAGAAACCCTACTTTGATCAAAGTTCCGGTTAATGGATTAAGTGAGATCAACCAATGATTGTTTTAACATAAGAATATTAATAAGGTGGTATGATTAAAAGACCAATCATTGAGAAGGTAAAATTAGGAATTAACATAGAATGTACTTTTGTGTAATCTAATAGATGATGCCAAGAATCGTACTGCGCAGAATCATCTGAGAGAGGTCAAGAAGTGGACAAGTGAGGAAGACTATGGAAGACCACCAGAGGGCTTCTGAAGACCACCAGAGACTTTTACTGCGCTTGCGTAAAGGACATTTACATATGTTAATAGTTTCCCGGAAAACTAATGATTATGTATAATATTTCTCGGAAATCTAGTGAATATGTATAACAGGTGTGTATTTAACCTGCATCGTTAAACCAGACAGGTGCACACGATAGGTGGAGCGATCCCCCGTGTGCCCAGCACTGCAATAAAGGAGTGCCTGCTTCTTAACTTCTCATTGCTGTTAAGGAGTTTTATTCCGGATTTCGGCAACAGTTTTGGCGACCCAGATGGGACCTCGCGAGTGAGACTGGACGAGATCGAGTGGTGATCGAACTCCGGCCGGCACCGAGGGATTCTCGGGGGAGAACCATCGCTCTCGACTCATAAGCTCCTCGCAACGTTCCCTGGAGAAAGGGTAAGGCACTTCTTCCTTGGAATTTGTTTGAATAGCCTGCCCATAAGGCGCGGCGAAAGCTTCGCAGGGTTGGGGCTGAGAGGGTACCCGTTTGTGTAGAAGCCTAGGCGTCTGCCCGTAAGTCATAAGCGAAAGCTATTGCTGGGTTGGACATTTGCGTATTTGTGTATTTGGGACAATTGTCATTTGCATTAGTTTGGTATTTGGTATTTGATGCATGCATTTGGTATTTGACATTCTGTATTTGATACTTGGTATCTGATATTGGTTTGGTATTTTATTCTAGTACTTGATATTTTATATTTTATATTTGGTATTTAATATAAGTATAATGGCATTGGCCAAATTATTTAAGAGTAAGAGTATGGGAAATTTATCCACTGATGGAAAGATACCAAAAACATCACCATTGGGATGTTTATTGGCACATTGGGGTGAATTACATGATGATTTACGTAAAAGTCAAATGATTGAATATTGTAATCATTGGTGGCCTTTGTATGTTTTGGAAGATCAGGAAAAATGGCCAATAAATGGTACTTTAAGTTATAATACTATATTGCAGTTAATGTTATTTTGTAAGAGAGAGGGTAAATGGAGTGAAGTGCCATATGTGGATTTGTTCTTTTATTTGAGGCAGAGAATGGATTGGCAAAAAGAGTGCAAGTTAATTAGTCGAGATAATTTGATGATGACATTAACTTCAGAAAATAAGAAAACTAAGAGTTGTTGTTCAGCTTGTGACATTGGAAGGAGGTGCATTAGATGTATGGTACCAAAAGAGGAGGTTTTAGAAATTTTGGTGACCGGGAACCTAATGCACCTCTAGGAATGAATCGGTCTGCATATTGCAGAGAGGATGGACATTGGAAAAAGGATTGCCCTCAGCTGCAAACAAATCAGCAAGAGGCTGCGAAAATGATGACTTTAGATGAATGAAGGGGACCGGAGGGGAACCCAGCTGAACCTCTGGTTACAATTAAGCTGGAAAATGATAAAGTTGAATTTTTAGTAGATACAGGGGCAGTATATTCTGTTTTGAATACTTGTAAAGGGAAATTAGGAGATAAAACAGCAACTATAATTGGAGCGACTGGGAAACAGGAAAATAGACCATTCTTTCAGCCCCTTGATTTAAAATTTGGGAATAAAGCGATTACACATGAATTTTTGTATGTGCCAGAATGTCCGATACCCTTGTTAGGTCGAGATTTGTTATCCAAATTAAATGCACAGATAGCTTTTGAGGGAGGAGAAATTCTTTTAAAAATACCAGAATCAAAGACAGGAGAAATATTGATGATACAGGATAAGGTTAAGATTCAGGAGATGCCGCAAGAAGTTGATGATGCTGTGATCCCTACAGTTTGGAACACAGAGATACCTGGAAAATCTAAGACGGCACATCCTGTAAAGGTAGAATTGAAGGAAAATGTGAGGCCAGTAAGGCTAAAACAATATCCAATTAAACCTGAGGCTAGATTGGGAATCAAGAAATTAATTGATAAATTTTTAGAATATGGAATTTTGGAGGAGTGTGAGTCTGAATATAATACTCCAATCTTACTGGTGAAAAAGCCACCAGGTGAATATAGACTAGTTCAGGATCTAAGAGCCATAAATCAGATGATAGTGAAAGACATACACCCTGTAGTGGCCAATCTATATACGTTTTTAACAGTTTGGGGAGAGAATTACCAGTGGTTTACAGTGCTTGATTTGAAAGATGCTTTCTTTTGTATACCCCTGGAAGAAGGAAGTTGAAAATTATTTGCTTTTGAGTAGGAAAATCCACAAACAGGATGAAAAACACAACTGACATGGACGAGATTGCCGCAAGGATTCAAGAGTAGTCCAACAATTTTTGGGAGCCAATTAGCAAAAGAACTTGAGATGTGGAAACGAGATGGTCCCAAACCTGGACATTTGCTCCTACAGTATGTAGACGACATACTGATAGCGACAGAAGAAAGACCAGCGTGTATAAAGGTAACAATTGATCTTTTAAACTTTTTGGGGCTGAGCGGATACAAAGTCTGTAGAACTAAGGCCCAGATAGCAAAACAGACTGTGATATATCTGGGTTTTGAAATCTCACAAGGGCAAAGACAGTTGGGAACAGACCATAAAGAAGCAATTTGCAGTATCCCGGAGCCGAGAAATACCCATGAATTGAGAACCTTTTTGGGAATGGCTGGGTGGTGTCGGCTATGGATAATGAACTATGGTCTGTTGGCTAAACCATTATATGAAGCTCTTAAAGGTCCACCATTTGAATGGGGTCCAGATCAGCGGAGAGCTTTCAAGAGTTTAAAACAGGCCCTGATGACAGCACCAGCCTTGGGACTACCGGACTCGACCAAAGACTTCCAGTTATTTGTACATGAGAAACAACACATTGCACTGGGAGTGCTGACTCAGAAGATGGGAAGTTGGAAGCAACCGGTTGGATATTTTTCCAAACAATTGGACTTTGTAAGTAAGGGCTGGCCTGCTTGTCTGAGAGCGGTAGCAGCCACTGTGATGATAATACAGGAGGCTCGAAAATTGACTTTGGGAAGAATGATGGTGGTATATGTGCCACACATGGTGATATCAGTGTTGGAGCAAAAGGGGGGCCATTGGTTATCCCCAAGCAGAATGATAAAATATCAGGTAATTTTAATGGAGCAAGATGATGTGATTTTGAAAACCACTAACTTAACTAATCCTGCAGTCTTTCTGAGTTCTGTACAGGAAGAAGGACAACTGGAACATGATTGCCTGACTACCATTGAGTATGTATATTCCAGTCGAGAGGATCTGAAGGATGTACCTATGGACAATCCGGACTGGGAATTGTACACAGATGGTAGCAGTTTTGTCGAAATGGAATCTGCTATGCAGGATATGCGGTAACAACTGAAAAATCAGTTATAGAAGCCAATGCTTTGCCAAGCACAACTTCAGCTCAGAAGGTGGAATTAGTAGCTTTGACAAGGACTCTAGAATTGAGTGGAGAAAAGAAAGTAAATATCTGGACTGATTCAAAATATGCATTTGGCGTGATCCATGTCCATGGGATTTTATGGAAGGAAAGAGGATTATTATCCTCTCAGGGGTCCAACATTAAATATAAAGAGGAGATTTTGCATTTACTACAAGCAGTCCAAAAACCAACTGCAGTAGCAATCATGCACTGTAAAGCACATCAATCAGGGAATACAAAAGAGATTGTAGGGAACAAATTAGCAGATAAAACAACTAGGGAAGCAACCATAAGGAATGCCTTACAAATGGCATTAATTCTTACAAAAACTATTGCATTACCGAAGGAAAAACCTAAATATTCAGAGGAGGATGAGAAATTGGGGAGATTATTAAATGCAAGGAAAAATCTGGAAGGATGGTGGGTGATGTCAAAAGGACAAGTAGTAATCCCACCATTTGTAATGAGGGAAATAGTACAGACAAAACATAAAAAAATGTCATTGGGAAGCAGAAGCATTACTAACTCTTTTAAAAAGACAAGTAGTATCAGTAAAGATGTTAGAAATAGCTAAAATGACAACTGCTAAATGTGAGATATGTTTGAAAAACAATCCAGTTGTAAAGAAAAAGGTCCAAATGGGAATATTGAAATCAGGAATGGAACCAGGGGATTATTGGCAAATAGATTTTTCAGAGTTACCTCGACAAAATGGGTATCGATACATTCTGGTGGGGGTTGATACTTTTACAGGATGGCCGGAAGCCTTTCCCTGTCGGACCAATCAAGCAAAGGAGGTCATTAAATGGTTACTACAAGAAGTTATCCCCGAGATTTGAGGTACCTATTGGAATCTCTTCTGATAGAGGTTCTCATTTTGTTGCAGAAGTGGTCCAGGGTGTTAGCAGAATTTTGGGAATTACTTGAGACTTACATACACCTTGGAGGCCACAATCAAGTGGGAAAGTGGAAAGAATGAATCAAACATTGAAAAGACAAGTTAGTAAAATATGTCAGGAAACTAATTTGAAATGGCCTCAGGCACTCCCACTGGCCCTTTTACGAATTCGGGTTCAGCCAAAGAGTGGGACATTAATCAGTCCCTATGAGTTATTATATGGAAAACCTTATGAATCTCCTAAACCAAATCTGAACATACATTTAAAGGGAAAACAAGATGTATATAACTATCTGCTTTCTTTAAGAAAAACTTTAGCTGCGCTTCGGAGTGCGATTGTTTGGAATAGACCTCTGTCTTTGGAAAATCCAGTACATGATTTCCAACCAGGTGATTATGTCTATGTGAAGACCTGGACTTCTGAACCTCTTCAGGAACACTGGAAAGAACCCTTTCAAATATTGCTGACTACTTTTACTGCTGTCAAGATTGCTGAATCGGATGCATGGATCCACTATACTCGGGTGAAGAAAACTCCACCATCCTGGAAAGTTGTATTTAGAGATCCTAAAACTTCAAAACTGACTTTAAAGCATGTTTAATTTTGAATATCATCTTGGAACTTGGGGAAAATGGATTTTGATTTGGAGAATAATGTTAGTGGGAGTTTGGTCTAAAATTTTAACCGAACAACAGGTAACAGTAAATTATGAAGATACTTTGGGATTGGAATGTAATTTTATTCAAATTCCAGAATTTGATTTTGACAAATTAGAAATTAGTTGGATGAGAAATAAAAGGAAAAGCGAGTATCTACCAGGGCAAATTGAGCTTATGAAAAGGACAAGATTTTTAAAGCATTAGACTGGAATCTAAGTTTTTAAATTAAATTATTGATTAGCACAGCATTAACTTTGTTAATAATCTTCTTGATGATTATCTTGATCTATTATTTCCTAAAGAAGCAAATCAATCACAAAACTTTTTTAATCGCATGATTATCCAAGCTGTGACAAGACAACAAGAAAGACAATCAATCCCAGAATATCCTCTAACATATAGTGAATGATTAGTAAGAATATAGTGAAAGTATTGAAATGATTTTCAAAACTTTCAAAGGGAGGAAATGTTGCAAATACTTTGATAAAGATTTGATTAAAATAAAATCATGAGATAGAAATGTGAAGTTTGCAACAGAGTTATAGAGACTTAGGAACATTACAAAATGTGCTAAGCATAATCATAAGAATACAAGTATTGTTGATAGTCAGTTAACCATAGAACTTTAACACAGATTGGTTAATTATAGTGGTTTGTTTTAAGAAATCGTTATGGACCTTAGTTTTGTTGCCTAGAAACCCTACTTTGATCAAAGTTCCGGTTAATGGATTAAGTGAGATCAACCAATGATTGTTTTAACATAAGAATATTAATAAGGTGGTATGATTAAAAGACCAATCATTGAGAAGGTAAAATTAGGAATTAACATAGAATGTACTTTTGTGTAATCTAATAGATGATGCCAAGAATCGTACTGCGCAGAATCATCTGAGAGAGGTCAAGAAGTGGACAAGTGAGGAAGACTATGGAAGACCACCAGAGGGCTTCTGAAGACCACCAGAGACTTTTACCGCGCTTGCGTAAAGGACATTTACATATGTTAATAGTTTCCCGGAAAACTAATGATTATGTATAATATTTCTCGGAAATCTAGTGAATATGTATAACAGGTGTGTATTTAACCTGCATCGTTAAACCAGACAGGTGCACACGATAGGTGGAGCGATCCCCCGTGTGCCCAGCGCTGCAATAAAGGAGTGCCTGCTTCTTAACTTCTCATTGCTGTTAAGGAGTTTTATTCCGGATTTCGGCAACATTGGGATACACATTTAGCAAAAGCCACCTGGTTGGTTAATACTAGAGGATCTGCCAATCGGGCTGGCCCCGCCCAACCAAGACTTCCACATACTGTAGAAGGAGATAAAGTCCCTGTAGTGCGCATGAAGAGTATGTTAGGGAAGACAGTCCGGGTTAGTCCTGCCTCAAGCAGACAAACCCATTTGTGGGATTGCTTTTGCTCAAGGACCTGGGTGCACTTGGTCGTGATGCGAAAAGATGGGGAAGTCCGATGTGTGCCTCAAGGGGATTTGATTTTAGGTGAGAATAGGCAATGAATTAAATTGTATGATGATAATTGCTATATAACCCTGCCACTGTATGTCATCATTACTATAATTGTTATATGCTATATCCATAGTATTACAGTAATAATCACTTAGATCAAGCAAGAATGAACTTTGTTAAAACTGAGCGAAGCGCAGTAGTGATGGGACCAGAACTGACTCCAGCATGCAACAATCCAACAGTGCACACCATCCTCCTGCTGCGCCCAGTGTCACCCATCTGCCGCACTGCACCAAAGCCCAATCCTGCTCTTCCGACTGAGCAGACTTCGCACCATCCCTCCTGCCCAGAAAGGCTGTTATGACAGATGGAGCCCAAAGTCATGGATTAAATGAACTCAACGGACATTTTGTAGGGATGGCCCATAGACTAAGGGAATGATATATGTATGTATATATATCAAGGGACAGGACAGGCGATTGTGATTAATTAGGATGTATAGGAAAATATGGGACCTGAGCATGACGTCAATGGTATAGAATAACGGGTGGATACTGTCCTGGTTTCAGCTGGGATAGAGTTAATTTTCTTTCTAGTATCTGGTATAGTGCTATGTTTTGGGTTCAGTATGAGAATAATGTTGATAACACACTGATGTTTTCAGTTGTTGCCAAGTAGTGTTTATACTAGGTCAAGGATTTTTCAGCTTCTCATGCCCAGCCAGCAAGAAGGCTGGAGGGGCACAAGAAGTTGGGAGGGGACACAGCCAGGGCAGCTGACCCAAAGTAGCCAACGGGGTATTCCATACCATGTGACGTCATGTCTAGTATATAAACTGGGGGGAGTTGGCCTGGGGGGGATCGCTGCTCGGGAAATAACTGGGCATCGGTCAGCGAGTGATGAGCAATTGCATTGTGCATCACTTGTTTTGTATACTCCAATCCTTTTATTATTATTATTGTCATTTTATTATTGTTATTATTGTCATTATTATTTTCTTCCTTTTTGTCCTATTAAACTGTTCTTATCTCAACCTATGAGTTTTACCTTTTTTTCCCCAATTCTCTCCCCCATCCCACTGGGTGGGAGGGAAGTGAGTGAGCAGCTGCATGGTGCTTAGTTGTTGGCTGGGGTTAAACCACAACAGGGGGTGCATATGCAGAAAGAGGAATGGCCAGATACCTTCAGCAAGTGACTTCTTATATAGCAGATAAATTAGCAGTAAGTGGATGTGACACAGCAGACTTCACAACTTTAGTTCAGAAACACCATGCTCAAGACCACAGACTGTGGCATCAGATTTAAAGTAGAGGCTTCTCCACAGTGAGGCAATATGCCAAAATTTTAACTTTTTTTCTGGATATTTGAATTATGGGATTTGTTGAAGCATCTTGTATCTTTTTTTGAAGATGTGAATAATTCACCTTTTTTAATTAAAAAAAATTATTTCATAGTAAAATGCTTTGTCTTATTAAGAAAAGAAGCTCTCGTTTACTATCCAGTAATCGTTTTTCAAAGATATTGCTAACTTCACTGGGTTTTCAGGATGCAAATGTTTATATTAACTTTCTTCTATTCCCATTTTACTAAGAAGGCATGAATACTTCATACTGGTATGTTAACTCTACTTGTACTAAAGCTAAGTCTATTACCACCCAAAGCATAAAAGCTGTTTTCACAGCTTTAGTTTGGTGTTACTTATTTAGGTTTAAATAATGAAAAGACCTATACAAGTTCTAAGCACCTTGGTATACAAACCAAAACAAATTCCCAACAACAATATTTAAAAAACTTGAATTACTAGCCAGCCATTACAAAAACAATTCTACTATTCCAGAATCCCTCTCAAACTTCCATCTTATTTAGCCTGCCCAGATCAGGCTATTTAGAACCTAATGGATATGCTGTGACTGCAACCAATTTCTACATAGTTGAGTAAATCTACCTCAGTTATTTTCTGCTGTCCCTCACTCCCCTTCCTCCTCCATTTATGCATATCCTCAAGTCATAAAATTTGGCACAAACAGCACAGCAGTGGAGCAGGGCTGGAAGGGCAGAAGCAGTTACAAATGAGTTTATGCAATACCAGCTAAATGATTGCTGGCTCAGGTTAATGCTATGATCCCTCATTCAGAGCAGCAGTGAAACTGTATTATGGTACATCCTACGTGTTTTCTGAAAAAGCTGTTAGATCATGACTGTACACACCAAAATAGCTACAGCCATTCCATGCTAAGGTGAAAATTATGAGACTGACAGAATGACCACAACTATAAGTCAGAAAAGCACTTAAGCATGCTCTTATGTAAAAACCACAAGTGTTTTGCTGGATCAAGGCCTGGTTTCTGGATATCGCACCATATCCTTCCTGAGACTCTTGATATCCTATAAAAGTTCATGCCACTTACCCTCCCTCCTGTATCTGAAAAGGTAGAATACATTCGTGAAGCAAGTATTCATTTAATCCTGTTTTCAGTGAGATTACCATCTTTTGTCTACTTTCCCCCTATACCCTCATTGTTTTAGTAACAAGAAGAGGCATTATCATTTCAAATCAAGCAAATACACTATGTGGAGTCTGCTTCCTTTCACTGACAGTGACCAGGAACATACTTTAGATACAAGTCAGCCTTTCTCCTCCCCCAGTCCTCAAGGGGAATTGTATAATAGTCTCAGTAAGGGGAAGGAACAGTTTCTTTCTAACCACAGAAAATCATAAGAGATTAGATCCTCTCTGTGTTACTAGGTATATTACTGGGTACTCATCACTTTTTAATTAGGGTACTTACTTAGGAGTCTAACTCAACATTTATGGACCATACTTCCTGGTATCCTATTTTTCATCTTCACTTTCACCTCCTTAATACTCTATTCTTTGGTAGTCCAGACAACCTATTTATCATTATACAAAATTAGTTTTTGCTTTGGCCACTTATTCTTCAGTCTTTTCATTGCCATTTTTTTCCTTCTAATTCCTTTTGTTTATGGTTCTGAATATTTTCTGTACTAAAATAGTTTCCATGTGGATTCCAAGGATTTTAATTTCATAGCTATTATTATTTGCAGCTTTCCAAATATCACACTAATCCAGCCAAGTACTTGAGTCCATTTTAAAGTTAAGCTGGTTTGCAATGATACTACCAATATGCTTTGCTAATTCAGAACTTGGGCTGAAATTAAATCATGCTTTACAGTTTGATGCCTCTGTACTTGTATTTGACATGGTCCCTCTATGGAAACTCAATTTAAACTACGATCACTACAATACAGGGGATGATTGCAAGAGTACCCACTGAGAAAGTAAAAAATAAGCATATGCATTTAAATCTTGTTATTCAGCTTTTACCTATATTCACGTTCCTGGAGTATTTCAATTGGATCCAATCCTTGTGGTTTCTGGATAGGGCTGATACGATTCTGTTTTTGCTGCAGCTGCACAATTGGTGAAGGCTGTCCAGGTGCAGGCTGTGGTACAGAGGACCCAGACATGGTTGCAGAAGGCTGGGAAGCAGCGGGGGCAGGAGAAGGCCTCCCACTAGGAGGTGGTACAGAGAGCTTTTGTGGTGTATTGGGAACACTCATATCTGGGGCTTGGCCTAGAACATAAGAAACATGATAACATGAAATATGGAATGTAGTAAAAAATCCAAGATGATTTTTCAGGTCAAAACATGAAGCTAAGACAAACATTCTAATTTATCAGGAAAAATACTAGGTTTCCCTCCCTATAGAGAAACAAACTCAAATGGACATTGCAGAAAGCGATCAAAAAATAATCATAGAATCATAGAATCATAGAATTGTTTAGGTTGGAAAAGACCTTTAAGATCATCGAGTCCAACCGTCAACCCAACACCACCATGCCCACTAAACCATATCCTGAAGTGCCACATCTACACGTTTTTTGAATACCTCCAGGGATGGTGACACCACCACTTCCCTGGGCAGCCTGTTCCAATGCCTGACAACCCTTTCAGTAAAGAAATTTTTCCTAATATCCAATCTAAACCTCCCCTGCTGCAACTTGAGGCCATTTCCTCTCGTCCTATCACTAGTTACTTGATAGAAGAGACCAGTACCCACTTCACTACAACCCCCTTTCAGGTAGTTGTAGAGAGCTATAAGGTCTCCCCTCAGCCTCCTTTTCTCCAGACTAAACAACCCCAGTTCCCTCAGCCGCTCCTCATAAGACTTGTGCTCCAGGCCCCTCACCAGCTTTGTAATAGAAGTGCATGTCAGTTTATGAACATCACCTCTTTTTTTTTTTTTAATTCACACTTTTTTTAAGTAAATCTAGCATTAGTAAGAGTCCTCTAGAACTAGTTTCATATAAGTGCAGGACCAAATTCTGCCTCTTCATATGTTCATTGTCCTTATACTGCTTGCAAGGATGCATCCACAGTCACAATTTGACTAGAAGCATGAGTAGTCCTGCTTTTACAACTCCCTGTGAGAACCAGTAAGCCATATTAAAATTTCAGCAATAGTACTTAAATATAGCTGGCAAATATAAATAGCTTCCATTTTGCCCCCAACTCCCAATTAATTATATTTATGTATCTGAAATACTTGGTATCTGATTACTCTTTTATGTTATAGCATTCTAACTATTTTGAAAGTTAACTAAGTCATCAGTTAACATTAATATAGCACCTGCCAATGACAGCACAGGTTTCAGTACTCTAACAAGTCAGGAAGTCACTCATGCACACAGATGTGAGATAGTCATTGAGAACAGACATCTGCAACAATAAAGATATCACTTGATTGTTTGAGGAAACATAATAATTTATTGCTAAAAAATACAACTACACAATATGCCTGTAGTCTTGTAATCAATTTCATTTCAGATCCAGCATCCTGACCATCTGGCATTCAACCATCTGCATCAATCTCTGGAAAAGGAACAAGCTTATATATTTAATTCTGATTGTAGAGGGTGCTTCATGTTCAGGCTGCCTAACAGCTGCAATAATTTCATCTGGTCAACTCATTCACCTTTGAATAAGTGGTAAAACACTCCTTGATATTTAAGTGCTAGGCAAAGTAAAGGTCACACCATTTCTTCTTTATGCCTTTTTATTTCCCCATTCTTTTTCCTGCCTCTTTTCCCCAATCCCTACCCACATGGTTTAACCTTAACTGTATGCATGATGATATAAAATTACTGCTATACTCCCTTCTACCTTCTGTCCAAGGTTTAGGGGTCATGGCAGCTATATGTCCAGGTACTCCTGGAGCTGGTCCTGGGCCAGCTGTAGGACCACTCATTGCATGTGACCCAATACCTATAATTTAACAGAAAGAAAATTATTAAAATATAAAACATTACTACACATTAAAAAATCCCTCTGCATTCCAATATGCTAGTCTATTTATGCAAATAAGCTTTGTGCATTAAATACAGATTTAAGTGGATTCCACTGTGCAAAAAATTAATGTAATGAGGTATATTAAAATCACATCTTTTAAAATACTTGATGACAAAACCACATGCATTGAAATTAAGTGACCAGAGTTATTAAAATTATTTTTTATAAGAAAATAGGATCATCTTTACCCTCAGCTTCTAAAGCTAAATAACAGTTTACAGAAATCATTAACTCTTTAAAATAATCAGCATTTTTTTAATCTGTTGAAGCTAATTTTGTGCCCAAAATCATTTGTATGGTGTATATTATGATATCACGAACATAGGATTATTATTTCAAGTGAGTAATAAACAGCAGGAGGAGATTAATTTTTAAAAATAAAGATCACATTTTCATAGCCCTTGGTTAAAAAATGTACAAAACTGAAAAGACAAAAGAAATACATAAAAGATATTTAAAACTGCCTTTAAGTAAACTGGATATTTTTTTTTCCCATGGGAAAAGGTCCTGAAAGGTCTGAAGTTGAAAGTAATGAAGAGTCAAAAAATATGCACATAATACTGTTAAGATATCACAGTGGGATCCATATAATGTCCACATGGCTAGATAAACCATTTCTTTATTTTCTTGAGATTGTGGAGGAGGGAAAAAGTGAAAGACAATCATCATACAAATTAATGAACTTACTTACAAACAAAACCAAACTTTAACAACAGAAAACTCCCCTCCTTTCCCTCCCTCCCCATTAAATTGATCTTAGGATTGGACTTGTTCAGAAAACATAAAAGGTGCAAGCTGTTTAAAGTAACACAGCTGTTTAAGACCAAAATAAGTTTGCATACTGCATTATAACATCTATTATTATTATGAGAAACTCTTTTCCCTATGTTATGCACTTGACAACATACTGCATATAGTTTCAGTTTTCATGATCTGCATAATCAGTCAACTTCCAGATTTTATATCTATTTTTCTGCATGGCAACAGGGGAGTGAAAACGCATTCTAAGAGCAGTAAAATGTAACTGGCAAATTGTGACAAACATTTGCAAAAGTGGCAGGCATAATCAGGACAGATAGTATATAAATTACTTTTATCTCTATTTTTAAAAATAATTAGTATCCTATTAATAATGTGCTTTATGCACTTATTCCAACTTAAAACCATAGGTCATTGTTCATATAGATGTCTGCAAATGGTTCCAAATTATATGCCTGCACACCAACAATTTCTATTTTCCACGGGTAGAACTTAAAGAAGTATCTTGCCAATGACATGGTGCCTACATTCACTTACTTGATTGCCTGCTATAGGCAGCAGGAACCTGTTGCTGCTGAATGCCGGGCAGGGTCCTCTTTCCTTGAACAGCAAGTTGGAGGTTTTCTGGTAAAGACTGACCTCTAGCTAACATTTTGTATGCTAGAATCTGAGCTCGGAGCTGATGTAGCTGTACAGGACTGAAAGGGGAAGAACCTCTGTTGGGTTGACTCATAACTTGTGGGTCTCCTGGTATCATGGGTCCTGGCTGACTTGGAGTCATCTGGGGTGGAGTTGGACCTTGTCCAGACATTGGACTGGGCACATGTTCTGGTGCTCCCAGTGGAGATGGGTGTGGAGACATATAGCCTGGAGCAGATAAGAGGTTCAAAACCTTATTTTCCAGGTTAATCAAGTCTAAACTCCACTGAAGTTTCTTTACCTTAAACAGTATCTGAAATATAAAAAATTCTCTCTCACATTAGTAGAGCTGTAATATTTTCTACAAGAACAGAAGTATGATCTGAAATTCCCTGAGATAGCAAGAAGGCTACAAGAGCTATTATTCAAACAAACTCCCCTCACATTTGGGGTAAAACAAACTAAAACTAAATTGCATGTGAAATACAGCAATCAAATGGCATGATAGGGCACTGGTTCACCTGTATGTTGAATGAATATTTCATTATAGAATGTTTTCAAGGATGTTTGCCTATTTTACAGCTTATAAAAACAGCATTATATTTATATATTTATATATTTATTTTGATGTGCATACATCAAAGCACCTATTCAATGATACATAACCTTTTTCCTAATACTCTCCAACATACAAATATAAAACCAGACAGTATCTAATTCATATTTTTATATAGTTCCTCAAGCTTATGTGGATTAAAGCTTTTAGTCTGAGAAACAACATTCACTACCTTTTACCATCCAGGTGCTGGAAAACCCAGAGTATCAACTTTGAACACAAAAACTATCTTCTGAAGAAGCTGATGAATATTAAATCCTATAAAAGATCTAACAGGGTATATTGGGTTTACATGGCATGGTTTTGGTAGTGGGGAGGGGGGGCTGCAGGGGTGGCCTCTGTGAGAAGAGACATAGGGCTGCCCCCATGTCAGACAGAGCCAGTTCTAGCCGGCTACAAAACAGACGCGCTGCTGGCCAAAGCTGAGCCAATCAGCGAAGGTGGTGGTGCCTCTGTGATAACATATTAAGAAAGGGTTAAAAACCACTACGCAGCAGCTGTGAGAGAGAGGAGTGAGAGAAACAACTACGCAGACACCAAGGTCAGTGAAGAAGGAGGGGGAGGAGATGCTCCAGGCACCAGAGCAGAGATTCCCCTGCAGCCCGTGGTGAAGACCATGGTGAGGCAGGCTGTCCCCCTGCAGCCCATGGAGGACCACGGTGGAGCAGATATCCACCCTGCAGCCCATGGAGGACCCCACACCGGAGCAGGTGGATGTGTCCTGAAGGAGGCTGTGACCCCATGGAGAGCCTGTGCTGGAGCAGGCTCCTGGCAGAAACTGCAGCCCGTGGAGAGGAGCCCACGCAGGAGCAGGTTTTCTGGCAGGAACTGTGGCCTGTGGGGGACTCATGCTGGAGCAACCCGTTCCTGAAGGACTGCACCCCGTGGAAAGGATCTATGCTGGAGCAGTTCTTGAAGAACTGCAGCCTGTGGGAAGGACCCACATTGGAGAAGTTTGTGAAGGACTGTATCCCATGGGAGGGACCCCACACTGGAGCAGGGGAAGAGCATGAGAAGGAAGGAGCAGTGGAGAAAAAGCTTTATGAACTGACTGCAACTCCCATTCCCCATCCCCCCTGTGCAAATCAGTGGTGGAGGAGGAGGTAGAAGAGCCTGGGAAGAAGGGAGGGGTGGGGGGAAGGTGTTTTTAGCTTTGTTTTTGTTTCTCACTATCCTACTCTATTTTTAATTGGAAATAAATTAAATTAGTCTTCCCCAAGTTGAGTTGGTTTTGCCTGTGATGGTAACTGGTGAGCGATCTCCCTGTCCTCATGTTGATCCGTGAGTTTTTTCATCTTATTTTCTCCCCATCTTGCTGAGGAGGGGGTGTGAGAGAGCAGCTGGGTGGGCACGTGGAGACAAGCCAAGGTTAACCCACCACACAGGGTGAGCACAACTCTGAAGGGAACAGAACTCATCTTATTACAATCCTTGCTTTTTGGTGGGTTTAGGTTTGAATTTTAATTACACTTCACAAATATTTCCCTGAGCTTCATAACACATCCATGAAAATAGATGGTATGGGTATGCTTTTTAAGTGAGATATCGAAGACTCCAAAGCACATCCAAGACAAAAAAAATCTTAAGTCTTATCCTTTAGGTGATGCACTACAGTTAGATTTTAAAGATGTCTACCAGCTGTGAAAGAGAGATTTGCAGAAGAAAAATAACATTTGTATCTGTACTGGGGCTGTCTGGGATGGAGTTAATTTTCTTCATAGCAGCCTGTATGGTGCTGTGTTTTGGATTTGTGACTAAACCACTGTTAATAACACACCAATGTTTTGGCTATTGCTGAACAGTGCTTGCACAGCATAAAGTCCTTCTCTGTTTCTCACTCTGCCCCCTCAGGGAGCAGGCTGGGGGTGCACAAAAAGTTGGGAGGGAACACAGCCGGGACAGCTGACCTGAACTGGCCAAAGGGATATTCCATGCCATATAACATCATGGTCAGCAATAAAAAATGATGGGGAAGTCTTTCCAAAGTAGCCATTGCTCGGACACTGGCTGGGCATCAGTCTGATTGTGGGAGGTGGCGAGCAATTGCCTTTGCATCACTTGGTGTTTTTTTTTTCTCTTTCCTTCACTTATTAAACTGTCTTTATCTCAACCCACAAGTAATTTCTTCCTTTTGGCCTTCTGATTCTCTCCCCCATACTGCTGGGGGAGGGGGGGGGAGTGACAAAGCAGCCGGTGGGTGCTTAGTTGCTGGCCAGGGTCAACCCACCACAGTATCAGTCTGATGAGCCTTACAAAACAACAAATCTCCTAGCTCCCTTTCACAGTCTTTGACCAAGTTATAGGTTGCAAAACTCAAAAGTTCAGGCAGACTTCCCTGAGTTCTGTGGAATCAAATCTACTCCTGTGATTCCTTGGCTGATCTGACATTCTGAACTGAAACTATGCCAACTTTATCTATACCTAGTACTGGTCACAGTAAGAAGCAATTTTACTCCTTCCTTTCACTGTTCTTCCAATAAGGGCAGCATAGGGGAACTCTACAAATTTTGACTGGTGAGATGCCAGTAGCTGTAAATTCAGAATTCATACAAGCTGAGACATGAGAGTGCTAAAGAACTGAAAGTCAATGAAAGGTGGGGTCTGAGGATACTAATATCCTACAGTGAAGTACACATTAAAAATAACTGAAAGAATAAAGAAAAAAAATGGAAGATTTGGGGTTGGTTGTGTTTTGTTTTGTTTTTCAAAAATAGGAAAAGGAAATGGAAGGACAGGACGGAAAAAGAAGTTTTAGTTGGGAAAAGATCAGATAAGACAGAAAGAGACTGAGAATTCAGTTTTATAACTAAAGAGCAAAAAGACAAGCAAAGAAAACCCTGTTGAAAATAAGAAAAAATAAGGAACCTAAGGGAAAGATAGAAAGAAAAAGTTGAGGAAAGAATGAAAAGGGAGAATAAGAGACATTAAGGGTAAAAAGCTAAAATTACTGAGGTTATTCAATAGAAAGCTTAATATCAAAATTGCTTATACATATATTCATAAATATATTGCTGGTGATAAAAGCCATGATAAATAATCATACAGATCATACAGTTTATTCCATTTATTAATCTCTGTCAACCAAAGGTGTCAGGACTGAGACTACTAACTACTCTCAAAAATAATTCTTTCTTTATTAAGAAAAGGGGGGGCTAAAATCCCACTTACGGAAGACACTGCTTTAAATGAATACATTATGGTATTAAAAAAGCATATAATTGCTCTATTGTCTTATGATTTTAAATTTTGGTTTCTTATTTATTGTATTTTTCCATTATTGTTACATTTCCAAATTTCACAATGTCCTTTAAATAGCAGCTACTTTTAATTAAGCTGTTTTCAAAACTGTCTGCCAAAGAAAGATTTCTTTGTCTCCCTACCACAACATTACACTTTTCAAAGTTATTTAGTCCTAAATCAGTGATGGGTTTTGAGATGCTGGATCTTAAATCTGTCTGAGCTACAAAAAAGTGAAGTCAGAAAGGTGAAATGAGACATACAGCACTTGTTTTTAACCTTGACAATTCAAGCCTTAAGTGCATGACATTGCTATGGAGAGAGGAATTTCTAGAAATGAACTGGTTTTGAGGTTTCTACATATTTAATAATTACATTTCCTCTCTCCCTCAAAGTCATACACATTGGGAATCTTGGCAATAAGGAAAACAGGTTTTACAAAAATAAAGATTAAAATAAAACACCAACTAATTATTTCAGGTAAGGACAAAAACCTTCCAAACTTCTCATTAGCTATAAAATGTGACATTCACAGACTCTAAAGTTTTGTGATGCCATATAGAGGTTTTCTACTTTAAGTGCAAAACCTTTAATAAGAGTCAAGACACACTGGCCAACCTCGAGCACAACCCTGGGCTTCAGGAGAGCAGACTTTGGCATCTTTAGGGAGCTGCTTGAAAGAATCTCAGGGTATACAGCACTAGAAAGAAGAGGTATTCACAATACACAGTGAGAGCACATAACATCTTAGAAGAAATATACAGTGAGAAATATATTCAGACAGGACTGAAGCTACAAGAAGATTTATTTAAGGTAAGCAAAGTATAAAATTTTCCTCATTGGTAATATGGCCAGTGCTAATATCATCTCTTGTGAAACTGTCAACTAAGAGAAAGATATGAAGGCCCCAAGCATGCAATTCATTCAAAATTAGGACTGGAGAAATATACTGTTGAGAGGTAGTCTTCTACTGGCAGACAGATGGATAAGATGACCAAATAGATTTTTCTCATCTTTAAAAGGCTGAAAGGATCAGAAAAGAAAGTGCAGCTAAGTTTAAGAACAATAGGGACAGTAAATATCAATATTCTCTGTGAAGAAGCAGTAACTTGGTGAACTCTGTTAACCTAAATTTGGATAGCTTTATTGTAAAAAGCTCAGCAAATACTGCTTGGTGTTTAAAAATGTATAGAGATTAAGTAAGTCCCAGAGCCTTAAAAAACCCTGCAGTGCTTATCTTTGCATTTCAAGTTCTTTTATCAACTGTGAACAGAGCACTTTAAATATTGTAATTGGAGTGGGTTTTACTGCTGTATCACAATAATTGCACTTATTTAGTTCCAAATTCCACAAAAAAACAAGAGGGTTTTCTGGTTTGTTTCAGTTCATTGGTATCTTTCTATGATCTTGATCAGCATATATAACCAACTTGTTCCTTTTGTTATTTACTGCTATACCACTGTTATCTGCAAATTCTACCAGCAATGAGTTTATGACATATATTTATGACAAATATATTCAGATTCCCACAAGATCAACTAGAAATGTCCCCAACTGGTTGATGATTCACTATTTAGTTATTTTTATAAGCTATCACTTAACAAGTTTTTGTCCGTTTAATATGGGTTATATTCATTTTGCTTAGTGCTACTTTTCTTCTAAATTAGAATGCTATGCAGAAGCAAGCCAAGCGCTATACATGTCTATTATATAGACAGTCGTACCTGTTATTACTGCTTATTAGTTTTATTGTAGCACAGAGAAGTTCCATGCATGAGCCATGACCCACAGTGCTAAGTATTGCACTGTATTATTAGCACATTATGTTTAAATTGAACCAGCTTTCATTTTCAGAGTAAACATTCTGTTCATTTTAGGAAACACATTTGTTACAAGCAAACCTGTCTCTGAATGCATACTCGGTTAAAATTTTGCTCTCAGATGAGCATGCTTGAATTCCACTGAAATCAGCAGAAAAACACTTTAATCTGATGGAGAATTTGTATCTTCAGAAATCAGTTCTATTTCACTTAATTGGTAGTGAAAGGTATAACTGAAAAACAGTACTTTCCAATGCTCAAGGTACAGGAACAAGTATTGACCAGGATCCCAGTCACAGCCCACTCAGAGTCACACAGCGGTTCAAGCAAAGACATTCTGCTAATGTTTTCTCTTCCCACCATTTGTCTTATCCAATCTAACAAACACAAAAACACATCAAAAAATGTGACCATCTCTTAATAGATTTGTACAGGGATTGGTAAAAGAGGGCTCCTAATTCTAGTCAGGGTCTTTAGGAATTGCTGTAATACAACTAGTTATGCAATATACAGAACCTTATCTGCTAAACTAATAAAAGTAGATGTTGTCAGTTAAATCTTCAACATACTGAGCTGCTTATAGAATACATTTCCTTTTACCTTGTGAACTAAAGGATGTGAAGAAGACATATGATGAAATTAGCTTCTATTTTGTTTCTGTTGTTGGGCACAATTTTTTGGTAAAACCTACAAACAGTACTTGACCAAACATGGCAGATATTAAATAAGGCCACTCCAGGCTGGTTTCACTTCTCTCTTGTGATTCCTTCATCATAGGATTCAAACTGATTGTCCTGGTTTTGGCTGGGATAGAGTTAATTTTCTTCTTAGTAGCTGGTACAGTGTGTTTTGGATTTAGTGTGAGAATAATGTTGATAACACACTGATGTTTTAGTTGTTGCTAAGTAGCACTTATCCTAAGTTAAGGATTTTTCAGTTTCCCATGCTCTGCCAGCAAGCAGGTATACAAGAAGCTAGGAGGAAGCATAGCCAGGACAGCTGACCTGAACTAGCCAAAGGGATATTCCATACCATAGAACATCATGCTCAGTATATAAACTGGGGGGAGCTGGCTGGGAGGGGTGGATTGCTGCTCGGGCATTGGCCAGCAGGTGGTGAGCAATTGCATTGTGCATCACTTGTCTTTTCTTGGGTCTAATTTATCTCTCTTTTTTGTTATATTCCCTTTCATTACTATTATTATTATTATTGTATTTTATTATTGTTGTTGTTATTATTGTATTTTATTTTACTTTAGTTATTAAACCGTTCTTATCTCAACCCACGAGTTTTACTTTTTTTTTCCAATCCTCCTCCCCATCCCACTGGGAGGGGGGAGGAGTGAGTGAGCAGCTGTGTGGTGCTTAGTTGCTGGCTGGGGTTAAACCACGACATAACCTTACCCAAGCCCTTACATTACCCACTTTTTTCAGTACATGGTTGATGAACACTCCAAAAAGCAAGATAATTAAGTTATTCCTCTACTCCCCTCAATATCACAATTTATCTTCTCCAAACAGAGCACAGAGGAAATATAAGAAACTTGTTCCAAGGAACTTGTGACTTCCTGTAGCACAAAAGGGGCCCAAAAATCATATTGCATGCATAATATGTATAAACCTTGATTATGTTGGTCCATTGGACTCTGAGGCGGGCCCATTCCAGGGTGAGGAGGTCGTATACTCTTCATAGAGCTACAATGAACATCTTCAACCATTCCTTTTTCATGCAAGATATCAGTAGGCTGTAAAAAAAAATATATACCTCTACTAAAAAAAAATCAAAGGGATATAAAATAAAAATTTACACAAGTATATAAAGAAGCATATAAACTTCTCATACTACCTATTATAAGTAAATACAATGGGACTCTCTATCCCTGGAATCAGATTTTTGGAAAGCAGAGCACAACATGAGAACGTTTATCCCCCTTCCTGCTGCTTTCTTTTTCTGATTCCTTATGAGCTGTTTGGACAATGTCAAGTACTACAAACTGGAGGAAAATTGTCCAAACAGAAACAAATTAACTGTATTGACTTCATATAACAAAGCAGTGTAATGCAGACCAACTTAGAACAGTACAGCCTGTGGCTTAGGCCAAATTATTAACCCAACCTTTTGCCTTTCAGTTGCCGCTACACTGGAATGTCCCAAATGCTGTTTCCCTTCAAACACAAAGATTCCATTAAAGGAATCAATTTCTTATTGGTATATTTTTACTTCAAGTAAAAATCCTGCTTGTGACATCATACTAATTTTTCTACAGCCAGCAATCATTTATGGTATACATGGTGTATTGGGTTTAAGTGGCAAGGCTTTGGTAGTGGGAGGGGGCAGGAAGGACTGCAGGGGTGACCTCTGTGAGGAGGGAGAAGAGGTAAGGGGCTGCCCTGTGCCTGACACAGCCAGTTCCAGCTAGCTCAGCAATAGTTCCACTGCAGGCCTGAGATGAGACAAATGCTGGACAGGCGGGGGGGGAGAAGAGTGAGAAACAGCAGTGCAAACACCAAGGTCAGAGAAGGAGGGGGAGGAGGTGCCTCAGGCACCAGAGCAGGTAGCTGCAGCCCATGGAGGACACCATGCTTTTTTTTTTTTGTGTGTCTTTGTTTCTCACTATCCAAATCTATTTTAATAAATAAATAAATTAAATTATTTTTCCCAAGTCAAGTCTGTTTTGTCCTTGACAGTAATTGGTAAGCTATCTCCCTATCTTTATCTCACCTCACGAGCTTTTTCATCCTATTTTTTCCCCCTGTCCTGTTGAGGAGGGGGAGTGAGTGAGCAGCTGGGTGGGCATTTGGCTGCTGGCCAAGGCTAACCCACCACACATGATTATAAATAAAAAAAAACCAAAACAAAGGATTATGCTTCTGGTTATCAGCAAATAGGAAGAGAGATCATAGAGTGCACAGTTCTCTTTCTGTCCCTCAAGTAAGATCTATGGAAAACACCATTGTTCTGGTTAATAAATATATATAGTTTAAAAATACATGTCCCAGTTGGTGCATAAGAACAGCTATACCACTTCAGACCAAGACCATCTTTCCCTTTCTTCTGTTTCCAGAAGGGACCAGAGGTAAATAACCAGGAAGAATAAGATCAGGGCAAACATATAGCAATGCTTCCCTCTTCTATCCTCCCAGCTTCCAAATATTTTGAGTTCAGATTTCCTGATGCTGCTGACAATGTGATTGATGGACTAAAGTTTATTCAAAAAATTAGCGAGAAAAAGTTAGTTTATTCTTTCTGGCCTAACTATATTCTATAAATCAACAGTAAATTTTCCTGTGTACAGATTTTTCTGGTTATTTGAATATATAGTATTTAATTTTCACATAATTGTTGTTAAGTATGGGAACTATATGATTTATTAATGCCAACTTAATGTTAGATTATGCTATTAAAAGCAAATCTCTGTAAACACAAAGGAGCACAGGCACAATGGCAGGTAGAGGAACCCCAATAACCTAATCAGACACAGAGCCCCTGCCCTGACTCCTCCCAAGGCTGTCCCAAGGAGAGCCTCAGCTCCAGTGTGAAACCCACCTGATGAGTTAACGGGAGCAGCTCTCCCAAGCACCTACAGACTGAGGGGGGTTACTGCCTACTAGGGTATGGGACTCATCAGGGGATGCCAGGAAGAACATTTTGGAATCATGCAAGACTTATTATGGGATGTTTAGGGGAGGAACCAAAGGGAGGGATCTAGGTGATTTTGGGAGGAACAAGTGTGCGAAAATAGAGGTATAAGGGGATAAAAAGGGCTGGTCGCATGTAAACAGGTCTGGTGAGTGCATTTTTCTGACCATGCCCTGCACTTGATCAGCACAGTCTGTCCTGTCTTGTCATTAAACTCACCCCCTGGGTGAGAGGGCTCTCAACTCTGTGTGTGTGCATGGAGGTCTAAGCACCAGCAACTGGAGTGGGGAACCACAAGTCATAGGGGTCTGTTTGTCTGTGGTACTAGCAACTGGAAAGACTGGAGTGCATGCTTATTGTGTGGGTATGTATGTTAGTGTGTGATTGCTAACATCTATCATCAAGCCAAACTAGCCAGCAAGTAGGATAAGAGGTTTGGGAGCCAGAGTATAAGCCTGAGCCAGATATTGGAGAGACCAGAAGGTTTGAGAGTTGGCTACTATAAGAACCAGGAGGTCTGAGCCAGCTACTGGAGAGATGATGGGGTATGAGGGTCAGCTACCGGTAAGGCCATAGGTCTGGACCAGTTACCAGAGAGATCTATTTGCATGTATCTGTGAGGCAACAGGGAAACCAGGGGATCCAGTGACCAGTTACCAAATAGACTGAGTGTCTATGGCCAGTTATTGCAAGGATCTATAGTGTGTGTGTGTCCATGTGTGCGGGGGGGGGGGGGCAAGGCAAGTACCAGGAACTGGAATGAGGCTGCAGGTCTTGAGGGATTGCATGCCAAGGTGCCAGCAACTGGAAGACCAGGAGATCCAGGGCCCAGCTAATGGGTCAATTGAGTGTCTGAGCCCAGCTCCTGGAAGGATCCATATCATATATATTTTCCACTAACAGGCTTTCATCCTGATCAGCTAGAGAGCAGAATGGGATGAGGCTGTTGGTGCTGGTTGTGCTTGCAAGTGCAGTGTTTTCTGTTGGTGTTGATCTGTGCAGCTGTATGTATATGTGTAGTGTGTGCATATGTGCCTACTAGGAACACACACTCACTGTCACGACTGGCTAGACCTGGAGACACAGAGCACTGGCAGCCTTGCCCCTACCCTATTACAGGATTTAGCAACCCCTTATATCAAGCAGTTTTTTCATATACTTCTGCATACTTTGGATTCTTTCAAATTCTGTACGCATTATATTATTTTCTTTAAGTTAGTCAAGAATCCAATACAGAATGAAGGTAGTTTACTGGTTAGTTTGTCAATTTTAAAAGTGAGAATCATATCCCATTGCATATATATGCACAAATATGACCATCCTACAAATATCTGCATGAATCAGAGCATATTTTGTCTACTTTAGTCATGCACACACACAAGTGTACTACAAAAAATGAACTGGCAGCCTGGAGAAGAACAAGGCTGTTTAAGCCAACAGTGTTGCTAAAACAAATACTTGTGTAGTTACAGTCTTAGCCTCATTTACAAAATCAGTAGAGAGAAGGGGAAGTAATTTTATTCTACCTATACTGATTGGTCACCTTTAGATCAACTATCTGGACTCTACAGTCATGGTAAATTTTAAAAGAAGCCTTGAAGCATCTCAAAGGCATAACTTGTACTCTGGTACACAGAACTTCTCCAAGATGCTCCTAAAATCTCTATAAAAGCTCTGTGGTATGCATTTGTTTCTATTGCTGACATAGCATACAGCTCCTGATGAATGCACAAGGTGAAGCCAGATGGACCCACACCCTACCATCCCTGAGGCAGAGGCAGCAGATGGAGGCTCTGCAAGAAGCGGAGGTTCCCCTGCCCTCTTGCTACCAGGCAGGAGGGGACCTAAGAGATGGAGGGGAATGGATACAGGTCCCTGCTCAAGGAGGCAGGAAAATCCCCTCCCAGTCTCCCTCACCTTCCCAGTTGCCCCTACACAACAGGTATGGGGCTCTGGAACTTGAGGACCAGGTCAATGAAGATCAGGGTGTAGGTGAAGCCCTAACTAGGGAGGTGCCTAGGCTCAGTCGGGCAACCCCACGCATTCTCACAGCCTCTGAAAAAAGAAAAAGGAGGGTAATTGTCGTAGGTGACTCCATTCTGAGGGGGACAGAGGGCCCAATATGCAGACCTGACCCATCCCACAGGGAAGTCTGCTGCCTCCCTGGGGCCCGGGTAAAAGACATTACCAGGGAACTCCCTGGTCTGGTTCGGCCCTCTGATTATCACCCATTGCTGGTTGTGCAGGTTGGCAGTGATGAGATTGCAGGGAGAAATCCAAAGGCAATCAAAAGGGACTTCAGGGCACTGGGACGATTAGTGGAAGGATCGGGAGCACAGGTAGTGTTTTCCTCAATCCCTTCAGTGGCAGGGAAATATACTGAAAGGAACAGGAAAACACACCTGGTTAATACGTGGCTCAGAGGCTGGTGCCATCGGTGGAATTTTGGGTTTTTTGATCATGGGGAGGTTTACACGGCACCGGGCTTGCTGGCGACAGATGGTATCCAGCTGTCTCAAAGGGGTAAAAGAATCCTCGCTCGTGAAGATGGTGGGGCTCATAGAGAGGGCTTTAAATTAGGTTTGAAGGGGTTAAGGGATAAAACCAGGTGCACCAGAAATGAACCTGGAGGCAGCATGCTGATGTTAGGGGTGGATTTGATAGGCCAGCTCAAATGCATCTATGCCAATGCACGCAGCACGGGCAATAAACAGGAGGAGCTGGAAGCCATCGTGTGGCAGGATAGATATGACTTAGTCGCCATCACAGAAACATGGTGGGACGACTCCCGTGACTGGAGTGCTGTAATGGATGGCTATAAGCTCTTCAGAAGGGATAGGCGAGGTAGAAGAGGTGGTGGGGTGGCTCTCTATGTTAGGGAATGTTTGGACTGTACAGAGCTACACGATTCCGATGACAAGGTGGAGTGCTTATGGGTGAGGATTAGAGAGAAAGCCAACAAGGCAGATATTGTGCTGGGAGTCTGTTATAGACCACCCAATCAGGTGGAAGAGACAGATGAATCATTCTACAAGCAGCTGGCAGTAGTCTCAGAATCGTGTGCCCTTGTTCTCATGGGGGATTTTAACTTTCCAGACATCTGCTGGAAATACAACACAGCAGTGAGTAAACAATCTAGGAGGTTCCTGGAGTGTGTGGAAGATAACTTCCTGACACAGCTGGTAGGTGAGCCAACCAGGGGAGGAGCCTTGCTCGATCTATTGTTTACAAACAGGGAAGGACTGGTGGGAGGTCTGGTGGTCGGAGGCCATCTTGGGCTTAGCGACCATGAAATGATAGAATTTTCAGTTCTTGGTGAGGCAAGGAAGGTGGTCAGCAAAACCACCACCATGGACTTTGGCAGGGCAAACTTTGGCCTCTTCAAGGCACCGGTTGAGAGAGTCCCTTGGGAGACAGTCCTGAAGGGAAAAGGGGTCCAGGAGGGATGGACATTCTTTAAGAAGGAAATCTTGATGGCTCAGGACCAGGCTATTCCCATGTGCCGCAAGTCGAACCACCGAGGAAAACGACTGGCCTGGCTGAACAGGGAGCTTTTGCTAGGAGTCAAGAAAAAAAGGAGAGTTTATCATCTCTGGAAGAAAGGGCGGGCAACTTGGGAGGAGTACAGGGATCTTGTTAGATCATACAGAGAGAAAATTAGAAAGACAAAAGCTCAGCTAGAACTAAATCTGGCCATTATTGTAAGGGACAACAAAAAATGTTTCTACAAATATGTTAGCAGTAAAAAGAATCCCAAGGAGAATGTCTATCCTTTAATGGATACAGAAGGGAACGTAGCCACCAGAGATGAGGAAAAGGCTGAGGTACTTAATGCCTTCTTTGCCTCAGTCTTTAATAGGGAGACCAGTTACCCTCAGGGTACTCCGCCCCCTGAGCTGGATGGTGAGGATGAAGAGCAGAATATACCCCCCTTAATCCAGGAGGAAATAGTTAGTGACCTACTACGCCATCTGGACACTCACAAATATATGGGACCAGATGGGAACCATCCAAGAGTACTGAGGGAACTGGCGGAGGTCCTTGCCAAGCCACTCTCCATCATCTATCGGCGATCCTGGTCGACAGGGGAGGTCCCAGAGGACTGGAGGCTTGCTAATGTGACTCCCATTTACAAGAAGGGTCAGAGGGAGGATCCGGGGAACTACAGGCCTGTCAGCCTGACCTCGGTACCGGGGAAAATTATGGAACGGTTTGTCTTGGGAGCACTCACAAGGCAAGTCCAGGACAAACAGGGGATCAGGCCCAGTCAGCATGGGTTTACGAAAGGCAGGTCCTGCTTGACCAACCTGATCTCCTTCTATGACCAGGTGACCCGCCTACTGGATGAGGGAAAGGCAGTGGATGTTATCTACCTTGACTTCAGCAAGGCCTTTGACACTGTCTCTCATGGCATACTCCTCGAGAAGCTGGTGTCTCATGGCTTGGACAAGTGTACTCTTCGCTGGGTGAAAAACTGGCTGGATGGATGAGCCCAGAGGGTTGTGGTGAATGGGGCGAAATCCAGTTGGCGGCGGGTCACAAGTGGTGTTCCCCAGGGCTCGGTGTTGGGCCCCGTTCTGTTTAATATCTTTATCAATGATCTGGATGAGGGGATTGAGTGCACCCTCAGCAAGTTTGCAGATGACACCAAGTTGGGAGGGAGGGTCGATCTGCTTGAGGGTAGGGAGGGTCTACAGAGAGATCTGGACAGGCTGGATCGATGGGCCGAGGCCAATTGTATGAAGTTCAACAAGGCCAAGTGCCCGGTACTGCACTTGGGTCACAACAACCCCATGCAGCGCTACAGGCTTGGGGAAGAGTGGCTGGAAAGCTGCCTGGCAGAAAAAGACCTGGGGGTGCTGGTTGACAGCTGGCTGAATATGAGCCAGCAGTGTGCCCAGGTGGCCAAGAAGGCCAACGGCATCCTGGCCTGCATCAGAAATAGTGTGGCCAGCAGGAGCAGGGAGGTGATTGTTCCCCTGTATTCGGCACTGGTGAGGCCGCACCTCGAGTACTGTGTTCACTTTTGGGCCCCCCACTACAGGAAAGACATTGAGGTGCTGGAACATGTCCAGAGAAGGGCAACCAAGTTGGTGAGGGGCCTGGAGCACAAGTCTTATGAGGAGCGGCTGAGGGAGCTGGGGCTGTTTAGTCTAGAGAAGAAGAGGCTGAGGGGAGACCTTATTGCTCTCTACAACTACCTGAAGGGGGGTTGTAGTGAGGTGAGTGCTGGTCTCTTCTGTCAGGTGGCTGGAGATAGGATGAGAGGAAATGGCTTCAAGTTGCAGCAAGGGAGATTTAGGTTAGATATTGTCCTGGTTTCAGCTGGGATAGAGTTAATTGTCTTCCTAGTAGCTGGTACAGTGCTATGTTTTGAGTTCAGTATGAGAAGAATGTTGATAACACTGATGTTTTCAGTTGTTGCTAAGTAATGTTTAGTCTAAAGTCAAGGACTTTTCAGCTTCTCAAGCCCAGCCAGCGAGAAAGCTGGAGGGGCACAAGAAGTTGGCACAGGACAGAGCCAGGGCAGCTGACCCAAACTGGCCAACGGGGTATTCCATACCATGGGACGTCACATAAACTGGGGAGAGTGGGGGCAGGGGTTATCGCGGCTCGGGGACTAACTGGGTGTCGATCGGCAGGTGGTGAGCAATTGCACTGCGCATCATTTGTACATTCCAATCCTTTTATCATTACTGTTGTCATTTTATTAGTGTTATCATTATCATTATTAGTTTCTTCTTTTCTGTTCTATTAAACCGTTCTTATCTCAACCCACGAATTTTACTTCTTTTCCCGATTTTCTCCCCCATCCCACTGGGTGGGGGGGGAAGCAGGTGAGCGGCTGCGTGGTGCTTAGTTGCTGGCTGGGGTTAAACCAGTGAAAAATTTCTTTACTGAGAGGGTTGTCACACATTGGAATAGGCTGCCCAGGGAAGTGGCTGAGTCACCATCCCTGGAGGTATTCAAAAAGCGCGTAGACGGGGTACTCCATAACATGGTTTAGTGGGCATGGATGATGGTTGGACTCAATGATCTTGAAGGTCTTTTCCAACCTAAATGATTCTATGATTCTATGATTCTATGTAGAAGTTACACTTACTGTACTGAGTATTCAGCTGTTCTACTGCAGAATTCCAGGTGCTTCCTCTCTTGTGCAGTTCAGGAATCTCTCAAGAGAGAGACAATTGAAGAATGTAAACCCAGATTGCCTACTGAGTTTTTGGTATTCACCAGAATGCTGGCATCTTGGGCAGTCACTGACCTCACAAACAAGGAAATGGCAATTGCAAATGTCTAATATCATAGAATCATAGAATCATTTAGGTTCGAAAAGACCCTTAAGATCATCAAGTCCAACTGTTAACCTAACACTACCAAGTCCACCACTAAACCATGTCCCTAAGTGCCACATCTACACGTCTTTTAAATACCTCCAGGGATGGTGACTCAACCACTTCCTTGGGCAGCCTGTTCCAATGCTTGGCAACCCTTTCAGTGAAGAAATTTTTCCTAATATCCAATCTAAACCTTCCCTGGCGCAACTTGAGGCTAACAACTAAACTAACTTGATGCTTCAAGATTCATGTGCATAAAATTCAAGTACTGAATGTACCAACCTCTCAAAGATGATGATTTCAGCAGTTCAATACAACTTGGGACCATGGCTCCCCTCCACCTTAGATGTCTTTGCATTATCAAAAGTTTTAATGATGTGTTTTTTCATACTGTAGATGACAACCAGTGTCATGTCCTTATTGACTGGACATGACAATCATTGTTTTAATAACTAAGATTGAGCCATATGTGAAAAAGGCAAGTTGAAGAAGTTGCCATTTCAGAAAGAGTTCAAAAATGTTTTAAAAGTAAATAAATAAATGGTTCATTTTTATTTTAATTTGAAAATTTCTCTATATGCTTATAGCAATAAGAACAATTCCAAGTGACACCAATGATAATCACCAAAAGGTTTTGAAATATCTTGCTTCTGTAAGCAGTTATTGCATATTTATGAAGGTAAAACACCTGTAAAAGTGAAGTTACCATAAATTTACTTCATAATTAAAGATGAGAATTAGTAAGAGAATGTCTTAAAAAAGAAAATTTCATATTTCCTTATAGCAAAAGAAATTGTGTAAGCACACACGTAAATTTAAGCATGACAAGCACTCAAGTCAGATTATTCACATGCTTTAAATTAAATAGTTTTAAATTCCTTAATGAGATGGAGCCTACGTAAATTAATTTGACAATAATTTTTAAATCAACATGGAAGATGAAACAAATATTTAAGCCTTTTAAGAGATAATAATAAAAATAAATGTTCATGAAAAAAAAGTCACCCCAGAAAAATATAATATGGAAAAAAATAGTTCCAAACAGATGTCGAAAAAGAACCTTACAAGATCTAACATGTAGGTTTAACTAAAAAAAAATTACTACCAGAATGGTCTTGTAGCACTTCAATTTCATTCTCTAGTGAGGCCTATTCTACTGAAATGTGTAGTTTACAAGTTAAGATTTGCATAATTGCTAGCACTGTAGTTCAAACTGGTCTATTAAAAACAAACAAGTTGTGTTTGATCTGATATGTACACCATCTTTAGTAATAAATATGTAATCAAAGTGTAGCTGCGGTTTTGCATGTGATGTATGAAGTGCAATAGCTTGTTTTGCAGGTCTAAATGTAGTAAAAATATGCTTTTTAATCAATGGAGAGAAGTCTAGGAAAAAATCTCATTTATTAAAAACAAAATTACCTTATGCCGTTGGTGCATGCCCTCCTGCAGGTAATCAGTAGACCCCATTGTCGGCATAGGATGTGGGACACTGGGCAGTCCAGAACTCAGCCCCATCATGCTGTGTACTGAGCCAGGAGATGGCCCTGGTCCTGGGCTAGGTCCTAGAATTGGTCCAGGTGAAGGACCTGGCCCTGGGGAAGGACCAGGATGAAGCATTGTGCCAGGGTCCACTGGTGTAGACATCTATTTTCTGTCTCCTTTTCAATTAACGGAATAGCTCTAATGAAAAGAAAAAAATAAATAAAACAGAATTCCCATGTGTCATTAGGATCAGTGGAATATAGCCAGGAAAAAAAACTATACTGGAGACCATTTGGATGGTGAGAAACAAAGACAAAAAAATTAAAACAGCACCTTTCCCCATCCCTCCTTTTCCCAGGCTCAACTTCACTCCTAACTTCTCTACCCCTCCCCGCCAGCAGTGCAGGGGGGATGGGGAATGGGGGGTTACAGTCAGTAGTAACAGTTCCACTCTGCCTGTCCTTCCTCCTCACACTTTTCCCATGCTCCAGCGAGGGTCCTCTTCATGGGACACAATTCCTTCAGGAAAATCTGCTCCAGCATGAGCTCTCCACGGGATGCAGTTCCTTCAGGGACTAGCCAACTGCTCCAGCGTGGGGCCCTCCATGGGCTGCAGTGTGGATATCTGCTCCACCGTGGTGACACAGGACATGGAAAAAGGCTGAGGTACCAAATGCCTTCTTTGCGTCAGTCTTTACTAGCAAGACCAGCCTTCAGGAATCCCAGATCCCAGAGACCACAGGGAAAGGCTGGAGCAAGGAAGAGGATCAGGTCGGGGAATCCTTAAGCAAACTGGATGTATACAAGCCCATGAGCCCTGATGGGATGCACGCATGAGTGCTGAGGGAGCTGGCTGATGTCATTGCAAGGCCACTCTCAATAATCTTTGAACAATCAAGGCGATTGGGAGAGGTGCCTGAGGACTGGAGGAAAGTAAATGTCATCACTCATATCTTCAAGAAGGAGGACCCAGGGAACTACAGGCCAGTCAGCCTCACCTATAATCCCTGGGAAAGTGATGCAGCAACTAATTCTGAGAACCATTTCCAGGCACATTAAGGACAAGAAGGTGATCAGAAGTAGTTAGTGTGGATTCACCAAGGGGAGGTGAAATGACTATGATGAAATGACTGGCTTAGTAGATGAGGGGAGAGCAGTGGATATGTTCTACGTACACTTTCATAAGGTTTTTGACACTGTCTCCCATAAGACCCTCATAGACAAGCTGATGAAGTATGGGCTGGATGAGCAGACAATGAGGTGGATCAAAAACTGGCTGAAGGGACGGGCCCAGAGGGTGGTGATCAGTGGCACAAAGACTAGTTGGAGGCCAGTGACTAGTGGTGTACCCCAGGGGTCAATACCAGGTCTGATCCTGTTTAACATCTTCATTAATGATCTGGATGATGGGCTATAAAATAAGCTAGCAAACTCCAAACAAATCTGTCATTATCTCAAACCCTTCAAGCCCCATGTTGGACACCAAAAAAGACTGTTGTGGTTTAACCTCAGTAGGCAGCTAAGCACCACACAGCTGCTCACTCACTCCCCCCACAGTGGGATTGGGGAGAGAATTGGAAGGGTAAAGGTGCGAAAACTCGTAGGTTGAGATAAAGACAATTTAATAGGTAAAGCAAAAGCTGCACACACAAACAAAACAAATAAGGAATTTATTCACTACATCCTATCAGCAGGTGGATATTTATCCATTTTGAGGAAAGCAAGGCTCCATCACGCGTAACAGTTACTTGGGAAGACAAACACCATCACTCCGAATGTCCCCCACTTCCTCCTTCTTCCCCCAGCTTTATATGCTAAGCATGATGTCACATAGTATGGAATATGGTCAGTTGGGGTCAGCTGTCCCAGCTGTGTCCCCTCCCAACTTCTTGTGTACTCCCATCCTACTCACTGGTGGGGTGGGGTGAGAAGCAGAAAAGGCCTTGACGCTGTGCAAGCACTGTTCAGCAATAACTAAAACATCAGTGTGTTATCAACACTGTTTTCAGCACAAATCCAAAACATAGCGCCATACAACCTACTATGAAGAAAATTAACTCTATCCCAGCCAAACCCAGTACAGTCAGAGTGTAACCTCAGCAAGTTTGCAGATGAAACAAAACTGGGAGGAGTGGCTGATATGCCAGAGGGTTTCAGCCAACTAGGCTAATGGCATCCTGGGCTGCATTAGGCAAAGCATTGCCAGCAGGTTGAGGGAGGTGATCCTTCCCCTCTCCTCAGCACTGGTGAGGCCACACATGGAGTCCTGTTTCCAGTTCTGGGCTCCTCAGTACAAGAGAGAAATGGACATACTGGAGAAAGTCCAGCAAAGGGCCACAAAGGCGATTAAGGGACTGGGACATCTCTCCTATGAGGAAAGGCTGAGAGAGCTGGGACTGTTCAGCCTAGAGAAAGCTCGGCAGGGATCTTATCAATGTATATAAATACCTGAAGGAAGGGTGCAAAGAGGACAGAGCCAGGCTCTTTTCAGTGGTGCCCAGTGACAGGAGAAGAGGCAATGGGCACAAGCTGAAACACAGGAGGTTCCATGTGAACATCAGGAAACACTTTTTTACTGTGAGGGTGACCGAGCACTGGAATAAGTTGCCCAGAGAGGTTGTGGAGTCTCCCTCCTTGGAGATATTAAAAAGCTGTCTGTACATGGTCCTGGGCAACTGGCTCTAGGTAGCCCTGCTTGAGCAGGGGGGTTGGATCAGATGACCTCCAGATGTCCCTTCCAACCTCAACCATTTTGTGATTCTGTGTATTCACTAGCAAACTTCAAGCTGGACTAGTTGGTAATTAGCACTGGGGGAGGGGGGGCTTAGGTCCGGGCTGGGATATCAGACAGGTAAGGGTCCATGCTGCTATGCCCAAGAGGACTTGCGAATGTGGCGCACTGTGGGATGAGTGTGAGTGCATGGATGTTTGCTAGCAAGCATCAAGCTGGACTAGCTGGTGAGTAGGGGACCCATGAAGCAGGTAAGAGGGCCTGGGATCCAGGCATGGGTATTGGGTGGGCAGAGGGGCCACACTGCTACTCAAGGGATCCCCGAATGTGTGTGTGCTTGTCAATCTACAGTGTTGCGTGTGGGTCTTCACTAGTGACCTCCTATCTCTACCAGCTGAAGAGGAGGAAGGGGACTTGGCTGTCTATGTTTATGTTTTATGTGGGTCCTGTATGTAGGTGCTGTTGAAGGCAGCGCCTTGTCTGTGGCAGTCTGTGTGACTGGCCATGTCAGTGTCCTGTGTCTGTGTGTGTTTTTCTAGGATACATGCTCAGCTTTGCTACTGGTTGAACCTGCAAACAGGAAAGTGGTAACCTCATCCCTCAGCCTGGGCAGAGACCCAGGGTCCCTGGGCTGGGCTCCAGCAGCTGGATAGGAGGGAGTCCTGAGCTGGAGCAGCTGGAGGAGGCAGCCATGCTCCTAACATCACTTAACACAATGTACCCTCCCAGGATTCCCACCAAAGCAGAGAAGAGGCCTACTGAGAAGACGTAATGGAGTAGGAGAGTAGGATGGTCATTACTGCTGGCTACCCCATTTGCTTGCAAACAAGGAATGTCAGGTTTACAGAACTGCCAACTTTGTTCCTGTTGCAAGTAAAACAGCATTTACCCAACAGACCCAATACTTCAAGCAAGCAAAACACAATTGCATCAAGACCTTATTTGGGTATTCCCCCTCCTTACCTACATGTTCTATCAGGACCAAAAATGTTTACTAGGTTCTGTTTATAAACTCCCTTTTGTTATGTTTTATTAGTTACATCTCTATTCTGATTCAAGTGAACAAATTAGAACAAGGGTTGAACTCAATTAAAATTAACTACCTTGGGATCCCAGTTTCTTGCAGGATAAGACATGTTGATACCTCCGATGCTTTTCTCTTTTAAAAAAAAAAAATTCACAGCAGA
The DNA here is from genome assembly GCA_028022735.1 of Gypaetus barbatus. NCBI lineage: Eukaryota > Metazoa > Chordata > Aves > Accipitriformes > Accipitridae > Gypaetus > Gypaetus barbatus. The sequence goes on along the minus strand of CM051561.1, from coordinate 37,127,407 downwards.
ACACCACAGGGGCTAATTAGCACCCCACAATCCCACAGCATCACCAACAAAAGGAATCACATTTTAAAATGATCAGAAATTTATATATCATGTCAAAGCTTCTTAGAAGGGGCCTAGCAATTCAGCCCTTCCCCCTGCATATTCTTTCATGGGTTTGTACAGCTCTATCAATTCCCGTACTTCTTCCAGTCTGGTGTCCAGGATCCTCCTCCTCCCCCCCCTTTACAATCTTATCAGTTGCAAAGTCCAGGTTGATCTTCCTGGAAGTGGCACCTGTATTTTCTTCTTGATATCCCATTAATTTGTGTGACTGGCAAGGTTTCTTTCTTGTCATTGTCTCCATGTTTGTTTTGTCAGGTCTGTGTCTCTGCATATTTTGTTTCTGTTTTCCCCCTTTTTACCTTAGTTTCCCAATTGACAAGGTCCCCAATGAGATAGCCTTGCTGGAATAAACATTCTCACATACCCTCATAATTAGTGTGACTGACCAGGTTTGGTTCTCATCACTGCCTCCCTTATCATTTGTCAGTCAAGTTTGTGTCCCAGTATGTTCTTGTTTATGGCTTCCTCCTCTTCTTATCATCCCTTGTTGAAAAAATGTCCTTGACCATATACCCTTAATGGAACATACACTCTCCTTCCACATACCCTTACACTTTTACTTGTCTGTTCTGTACTTGACTTGTGCTAGCCAGGATGTCAATTACAATGTGGATTCATACTAGTTGTTTAGAAACTGGTTTCAGACCACTTATATCAGAAAATAAGCGGAGTCAGTTATTGCCAACTGTGGATTGTGATAGATCCAAATATTGAATGTGGAATGCTTGTTCTTCTGCTGTAAGTTCTACAAGGACAGAGGATGGGTCAGGGAGACCAGCTAGGCCTTAGAAAGGACTGGAAGAAAGCAAGTATCACTCCCATCTTCAAGAATGGCAAGGAGGATCTGGGGAACTACAGCCTGGACAGCCTCACCTCAATCCCCAAGAAAGGTGATGGAGCACCTAATCCTGGAAAGTATTTCCAAGCATATGAAGGACAAAAAGGTGATTGGGAGTACTCAGCATGGATTCATGAAGGTGAAATCATGCTTAACTCACCCAATAGCCTTCTACGATGAGATGACTGGCACAGGAGATGAGGAGAGAGCAGAGGATGTTGTTCATCTTGACTTTAGCAAGGCCTTTGACACTGTCTTCCATACCATCCTCGCAAACCAACCAATGAAGCCTAGACTAGAAGAGTAGACAGCGAGGTTGACTGAAAACTGCCTGAACTGCTAGGCTCAGAGCATTGTGATCAGCAGTACAAAGTCCAGTTGGAGGCCAGTCACTATTGGTATGCCCCTGGGGTCAATATTGGGTCCAGTCCTGTTCAACATCTTCATTAATAACCTGAATGATGGGACAGAGCATACCCTCAGTAAATATGCAGATGATACAGAACTGGGAAGAGTGGCTGATACACCAGAGTTGTGCCGCCATTCAGAGGGACCTGGACAGGCTAGAGAAATGGGCAGACAGGAATCTCATGAAGTTCAGCTAAGGGAAATGCCCAGTCCTGCCCCTGAGGAGGAATAACACCATGCACCAGTATAGGCTTGGGGCTGACTAGCTGGAAAACAGCTCTGCAGAGAAAGACCTGGGGGTCCTGGTGGACACCAAGTTGAGCGTGAGTCCATAATGTGCCCTTGTGGCAAAGGTGGCCAACAGAACCCTGAATTACATTAGGGAGAGCGTCACCAGCAGGTCAAGGGAGGTGATCCTTCCACTCTACTCAGCACTGGTGAAACCCCAACTGGAGTACCATGTCCAGTTCTGGGCTTCCCAGTACAAGAGAGACATGGACATACTGGAGCAAGTCCACTGAAGGGCCACAAAGATGATTATGGGATTGGAGCATCTCTCATACAAAGAGAGGCTAAACAATCCCAGCTCTCAGGCTCAAGAAGAGGAAGCTCAGGAGGAATCTTATCAATGTGTCTAAATACCTGACAGGGGGGCATAAAGGAAATGGAGCCAGTCTCTTCTCAGTGGTACCCAAGTGAAAGGACAAGAAGCAATGGACACAAATTAAGATACAAGAAATTGCACTTAAATGTAAGGAAAAAATATTACTGTGAAGATGGTCAAAGACTGGACCAAGTTGCCCAGAAAGGTTGTGGAGTCTCCCTCCTTGATATTAGAAACCTGACTGGACACAGCCCTGAGCAACCTGCTGTAGTTGACCCTTTGAGCAGAGGGGGTGGACTAAACAATCACCAGAAGTCCCTTCCAACCTCAGCAATTCTATGATTATTGATCAGGCAACAAACCACCACTACTTTGGAATTCACAACCAGCAGGACACCCCAAAAGTTCCAGAAATGGCAGACTACTTTGGCACAAGACAGTTGCACTGACTCTAGCAACACATAGAACAATAAGTATTTTCAATTCCTCTGTTAATTTCTCCTTGCTATCTAATATAACTTTTGTCTTTTTCCAGCCTGAATCAACCCCAAATGACTCTCAGCCACAGGGTGGTTTTGATCAGATCCCCTGCCTTAGCAAGATATTGGAAAACAAGTAAACTGCACCATTTAGATCTGATGAAAAGGCAATGTAGACCCAAGCTTCAGCTGCATGCTGATAGCATGTTACTGCGCAGATCACATTCCCTTATCTTTAAATCTACAGGAAAATAATTACAGTCCACCTCCCCCCTCCAACTGAAGTCACGATCCACAGGTGCTTTTGAAAAAAAAAAAAAAAAAATACATTATGAAATCACAACACACTGTTACTGGAAACAGGAAAGCTTGGAGCCACCTTTCTTACATCATGAAAAATACAAAATGACACTATGAATGTTTCATGATATTTGCTTGATTTACTAACTATAACCAAAACTAAGATTCTGGAAGTTTAAGAACCGATAATAGGAAGACAGCTCACTATAATTAGAACAAGTAACTTACAAGTCGGTGTTTTGCATTTTAGATCCCCATAAAACACCATTTGTTAGATAACATTTATCAGGCCCTAATTATTGCCATTCCAGGGTCAAACAATGATTCAATCAATGAACACAAAGTGTATATGAAACAATATAAAACCAGAAAAAATGAAAGAGATCTTCAACTGACATAAACTAGTGTTATTCAATTTACGTAACAGGAGCCGAACTCATAAAAGTTCACTCTTGGAAGGCAACTTGCAGTTTTGCATACAAACCATAGAATCAGAAATACATCACCTCAGTTCTTTATCCAGATGCTTAGGACAGAGACAAACAAGCTCTGTACACTGCCCCAGCTTTTTCTCCAGCCCTCTGTCAGAGATCACCATCCTCACCCACAGTAGAGTGAATAGAATGGGTTGTGTACCTGCATCAGAGACATTTCAATGTGGAGGTCAAATAACATAAGGCTCTTTTACAAAAAGAGACCGTTTACTTTTGGATAGTTCTAGTAGTGCCCACCTCCAATTCTTTCCCAATCCTCTTGTAGAAGCTCATCCCTACTGTCTAGTTGTTTTGGTTTCTTATTAAGCAGTTTCTGAAGCACTGTAAATTACAGCCTAAGTTATTAAATAAAACAAAAATCAGCACCAAGAAAAGAGTGGCTAACAGCTAGGGGCTGGATCTACTACAGCCATCCCAAGGGAAGTCATCAAGAGTCAGTGTCCATAGAAGATGAGCATAAGCAATGTTATCAAATTTTTCACTGAAGAAGTTGAGGCATGTGTATATGATCCCTTTTAACAGCTTTGCTACAGAAGGCAATAACTTTCAGGAAAAGGGTAAAGTAGATAGTTGGAGTTAAGAGTATAAGGAACTACTTCTTTACCACATATCAATATTCACAACACTCTGCCAGTGCCTAAAAATCAAGTCTACACTTGGAGTAGCACTATTCAGTGCTACATGTGCAGATTTTACTCTACTTTTACAGGACAGAAGACTCACTCATTACTTTGCTGACTGTTTAGGGATCAAGGGGAAGCAGAGAGAAAGAGATGCTCATACGAAAAGTGATAGTTGTGGGGTTTTTTCTGACAATTAAAATCTTTTTCAATCTCAATCTTATTATCCTATATATTTGCAAACTATCAAAGCTGTGCAAAAAAGGCATAAACTTCTACATGCTTCCATTTTCATGGCAAATGACCTTTATGTTGTAATTTTCCATTTATTACTCCCACTAGAGGATCAATCTGAAATGAAAAGCTGAAATGAAGGAGCACAGAAGAGGTGGAGGTCAAGGACACTCTATATATGGAGATCAATTGCAGTAGGAAACAAAAAATATAATGAGTATTGCAATGATTTGTAAAAATGGTCTAATTTGCTGCTAAATTAAAATTCCCTTTTAGAAAGAAGGGCCTTCATTTGTATAACAATACACTGACTCACACAAAAAAGGCCGTCAGCCTTGACATGTAACTCTCATAATACTAAAGGAAGAAAATTTTGGTGTAACATTTATTGCCTCAATCTCAGGGGTTATGGTTAGATGTGAGTAACACCGAAGAAAGATCTAAATATACAGGAAAGGTGGCAAATGGAATGATGCTGTAAATGACATGAGTTCCATATCATTTAAAGAGAAAACAAACACAAGATTTAGTTTGCTACAGTTAAGGAAAAAAAAAAAAGTCATCCATATATCTTCAACTCTTCAGCCAATTACTTACCTGTCTAAAATATTCATCAAAGACCTTCTTAGAAAGAATGGAGTTCATCTAATGTTTTGAAATGTTGGACATCAAAAAAAATTTTGAACATAAAAAAACCCAACAGAGAATATAAAGGAAAAAAATCAACTCCAATGTAACCTATTTAATCATACTGAGGTTACAGCACAGTATTTATTCAATAATATTTACACTCACTTTAAAAATAATTTTTAAAAATCTGATTCTTTAGAATATCTTTTAAAAAAATCTGATTCCAATTATAGGTTAAAAAAAAATTTCCATTGTGTATATTTTGTTTCTCCTTAATCATAAATTTTGTTTGGGCATTAAAGGACAAATTTATAAACTCCATTCTTCCCCTAGCAAATATAAAGGGCTTCCTTAAACATGGTCAGGGGAAGTACCATTTGTTTTCTCTACATACAAACTTGGTATGAATAATATTAAAATAAAATAATAATAATAAAAAAAAAGGATCCAAACTCAATCACTCCCCCCCTACACACAAAGAGACTGGATCATTAGAGATCACAAGTTTCCCACTCTGATTGTCTTCATTAAACAGTAAGCTTTTTCTTTTAAAACCCCAACATGAATTTTCCAGAATTACTGGGGAATATACAGGCCTCAACTTTATAACTGTAACACACCCCAGCACCTCCATCTACAAACTCACAAGTGACATGCAAGCACATTTAGCAGAACTATATTTCCTTCCTAGGAAGTTTTAGCCCCAATCAAGAGGATCTCAAAATCGATTTTGAAAGAGGCAGTTCTGCTTGCTTCTCTCACTCTACAAAGCAATGGCTGCACTGCTTTTCCTGGTGGGTTACCTTGGTGAAGTGACACCCAAAAGTTAGATCTAAGCATGCACAACTTGGGTTAAGAGCCAGATGCATGGACAGGAAGCACGTTTCATGGCAAAGCTAAGCCTGCCTCTCCTCCTCTTCTTCCGTCATCATGTCACACCAATCAAACACGTCCATAAATGTGTAAGTCTGTCTTTGGCTGCTGTGACTTCCCAATTCTCTGCTGCTGAACGCATATGCAGGGGAAAGAAAGAAAGACAGAAAGACAGACGAAAAAAACCCACCACCACAAAAAAAAAAACCACACACAAACAAAACAAACCAACCCCCCCCCCCCAAAAAAAAAAACCAAAAAAACCCCACAAAAAAACACCCCCAGCAACCACAAAACACTGCCTTTCTCTCTCCAGAGACAGGCTGTAATTGCTCTCCTCCTCCAGGCTTACTCAGCACACAGCACCCAATAACAAACTGGAACACTCCCGAAAGCCCCATTTTCTCCTTACCTCCTCTTAACCACCGGGGGGGGGAACAGAAACACAAACCCACCTTTTTTTTTGTGTGTGTGTGCAAAGAACAAGACCCCTATCCCAACAGGATGATGAGAATCACATCTTTACAAAGAACTTGCATCTATATTAATATAAGCGTGTATGTATTCCCCCCCAAAAAAGGCAGATTTTCCATACATACCGGAAATAACATGCAAATTGCACGGAAGACAATTATAAATTTGTAAGCGCATGTTGTTTTATGCCACTCTGTTCCTCAGACTACTGCAAGGCGCGGGGGGGGGGGGGAGGGGGGGACACGACACTTGCTTTTTTCCCCAGAAAAAAAGGGAATGAGAGCAGCTATTTTAGGAAATTAATCACAACATTTTTACAGCAGGAGTGACTTGACTGTGCAATTAAAACCAGAGATTGAAAGATACTAAAATGAAAGGCAACAGGAGCTGCAGCCTTGGTTATTGAATCCCCCGTTCCCCAAACGTTCTTCCGCGTGTTTGTATGTTTGGGGCAGTCAGACAGGGAGATTATCCAGCTCGCAGCCTCCTTGGCATTGCTAGTTAATGCTACTGCTCTAACAAGTAACACCACTCCTCACACGCAGCTCTTTTCACTCCTCTCTCCTCAGCCACATCTACTTAATTCTTTGCAATAGAAGACAACAATGCCATTACAAAACACTCACAAAGCACAGCATTTGTTCTCCCATTCCCCAAGACAGAAGGCAACGAATTTCAAAGTGCAACGTTCAGCTGCATGCAATAAATCTAACCCTTCTGCTCAAAAGACTGGAAGATTATAATCTCCCTCCCAACATACTCTGTTTAGAGCCACTAAAATATAAATCAATCAATTAATGCAGGGGAAAAAAAATTTAAAAAAAGACAAGACCAACTCCCAGCCCCATCATAGCTGCTGAACTGCTCCTGAAGAGGCTGTTGCATCCGGGATCTATTTCTGTTCAGACTGCTTTGCCCGGAGCCTTTTAAACGCTCGCTTCAGACGCAATACTAAAGGAGTACAAAAGCAGCTGATTATTCTTATCTTAATTTTTCAGACACTTTCTTTAAAAATTACATATACGCACAGACAGATTGATAAATACACGTACACACCATTCGCTGCTTCCTCTTCCTTCTCCCTGTTGGTGCAGCTAACTTGCAAATCAGGAAGAAGGTTGGTGATTTTATTCTTATTAGAGATTTACATTATGATTATTCCAGAAATGCTGGATCAAAACTTTTTTTCTCTTCACCCACTGAAAAATATAAATATTTTTGGAGAAATGGAAGTTGTGGATGGCAGAAAGGAATGGAAGGAAGGCACATAATAATCCTTGAAAGCAGCAGGCATATTTTTTAAAGAGTGAAAGTCGGTATGATGCGTGCTTACATAATTAATAATAATAAATTATTTTTAAAAAAACTATAACGGAAAAGCTTGAGAGTATACATGGGAAGGGGGGGATGAAATCGTAAATTACAGTTACCTTGCTTTGGAAGAATGTTATGTTGAACGGCTTCCCTCTCTGTGAGTCACTCAGAATACAAAACCAGAGAGGGATGAGATTATGACTTCATTGCTGACAACTATCCCCTCCTCCTGTCTCGTCCCACCGCTTCTCCAACCCGACACCATCACTCAAGAAAAGGGTTCTCCCATTGGTTCACCTCAAGGAGCGCACCCGCCTCCTGTTCAAAAAGGGCGATCCGATTGAGACTCATTAACTGTTTTTTAGCCTGGAACAGAGGGAGTGGGGCTGCATTAGGAAGAGCATTGCCAGCAGGTCGAGGGAGGTGATCATTCCCCTCTACTCAGCACTGGCGAGGCCAGTATCCCCAAGTCCTTCTCCACATTGTGCTGCACCTTGGCCTTCCTGACTCCATCCCTACACAACTGGGCAACGTCCCTATACTCTCTCCAGGATACCTGTCCTTGCTTCCACTGCCTGTGCATTTCCTTCTTGCACTTTAGTTTGACCAGCAGGTCTTGACTCAGCCATGCTGGTCTCTTGCCTTCCTTTCCTGATTTCTTACACATGGGGATCGAGAGCTCTTGTGCTCTGTGGAAAGCGTCCTTAAAGATCTGCCAGCTCTGTTCTGCTCCCTTGTCCCTGAGGGCAGTTTCCCAGGGGGTCCCATTGACTAACTCCTTGAACAGCTGGAAGTTTGCCTTCCTAAAATCCAGGGTCCTGACTTTACTCCTTGCCTGTCCCATATCCCTCAGGACTGCAAACTCCACCAGTGCATGATCACTGCAGCCCAGGCTGCCTCCAGTCTTGACATCACCAATTAGCTCACTTGCGTTGGTGACCAACAGGTCCAGTAACGCATCCCCTCTGGTAGGGCTGTCTATTACCTGGCCTAAGAAGTTATCTTTGATGCACTCCAGGAGTCTCTTGGATTGCCTTCAGCTCGCTGTGCTACTTTTCCAGCAGATGTCAGGGTGATTGAAGTCCCCTGGCAGGATGGGAGCCTGCAAGCGCGATGCCTCCTGTAGCTGGAGTAAGAAGGCTTCGTCAATAGGCTCCCCTTGGTCGGGCAGCCTGTAGTAAACACCAGCCACAAGGTTCCCTTTGTTGCCTCGGTCTCTGATTCTTACCCATAAGCTTTCAACCTGCTCGTGGCTATTCTTCAGAGACAGCTCTTCACAATCTATCCATTTCTTGACGTAGAGGGCAACCCCTCCGCCCCTCCTTCCTCACCTGTCCCTTCTGAACAGCTTGTAGCCATCGATAGCAGCGCTCCAGTCATGGGATTCGTCCCACCAAGTTTCAGTAATGGCAACTAGGTCGTAGCTTTCTAGCAGCACGGTGGCTTCCAGCTCTTCCTGTTTGTTGCCCATGCTGCATGTATTGGTGTGGAGGCACTTCAGCTGGGCTGTTGGCCATGTCACCTTCTTAGAGGAACACCCCTTAATTCCTTTGAGGTATTTCACCGGTGTTCCCCTGTCGGCTCCTATTACCTCAGGAGCCCCCAACTCAACTCTGTAAGACTTCAAGTGTGCTCCAGTGTACCCAGCAAGTCTCACAGCAACAGGCTGAGGGCCCTCACTAGCACCCTGTCCCTCAAACCTTGGCTTGTCACAGGCAAGCCTGATATTATCCCACTCCCCCTTCAAGTCTAGTTTAAAGCTCTGTCAATCAGCCCCCCTAGCTCATGAGCAAAGACACTCTTCCCCCTTTGAGAAAGGCGAATCCCATCCGACGCCAGCAGGCCTGGTGCCATGTAGACCATCCCATTATCGAAAACCCCAAAATTCTGGCGGTGACACCAGCCACAGAGCCATGTATTAATAAACTGGGTCTATCCATTTCTTCCAATATCACTGCCTGCAACTGGAAGGATAGAGGAAAAAAAATTACCTGTGCCCCAGATTCCCTTACCAACCATCCCAAGGCCCTGAAGTCTCTTTTGATTGCCCTTGGACTACGCGTTGCAGCTTCATTGCCACCCACGTGGAAGAGCAATAATGGGTAATAGTCCAAGGGCTGTATCAGGCTAGGATGTTTCCTAGTGATGTCCTTAACTCAGGCCCCAGTGAGGCAGCAGACTTCCCTAAGAGGAGGGTCTGTCTGGCATATTGGACCCTCTGTTCCCCTCAGAAGGGAGTCACCTACAACTATAACCCGTCTTTTTTTCCTCCTGAAGGCAGTCACGATACAGGGGGTAGGCCTTTCTGACCTTGGCAACGCCTCTAATGCAGATGGACCATCATCCACATCATTAACTGACTGACCTTCCAAATCCAGAGCCTCATACCTGTTGTATAGAGGTACCTGGGAAGGCGAGGTAGGCAAGGAGGGGGTTCACCTGCCACCCTGAGCATAGACTTGCCTCCATTCACTCCTTTCCTTTAAGCTACTGCCTTCTGCCTGGTGGTGGGGGGGAAGGATACAGGATCCCCTTGATCTTGTGTTTTTTTCTGGTGGCTGTTCCTGTTTCTGTCTCAGGGAGGGCAGAGCACAGTTCCACCAGTCTATCTCTTTCTCAGACTCCCCAATGCTCCTTAACCTGTCCACTTCCACTCAAAGCTCTGCCACCAGGCTGAGCAGATCATCTACTTGGTCACACCTCACGCAGCTGTTCTCACTCCTGCCATCAGGTACTAGTGAAAGGCTCTGGCATGCCCTGCAACCTGAGACCTGGATGGCTGCATGTTTTCATGGGAGATCTGTCTGGGTAGCCACATCAGTTCTGGTGAGTGCAGAGGACATAGCTTTCTGCTGGGTGGATACCATAGTTAAGCTCCTTCCAAGAGGGTGATGACCACCAATTGAACTGACCATTGGAGATGGTAGGGTGACAACACCCTTCCCACATGCTCTTCCACACAAACTGCTGCACCACAGCCTGGTTGCTAGTGCTCCCTAGGCTACTTTTTATAGATGTAGGGGTGGCTGCTGTTGCTCTGGCAACACCCAGGCCTCACCAGCATCTCCCACGAGAGGTACCGGCTCCTGGTGGGTGTCTCTGCTGCCCTGGCATTTCCCTGCCTCAGGAACCCCCACCCGTACGCCAAGATCTACCACGCTACTGCGGACCGAGCCGACACCAGAGCAGCTCCCCTCGGGGACTGACTACTAGTTTCCGTTACACTGCGTTTAAATCTCCCGCGGTTGCTCTGGCAACGCCCAGGCTGCGTCAGCGTCTCTCGCGAGAGCTGCCGGCTCTTGGTGAGTCTCTGCTGCTCTGACGTTTCCCTGCCTCAGGAAACCCCCCTGTACGCCAAGATCTGTCATGCCGCTGCGGGCCGGGCCGGCACCGGAGCAGCTCGCCTCGGCGACTTATCTAGTCCGTGCTTCATCAGTGTGTCTATGAAGATAATATGAGATACAGTGTGAACAGCATTGCTAAAGTCAAGAAAAACAACATCCACTATTCTCCCCTCATACACCAAGCTAGTCATCTTATCACAGAAGGCTAGCAAATTCCTCAGGCATGATTTTCCATTCTGTCCTGGTTTCAGCTGGGATAGAGTTAATTTTCTTTCTAGTAGCTGGTATAGTGCTATGTTTTGGATCTAGTATGAGAATAATGTTGATAACACACTGATGTTTTCAGTTGTTGCCAAGTAGTGTTTATACTAGGTCAAGGATTTTTCAGCTTCTCATGCCCAGCCAGCAAGAAGGCTGGAGGGGCACAAGAAGTTGGGAGGGGACACAGCCAGGGCAGCTGACCCAAAGTAGCCAACGGGGTATTCCATACCATGTGACGTCATGTCTAGTATATAAACTGGGGGGAGTTGGCCTGGGGGGGATGGCTACTCGGGAAAAAACTGGGCATCGCTCAGCGAGTGGTGAGCAATTGCCTTGTGCATCACTTGTTTTGTATATTCTAATTCTTTTATTCTTATTATAATTATTTTCTTCCTTTCTGTTCTATTAAACTGTTCTTATCTCAACCCACGAGTTTTACTTTTTTTTTCCCAATTCTCTCCCCCATCCCACTGGGTGGGGGGGTAGTGAGTGAGCAGCTGCGTGGTGCTCAGTTGCTGGCTGGGGTTAAACCACGACAGTCCTTTTTGGCACCCAACATGGGGCACGACAGGTTGAGATAACAAGAAATCTGACTGGAACACATTAGAACAAATTTGTTATAAGCATTCATTATATTAGTTTAATAGTCGCTGGTCACAATGTTGAATTATTCACTCTCAAAGTTGGTGCACTTGTTCGTAAAGTTGTGTTATGTAATACCATACTTGCAGTATATGCTCCCTGTTGTGCTGTGTATCACCTGTGGGAACTGGGCTAGAGTTATCATGTTGTACTTTGTAACTCTGGCTTATGATACAATAGAATTGCTGGTCCTGAAACTAGTCTGGTATTGGTACTCAGCACTGCCATCATCTCTGTACTTTGGGAGCCATCTATCAGAATTTATTAATAATTACACCTTTTACCTTTTCTCCTCAGAGAGCCAATCCATGGGGGACACATCTCCCTTCACCTTCCCCTTCTCTTCCAGACAAATTACAATAGCTCTTGAGAATTTTGAATATCCTTGGGATGTTCAAACCAGCATGTTCCTATTGCTACATCTCCTGAATGTGTTCCAGGTCTTGTTTAAGGTTAAACAACTGTTTAAGAATATCACCCAGAGATCTGCCCCGAGGCTGGATAATCATGGGTAGCATGGCATGTGGGAGAATACGGGCAGGTATCTAGAGAACTTCTCACCTCCAATGGTTTGGAAGTTCACTCCCGAACAACTACAGGACCCTGATAAAGTGATAGAATATTTGAAAGGAAAATGCTGTGGCTATTCCAAAGAGGCACACCTTACCACAATCTTCTGGGCCCTGGCCAGTATCTACCAAACACTGCTCGATATTATGCAGCAACCTCAGGGGGAAGGGAGGGAAAACAGACCGACAGGCACTGCGGCCACTCCAACCCCCATGACAGGCACTGCAGCTGAACCAGAGAACCAACCCATGCCGGTATCAGTCACCCCTGTACAGGAGAAGAAATATACAAAAAAATCAGTTCACTTAGTGAAGGATGAAGATGAGCCAGGGTCATCACAAGAACAGGAGGAAGAGGCAGAACCAGAGGTAATTACCCAATCCCTATCCCTGAGTGAGCTGCGAGATATGCAAAAAGATTTCGGCTGCCGTATAGGTGAGCATATTATCACCTGGCTTCTCCGATGCTGGGACAATGGGGCTAGTAGCCTGGAATTAGAAGGTAGGGAAGCCAAGCAGCTGGGATTGCTTGCCAGGGAAGGTGGCATTGACAAGGCAATTGGAAAAGGGACACAAGCCCTCAGCCTCTGGAGGCGACTCCTGTCAGGCGTGAAGGAAAAGTACCCCTTTAAGGAAGATGTTATATGTCACCCAGGCAAGTGGACCACCATGGAGAGAGGTATCCAGTACCTGAGGGAATTAGCTGTGCTAGAGATGATTTATTATGACCCAGAAAATGCACAGTTACCCAGAGATCCAGATGAAGTCCAATGCACACGACCCGTGTGGCCGAAGTTTGTATGGAGTACACCATCATCGTATGCAAACCCACTGGCAATAATGACCTGGAAAGACAAAGAGGCACCAACAGCGGATGAAATGGCTCACCAACTCTGGCAATACGAAGAAAATCTCTCTTCTTCCCTACGAGCCTGTCTCGGCTGTGGAAAAACTGTCTGAAAAGTCCAAAAAAAATGATCAAACTGATCGAAAAGTCCTACTCTCCACCTGTATGGACAAGTATCTCAGCTGTTAGGAGTGAGCATTCCTCTGCCCAAGAGAGAGAATATAGAAGGTACACAGCACGAGGTGCCCTGTGGTTTTACCTATGTGACCACAGAGAGGACATGAGGTATTGGGATGGAAAAGCTCCCTCAGTCCTAGATGCAGGGGTACATGAGTTGCGAGGAAAAACAACCACAAAAGGGGAGTCTTCCAGGATGTCCTGGTTTTGGCTGGGATAGAGTTAATTTTCTTTCTAGTAGCTGGTATAGTGTTATGTTTTGGATCTAGTGTGAGAATAATGTTGATAACACACTGATGTTTTCAGTTGTTGCTAAGTAGTGTTTATACTAGGTCAAGGATTTTTCAGCTTCTCATGCCCAGCCAGCAAGAAGGCTGGAGGGGCACAAGAAGTTGGGAGGGGACACAGCCAGGGCAGCTGACCCAAAGTGGCCAACGGGGTATTCCATACCATGTGACGTCATGCCCAGTACATAAACTGGGGGGAGTTGGCCTGGGGGGGATCGCTGCTCAGGAACTAACTGGGCATCGGTCGGTAAGTGGTGAGCAATTGCCTTGTGCATCAATTGTTTTGTATATTCTAATTCTTTATTATTATTATTATTATTATTTTCTTCCTTACTCTCCTATTAAACTGTCTTTATCTCAACCCACGAGTTTTACTTTTTTTTTTTTTTATTCTCTCCCCCATCCCACTGGGTTGGGGGTAGTGAGCGAGCAGCTGCGTGGTGTTTAGTTGCCGGCTGGGGTTAAACCATGACACCTTCATAAATCCGTGCTGACTAATCCCAAGCACCTTTTTGTCATATGTCTGGAAATGGCTTCCAGGACTATTTGCACCATCACTTTCCCAGGGATAGAGGTGAGGCTGACCAGCCTCTAGTTCCCTGTATCCTCCTTCTTGCCCTCCTTGAAGATAGGAGTGACATTTGCTTTCTTCCAGTCCTCAGGAACCTCTCCTGATCACCATGACCTTTTAAAGATAATTGAGAGTGGCCTCTCAATGACATCAGCCATCTCCCTCTGTACTCATGGGTGCATCTTGTCCTGTCCCATGGTCTTGTATATGTCCAGTTTGTTTCAATGTTCCCTAACTTGATCCTCCTCTACTGAGGGTAAGTCTTGCTCCAGATTTACCCAGTAGTCTCAGGGGCCTGGGATTCCTGAAAGCAAATCTTAGTAAAAAAATAAGGCTAAGAAGCAATCAGTACATCAACCTTTTCTGTGTCCTTTGTCACCAGGTCCCTTGCCCCTTGGATTGTTCCAAGCAGCTTCCTGAAGAGGCCATAGTCAACTCTTCTGAAATCCAGGACTGCGATCCTGCTATCTGCCTCGTTCCCTCCTCATAGGATCCTTAACTCTACCATCTCATGGTCACTGTGACTAAGGCTGCTCTTCCATTGCCCTCTCCCCACCAAACTTCACATCCCCAACCTTGTAAATATGAGGTTCAGTAAAGTGCCTCCCCTCATTGACTCCTTGATCACCTGTGTCAGGAAGTTGTCATCAATGCACTCCAGAAGCCTCATAGATTGCTTGTGCCCTGCTATGTGGTCCCTCCAGTAGATATCAGGGTGGTTCAAGCGGACCAGGGCCTGCAAAAGTGATACTTCTTCCAGTTGTCTGAAGAAGGCCTCATCTACTACTTCTTTCTGATCAGGCAGGCTCCAGCAGACACCCACCACAACATCACCCATGTTGGTCTGCCCACTTATCGTAACCCATAAGCTCTCACCTTGCTCTCATCTGTGTCTAGGCAGAGATCCATGCATTCTAGCTGCTCTCTCACATGAAGGGCAGCTCCCCCTCCTCACCTTCCTGGCCTTTCCTTCCTAAAGAGCTTGTATCCATCCACTGCAGCACTCCAGTCATGTGAACTATCCTACCACATCTCTGTGATCCCTATGAGATCTTAGCACTGTAACTGCACACAAACTTCTCATTCTTCCTGATTGTTCCACATGTTGTGTGCATTAGTGTATATGCACTTCAGAGAGGCATGCAGTCATGCTGATTTCCCAGAAAATGTTAGAACTTTCCTCCTAATTCTGTCCTCTCAGCACTTCCTTATTTGTGTGTATATGCTTGATGTGGTTCCCTCTCAGCCCTGTTTTGTTGATTTTGAGGTCTCTCCTGTCCACATCACCCTGCACCCTTTTTGCTTGTCAACCCAGTCCACCACTTTCTCACTTGACTGTGGGTTGTCCTCTCCCTTTTCCCATTGTTCCTAGTTTAAAGCTCTCCTCACAAGGCTGGCCAGTCTATTGGCAAAGATGCTTTTGCCTCACTTGGTCAGGTGGATCCTGTCTCTCCCTATCAGTTCTCAAACCCTACAGGGTCCCTTGGTCATAAATGCCAAATCCCTGTTGTTGTTACCATCTGTGAAACCCATGGTTGACCTGCAGGCTCTGTCTCCTTCTCCTCAAGTCCTCCCCCCTCATTGGCAAAATTGAGGAGTAAACCAAATAGGCCCTAATGCCCTTGCCCCCAGAGGCATGTGGTCACTCTTGATATGCAGTATTATTGGTGCCCACATGGATGAGCAGCAGGACTTAATAGTCCAAGGGCTGGACAAGTCTCAGCAGTGTCTCCATAGCATCCTGGATCCGAGCCTCTGGCAAGCAACAAACCTCCCTGAACAGCAAGTCAAGGTCAGCAGATGGGAGCCTCTACCCCCTGCAGGAGGGAGTCTCCCACTACTATTGGTTGCTGCTTCCTTTTGGTGCTACTGCTTGGTTCAGGCTCAGCTGGCTCTGATGCTTTGTTGGACAGAGGTTCCAAGCCCTTCATTTACAATTAGGGTACTGAACTTATTCTGCAGTTGCAGATCTATGGGTAGAGCAGGAGCCTTCCTCCTGGTGCCAGAAGTCACAAGTTTCCAGCCTTTGCCATCATGGGAGTCTCCATTTCCCACCCCAATAAGCACAGATTCTGGCTGCCCTTCCTTCATGCAGTTGGGGATTCAGGCCTTTGTATCTGCAGGGTCTTGGAAAAGATACAGTTGCATTGTTCCTTGTCATCCCTGATGCTATGTAGTCTGCTGACCTCTTCTCCCAGCTCCTTTACTTGGCAACACAGATCTTCTACCAGCACACAGCTGCACCATCTCTCCATGCCCCAGTCTCAACAAAAGACCCCAGGCATTCCCTAGGGCTTGAGACCTGGAGAGCTACAGCCTCCCTCTGGAGCCTCTGATGTTCCAGGGATAGTTGCTCCATTGGGTGCTGGGAACCTTGCCTTGTGGCACATCACAACCATTGCTGAGCATGTGCACACTGCCCTCAGCAGAGTTGCTGGCCCCCTTCTGTGCAAACTGCTATGTAAATTGTTGCATTTGTTGCCTGTGCTCTAGGCCTAGCAGTTACATAGGCCTCTCCCTAGCACGTGCTGAAAGGGGACTTGACCCTCCCTAATCAGGAGTTGGCTGGGAAAAAAAAGCTCAAACCACCCTTGGATCAGGAATAGCTGACAGAGCTTGTTAGAAGCTGCTAGAGCTTGCTAGAAGTCACAGCCCCCTGTAGCTGTCTTTTCCCTTCAGTAGCAGGCACCCTGGAGTTCCTTGAAGAGGTTCCAGAAGTCTTTTGACAATCCCATAAAATCTAGAAGCAGATCCTGTTAACTGCTGTCTGTTGGCTGCCTCTGTTAGCTGTTCATTATAGTGTTCCCATTATTGTAGGTGTACTGATTGTAGTGCAGTAGAGGAAGACAATGGAAGTCACTATTCTGGAATTTCTGTCCTATAAATGGAGAAGGCTGTGAATATTGTAGGTTGAGAAAAATAAATTGTATTACTGTGAAAATTATGGTGATTCATTTTTATCAAGGTAAAGACCAAAAGTAGAGGACCCTTATCCTTTTCCTCTGGGTAATGCTTGACTCAAGCCAGGCTGATGCTTGGAGGAGGATTGGTCTAATGACATTTGTATTACAGGTTCTGTTTCAGTTCACAATATGGAACTGGGTTAAAAAAAAAGTGGGATCTAGCCAGGAAAATAATAGTGTGAGCTTTGGAAAGGGTGATTTTGCAATTTAATTTTGCATAGGTCGCATATGTACCCCCTGATTTCCTAATGAGAGGGAATTTTATGACTGTTGTCTATATCAAGTCTGATGGTGCCAAAAGCACAATTCCAAAAGTGGCTCACTACATGCTCAGGATAGTAGAGTTTGTCATAGCTTGTGTTTCTCTCATCCAAGCTAATTTTGGGGAGCTGTGTTCTTCTGAGTGCTTCCCCACATAGGTTTAACTTTTCACTTTGCTGATTCTTTCTCTGTATAGTTTCTTGTTTTTTTATCTACATTGTGCTTTCTTCTGAATTTTGGTGTATGAACACAATTATGCACTCAAATCTGTTTCTTCATCAACACTGTTCATGTCACTGTTATTGTGATTAAATGCTTGCATAGTGCTAGTGGTCAAAGTGAAATTATATTATCTAGTGACATTCACTTAAATAATCAAATGCTCATTATTTAGGCAAAAGTTGGGGACCAGTTATGAATATTGTTTCCATTTCTGAAATTTGGGCTAGGTGTAGTCCAGATATTAGCATATTTCTGACAAAAATTAAAATAAAATTGTTTAGCTTATACTAAAGAATCTTTAGTTGGGTTATATACTGGGGGGTATGGGTTTCATGGAAAGATCATTAGGCATCTTCTCAAGCAATAACTGGTTGTTAACATGACATGCATCCTTGCTAAATATGCATTTTCTCTCATACTTATTTCAGAGCACCAAAGATGGGGACATTCTTGTCTTGGCAACTGTTTTGGCCTACTGTGCTGACATCACTCAAATAATTAGACTGATGTTGGAGGCCCACAGTTTGACCTTTGATATTCTGCTAGGTAGCTGTTAGAGATTGAATTATCGTGTAGTAATTAATGCGTGCATTTAGTCTGTCCTGACCTAAATCACAACATTAATAAAAATTGTGTCAGCAGTGGGATATGAAGGAGGTTTTGGACAGTGAAAAGAGAATTGTACAGCTGTGGCATCATTCAACAAATGCCCACAAGGCCAAGACCACCTACAGCTGCCAAATTAGTTTGCCCGGGTATAATCTTGTAGGATGTGAGGGTGGGCACTCAGGGTTAGGAGTCTGATGGGAAGCACGCTTTGTACTCCTACTTGAGACAGTGTGTTAATAGTGTATATAGGATAACACTAACTGGTATGTAAGGTAACATTCACTCCTACTTGGTAAAACATGTCAATAGTGTATGTAGGATAATATTTTGAAACATGTTCAAGTATAAGACATTAACAAATAAAATGCAACTCTTCCCCTCCCTGGTATGTTTTCTGTAATCATCCAACAGCTCCCAGTATATTGTCCAGCAAATCCTCCCTATGCTGTTTGGAACACCCTTAGTATAAGACTGTGCTTTTTTTTGGTGGGGAGGTGTCGTGGTTTAACCCCAGCCAGCAACTAAGCACCACGCAGCCGCTCACCCACTCCCCCCCACCCAGTGGGATGGGGGAGAAAATCAGGAAAAGAAGTAAAATTCGTGGGTTGAGATAAGAACGGTTTAATAGAACAGAAAAGAAGAAACTAATAATGACAATGATAACACTAATAAAATGACGACAGTAATGATAAAAGGATTGGAATGTACAAATGACGCGCAGTGCAATAGCTCACCACCCGCCGATCGACACCCCGTTCCTCCCCGAGCGGCGGTAACCCCCGCCCCCACTCTCCCCAGTTTATGTGACATCCCATGGTATGGAATACCCCGTTGGCCACTTTGGGTCAGCTGCCCCGGCTGTGTCCTGTGCCACCTTCTTGTGCCCCTCCAGCTTTCTCACTGGCTGGGCTTGAGAAGCTGAAAAGTCCTTGACTTTAGACTAAACATTACTTAGCAACAACTGAAAACATCAGTGTGTTATCAACATTCTTCTCATACTGAACTCAAAACATAGCACTGTACCAGCTACTAGGAAGACAATTAACTCTATCCCAGCTGAAACCAGGACAGGAGGTGGGGCCTGAGAAATTGTGTGCTCCTTGAAGAGCAGTGGGAGGAAACAGGAGTCAAGGTTGCACAACTGTGCTCTGAGCAGCATATCTTAACTCTTCCACTCCTAGCATCCATGTGAAGAGGTTGTTTGCTGCAGCAGTTTCTGCCAGCCTGGGAGAGGGGCTGAGAATAGTCACACAAAACACTAGTGACACAACAAACTGAAACCACTTGACCCTTAAATAGTGCTGAATTGTGAAACCTAAATACTAATTCTTCAATGAGGAGTAGAGGAAAACCTCCTAACCTAGCTATTATGATGCTGGAATGCGGGTGCCAGTAGCTTAGAGCTAGATAACTGGGAGGAATGGTGGCTGGCACCTCTGTCCAGTGATGGAGCTGTGGATAGTGCAATCACCAAGGAGCTGGCCACTTGGGTACATGAACTCAAGTAGCAATGAAGGCCATATGCTAAGCCACAGCAGGCTGAGAAAGGCCTCACACCATCAGCCCCACCAGCAGAAAATTCCTCCTCTCCTCTCCTGGAAGGACTGACTTTGGTAAACATCCCATAGGGAAGCCCTGTCCCCAGCCAAGTGGGGGAAAGGGATGATGAAGACGTTACAGAGGATAACAGGATTTACTGGACTGTGCGGGTCTGGTGGCCTGACACACTGATCCATAGAACATCAAGCCTTGGTGGACACAGGAGCCCAATGTACCCTCCTCCCTTCCACCCTCAGTAGAAAGATGCCAGTCATCATCAAAGGAGTCACCAGAGGCCAGTGGAAACTGCATGTAGTAGTCACTCTTACTAAAGGAAACCCCATGAAGTGGTAGTGGGACGGGGTGCTCCTTGCATCTTGGGTGTTGACTTTTTAAGGAATGAACATTTTAAGGACCCACAAGGAAATCAATGGGCATTTGGCATCACCACTGGGGGAGTGAATGAGGACACCCCTTTGATATCTCAACTACCTAGTAACTTAAAAGGAGAGTCAGTAGTAGGACTACTACAGACGTCACCTCAATCGGTGCCAGTTGCACCTGGAACAGCGTACCAATGACAGCATTGAATCAACAGAGATTCTCTTGGTCCCATACACAGTCATATCAAAGAGCTGGAAAGTCAAGGGGTGGTTACTTGAACCCATTCACCCTTCAACAGCTCCATCTGGCCCATGCAAAAACCCAATGGGGACTGGAGGTTAACCACAAACTATCGAGGTGTGAATGAGGTAACACCACCTTTGAGCACAGCAGTACCATATAGGCTAGAGCTACAGTATGAACTTCAAGCAAAGAATGCTGCCTGGTACGCAACCACTGACATAGCCAGTTCCATTTTTTCTCAATTCCCCCAACACCTGAGTGTAAACCGCAGTTTGCCTTTACCTGGAGAGGAGTACAATACTCCTGGAACCATCTGCCACAAGGATGGAAGCATAGTCCCACCATCTGTCACAGACTTATACAAAAGGTTTTGGAGGAGGCCAGTGTCCCAGATCACTTATAGTACATTGATGACATCATAGTATGGGGAAACATCACCCAAGTGGTGCATAACAAAGGCAAATTGGAAACAGTTTGCAAGTACGACAAAGGCAAACTGGAATTTTAAGAAATGAGGGATTTGCAATCAAGAAGGATAAAGTGAAGGAATCTGCATAAGAAATACAGTTTCTGGGTGTCAAATGGCAAGATGGGTGTCATCACATTCCTACTCACATGACTGACAAGATCGTGGCAACGGCGCCACTAACCAATAAAAAGGAAACATAAAGTTTGTTTGGAATGGCGGGATTTTGGCAAATGCACATGCCCAGGTAGAGTCAGCTCATGAATCCACTGTACCAAGTCACCAGGAGAAAGAACTCATTTAAGTGGGGACCTGAGCAACAACAAGCCTTTGACTAGGTAAAACAAGAAGTAGCACGTGCAGTTGCCCTAGACCCCATCAGAACTAGTCCAAATGTCTGAAATGTACTATTACACATCAGCAAGGGACCAATCAGTCCAATGGTGTTTATGGTAGAAAGCACCAGGAGAGATCAGAGGAAAACCCCTTGGATTCTGGAGCTGAGGCTACTGAGGATAATAGGAAAATTATATCCCAACAGAAAGAGATATTAGCTGCATATGAGGGAATCTGGGCAGCATCTTAAATAGTGTGAACAGAATAACAACTACTTCTAGCACCTCTCTGGATGCTGAAAGGAAAAAATGCCCTCAACTAATCACATGACAAATGCTACCCAGAGTAAATGGACAGTCCTGATTACCCAGCAGGCTCAGATGAGGAAACAGGGATATCCAGGTCTGGTAGAAGAGCTGATGGAATGGCCCAAAAATTGTGATTTTGGGGCCTCATTCAAGGTATTACCACGAAGCCCTAGAATATGACAAACTATATGAAGAAGAGCGACAATGTGCTCTGTTCGCTGACAGTTCTTGTCAAATTATTGGCAAATAGAGAAGATGGAAAGCTGTCATTTGGAATCCCGTCTATCAGGTGATAAAAATGGATGAAACTGAAGAACAGTTGAGTTAGTGTCGTGGTTTAAGCCCAGCCGGTAACAAAGCACCACGCAGCCACTCGCTCACTCCCCCCCCACCCCGGCCACGGTGGGAGGAGGAGAAAATATAAAGGCAGGCTCGTGGGTCGAGACAAGGACAGGGAGGGATCACTCACCACTTATGGTCATGGGCAAAAGACAGGCTCAACTTGGGGAAGAAACAAAATCAATTTAATTTACTACAAATCAAATCAAAACAAAGATATTAGGAAGTAAAACCAAACCTTAGAACACCTTCCCCCCACCCCTCCCTCCTTCCCGGCTCAACTCCACTCCTGGTTCTCTGTCCCTCCTCCTCCCGGCGGCGCAGAGGAACAGGGAATGGGGGTTGGGGTCAGCTCGCCACACATTGTCTCTGCTGCTCCTTCCTCCTCAGGGGGAGGACTCCTCACTCGTCCCCTGCTCCACCGTGGGGTCCCTCCCACAGGAGACAGTCCTTCACAAACTTCTCCAACGTGAGTCCTTTCCGCGGGCTGCAGTTCTTCCCAAACTTCCCTGGCGTGAGTCCTTTCCACGGGCTGATCTTCAGTCACAGACTGCTCCAGCGCAGGCTTTCCCATGGAGTCACGGCCATCTTCGGGAGCCTCCGCTCCACCGTTCACCTCCATGGGCTGGGGGGGGGACAGCCTGCCGTCTCACCACGGGCTGCAGGGGCATCACCTCCTCCAGCACACCTCCTCCCCCTCCTTCCTCACTGACCTCTGTATCTGCATAGGTGTTCCTCTCACACTCCAATCCCCCTACTCACTACTGCTTCCCCTTCTTAAATATGTTATCCCAGAGGCACTACCACTGTCACTGATCGGGTTGGCCTTGGCCAGAGGCGGGTCCGACTTGGAGTCGGGGGAGCTTCTAGCAGCTTCTCACAGGAGCCACCCCTGCGGCCCCTCCCCCGCTACCAAAAAAACCCATGCCACACAAATCCATAACAGTCAGTTTGCACATGTCCAAGCCATAAGACTAGACATCGATGTAGCATTGCAGAGGAAATGGCTCCGGTTATACCTGCATACTGATTCTTGGATGGTGGCCAGTGCCGTCTGGGGCTGGCTCACACAGTGGAAACAGGAATTGGCAGAGATGACAAAAGCCTATTTGGATGGCTAACGTGGAAAAACATCATACAGGATTTGGAAAAACTCAGTGTGTGAGTACAACACATCAATGCCCATATCCCAAAGGGAAGGGACATCAAAGAACAAACCAACAACCATCAAGTGGACCAAGCTGCTCAGATTGCCACAATCAACAAAAACCTGTACTGGGAACATAGAGGGGAACTATTTGTAGCTTGATGGACTCATGAAACATCAGGATGAGATGTCACCTATCACCGGGTGAGAGACTGAGGGGTGGACTTGTTTAGACATGCCATTATACAAATAATAAAGGACTAAATTTTTTACATTAGTGAAAAAAGCTGAACAATTAAAAATATTGAAGCATTAAAGACAACATTTAAACTACCAATCTTGAGATGCATGATAAATAGACTCAGTTTTCAATGGTAATCTCTCTTCCCACATCTCTCAAGCCCCTGAACCTCAGGGCAGGGAAATGAAGTCACTCCCATCATAGGAGAAGATCAGGTTTGAGACCACCTGAGGAACCTGAACATACAGAAGTCCATAGGACCCGATGAGATGTGTCCCAGGGTCCTGAGGTAATTGGCTGATGTCATTGCCAAGCCACTCTCCATCATATTTCAGAAGTTATGGCAGTCAGGCAAAGTCCCCAGTGACTGGAGAAAAGGGAATATCGCATCCATTTTTTAAAAGGGTAAAAAGGAGGACCCTGGGAACTACTGACCATTCAGCCTCACCTCCGTGACCGGTAAGATCATGGAACAGATCCTCCTGGAAGACATGTCGAAATGTGTGGAAGACAGGGAGGTGATTAGAGACAGCCAACATGGCTTTACCAAGGGCAATAGTGCCTGACTAATCAATCTGGTGGCCTTCTATGATGGAGAGACTACATCAGTGGACAAGGGAAGAGCTACAGATGTCGTCTACCTGGACTTCTGTAAGACCTTCGATACGGTCCCCCACAACATTCTGGCCACTAAATTGGGGAGATATTGGTTTGACAGATGGACTGTTAGATGGATAAGGAACTGGCTGGATGGCTGTGTCCAAAGAGCTATAGTCAATGGCTCAATGTCCAAGTGGAAACCAGTAACGAGTGGTGTCCCTCAAGGGTCCGTACTGGGACCGATACTATTTAATATCTTCACAACATAGACAGTGGGATTGAGTGCACCCTCAGCAAGTTTACAGACGACACCAAGCTGAGTGGTGCAGTTGACACACCTGAGGGATGGGATGCCATTCAGAGGGACCTTGACAGGTTTGAGGAGTGGGCCCATGCAAATCTCATGAAGTACAAGACCAAGTGCAAGGTCCTGCACCTGGGTCAGGGCAATCCCTGATATCAATACAGACTGGAGGATGAAGGGATTGAGAGCAGCCCTGCTGAGAAGGACTTGGGGATAACGGTGGATGAAAAAATTGGTGATGAGCCAGCAATGTGCGCTTGCAGCTCAAAAAGCCAATTGTATCCTGGGCTGCTGTCGTGGTTTAACCCCAGCCAGCAACTAAACACCACGCAGCCGCTCACTCACTTCCCCCCCACCCAGCGGGGTGTGGGAGAAAATCGGGAAAAGAAGTAAAACTCGGGGGTTGAGATAAGAATGGTTTAATAGAACAGAAAAGAAGAAACTAATAATGATAATCATAACACTAATACAATGACAACAGTAATAATAAAAGGATTGGAATATACAAATGATGCACAGTGCAATTGCTCACCACCCGCTGACCAACAACCAGTTAGTCCCCGAGCGGCGATCCCTCCACTCCCCCCAGTTTATATACTAGATGTGACGTCCCATGGTATGGAATACCCCATTGGCCATTTTGGGTCAGCTGTCCTGGCTGTGTCCCCTCCCAACTTCTTGTGCCCCTCCAGCCTTCTCGCTGGCTGGGCAGGAGAAGCTAAAAAATCCTTGACTTTAGACTAAACATTACTTAGCAACAACTGAAAACATCAGTGTTATCAACATTCTTCTCATACCTAACTCAAAAACATAGCACTATACCAGCTACTAGGAAGACAATTAACTCTATCCCGGATGAAACCAGGACAGCTACCTAAAAAGAAGCATGGCCAGCAGGTCAAAGGATGTGATTCTCCCCCTCTACTCTGCTCTGGTGAGACCCCACCTGGAGTACTGCGTCCAGTTCTGGAGTCCTCAGTACAAGACAGACATGGACCTATTGGAGTGGGTCCAGAGGAGGGCCACGAAGATGATCAGAGGGCTGGAACACCTCTCCTATGAAGAAAGGCTGAGAGAGTTGGGGAAAAGAAGGCTCCAGGTAGACCTTATTGTGACCTTTCAATACTTAAAGGGGGCTTATAAGAAAGACAGAGAGAGACTTTTTGCCAAGGCCTGTAGTGACAGGACAAGGGGAAATGGTTTTAAAGTGAAAGAGGGTAGGTTTAGATTGGACATAAGGAAGAAATTTTTTACGATGAGGGTGGTGAGACACCGGAACAGGTTGCCCAGAGAAGCTGTAGATGCCCCATCACTGGAAGAGTTCAAGGTGTGGTGGGTTGACCCTGGCTAGATGCCAGGTACCCACCAAAGCCGCTCTATCACTCCCCCTCCTCAGCTGGACAGGGGAGAGAAAATATAACAGAAGGCTTGTGGGTCAAGATAAGGACAGTTTAATAAAGTGAAAGCAAAGGTCGTGCGCGAAAGCAAAGGAAAACAAATGATTTTATTCTCTACTTCCCATCAGCAGGCGATGTCCGGCCACTTCCCGGGAAGCAGGGCTTCAGTACTTGTAGTGGTTGCTCTGGAAGACAAATGTAAATAACGAATGTCCCCCCTTCCTCCTCCTTTTACTTAGCTTTTATTGCTGAGCAGACATCATATGGTATGGAGTATCTCTTTGGTCACTTTGGGTCAGCTGTCCTGGCTATGTCCCCTCTCAAGATCTTGCCCACCCCCAGCCTACTGGTGACGGGGGGGGATGTTGGAGAGACAGCCTTGACGCTGTGCCAGCACTGCTCAGCAGTAGCCAAAACACTGGTGTGTTATCAACACCTTTCTAGCTACCGATGCAGAGCACAGCACTATGAGGGCTGCTATGGGGAAAATTAACTCCATCTCAGCCAGACCCAATACACAAGGTCAAGTTGGATAGGGCTTTGAGCAACCTGATCTAGTGAAAGCTGTCCCTGCCCACAGCAGGGGGGTTGGACTAGATGATCTTTGAAGGTCCTTTCCAACCCAAACCATTCTATGATTCTATGATTAGAGCTTTGTGCAGGACTAGTGGGGGCATGGATTTATCCTAACAATGGTAGAAATGACTACAGGCTTGCTAGAGACCTATCTAGTAGCCCATGTCACTGCTAAAAAACATGATAGCAGGTCTCAGAAAACAAATTTTGTAGAGACATGGTAGACTTGAAAGAATTGAGATTGACAGTGGCTCTCATTTAAAAAATGAAATGAAAAAGTTATGGACATATGAACATGGAAATGACTTGATATACCATACCCCCTATTATCCCAAGACCTCCAGAAAAGTAGAGCCAGCATCTTTAATTTCCAACACTGTTATAATAAACCAGAAGGGGCTAGAAAATGTCCCAAGATCTAATAAAATCTCTGTTCATAAAGAAAAAAATCAACATAAACAGTTCAAATTTAAGTAGTAGATGGACGTCATTTTGAGTAATCTTAAGAAAAATAGTTTCAATGGTTACAGTTAAAGCCAAAGTATAACAACCTAATGGCCTTGGTAGGTCTTTTTGTTTTGCTTTACAGAGAAGTAACGGATGGAGGAATGGAAAAACTGTGACTGAGTCATGCAAGTAGCAGAACTCAAGATATCTGTACCCTCTATATCTTTTAGAGAATCTGTATCCATTAATCGGAATGGGAGTCTTTGTGTAGTGTCTGTAGATCTACCAGTAGAGTGGGAAGATGGAACATGTTCATTCCCTCTTGTGCGAGAATGTAAAACCAACGCTACTGTGGCTATCATTGGTAATCACACCTATCATGCCCAAGCAATTGCATTGGCAGATGTGAGAAATCTGTCCAAAGAAAGTATTTGACTGCTCTCAATCTCTCTGTTTGTCTCTCTGGGTCTGTGTCTTGGTCCCGGTCTTTTTTTCTTGGTCCTAGTGACTCTGTCTCGGTCCCAGTCTCTCTGTAGGTCTCTGTCTGGGTCCCGGTCTCTTTGGGGGTCCCGGTCTCTCAGACGGTTAGTCTGGGTCTCGATCTTATGGTCTGGGTCCTAGTCTCTTGGTATCTCAGCCTGGGTCTTGGTCTCTCTGTCTCTCTGTTGGTCAGTCTTTCTGTAGGTCTCTGTCAGACTCTCTTGGGGGGGTCCTGATCTCTCTGTTGATCTCTCTGGCTCTCTGTCTGGGTCTCAGTCTCTTTGCCGGTCCCTCTGCAGGTCCTGGTCTATCTTGCTCCATGTCTATCTAGGGGTCTGGATCTCTTGGTAGGTCTCTCTGGGTCTCGGTCTCTCTGCCAATCTCTCTGGAGGTCCCGGTCTTCCTCTGCCAGTCCATTTGTGTTTCTGTCTGAGTCCCACTCTCTGGGGGTCTGTATTGGGAGCCTTGTGGAAGACATTGTATTCGAGGATTTAGTGATACTGAACAGGCCATGTCTGCTCTATTGGGCTTTATGCTTAGGGCTTGAGAATCCTGTATGATGTTAGTATAATCTGTAACTTATATCATTGGGAAAGGTAAACTGTATGTGGATCAAGGGGTGGAATGTAGTGATCCTGACTGAGAGACTGTTGCACGTTTAGGAGTTAGTGATCCACATAACAGTTAACCTGAGCAGGCGCAGGGCTGTGCTGTGCTGCGCTGCACATACAGCATGGCCTTCAGGCCTGTGTTGTGCTGAACAAATTCCCTGGCCGCAGGGTAAACTTAACCAGCTCATTGTAGCAGAGGATCCTGCAGTCAGCTCTGGGGCTCAACAGGGCTCAAGCAAGGAACCAAAGAGAAAATGTCATTCTAAATAGTAAAAGGAAAACTTAAATTCCAATTTCGAGGCAAATTTGGGCTTGTTTGAGCACAAGTATACTGCCGTGGTAGTTATAGTATTCCTAGAAGTGAAGCTGGCTTGAAAGAGAAGTCCAAATGAGGTAAATTTACTAAGACAGATGATCAAATTGCAAGTGACTATTGTAAGCAGTGAGATCTAAATGATGTTCCTAGATTGCTAGTGTGAATCTTTTAAGAATAAGGGAACCTGGGTTATGATTGCTTTTAGCAGTAGCATAAAAGATGCATGTTCTGGCATTAGAAGGTTACCCAATGTTCTGCACAGGGGAGGTACAGGATTCTTTCTGGACCTCAGTAAGAAAGGCACAACAGCAAATAGTGTAATAATAAAATTGCTTTAATAATAGGATAGAAATGGGAGGAGAAATATAGCTAGCAAGTAAATCTTACATCCCTTCAGATGCTGGGAACCCTGCTTTCATGCAGCATCGGACGGACTCCTGGTGGACAGCCATGGCACGCTGCTCAGATCCCATCCACGGAGAGGTTCACCCTCTTCCCTCTACCGTGGCTCCTTATATCTAGTGTAACAAACAAAACTATCCCTCCTGTTTTGACAGGTAGGAATGCTATCTCTTTCTTAATGCCCGCCAGAGCATATATAGCTACATGTATCTAGGAACTGTATCCTGGAACAGTACATACGTAGAGCCTTCCAGCATGATATACCCAGGGTTATACAGCAGTCACTCATGCTAACATAAGGATATCTCAAGCCTTAAACACAAGACCCAATATGGCTGACATGACTAACTCCTCAAATATGTCTTCTGCAAGACTCCCAAGACTCCCTACACACTCCACCCCTTGATCTTGAGCACAGCCATGCTCACCATCTAATAAAAGGCCATTTTTATCAGTTATGTTAACAAGCTGCTTAGCAACACTGTGTTTGTAACTAACTCCCCTGCAGTAGTGATTTTATATCTCAAGGGATCACAACTAATGCAGGAGTAGTTTAAGGCAATCATAATTGACTGTGCCTTAGGGGATACTGATATAGTTGTGGTACCATTTGTCCAGTGCAATATGATACCACCTGTTATTTGCTACAAGTTCCACATGCTTGGCTCTCTATCACCTTCACGATGCAGGCTTAAATTTTGACCTTGAGCTCCTACCAGCCATTGGGCACCACTCACCATTCCATGTTCACTTAAACATTGACATCTTAGCTCCCAACAGCGTCTCCATCGTCCTAAATGATATACCAAGCAGGTGAGGCCTTGAACATTGGTATAATTTGCAGGTTGTCAATGTTAAGAGTGGCTGCCTCCTCCAGCAGCTCTGGCCCGGGACTCCCTCCTGTACAGGGAGGAGCCCAGCCCAGTGTGTCCTGAGACCCCAGGTCTCTGCCCAGGCTGAGGGATGTGGCTGCCACTTTCCCATTTGCAGGTTCAATCAGTAGTGAAGCTGAGCACATATCACAGAGACACACACGTACAGCCATGCACACAGATGCACAAAAGATACTGACACAGCCAGTCACACAGACTGCCACAGAGAAGACACTGCCTTCAACAGCACCTACTTACAGAAATCACATAAAACATAAGTCTAGACAGCCACGTCCCCTTCATCCTCTTCGGCTGGTAGAGATAGAAGTTCACTAGTGAAGGCACACACGCAACACTCTCTATGATAGCATATGTCCATACATTCTGTATGGTATGTCTAAATATTTTGATGGTTTTAATATTTTGTACCAGCCGTGGAAACTGGTTTGCTGCTAGGTGACTGTAAAAGTGAGATTTGGTAAATAATTATTAGAAATCTTATACTAACACTATGATTGAAGCAACAGACAAAAGGATAGCCAAGCAATTAACTAGTAGAGGTAGTTACTCCTAAGTTTTGCAGTTCTTGGCTCTTATGACTAGAGGTTCCTGTACGCTAGATGAGAACAATGTTGAAACTGACCACATGTGATTGAAACTGCATTAAGCTTCAAGATCAAAGAACAAGGACAGGAATAAAGACTTCAAGGACAGCCAACAAGAACTTCAAATGGGTCGGTGGTCACAAAAGCAGCCCTTCGACTCAAATGGATCCTTCATTGCGCATGATCGGATGTAGGCAGTACTATGATAATCAGTTACAATAGTTTTTATGTATATGTATACTAATCTGATTAATATGTAATTAGTTACTCCATATAACCTGTTTGTGCTGAAGCTGTGGCATGCACGCTAGGTGGACTTATCCCCCGTGCATCCAGCGCTGCAATAAAGAATGCCTGCTTTCTAAAACTCCAAAACAAGTCTTAGAGAGTTTCTTCAACCGGCTTTTCAGTATCATCTAAATTCACAAGCACACATACATTTGGGGATCCCCCAAATACTGGCATAGCCCCTCTGTCTGCCTGGTACCCCTGCCCAGATCCTGGGCCCTCTTACCCGCTTCACAGGTCCCTTAATCACTGGCTAGCCCAGGCACGAACTCACACACTCATCCTGTTGCCTCAAGCATTCAAAAGACTGATTAACAAATAAGAAGGAGGTGATATCTTAAAGATAAAAAACTAAAACATGAGAAGTGTGGTATGCTTGCTATTCAAGGACTGTTTAGATTATGTGTACTCAAGGTAAAGCTTATCTAGTTTAAGATTCTGCTTACAATAGAGGATGCTTAAGGAGTGTTTGGATAATAGTCAAGGCACCAGATAACAGACATTTCAGTCACAGAATTGCTAATTAAGGACACACATCCTCCTTTGGCTTTGAGAAACGAGGGGTTGGCAAGAGAAACAAAGACCCTGGTGTCCTCAGATGATGCATAACCATAAAAGGACAAAAGGAGTAGGGGTATTCTTCCCCAAACGACCACCGAAGACCACCAGAGACCCCGGCGCAGGCATAGAAGACTCTGGGATGATTGCTCAAGAGAACAACATGTCATGCTTGCTCAACATAATGAATATACAATAGTTAGGCGGAACATATATATTAGATAGGCGTGGTGTTTTAACTATAGTGTATAAGTATGGACTGAAAACCTCAGTAGTTGTGCTCCATTTGTGGAAATCTTCCACCTTGCACCCTGCGCAGAATAAAGCAATGTCTCCTCTCTAAACATACTTTGTGTGTTTCAGGAGTTACTTTCTGATCAGGTAACTATCCCATGGGCATGCCACACTCACAAGTCCCCTCAAATACCAGCATGGAACCTCTGCCTGCCTGATACCGCTGTCCAGACCCAGGGCCTCATACTCGCTGGCTAGTCCAGCTTGAAGTTTGCTAGAGAATTACACATGCACACCCCCACGCACACCTGGTTTGGAGAAGATACAGCCACTCAGTTCCCTGCCAACAGCCGGCACCAGGCACACAGGCTGTGACCTGCAGTCCTGCTCCAGCCTCTGGCACTAAGCCCCTCACTTGCCTCACTCATGTCAGTCCTCCCCAATAGCTGGTTTTCAGGACACACACTGTTCCTGCCCCAGTGGCTGGTGGCCAAGACACCCACTCGCTCCAGTAGCTGACACCACAGCCCACAGGGCGCCCGTGCCTCAGACTGACTCCAGTAGCTGGCCACAATTCCACTCACACAGGCCTCACCAGCAGCTGGCACTTAGTCCTTGTGATGCCTTGAATAAAGGCATGAGAAGGAAAACTTCACTGTATCGCTGTAGTGATTAACTTTTGCTTGCTTGAGCAACTTCAAAACTTTGGTATGTATGAATAAGATAAGAAAACCTTGAGCTTTGTCAATGGTATGCGCCAAGGCACCAACAGACAAGAGGCCTTGGGCCCTGATGATAAGCCTTGGGTCCTGCTGAATTTTTGTAATTAAAACCTGCCAAGGCCAGCTAACTAGGAAAAAGAGATGACCCACATTGCGCATGCCTGTTACCGAAATCTGGAATAAAACTCCTTAACACCAATGTGAAGTTAAGAAGCAGGCACTTTGTTTATTGCAGCACTGGGGACACGGGGGATCGCTCCTCCAAAGGCATGTCCAACTTAATATCAAAATCCATCAGTTTTTATAGACTTTTTCTGTCAGGTCACTGTTACATAAGCTCTTTACATAAAAATGCATACTATGCTTGCTCTTAAATTTAACCTTTATAATGATTGGTCCTTTGATTATATAACCTTATCAATATTCTTATTTAAAAACAATCATTGGTCAGTTACACTTAGCTCTACTGATTGGAATCTTCGATACTCAAATCGAGATGGGAAGGGTAAGGGGTTTCCAAGCAGCATAACTGGTGTCCCTGACAGTTTCCTTAGTTTCTTAAAACAAAACATAGAAAAACCAGTAACTTCCTGGTGAGGTTTCCATGGTTAGCCATTTCAAACTTCAACAATATTAAGGTTCCTATAGTCACACATAACATAGTTCCTAAAGTTTCTATGGCTACATTTCAAACTTAACAATCCTATACATTATGCTTCACAATTTTACTTCTTAATCAAACCTAACTCTTCTATGTGATTAAATTTTGATTTCTTTATCAGAATATTTGCAACATGCCCAAAGGGCGGATACTGTATAAATGATAACATGAATATGTATGACAGTTTCAAGAACTGTAATGAATATATATATGATTAGAACAATATAAGCTTTGTTTGCTGTAGGTAACGGTATGTACACTAGGAGGAATTATCCCCCGTGCACCCAGCGCTGCAATAAAGAATGCCTGCTTTCTAAAACTCCAAAATCGAGTCTTAGAGAGTTTCTTCGACCAGCTTTTTTGGTAACGCTTGCAGCAAACACACACACAGGATAGAAAGATTACACAGAGAGCTAGCTAAGAAAACAATAAGAAGATAGGATAGAGTGCTGTGATCAGGTTGCATGGCTCAGACAAGCATACTAACCAGCCCTATTTTACACGTGTCTGGGCCCTTTTATACCCCTTTCTGTCTACTCCACCTTCGTTCCTCCCCAATTCCCTTCCCCTGCACATTGCCTCATCGGTTTGCATAGTTCCACCGACCCTCCTCCAACACCATGGAACCTCAGGTTTGAAGTCTTATCAGTTGCCAAGTCATGGTTTGCCTGCAGTTTCTTGATAGCCCATCAATTAGTGTGATTGACCACATTTGTTTCTGGTTACTGTCTTTGTTAAGACTAATTGGTCAGGTTTTATGTCCCTGTGTTTGTCTCTCTCCCTCCCTTTCCTTATCATCCCAATTTGATAAGATCCTTAGTCAGATAATCTTACTGAAAAAATTAAACATTCCTCACACTCCATCTATCCTTACCAATTAGTGTGACTGATCAGGTTTCTTCTCATCACTGCCTCCCTTATCATTTGTTGGTCAGGTTTGTGTCTCTGTATGTTCTTGTTTATGGTTCCTTTGACCAGATACCTTTAAAGGAGCAGGCACTCTCCTTCCACATACCCTTACAGTCAATTCCAGGCTAGTGCAACAGTAAGACTTATCAGGTAGGGCATCAGTATCCACATTCTGCAAAATAAATTGAATTCACTATTTTCTGTAAATCAAACGTTGCAGAACATATTTAGGGGTACATGTAGAGCATTCTAAAATTAAGAATGTAGCTCCTGGCCCTTGGGCTAGGATCTCGGCAGGGACCAATTGTAGTGATCTTAAGAAGGAGACCATTGTACACTGAGGAGTTAGTGATACACATAACAGTTAACCTGAGTAGGCCCAGGCCTGTGCTGTGCTGCACGGCGTGGCCTTCAGGTCTGTGTTGTGCTGCACAAATTCCTTGGCTGCAGGGCAAATTTAACTAGCTCATTGTAGTAGAGGATCCTGCAGTCAGCTCCCACTTAGTACTGGTGATTGAACCACCTGTGTGGCCTTGCCTTTAAAAGTGCAGCAAGAAGCTCTCATGTGAACATCCTTTAGGAATAGAATTGTTTTCTTCTAAGAAAATTATATAATAGCTCAAATGACCAAAAGGGAGGAGCTTCTCTCCACTGACAGCTCTGTGCAGCATGCCATGGAAAAATCCATCCAGGCACCATCTGATGCTGCACAAACGTGAGGTGCCCAACATCTGAAGTGACATAAGATTTACTTGCTCTCCATATTCCTCTTCTTATTCTGTCTTATTAAACCAGTTATCTTAGTAAGCCATTTGTTGTTGGGCCTTTCTTATTGAGATCCAGAAAGAACCCTGCACCGTTGATGCCTTGAACAAAGGCAGGAGAAGGAAAATTTTACTGTATCGCTGTACTAATGAACTTTTGCTTGCTTGAAAACTTCAAAATTTTGGTATGTACTAATTAGATAAGAAAAACCTTGAGCTTTG
The DNA here is from genome assembly GCA_028022735.1 of Gypaetus barbatus. Classification (NCBI taxonomy): domain Eukaryota; kingdom Metazoa; phylum Chordata; class Aves; order Accipitriformes; family Accipitridae; genus Gypaetus; species Gypaetus barbatus. The sequence continues at coordinate 37,093,313 of CM051561.1, read as the reverse complement.
TCAATGGTATGCGCTAAAGGCACCAACAGACATGAGGCCTCGGGCCTGATGTGCGTCAACAGACAAGAAGCCTTGGGCCTTGATGATAAGCTTTGAGTTCTGCTGAGTTTTTGTAATTAAAAATTGCCAAGGCCAGTTAACTAGGAGAAAGAGATGACCCACACTGCGTGTGACCAAAGGGTGGACACTATGTAAATGATAATATGAATATGTATGACTGGAATAATATAAATTTCTGTTTGTTGTAGGTAACGGTGTGCACGATAGGTGGAGCGATCCCCCGTGCACCCAGCGCTGCAATAAAGAATGCCTGCTTTCTAAAACTCCAAAATTGAGTCTTAGAGAGTTTCTTTGACCAGCTTTTTCGGTAACACCATCTCTCTCTCTCACCTCATCCCTTCCCTGCTGGTACAGAACACATGGTCAGAGCGGTAGGAGGTGCTCCATGTCAGAGCAGCTACAGCCCTGAAGGAACTGTGGCCCGTGGAGGGCCCACACCAGAGCAGAGGAAATGAGTAAGAGGGAAGGAGCAGTGGAAGAAAAGAGTGAAAAACAAGGGGACACTGAAGGGGCTGAGTGTAATGTGTGGCAATAACAAGGGGAAAGGAGACTAGGAAGAGAGGAGGAGCAGTGTCTGGAGTGAAGTCAAGCCTGGGAAAGGGTGAGGAAAGGTGTTTTCCCTGAGTGTTTAAATGCTTGTCTTCTTTGTTTCCCAATACCTGAATCAGTAATTAAATGTTTATGTTAATTGGCAATATATTAACTTAAATTCTCCAAGCTGAGTCTGTTTTGCCCATGACAGTAACTGGTGAGCAATTTCCCTGTCTTTATTTCGACCCATTAGTTTTCTTGCTCCCATTTTTCCTATTTTCTCTCCTGCTGGTGGGGGGTGGGTGAGCGAGTGGCTGTGTGGGTGCTAGCTGCAGCCAACTCATGACAGTGACCCAGAGCGTGATCGAGAGAATGAGGAAGAACGCAAGAGCGAGTGAGAGTGAGTGCGAGCAAGAGACTGCAAGTGAGCAAGAGAGAGAGAGAGAAAGCAAGAGCAAGAGAGCCTGAGCGAGGCAGCACAAGCAAGACCATGACTGAGAGAGCATGAGGAAGAGTGAGTGTGAGCAAGATCAAATTAACGCAAGCAAGAGTATGAGGGAGAGAGAGTGAGATGGGGGGGAGAGGGCATGACTGAGAGAGTGTGAGCGAGCAAAAGACTATAAGTGAGCCAGAGTATGACTGGAAAAGCATGGGAGCAAGAGAGCAAGCAAGAATGTGAGAGCAAGTAAGAACAAGCATGAGACTGTAAGCAAGCAAGAGAGCGCAAGGAAGTGCGCGTGAGCGAGAGAATGTGGGTGAGACAGCAAATGAGATTGCAAGCAAGCCTGAGGGCAAGTGAGCAAGACTGAGTGCAAGCAAAAGCACGACTGAGGGAGTGCAAGAGGGAGAGAGCACGAGTGAGAGCAAGAGAGTAAGAACCAGCAAGAGTGAGAGAATGAGAGCAAGATTGAATGAACGAGCGAGAGCACGAGGGAGAGCACAAGCAAGGGAGCTCACAAGACAGAGTGACTGAGAGCGAGCACAAGAGTGTGTGTGCACAAGAGAGCACAAGTGTAGAGGGAGGGAACATGAGTGCATGCACAAAGTGGGCCAGAGAGTGAGTGAGAGAGCATGAGTTCAAGACTGAGTGAGACTGACAGAGCGAGATAGCATGAGTGAGAGCAAGTGACAGAATGAGAGAGAGAGAGAGTGAGAATGGGAGTGAGAGCATGCGAGTGGTAGTAAGAGAGAAACTTGACTTGAACATAAGAAAGTTTTTTCATTGTGAAGATGGTCAAATTCTGGACCAGGTTGTTCAAAGAGGTCGTGGAGTCTCTCTCCTTGGAGATATTCAAAACCTGACTGGAAAAGACCCTGAGCAACCTTCTCCAGTTGAGCCTGGTTTTAGCGGGGGGGTGTGTGTGTGTGTGTGAACTAGAGTATCTCCAGATGTCCCTTCCAACCTCAACTATTCTGATTCTGTGATCCAAGGATATGTGAATAAATAAAATTACAAGATAATTTCTGAAGGGTTTAGTAATTTCAATATTGTATGACTAAAAGTCATGTTTATTACTGCTATTAGGTTGGTAATTTTTCAAGGTGAGATCATACTTTTCAGGTTATATGTGGTTTGTTTTATGCTGCATTTCAAAATACTGCTTCTTGACTTTTCAGTGCTGTACTATAAATCAGCCCAGTAGTAAAGGAATTCTTATTCATATCAGGTTATGCTTTTAAAAATGGGGAAGAAGTTAAGCTTATAATTTTGAATGAATGTAAACCGTCTTGAAGCTCTTACATTCTGATCACATCTGGTTTATTTGATTAGTCCTTTAAGAAAATAAATCAGATGAAAGTGTGCACAGTACACATCATAGTCAATGTATATACCTCTAGATGTGTAACTATGTACAGAGAATTCTTTCCCTGGTATTTCTTTTTTTGTCTGGTTTGTTTTTTTTTTTAACATCTCGCTAACCATACATGCTCGTGCTTCTGTTATGCCTTCTACTTTTTCATATATTTTATTATTTTTAAGGGAAAAAAAGTAAATTATATTTTGGTAATATGTTTCTAACATCTCAGCATCTTTATAAAGCCAGTTTGACCCTTAAATCATTGGAGTTTTTTGTTCTGATTTTTTTTTTTTCCTTGAAGTTGCTATCTGTCTATCTGACCAGGTGCAGTGCAGTAGTTAGACTAGCAAATCACACTCAAGAATGCTAAATGCTGGGATCTCGTGCTCTCTGAGCAAGAAAAATATTATGTTGGATAGTCAATTAGTGGGATTTGGGGTAACAAGCCAGCGAACACACATTGTAAGCATATGCCTCTGTTATGTTCCTCTGTAGAATGTTTCACAAGAACACTCTGAGTTTTACTTCATTTATAATTACACAAATAAATCCTCAGAAAGTATTGGTGATGCAGGAAAAGTATAAGGCAATCAAAAATTAATTAGATTCAATTCCTGTGTGCTGGCAGTGGGGCAACTATGAAGGCAAGTTAGGGAAAAACTCAGGTGAAGTCAGAGTATGAGTAGAGCCTGTGCTCTAATTCAGGGACTATAGACAGTGGTCGTGAAAGGCATGAGCCTTGCTCATGGATTGGAGGCTAATTCTGACTCCCCCATTTCTGTTCCTGCAATCCCTCCAAAAAAAAAGGGGAAGTACTTCATAGTTTTTAAAGCATTCAAAGGGCAATCTTAGGAATTATTGCAGACCATCTCAATTGCCAAAAAAACAACTTCAGATGAGAAATGCAGCATAGTTTCATAGCCTCCTGAACAATCCTGGTATTTTTCTTTTCTAGGACACAAAGCTGGAATCCTGTTAAGCATCACTGAGTGGTTGCAAGAGAGAACAAGTGTGCAACAGTCTTCCTACTTTTTCAGTCCTCCCTAAATTGGGTTTGGGAGTGCTGTAAAGGATGTTAAAAAAGCCCCAAATCCAGTAGACAGACCAATGCATTCCTCCTTCCTGGCCACTGAAGGCCAGCCTGGTGTACTCTAAGACTTGGGAGGTCTCTCTGTCCCAGTCTGATGGATGCAGCTGCTGTTTCTGTTTGCAGGTCTGGCCAGTAGTGAGGCTGAACATGTATTCCAGAGAGGCGCATACACAAACATGTGATGCTAACACAGGTGGCCACACAGTATAATAGACAGAGCAGTGCCTTTAGCAGCACTCACATATAACACTACCAGAACTCACATAAAATATTAAGTACAGCGCGTCAAATCCCGTTCCTCCTCTCTGGCTGATCAGGATTGAAATCGCTAGTGAAAACACACACATCCTCACTCTCTAGATTCACAAGCACACACACATTCATAGATACCTTGAATATTAGCATAGGCTATAAGTCCATCTAATATCCATGCCTGGGCCCCTTACCTGGTGTGCAGGGTCTCCTCTTACTCACCAGCTAGCCCAGCTTGATACTCACTAGCAAACAGATGCATGCACTCACACACTTGTCTCACAAACACCCCCACAATCATGGAGCCCTTGAATATTAGCACAGGTTTTCAGTCCACCTAATGTCCATGCCTTGCCCCTGCCCCCCCCCCCCCCGCCCCTTACCTAGCCACTGTCTCAGACCATGAGTCTTTCTAGATGTGGGTCTTCTACTTGCTGGCTAGTCCAGCTTGAAGTTTGCTAGCAAATTACACATATGCACAGGATGAAATTTACTGGAGAAAAATAAAAACACCTAGGTGTGACCATCAACAAACCCCTACAATGGAAGAAGGCTCAGAGAAGATAGGCAAAGGTGATGTGCTCAAGAAGCTCAGTGAATACTGTATCTTCCTAAGCCAGACAGACCAACATGGGGGGAGGGTATATGTGGCTCAGCCCAACACAGAGCATAAAAATCAAACAACCACCCAAATTAACTTTGAAGACAGCAATGGGCTTGAGCTGGCTTCAACCCATTTATTCTCTCCCAGCAACTGGGGATGTGTGGTGGTGAGCATATAGACACCAGTAATGGGAATCACATTTGTATTGTGATCCAACTGTATGTTGCAATTGCTATACTGTGCTTGTATTGTTATTTCAGTATATTGCAGTATCACTCCGCTAAATCAAAATGCAATGTAATGTCAAATACCTACAAATAAGTAAATTTGCTATTAAACATTAAACCCTCCTCTTCTGAAATATGTAAAAGAACCTGGTCAGAGAGTATTGGACTCTGACATTAATAGGCGAGTAGGCTGGGGGTGGGCAAGCATTTGGGAGGGGGGACAGCCAGTGATACCGAAAAGCCGGTCGAAGAAACTCTCTAAGACTCGTTTTGGAGTTTTAGAAAGCAGGCATTCTTTATTGCAGCGCTGGATGCACGGGGGATAAGTCCACCTAGCGTGCATACCACAGATTCAGCACAAACAGGTTATATGGAGTAACTAATTGCATATTAATCAGATTATGTATACATATACATAAAAATGATTATAACTGATTATCATAGTACTGCCTACATCCGATCATGCGCAATGGTTCTTCATTTGAGTCGAAGGGCTGCTTTTATGACCACCGACCCATTTGAAGTTCTTGTTGGCTGTCCTTGAAGTCTTTATTCCTGTCCTTGTTCTTTGATCTTGAAGCTTAACGCAGTTTCAATCACATGTGGTCAGTTTCAACATTGTTCTCATCTAGCGTACAGGAACCTCTAGTCATAAGAGCCAAGAACTGCAAAACTTAGGAGTAACTACCTCTACTAGTTAATTGCTTGGCTATCCTTTTGTCTGTTGCTTCAATCATAGTGTTAGTATAAGATTTCTAATAATTATTTACCAAATCTCACTTTTACAGTCACCTAGCAGCAAACCAGTTTCCACGGCTGGTACAAAATATTAAAACCATCAAAATATTTAGACATACCATACAGAATGTATGGAAATATGCTATCAATTATCACCAGGACAGATGATCCAAACTGACCAAAGGGATATTCCATACCATATGATGTCATGCTCAGCAATAAAACTGTGGGGGGGGAGTTTTTCCAAGGTAGCTGCTGCTCGGCGACTGCCTGGGCATCGGTCTGCTGGTGGGAGGTGATGAGTGATTGCTTTTGCATCACTTGTTTTTTCTTTCTTGTTTTTTCTTCTTCACTTATTAAACTGTCTTTATCTTGACCCACAATTTTTTCTCTCTTTTGCCCTTCCTATTCTCTCCCCCATCCTGCTGGGTGCGAGTGATCAAGCAACTGGGTGAGGGCTTAGCTGTCGTTATAGTTGTTATACCTGTTTAGCTGCTACTTGGCAGGCTGTTACTTGCTGTTGCTGGTCACAATGTTGACTTGTTTGCTCTGGTTTATTTGTTCCCTCACCCCGTGGCGTGCTCCCTCTCTTTCTGTACATCAAACTCCAGGACTTGTTAATGGCTGCTTTTGGCGTTTCCTGTTTGCTGTGCTGTTTATCACTTTGTTTTTCTTTGCCTGGGAGAGCTATGATAAAAGCACTGGCCTTGAGCCTAATCTGGTATTTAGCCCCTGCATTGCTGCTGTCCCAGTACTCCGAGAACCATCTCGTGGAGACAATTAACAATTACACCTTCCTCCTCTTTTCTCTGAGCCACTTTGTGGGGGAAATGAAGAATAGCACCTTCCCCTTCTCCTCCGGGGTAGAGGTTTTCTGCCTTGTTACAATGGCCCTTCAGTTTCTTGAACATCCAAGAATGCTCATATTGGCGTGCGTCATAAATCGGATTTTGGCTTTTCCTAAGCTTAACCAACTGCTTGGGAATGCCATGCAGGGATGTGCCCTGAGGCAGTCAATTCATGGGTGGCAAGGTGCATGGGAGGATTTGGGCAGGTACCTAGAGAGTGATTTTCACCTCCAATTGTTTGGGATTTCACACCTGAACAGGCATGGAATCCTGTTGAAGTGACAGAACACTTGAAGGAAGGATGCCTTGCCTATAGCAAAGAGATGCAACAACTTCTAGCACTGTGCTGGGGCCTGACTGATGCCTACCAAGCCTGTCCAGCACCCTCAAAGGAGCGAGAGGATGTCTGGATCTGAGGACATACAAACAGACATTGTGGCTAAACCAGAGGCCCAACCCTCAACTATAACAGTTGCTCCTGTAGCCAAGAAGAAACAGTGGAAACAGAAGTCAACTTGCTTAGTAAGGGAGGAAGCAGCTCCTCCTGAGAGGGAGCAGGAGGAAGAACCAGAGGAGGCAGCCTGTTCTGTAGCAGGACAGCCACAAGAACAGGAGGGGGAAGAGACAGAAATCATAAATGAGGCAGAAACCACCTGATCCCTATCCCTGAGTGAGCTGCAAGATATGTGGAAAGATTACAGCCATCATCCAGGTAAACAGATTATCACCTGGTTGCTCCAGTGCTGGGATAGTGGGGCCAATGATCCCACCCATGGAACTAGAGGGTAAGGAAGCCCAGCAGCTGGGATCCCTTGCTAGGAAGCATGGAATCAACAAAGGGATCGGAAGAGGGGCAGCAATCCACAGGCTCTGGAGGCAGCTCCAGCCAAGTGTGAAGGCAAGGTATCCCCTCAAAGAAGATCTTGCAAAACTTCTGAGGCAAGTGGACCACCATTGAGGGAGGTATCCAGTATCTGAGGGAATTAGCAGTGGTGGAGGCGATCTACAGCAACCGGGACAATAACCAGGTCTCCAAAGATCTGGATGACATCCAGTGCATGCAGTCCACGTGGCCGAAGTTTGTATGGAATGCACCAATGTTTTACACCAGCACCCTGGTGATAATGGACTGGACAGACATCGACCCACCAACTGTGGATAGACTGGCCTATCAGCTCTGGCAATTCAAAGAGAATGTCTCTTCCTCTCCGACCCTGTGTCTTGGCTGTGAAATAACTGTCCCAACAGTTCCAGCAACTCAAAGAAAATCTTCCTCCTTGCCCTTACAGGCTGGCGTCTCAGCTATCAAGAGTGCCATACAGAGTCGACCTTTCTCTGTTTAAAGGAAAGGGAACCATGGGTACACGCCACATGCCACCCTGTGAGAAATCTGTCCAAAGAAAGTATTTGATGGACAGTATCCAGCTATGAGGTTGGGAGATACCTAAGTAGCATCCTCCAAAGCCAAGCAGAACAAGAGACACAAATTGCAAAATTGTTAGGAGGCCTAGATACCCACTGGGAGGCAGAGATTGAAGTGTTACATCAACATGGGAATATACTGAAGACTGCTCACTGTGTAGCCACTGCAGATGAAGCACATTTGTATGATATATTCTCTAGCTGTAGCCCAAATGCTAATGCCTTGTTCCAACTCCTCATTCACCCCATTGTTGTATTTGTTGTGCACAACCATGGGGAGGACATGGGGAAGTGGGACAATGCACCTACCTTGAACCTAGAAGCTCGTGTATGTGAATTATGAGGAAAAACAGCATCCAAAAAGGGTCCATCCAGGAAGATGACTGCTCCGATTGCTGTTGAGCAATTCCCCAGATACAGTAGAAGGGCTGATCCCCCTTCTGATCCTGATGAAGGGACTTCTGGTTTGCAATTAGGGGAGTCAGGTGGATCTAGGGGTGCCCTGTCCATGACTGCCACCTTTTCAGCTTAACTTTCTGTTTAGCTTTAGTGAACTGAATAAACCATTCTTAAACCCTAATCGGTGTTAACTAAATTAGTGAAGGTCTGCATATTGATGGGGCCAGTGTATTCTGGCTGAAATGATAAACCCCATGCACTAAACCACATACCTTTGTTATTAAACAGGAATACATAATTTTCTTACTAATGCCTGATGCAGTGAGAAGTATAAAAATGAAACAAAAATATCTCTAGAGTCTTATAATTGTTAACAAGGTTTTTCTGTTCATGTCCTTCTGTGTGTTAGAGGAAAATATATCTCGCCAAATCTGACAGCCCGAGAGAGGCAAGGCTGCTGCAGCTCCATGTCTCCAGGTCCAACCAGTAGCAAGGCTGAAGAGGGATTCCCAGCAGGCACATGCCCACAAAGCACACATATACACCACATATATACATTATATGCATGGCTGGCCACACAGATCACAGACAGACTCACAGAGCACTCCCATGAACACAGATAGTGTTGTCCTAAAAGCGGATTCGTTACCCGGTGTGCAATAGCCCAATCTCACACGCTCAGGAGAGATATTGCTTTTATTCAGGCCTGGGTGCTCGGTGGACTCGCCACAAATCAAGCACACCAGATTCATCAGGTGTGTCCCTTTTATACAGTAACAATTGCATATAATTTATTAAACTACTCCTACCTAGTACATATTCAAACTACCTAATGCATATGCATAGGATTATATAACCATGATACATCAAATGCCTTCTCTGCATGCACGGGGGTCTCAGGTGCTCTTCGGTGGTCGCTGGGGAGGTATCCCCTCCTCACTTTGACCGCTAAGTCGCTCTGTGCCGGGTCAATGGTTTGTTTTCCTGCCAAGAGGAACGTATCATCAATCAGAAAAGAATAGAAAGGGTCAGAATGACCTTGGCTACTTCCCTAGGTACTATTAAAATTGTCTGAAGTTGAAAATTATTAACTAACTTAATTTAAAACAGGATTTTCCTCATTCACCCCATTGTTGTATTTGTTGTGAGCACTTATAATCTTAATTATCATTGTTATAGTCCTATATGTAAAGATTTAGACACTGTCACAGAGGGTGTCATTTATGATGCAAGTAACTTCCAACTATATATCATTACATGAGTGAGAGTTATGGAGATGTAGAGCAAGGGGTGGAATGTGTTTTGGCCTGCTGAGCTGACATCACTTGAATAATTAGACTGATGTCAAAGGTCTGCAGTTTCACAGAATCACAGAATGGTTGAGGTTGGATGGGACCTCTGGAGGTCATCTTGTCCACCACCCTGCTCAAGCAGAGCCACCTAGAGCCAGTTGCCCAGGACCATGTACAGACAGCTTTTTAATATCTCCAAGGAGGGAGACTCCACAACCTCTCTGGGCAACTTATTCCAGTGCTCGGTCACCCTCACAGTAAAAAAGTGTTTCCTGATGTTCACATGGAACCTCCTGTGTTTCAGCTTGTGCCCATTGCCTCTTCTCCTGTCACTGGGCACCACTGAAAAGAGCCTGGCTCTGTCCTCTTTGCACCCTTCCTTCAGGTATTTATATACATTGATAAGATCCCTGCCGAGCTTTCTCTAGGCTGAACAGTCCCAGCTCTCTCAGCCTTTCCTCATAGGAGAGATGTCCCAGTCCCTTAATCGCCTTTGTGGCCCTTTGCTGGACTTTCTCCAGTATGTCCATTTCTCTCTTGTACTGAGGAGCCCAGAACTGGAAACAGGACTCCATGTGTGGCCTCACCAGTGCTGAGGAGAGGGGAAGGATCACCTCCCTCAACCTGCTGGCAATGCTTTGCCTAATGCAGCCGAGGATGCCATTGGCCCTCTTCGCTGCAAGGGCACATTTTACTGCTTCATGTTCAACTTGGTGTCCACCAGGACCCCCAGGTCCTTTTCTGCCAAGCTGCTTTCCAGCTGGGTGGCCCCCAGCATATATTGGTGCATGGGGTTGTTCTTCCCCAGGGGCAGGACTTGGCACTTCCCCTTCTTGAACTGCATGAGGTGCCTGTCAGCCCATTTCACCTGCCTGTCCAGGTCCCTCTGAATGGCAGCACGATGGTGTATCAGCCACTCCTCCCAGTTCTGTGTCATCAGCAAACTTGCTGAGGGTACGCTCTGCCCCAGCATCCAGATCATTAACGAAGATGTTAAACAGGACTGGACCCAGTCTTGACCCCTGGGGTACACCTCTAGTTACTGGACCCCAACTAGACTTTGTGCCACGGATCACCACCCTCTGGGCTCAGTCATTCAGCCAATTTTCAATGCACCTCACTGTCTGCTCATCTAACCCATACTTCATCAGCTTCCCTATGCGGATGTTATGGGAGACAGTGTCAAAGGCCTTACTGAAGTCTACGTAGACAATTGTGGTAGGTTGACCCTGGCTGAGTGCCAGGTGCCCACTAAAGTGGCTCTATCACTCCCCCTCCTCAGCTGGACAGGGGAGAGAAAATATAACAGAAGGCTTGTGGGTCAAGATAAGGACAGTTTAATAAAGTGAAAGCAAAGGTCGTGCGTGTGAAAGCAAAGGAAAACAAATGATGTTATTCTCTACTTCCCATCAGCAGGCAATGTCTGGCCACTTCCTGGGAAGCAGGGCTTCAGTACGCATCGTGGTTGCTTCAGAAGACAAAATGTCCCCCTTCCATATCCCTTTACTTAGCTTTTATAGCTGAGCTGCCATCATATGGTATGGAACATCTGTTTGGTTAGTTTAGGTCAGCTGTCCTGGATATGTCCCCTCCCAAGATCTTGCCCAGCACCAGCTTGCCATTGAGGGGGGCGAAAATGTTGGAGAGACAGCCTTGATGCTGTGCGAGCACTGCTCAGCAGTAGCCAAAACACTGGTGTTATCAACACCTTTCTAGCTACCGATGCAGAGCACAGCACTATGAGGGCTGCTATGGGGAAAATTAACTCCATCTCAGCCAGACCCAATACAATCTCCACCCCTTATTCCATACCATTTGCGTCATGCTCAGGTCCCATATAATTTAATGCACATATCTTCTAACCACGCCATTGTGTTTAATTCTCATTACTGAAATCCCTTCTTACCAACACTTACAACTGAAACTACATACTTAAACCACCTTTATACCCAACATACAGATTTATACATTCTTATTAACTGCTATCCCCTGTCCTTTAACAGATAGATATTCCATGGGCTTCTTCCATTCCTCCAGATGTTCACAAACAGGCTATGACTTCCCATGGGAGGAGCAATCATAGAATCAGAATCATTTAGGTTGGAAGAGACCTTCAAGATCATCGAGTCCAACCATCATCCATGCCCACTAAACCATGTTACAGAGTACCCCGTCTATGCGCTTTTTGAAAACCTCCAGGGATGGTGACTCAACCACTTCCCTGGGCAGCCTATTCCAATGTCTGACAACCCTCTCAGTAAAGAAATTTTTCCTAATATCCAATCTAAACCTCCCCTGCTGCAACTTGAGGCCATTTCCTCTCGTCCTATCTCCAGCCACCTGACAGAAGAGACCAGCACTCACCTCACTAAAACCCCCCTTCAGGTAGTTGTAGAGAGTGATAAGGTCTCCCCTCAGCCTCCTCTTCTCTAGACTAAACAGCCCCAGCTCCCTCAGCTGCTCCTCATGAGACTTGTGCTCCAGGCCCCTCACCAACTTGGTTGCCCTTCTCTGGACATGCTCCAGCAACTCAATGTCTTTCCTGTAGTGAGGGGCCCAAAAGTGAACACAGTACTCGAGGTGCGGCCTCACCAGTGCCGAATACAGGGGAACAATCACCTCCCTGCTCCTGCTGGCCACACTATTTCTGATGCAGGCCAGGATGCTGTTGGCCTTCTTGGCCACCTGGGCACACTGCTGGCTCATATTCAGCTGGCTGTCAACCAGCACCCCCAGGTCCTTCTCTGCCAGGCAGCTTTCCAGCCACTCTTCCCCAAGCCTGTAGCGCTGCATGGGGTTGTTGTGACCAAAGTGCAGTACCTGGCACTTGGCCTTGTTGAACTTCATACAATTGGCCTTGGCCCATCGATCCAGCCTGTCCAGATCCCTCTGCAGAGCCTCCCTACCCTCAAGCAGATCCACCCTGCCTCCCAACTTGGTGTCATCTGCAAACTTGCTGAGGGTGCACTCAATCCCCTCATCCAGATCATTGATAAAGATATTGAACAGAACGGGGCCCAACACCGAGCCCTGGGGAACACCACTTGTGACCTGCCGCCAACTGGATTTCACCCCATTCACCACAACCCTCTGGGCTCGTCCATCCAGCCAGTTTTTCACCCAGCGAAGAGTACACTTGTCCAAGCCATGAGACACCAGCTTCTCAAGGAGTATGTCATGAGAGACAGTGTCAAAGGCCTTGCTGAAGTCAAGGTAGATAACATCCACTGCCTTTCCCTCATCCACTAGGTGGGTCACCTGGTCATAGAAGGAGATCAGGTTGGTCAAGCAGGACCTGCCTTTCATAAACCCATGCTGACTGGGCCTGATCCCCTGCTTGTCCTGGACTTGCCTTGTGAGTGCTCCCAAGACAAACCGTTCCATAATCTTCCCCGGTACCGAGGTCAGGCTGACAGGCCTGTAGTTCCCCGGATCCTCCCTCTGACCCTTCTTGTAAATGGGAGTCACATTAGCAAGCCTCCAGTCCTCTGGGACCTCCCCTGTCGACCAGGATCGCTGATAGATGATGGAGAGTGGTTTGGCAAGGACCTCCGCCAGTTCCCTCAGTACTCTTGGATGGATCCCATCGGGTCCCATAGATTTGTGAGTGTCGAGATGGCATAGTAGGTCACTAACTACTTCCTCCTGAATTAAGGGGGGTATAATCTGTTCTTCATCCTCACCATCCAGCTCAGGGGGCGGAGTACCCTGAGGATAACTGGTCTCCCTATTAAAGACTGAGGCAAAGAAGGCATTAAGTACCTCAGCCTTTTCCTCATCTCTGGTGGCTACATTCCCTTCTGTGTCCATTAAAGGATAGACATTCTCCCTGGGATTCTTTTTACTGCTAACATATTTGTAGAAACTTTTTGTTGTCCCTTACAATAATGGCCAGATTTAGTTCTAGCTGAGCTTTTGCCTTTCTAATTTTCTCTCTGTGTGATCTAACAAGATCCCTGTACTCCTCCCAAGTTGCCCGCCCTTTCTTCCAGAGGTGATAAACTCTCCTTTTTTTCTTGACTCCTAGCAAAAGCTCCCTGTTAAGCCAGGCCAGTCATTTTCCTCAGTGGTTCGACTTGCAGCACATGGGAATAGCCTGGTCCTGAGCCATCAAGGTTTCCTTCTTAAAGAATGTCCATCCCTCCTGGACCCCTTTGCCCTTCAGGACCGTCTCCCAAGGGACTCTCTCAACCAGTGCCTTGAAGAGGCCAAAGTTTGCCCTCCGGAAGTCCATAGTGGTGGTTTTGCTGACCACCTTCCTTGCCTCACCAAGAACTGAAAATTCTATCATTTCATGGTCGCTAAGCCCAAGATGGCCTCCGACCACCAGACCTCCCACCAGTCCTTCCCTGTTCGTAAACAATAGATCGAGCAAGGCTCCTCCCCTGGTTGGCTCACCTACCAGCTGTGTCAGGAAGTTATCTTCTACACACTCCAGGAACCTCCTAGATTGTTTACTCACTGCTGTGTTGTATTTCCAGCAGATGTCTGGAAAGTTAAAATCCCCCATGAGAACAAGGGCACACGATTCTGAGACTACTGCCAGCTGCTTGTAGAATGATTCATCCGTCTCTTCCACCTGATTGGGTGGTCTATAACAGACTCCCAGCACAATATCTGCCTTGTTGGCTTTCCCTCTAATCCTCACCCATAAGTACTCCACCTTGTCATCGGAATCGTGTAGCTCTGTACAGTCCAAACATTCCCTAACATAGAGAGCCACCCCACCACCTCTTCTACCTTGCCTATCCCTTCTGAAGAGCTTATAGCCATCCATTACAGCACTCCAGTCACGGGAGTCGTCCCACCATGTTTCTGTGATGGCGACTAAGTCGTATCTATCCTGCCGCACGATGGCTTCCAGCTCCTCCTGTTTATTGCCCGTGCTGCGTGCATTGGCATAGATGCATTTGAGCTGGCCTATCGAATCCACCCCTAACATCGGAATGCTGCCCCCAGGCTCATCTCTGGTACACCTAGTTTTATCCCTTACCCCCTTCAAACCTAGTTTAAAGCCCTCTCTATGAGCTCCGCTATCTCACGAGCGAGGATTCTTTTACCCCTTTGAGACAGCTGGATACCATCTGTCGCCAGCAAGCCCGGTGCCGTGTAAACCTCCCCATGATCAAAAAACCCAAAATTCCACCGATGGCACCAGCCTCTGAGCCATGTATTAACCAGGTGTGTTTTCCTGTTCCTTTCAGTATATTTCCCTGCCACTGAAGGGATTGAGGAAAACACTACCTGTGCTCCCGATCCTTCCACTAATCGTCCCAGTGCCCTGAAGTCCCTTTTGATTGCCTTTGGATTTCTCCCTGCAATCTCATCACTGCCAACCTGCACAACCAGCAATGGGTAATAATCAGAGGGCCGAACCAGACCAGGGAGTTCCCTGGCAATGTCTTTTACCCGGGCCCCAGGGAGGCAGCAGACTTCCCTGTGGGATGGGTCAGGTCTGCATATTGGGCCCTCTGTCCCCCTCAGAAGGGAGTCACCTACGACAATTACCCTCCTTTTTCTTTTTTCAGAGGATGTGAGAATGCGTGGGGCTGCCCGACTGAGTCTAGGCACCTCTCTAGTTAGGGTTTCATCTGCACCCTGATCTTCATTGACCTGGTCCCCAAGTTCCAGAGCCCCATACCTGTTGCGTAGGGGCAACTGGGAAGGTGAGGGAGACCGGGAGGGGATACGCCTGCCTCCTCGAGCAGGGACCTGTATCCATTCCCCTCCATCACTTAGGTCCCCTCCTGCCTGGTGGCAAGAGGGCAGGGGAACCTCCGCTTCTTGCGGAGCCTCCATGTGCCGCCTCTGCCTCAGGGATGGTAGGGTGTGGGTCCACCAATCTATCTCCCTCTCACATTCCCTGATACCCCTCAACTTTTCCACTTCCTCCTTCAGTTCTGCCACCAGGCTGAGCAGATCATCCACCTGGTCACACCTCACACAAGAGGTGCCTCCGCTGCCCTCCATCATCAGGGATAGACTCAGGCACTCCCCGCAGCCAGAGACCTGGACAGCTGCATGTTTACACAGGAGCTCTGTCTGTGTCGCCACATTTTTCCTAACAATGGCTTTCCCCCGGGTGGCAACCATACCTGGGTCTCCCTCTGGGCCGACGCTCCCGCTTGAGTAGCCTTCTTGAGCTCGGAAGAGGAGGGCTGCGCCCTGCCTGCGCGAACTACCGCGCGAACTGCCGCACCACACTCCTGGTGGCTGGCGCTCCTTAGGGCCGCTTAAATCTCCCGCGGTTGCCCCTGGCAACGCCCACGCCGCGTCAGCCTCTCTCTCTCTCGAGAGCCGCCGGCTCTGGACGGGTCCCCCCGCTCTTCCCCGGGGCTCCTGGGCCCCAGGAACTCCCCAGTCCGCCTCAATCTAGCGCTTAGCCGCCGACCCACCGTCGCCTCTGCTGGCCTCGCCTCTGACTGAATGCCGCTAACGGTTACGCCGCGTTTAAATCTCCCGCGGTTGTCTGGCCACTTCTTGGAAAGCAGGGCTTCAGTATGCGTAGTGGTTGCTCTGGAAGATGAAAATGTCCCCCTTCTGTCTCCCTTTACTTAGCTTTTATAGCTGAGCTGCCGTCATATGGTATGGAATATCTGTTTGGTTAGTTTAGGTCAGCTGTCCTGGCTATGTCCCCTCCCAAGATCTTGCCCAGCCCCAGCCTGCCATTGAGGGGGGCGAAAATGTTGGAGAGACAGCCTTGATGCTGTGTGAGCACTGCTCAGCAGTAGCCAAAACACTGGTGTGTTATCGACACCTTTCTAGCTACCGATGCAGAGCACAGCACTACAAGGGCTGCTATGGGGAAAATTAACTCCATCTCAGCCAGACCCAGTACAGATGGCGAAACAGAGAAATGGGAACACCTCATGGAGTGGCTGCATGTGAAGCGTGGCCACTCGGGGAGTAAAGACCTGTACAAAGAGGCTACTAGTAGAGGATGGGCCGTTACACGAGAATTATGTAACACTGTTATTTCTGCATGCGGTCAATGTCGAGTTCGTTTGGAAAAATATAACCCTTTAAAAGAGCAACCCCTACATTTAAGGACAAACAAAGGTTTATGGCCAATGTGGCAAATTGACTATATTGGCCCCTTTCGGGTATCAGAGGGAAAACAATATGTGTTAGTGGGAGTTGAGGTAGTATCAGGACTAACACAAGCTGAAGCCGTATCTAGAGCAACAGGAGAAAATACAGTGAAAAGTCTTAAAGTATGGTTTAGCTGCTTACCCAAGCCTCAATCAATTCAATCTGATAATGGGAGCCATTTCACTGCTGGAGTAGTGCAAGAATGGGCTAAGGGTGAGGAAATCCAGTAGGTTTTCCACACCCCTTACTACCCTCAAGCTAACGGTATTGTGGAGAGAAGGACCGGACTTCTAAAACGAGCTCTGAGGCCCCATGACCCAGGGTGGGCCTCGCAAGTACCTGAAGCAGTATACCGAATCAATAGCCGGTGGGGGGCAAATGGCTGCCCCCGACTCCTAGCATTCTGTCCCACACCTCCTTCTATTGTTCCAGGGACGAAAGGCAGCAAAGACCCCGCATGCTTGCTCCACTATGCCAGACAACCAGTATTAGTGGAACTGCCCACTGTGGGGCACGTGCCCCTAACCCTAAAGACCCCCCTTAACCTTTATGCCTGGGTGGCCACGGATGCCCATGGGAAAGAACATAAAATCAACACTTGGTGGATCATTCCTTCTTTTTGATGACTGGTTCCATTGGACCGAGTTCTGTTTTGTTTTTCCCTTCTAGGGTCCAATCCGGAAGATGAAGGAGAAACCGATAGAAGAGTCTGAGACAGATGTTAATTCCAAGTGTTTTGATAACTTGTGTAGTTAATAGCTTGCTGTATTTTGCAATATGTATCTGTTATCACCTCGAGTGCTGTTTTGGAAGACCCTTTTCCTCACCCTTGCTACCGCAGGAGGAGGAGGAGATGGGTCACCAAACCTCGCTTGGGAAATAATTCGAGGTTTTATTAGGCTGTGGGGACCATCAGGACCAAGGTTTATGTATCTCCTTACCTTGAGCAGCTGAGGAAAGACTGAGGTTTTTTTATGATACCAGTGGATTTGTCATTTATCTTTAACATGAGAAATGCTACCTCTCCAATATACATGACAGCGCACTGGATAGATAAACAAATATGGGTAAAATGGAAGGATCTTCCAATGATAAGCGATCCTGTATATCAAGAGTGGAAAACTCCCCCCAATATGAAGCGAGATTTATCACTATATCACAGTGTTTGTGAATTTAAAATCCCAACCTTTGATGTTACTCTCTTATCCCTAATAGGCGGGTTGAATCCCCTAATCACTTCAAGCCGTGGATCTTTACCAAAGGCTAATTTGACCTTTAAGAAGGTTGAGGGCACTTGACCAGGCAGACACTACCCTTGGGATCCCACATTTGATCCCTTAACCAGACCTGATTTTTATGAAGCCAACTATACGGTACAATGGAATCCCAATTGGTGTATACAACTTCCAAACACAACAAATGTATCCTCAAGAAATAGCTGCAATATTACGTGGGCCTGGTCTCAATCTACTTTTGGACAAACTTTTGTGGATCCCAAATTTGACCCACCTATTAGAACCTCAGAAAGCCCCCTTTTTAATTGTAGCAGAGTACTTATGTGTAAAACAGGACCTGGAAATCCTCCTGAGACTTGGTTCATAGCTGGAATCAGAACTTTAATTCGTGATGTGTACTTGCTGGGGCTACCCTTCCAAGGGCTGGAAACATAAAGATAAATCTTGCAATACAACTGACCTCACTCGAGGAGTTGATTGTGGGCTGCCCCACACCCACTATCCCATAAAAGGGACAGCCCTGAATACTAAGCCATGAGTCGTTATATTAAATACCACTGATAACTACAATTGCAAAACAAGCATATATCCAGCTCCTTTAGGGTTAGCACGGGGATGTTCTCATTGGGAAATTCTACTCATATTTAACATTATAATATTGTGCAGGATTAAAATGTGGGGTAGGGATCCCTTCGTTATGTCCCTCGAGAGTATTTAAATTCTCTGCACCTGCAAAAAGAGCATGTCGAGAGGCGGAGCCACCTAAAGAACGACCCGGATGGGCAGTACATGGAGTCAGTATACCAGATTACTATACTGTGGGTCAGTTTCCTTAATGTTCAAAAAAATATTTACTCCATATGTAACCCTCAAAAGACATCAATTTGTCTTAGAAAACATCACCTGGCAACTGCATTTATTAAGTAATTGGACTGGGTATGCTTTTGGAGAATTAGACTTACAAGTTCAACAAGTGTCCAAGATGACCCTACAAAATAGGTTGGCTTTAGACATGTTATTGTTAAAGCAACAGGGTGTATGTGGAATGTTAAACCTCACTGAGAGGGAATGCTGTGTTACCATTCACAATGCCACAACCTCTATTGAAGAGGCCCAGGCAAAGATGAAAGAGATTGCTGATCAAACAGCTGAATTATTTCAATCAATGCAGTCAAAAGACTGGTTTGACAGACATTCCCCTGGATCGTGGTTCACATCTATTTTGGGATCTTTAGGACTCACGGGGTGGGGAAAATGGCTTGTAAATATTGGGCTTATGATATTAATTGGATTTATATGTTTAATAGCAGACCTTGCCATAGTAAGATGTATGATTAGCCGCTTACTATCCTCAGCTCGCTCTCTCTCTTCTCCTACTGTTTGCTATATTAAAATCACCACAGATGAAGATGATATGAACGAGAATCAAAGTCCAATGACTGTTTGAGCTACGGGGTGGTGGGAAGGTCTGGCAAATTATAGCCAATGTCTCAAACATTCGTTAAAGAACTTTGGTGGAGAAGATGGCCTCTGTAAAAGCGCTGGAGTTGTGTGAACAAGAAAATGTGGCTGGAGGAGAGGGCCCCACGGAGGGTGGGACCGAGCTTCTCCAAAGCTGCAATTCCTTCTCTTAAGCGACCATGAGAAGAAGCACAATGTATGTGCCTGGAGGAAAGGCCAGATAGCAGTCATGCCTGCAGGGAGAGAGAGGCAACTCCCCAATGACCCTCCAAGCCCACCAACCCATTTCCAGAGAATCCCGGGAACATGAAATGCGCACGTCGAGACCACCAACTCATTTCTGGAACGCTCCCAAGCTCACACTGTGCTTGCTCAATGATGGCAAACCCCACCTGTGGAGGACCTCGGCTGGACTGAGGGGCCTGGGGAGGATATTGACCTTGACAAGATTACAGTGTACCCTTGAGAGAACAAGAAAGAATGAGAAGCATGCCTGAGAAACTAAGTTTAAGGAATGTGTTGACCAGTTGCAGTTGTGATAAGGAACTTGAAAAAGTCACCCAATGAGGGGTGAGAAAAACAACTTCTGACAACTTTTGACCAATAAGGGACAGACACATGTACAAGGTAACAAGTATAATGGGTATAAATTTGCTGGCTTGGAGTAATAAAAAAACTTCTTTGCTTGTACTATAAGAATGCGTACGTGTCGTTTGTCTGTCTCAACCATGACACCCACCTACAGGGGCGGACCCTTTAGGTATAAAAGAAGGGAGGACGAGTTCTTGGCGTGCGCCCTCCAGAACTGGATCTCTAGGCTGGCTGGACCAACGCTGGACCCAGGACTGGTGAAATCCTTTTCTTCTCTCTTCCTCTCTCTCTCTCTCTCTCTTTTCCACAGTCTCTACTACACCTTATCCTTTTAAACATAAACCATGGACCAAGTCTGAGACTAGGAGTGGATCTAGCCGCCCCTGGGCTCCTCTTTGAGAAGGAGTCCAGAAAGCAAGGGGGTCCACTCTGAACCTCGTGACTCAACAGGAGGGCTCTCCTTCTGACACAGTTTCATGTTCCTTTTTCCACTTCTTTTTCTACACCTCCCTTCTCTTTTCAAACAGCGGCTTAATGACATGATGCAAGGTTCATATTGATAAGTTCACTTGTACTTGGGCAAGGTTAGCTAGGTTGAATAAATGTTGATTGTTGTTTGAACTCCCCTGGTGTCGTTTCACCTTAATTCTGACAAAGGAAATCCACAAACCTGAGTCGCTCCAACCTTGGGCTGCAATAGGGAGCAGGGAGGAACAAAGAGTGGGGGGAGACAGAAAAGGGTGTAAAAGGGGCCAGTCGTGTGTAAAACAGGGCCAATCAGTACGCTGGTCTAGCTGAGCCCTTTGCCTGATCACCACAGTCTATCCTATCTTCTTCTATCTTATTCTTAAATGTTTTCTTAACTATCTGTCTGCATAGTCTCACTCTTTGTCCCGTGTGTATGATGTGTGCTGCAAGGACTAAGTGCCAGCTACTGGTGAGATCTACGTGTGTCTGAGTCAGACCAGAGGTGTAGGCGCCTACTACCTCAGTGTCATGGTTGAACCCCAGCCAGCAACTGAGCACCACGCAGCCGCTCACTCACTTCCCCCCCACCCAGTGGGATGGGGGAGAGAAACGGAAGGAAAAAAAAGTAAAACTCGTGGGTTGAGATAAGAACAATTTAATAGAACAGAAGAAACTAATAATGATAATGATAATACTAATGAAATGACAATAGTAATAATAAAAGGATTGGAATATACAAGTGATGCACAGTGCAATTGCTCACCACCCGCCGATCGACGCCCAGTTAGTACCCGAGCGGCAATACCCCCCACCCCCACTCCCCCCAGTTTATATACTAGATGTGACGTCACATGGTATGGAACATCCCTTTGGCCAGTTTGAGTCAGCTGTCCTGGCTGTGTCCTGTGCCAACTTCTTGTGCCCCTCCAGCCTTCTTGCTGGCTGGGCAGGAGAAGCTGAAAAATCCTTGACTTTAGACTAAACACTACTTAGCAACAACTGAAAACATCAGTGTTATCAACATTCTTCTCATACCTAACTCAAAAACATAGCACTGTACCAGCTACTAGGAAGACAATTAACTCTATCCCAGCTGAAACCAGGACACTGGGGTGTCAGCTACTGGAGCAAACAGAGGACCTAGTTGGAGGGGCCATAGCCCTGTGGATCTAGGGAAGGTTCTGCAGCCTTTGTGCCCAGAATGCCAGCTACTGGGGGCACTGGCATGAGTGGACGTGGGGTCAGCCACTGGAGTCCGACTGGGGGTGTAGGTGCTTTCTGCTTGTGGTGTTGGCTACTGCAGTGAGTGGGGTCTCAGCATCAGCTGATGGAATGAGTGGGGATCTTTAACTTCCAGCTACTGGGGTAGGAATGGTGTGTCCCCCAAAAACCAGCTACTGGGAGGGACTGGTGTGAATGAGGTGAGTGAGGGGCTCCTCAGCACCGGAGGCTGGAGCAGGACTGCACACCACAGCCCATGTGCCTGGTGCCAGCCACTAGGGCAGGGGGGTGAGTGTCTGTATTGTCCCCAAACCTGGTGTGTGGAGGGAGTGTGCATGTGTATTCACTAGCAAACTTCAAGCTGGGCTAACCGTCGAGTAGGAGACCCGTGAAGCAGATAAGAGGGCCTGGGATTCGAGCAGGGGTACCAGGCAGACAGACGGGCCATGCTGGTACTTGGGGGATCCCCAAACGTGTGTGTGCTTGTGAATTTAGAGAGTGTTGTGTATGTGCCTTTGTGGCAGTACACTCCCCCCCACCCCCAGCCAGAAACAAAACTTCTCCAGGCAGGGAGAAGAGGAAAAAAAACCTAAACCCTGGAGGCCGCAGGTTGAAATTTGAACTGGCCAATCGAGACATGCTAGGTACACTGAGGTGACCTTCTTGGCCAATAGGGATTAAAATGACCACAGATCAGATTCGACAAGGGTATAAATGGGGTCCCGCCAGAGGACATGTGGGAATCAGTCCTCCTTGGAGCAGCGGGTCTGCAGTCGGGGACTCCCCTTTGGGTTGGGGCACCGCCCGAGGTAACTCCTCAAGGGAGAGAGCCCTCAGCTTTTAGGTGAGTGATATGTGCATTTTGAGTCATCACTTCTGAATCTTAAGGATTCTTAAGTAAGTCGGCTGTGTAGTACTAATTCCCCTTACATCATTGAGCCTGTAGTTCACTACTGTTACCAGAGTTCTAACTAACTTTTCTACTGAGGAATAAATCTGAGCTTTAACACCTGTTGGATTTGGTTATGCGTGCGTCCATAACAACCTTCACTAGTGAACTTCTGCCTCTGCCAGTCAGAGGAGGAAGGACTTGGCTGTCTATGTTTATGTTTTATGTGGGTCCTGTATGTAGGTGCTGTTTGTCGTGGTTTAACCCCAGTCAGCAACTAAGCACCACGCAGCCGCTCACTCACTCCCCCCCCACCCAGTGGGATGGGGGAGAAAATCGGGAAAAAGAAGTAAAATTCGTGGGTTAAGATAAGAACGGTTTAATAGAACAGAAGAAACTAATAATGATAATAGTAACACTAATAAAATGACAATAGTAATAATAAAAGGATTGGAATATGCAAGTGATGCACAATGCAATTGCTCACCACCCGCTGACTGACACCCAGTTAGCCCCTGAGTGGCGATCCCCCCACCCCCACTCCCCCCAGTTTATATACTAGATGTGACGTCACATGGTATGGAATAGTCCTTTGGCCACTTTGGGTCAGCTGCCCTGGCTGTGTCCCTTCCCAACTTCTTGTGCCCCTCCAGCCTTCTCGCTGGCTGGGCAGGAGAAGCTGAAAAATCCTTGACTTTGGACTAAACACTACTTAGCAACAACTGAAAACATCAGTGTGTTATCAACATTCTTCTCATACCTAACTCAAAAACATAGCACTGTACCAGCTACTAGGAAGACAATTAGCTCTATCCCAGCTGAAACCAGGACAGTAGTTTTGAAGGCAGTGCCTTGTCTGTGGCAGTTTGTGTAACAACTGGCCATGTCAGTGTCCTGTGAATGTCCTCTGTGTGTGTGTGTTTCTGGGATACCTGCTTCAGCTTTGCTACTGATTGAACCTGCAGACAGGAAAGTTGCAGCTGCGTCCCTCAGCCTGGGCAGAGACCCTGGGTCCCAGGGCACATCGGGCTGGGCTCCAGCGGCTGGGCAGGAGGGAGTCCTGGGCCAGAGCTGCTGGAGGAGGCGGCCACTCTTAATATCACATTCTCTACAGCAGTGAACAAGTCTTTCCAACTCAGTGTAACATTTTTTATTATGAGGGAAAATATGGTGCATGTAGAATATTTTTTAAATATTTGAGGTTTCATTTTGCTAGAATATCTTATCTAGGCTCCCTTTCCTATGAAAGGTTGGACCAGATGATCTTTCGAGGTCCCTTCCAACATGGGCTATTCTATGATTCTAAAATAAAAAGTATAGACATCTAATATAATATATTGAGTATATTCAAAAGAGGGCTGATACTGACTGTGGACAGTTTCTCTTGTTTTGCATGATAAATTAAGCATTTAATAAAGTAACTCAGTGCATTTTTATAAAAGATTTTTTTTTCTCTTTTAATGTATTTGTCTTAAACTGAGCTCTCTTATAGAAATGCTCACTGATTCCTGCCCACTCCCTACCATTAGAATACTTGCTTTCCCTTTAAGGCCTTAAGTACTTATACCCAGTGCTTACACATATTGTTTTGTTTGCATATAAAATGGCTGTTTTCCTCCTTCAGTCTGCCTGTTGCTATCACACATACTTTGGAGCAGGAACAGTTGACTGGAGAGCCTAGAAGCAGGTAGCATGCTGAGGCTAGTACAATAATTACAAACTAGTTAAGCGTGCAACTAATTATTCAGTTGACTCAAAAAAAATCTACCAGTTGAGGAATAGAAAGTCTCTCTTTGCTCAAACATCAAGCCTTTGAAAGCAGATTAAAAGCTCTGCTTTCCTCATAAAATTCTGCTAAAGCCATTTGTGAACAGGGAGATATCAGCCCAAATGGAAAGGCTTAAAATTGGAAATGAAAACTAGCTATGACAAAGCAGAGGACAATAGCTGTGTCTGAGGCAAGGACAAACTTCTGGATTATCCTCTGTAGTTAGTGGGCTGTTGCTGCTTGAGGTAAGAAAACTTTCTAAAACTAAGAAAAAGCACAACTGTTTTAATTATGTAATGTAGGAATCTTTTTTTTGTGAGGCTTCTTGTATGGTTGAGTGCTCTCCTTTGTGAACTAACTTGTGCCTTGGCAGGCTCCAAAGCTGCTGGAACTGTGACACTCAAAATTTTGTTTATGGGCAAAGAGAAAGTACACCTTATATACATAAGTAAACCCAAAAATTTCTTGTTAATGTAATTCAAATCTTGAGAGTCTAATCATTATTAGTCCGGATCTAATTGTTACAGGAAAAGAAAGAATAATGATGTAGTTAAAACTGTAACACACACACCTCTTAGTTTCTATCCCTTTTCCTGGTGTTATGCTTACTCTTTCACTGCTCTTCTGGGTCCTAAGGTCAGTGGTTTCATTCTGGTGGTGGTGGGGGAGTGCTTATGGTGAGTTTTTAGCATCTGGAGTCCATGGCCAGGAGGAATACGATGTTCATGTTGATGGTTTCTTTGTTTTTTTTTTCCTCACTTGAGGATTCACTTGGGATCATGTTTATATGTTTGCTAATACACTTTTACACCTTTCTCTGTTGGTGAATGAAACATGCAAGTAACCTTCATGTGTAGCAGCTGATCACACCCCTGTCTTTACTGCATATTGTTATCTGTTAACCAAATTACAAATGCTTGAAGTGTAAGTTATTAACCACACAACTCCCTTTATTGCTTTACTGTATTATCACTGATAGTTTTACAGGGCCTAAAGCCTAGGAAAAGAACAATTCAAAATAGTTTCTGAAAGCTTTCCTGCCCCCACCCCCCAAAACAAAGAATACTTCATGAACTTTCATACATAACCCCCCCCCCCCCCAAAAAAAAAAAAAGACAGTCACCTGTTTGGTAGTTATGCTTGCTTTCCCTTTAAGGTCTTAAATGCTTATACCCAGAAATCTCACTTTGTCAGTGCTGATGTAAAATTCTGCCACAGCCCAAATTAAACAGAAATAGTTTGCAAAAGATTAAAAAACCTGTTAATCACGTAGTTTGACAACCAGAGGAAGCTGTATTACTGTTTGAGCATTACAGAGAGAGATCAGTTTTCATATGTTTGCAACAGAAACAAAGCAATACAAAAGCAGAAAACTTGAGTATACCAAATTTGCAAATAGAAGGTCTTTCAACAAGGAAGAACACTTTTAAAGCTTGAGATAAAATTGCTGTTTCATTCCTTCCACCTTTCCATTTCAAGGCACACACATACACAGGCACAGTCCCACTTTGCACTGGGTCAGTTTACACTGAAGTTATATATTCAGTAGCTATTCTTATGTTGATGAATGAGATGATGTTCATGTTAAAGCTGAGCAGTAAAATGGTTGGCAAAATAGTTTGTGTAGACTCAGTTTAAACTTGAGGTTCAGAAAGAAAGTCATCCTCATCAGAAATTGGCAGCTTTGGCAGCTTCTATTTAAACTCCAAAGATAATTTAGAACCCCAATATATTTGGAAGCTTAGTTCTTAACCCTCTGTAGTGTATCAAGCAAGAGAAGTAGCTTTCATTGGCCCCTTCTTGACTTCCATATTATACAATGTGCACAGTGAAAAATTTGATCACTGGGACTATTAGGAAACATTGGAAATGATAGAATAAGCTACTAGACCAATATACAAATATTTTTTTACTTCGCATTTGTCTAGTTATTCCACTGTGGGTAAATTTATCCACCAGCATATAAACACTTTAACTTGTTTAGAAGTATATTCAATTGCATCAAGATTTAGATGTATTGCCATTTACCCCATAAATATTGAAGGCCGTTAATAAGACTAATTACCTTTCACACTAAGCAGTCACTAACAATATCACCCATCTCCCTACTGAAATGTAACTGCTGCTTTGAATTCTCTCCAAGTTTCATGGTACTCCATGTTATTCACAAAAAGTTCCATAAATTAATCTATTCCCAGAGACTAAGTGACTTCAAATGTACAAATACCCAAGTGAATAGAGGGGCTTCAAAGGAAGGTAACATTTTTCATAACAGCTTTAGCAAGAATTCATATGTTGCATTGATTATGCCCCAGGACAGGACCGAACGATGGTAATTCAGATGGGCTCCTCTGAAAAGATGCATCAATTTTTTATCACGTTCTAGCCAGATTGTCACAAAAACTTTTGAAAAAGACTGAAATTCACCACCAATTTGAGATTGCATGCGAGCTTTTACAACATTCATTGGGAAAAATAAGGATCCCAGCATAGCACCCAACAGCCCTCCACAGATAAAGTCATTGACCAAGTGAGTGCTATAAGAAGTTGCTTCAGGCAGACATTGTTTGATAGGTCCTCGTAGGCCAAAGAAGAGGATGTTACTGCTTCCATTCCGGAGCAGAATAGGCACCAAACCCCGATAATATTCTCTAATCCCATAGACTTTTAGTACCTTGAAAGCCTGGTAAGTGTTTGTAAATTTGTCATGATGTTTGTAGTCCTGAAGCAAAGTCTGGACTCGTTCAAAAGGTGTAAGAAGGGCTTCTGTGGTCCCTGCAAGCACTGCAGCCATGCTGAGAGTTAGAAGTTCAGGTGCACTTGTGTGACTATGGAGCAAGGAGGAGAAATCTTCATACAAGCCAAACATTAGAGCCAGGGTGGTCGTTTTTTGCATTAATGGAGGAAGGATTCCACGATAGAGATTTCGAATTCCATCTTTCTGCAGCTGATGCACTGCATCCTTTGTTTTCAAGCCATACAACTGTTGTCGAAAGAGGACCTTCTGGATGGGAAAGGTGACTGCTATATTGGTGAAGGCTGCACAATAGCCACAAAGATAATGTTTACCAGAGCTACCCTTTATATGATGGCTGATATCTTGCTTTGAATTTGTTGGGACACAATCTTGTGAATCCATCTTTTTTTCCCCTTAATATATAATTTAGATTTCTTTTCCTATGTCAAAAAAAGAAAAGAATGTGAACAAAATGGCATGTGACACAGATTTTTTAGTTCACACACACATATCATGCACACTGTTCAACATCCCACTGTTCAACATTTTACGTCCTGAAGAAACTTCATTAAATTCAGTGGAACAGTGTGACAAATGCTTCATCTGATAGATGATGCAAAATGCACAATTTTCTACACCAGATCCAAGGACCTGAAAAACTAGCCATTTTTTTTCCTCCCTTTATGTTTTGTTGATTAAAAACAAACTAAATTAAAACAAATAGACATATGAACCCCTCCAGTGCCACATTACAGCTGAAACTGTCAGGGAGAAATAGGAAGTTTACACATTAAGTTGCCAGTACAGTATTGAGAGAAGGAGAGTTAAAGGAATCTTAGTAGATATAGATGTAGATAGGAACTGTTTAATAATTATCTAGTTTGTAATGAAGTTAAAGGAATTTCAATAGAAGTAGACATAGCCCAAGGAGATGAAAAATGATGTTTAACGTTTACATTGTTGAAACTAATTGAAGCAAGAGATAGTTCCTGATAAGAATCAGGAACCGACCCCAAGAACCAGCCAAGACCGGCCTCGTGATTTGGATAAATGCCAAGGAGCGACTGAGTCTGCGCAGGGACAGAAGGTTAAAAGTTTACCATGAGGAAGACACACAGCCTTCATCTTCACGACCCCCGACGACCACCACAAGGAGGCACCGCGCAGGCGAAGTCGAGAGGAATTTAGGGAAACGACTCCTTGGAACTAATTTTAATATGAAGCGGGGACAGGTCATGCATATGTATAGGCGTATTGGGAAATCTTATGTATATGCAACACTTGATTGTTTAAATTTGAAGTGAGTTGCCGCGTCAGGCGCGCACGACTTTGGTGGGACTACCCCCCATGCTGCCCAGTGCTGAATAAACATACCTACTTTACAATCTCACTGATTGTGGAGTCTGTTTCCGCACGTCAGTATGTCAAGGAATTAAAATGCTGAATGTTCTATTCTAACACTAGTAAGATACAATACAAATTACCAAGGTTTTGGAAAACACACACACACACTATACACAGCTTAGCATTACAAATTCTGATCATTCCTGCTCGTATTTCCCTGTGGCAGACAACAATGAATAATTTAAATAAGAATTTTAATTATCAGCATTAGTTTACTATAGAAAAGTAAAAGAATATAGAAAAGCTAAAGAATACACTGAGCTCTGCTGGAGCTAAGATCCTGAAGGACACAGTGAACAGAGTTTCATTAAATAAAATGGAGAATTAGTCCTTAACAGGCCATACATGATCCGCCACTGTTGCATAATATTGTGCTCTTTAATGTTTGCCAAGGAACAGCACCATAGAAGCGATTTATGAAGATGAAGCATTTATCCTGATATGAAGTTATGACAGTAGTGAGGAATTCACATTGGGGAGCTTGTACCACTTCATCTATACTAATATATATTGTTCCTAGGATCAACTTAGTTCTATCTGCATATAGTAAAATAGCCACACCCACAACTAAGCTACAGTCTTATGTGGCACTCCACTTTTATATTGAGTTATACCAACTCCACTACTGCATTGGGTAAGATTGTCACTCAATAATAAAACATGTAAAACACTGAGGATTCATAAGACTTTTGAACAACTAGTCACCAGTTGTGTTGGCAATAGCAACCTGCGGCCAGTATCACTTCTGATTTCTTTTGAGGAAAAAAATAAGAGATCTAACTCAGTTTTATAAGGTACATATTTCTTTCTATGGAGTAGCTGGATTTATGAAGTAAGGAGCAGTTTAAAAAAATAGCGTTACTTTGATAATCCTCATGTAGTTTAAATAAGTTCTCACGCTTATGATTTGAGAACTTGCAATGATCAGGCAATGCAATTTTTCTCAGAAGTGTTTATGACAGACCCTTTGCTTTCAGCTGTAATTTCACAAGGCCTAGCTATGTCACTGTGCTGGTTTTGGTTGGGATACAGTTAATTTTCTTCATAGTAGCTAGTATGGGGCTATGCTTTGGATTTGAGCTGAAAACAGTGTTAATACAGGGATGTTTTAGTTACTGCTGAGCAGTGCTTACACAGCGTCAAGGCCTTTTCTGCTTCTCACCCCACCCCACCAGTGAGTAGGATGGGGGTACACAAGAAGTTGGGAGGGGACACAGCTGGGACAGCTGACCCCAACTGACCAAAGGGATATTCCAGACCATATGATGTCATGCTCAGCAATAAAAAACTGGGGGAAGAAGAAGGAAGGGGGGACATCCAGAGTTATGGCGTTTGTCTTCCCAAGTAACTGTTATGCGTGATGGAGCCCTGCTTTCCTGGAGATGGCTGAACACCTCCCTGCTGATGGGAAGTAGTGAATGAATTCCTTGTTTTGCTTTGCTTGCGTGCACAGCTTTTGCTTTACCTATTCAACTGTCTTTATCTCAGCCCACAAGTTTTCTTACTTTTACCCTTCTGATTCTCTCCCCCATCCCACTGGGTGGGGGAGTAAGCAAGTGGTATTAATTGGCAGGCTCCTGTGCTTGCCATGGGGCTTGCTTGCCCTACTGTATATTAGAGTCTAGTGCTCGTTAGTGGCTGCTTTTTGCTTTTGTTGCTTGCTGTACTGCTTATCATCTTACTCTTCTGTGCCTGGGAACATTTTGATAACAGCAATGGCAATGTGCCTGGGCTGGCAGATAGCCAGGGCATCGCTGCTGTTTCTGTGCTGCTGTACTGGACAGGCTGGAACTCCAGTGTGAACTCGAGTCAAAGGGACTGTGGATGAGTCCACGCAGGAGCAGGACACCCAGAAGCGTCTGTGGCCGTGGATAAGACCACGCCAGAGCAGGTATATCTCCAAGCGTCTGTGGCTGTGGTTATGTCTGTGCCGCAGCAGGTATACCTCTGAGGGACTGTGGCCCAAGGATAAGTCCATGCTGGAGAAGGTACACCTTGAAGCATAAGTGGCTGTGCACGAGGTCATGCTGGAGCACCTCAAAGTGTGTGGCCATGGACAAGCCCACGACAGAGCAGGTACACCCTTGGAGGGACTGCAGCCACGGGTAAGGCCATGTTGGAGCAGGTTCACTCCTAAAGGGACTGTGGCTGTGGGTAAGGCCACGCTGGAGCAGGTATATCTCTGAAGGCATTGTGGCCCATGGAGAAGGCCACGCTGGAACAGGTGCACCTCAAAGTGACTGTGGCTGTGGATAAGTCTATGCCGCAGCAGGTACACCCCTAAGGGACTGCAATCTGTGGATAAGTCCAAGCTGGAGCAGGGGCAAGGGGAGGAGTTCATTGCAATGTTAAACCCTATAACCTGGCCCAAAGGGACCAGAGGTGGAGATTGTAATGGAAATACCTTTAAATTGTTGTAACCCATGATTTGAGTTGCATGTTATAGGAATTACTATAGCAGGAACCACCTGAACCAACAGAGGACAAGCCTTACAAGAAGCAGTGCAAGTGCAGCAGTGACCTGACCCGAGCTGGCTTTGGTGCCCAATAATTCCACGCAACACACCACCTCTCCTGTCCTGAGTGACTACCATAAGAGATGGAATCCAAAGTCATGGACTAAATGAACTCAATGGACATTTTGTGGACATTTGTGGACATTTTATGGACATTTTAGAGGGGTGGTCAATAGACCACGAGTGGTGGAGTACATGAGCTGCTTCCCAATTAAAGTTTATTACAGGGGAATCAGTTACAGGGGAATCAGTTCTCAGAAGTAATAAAAGCTTTGGACCACCTGTGTTCCCAATATGCACAAATTTCTGCAGCCATTACAATAGCCAATTTCTGTGCAGAAGTCCACCCCCCCCGCCCTGAGGTTTCAGAACACAGTACAAGGGGACATAGGTGGTTCTGCTTTTGACAGGTAACGAGATCATCTAGACCAGCGGTTTCCAAACTTTTTTGATCATGCACCCTGTCAGTCAAAAATTTTTGAGCATGCACCCCAAATATATGTATTTATAAATTATACACATGTACTACTGTACTAATATATTATGTGTTATAAAATATGCACAAAAATAGAAATTAAAAAGGATGAGATAAAGATGAAATAAACAATATATTAAAATAATTTTTATTTTATATATTAACAGTACAAAAATATTTTCTTCCCACACCGCAATGGATTGTCTTGCATACCCACTTTGGAGACCACTGATCTAGACTGTATTTGTGCTGTCCTTAGAAATCTAGCCAGAGACTGAATAAAAAAGTCCAGCATATTCCCTGATCCAAGGTCCATCCTTTCAGGTTCCTATCACTTCCATACCATTCTGCAGTATATAACATCTAGTCCTTCTAAGAAGACTAAGAGTTTAACAAATTTACCTGCCTAAATGACTATGGTCTTCAGAATGCCAAGACTTCACCCACTAGATCGAACACACAAAGGAAAGAAAAAAAAATTTGTACCCAACATCCTTTTATATCTCTGTGTTCATAACACTGGTGAGAGATGTTATGCTATGTGATAAAAAGCTCATCTGCACACCCACAAAGGAGAACAGAGAGAAAATGGCAGGTGGAGGAGCCCAAATAATATCCTGCCCTGGCTCCTCCCAGGCCCATCACAGGAGAGCTATCAGCCCATCAGACTCATCTCCACAAGCCTAGAAGAGCACAGAGGCACAAAGGCAGGTGGGCAACCCAAATTAGGGACTCAGAAACAGACACCCTGTCTGGACCCCTCCCAGGACTGTCCCAGGAGAGCCTCATCCCCAGTACCTAGATGCGATATCCATCAAGATGAGTACAGCTAACAGAAGCAGCCAACAGATGCAGCAGTTTGCACAGCAGTCTCTGGGTTCTGCTTTGGGAGCTTCTGAGGACAGGGTCCAGGATCATTGGGGAACTCCTGGGAACCCTCTGAGAAACTTGAGATTTCCTGCTGCTGCCAAATAAGGACAAAGTAAGGGGAGCCACAAGGGCATGGGCCTGAGGAAGCTCTAGCAGCTTCTAACAAGCATGGTCAGCTGCCCTTGACCCAAGGTGCCTGGAGCTTTTGTTACAGCTACCTGCTGATTAGAGAGGGTCAAACCCCCTTTTAGCTGGTGCTAGGGAGAGGCCTATAAAACAGCCAGGCCTGGAGTACAGCCTCCCAGAGGCAACAGCTGTTGCAGAGGGGGATCTTCATCACAGTTCAAACCAGCCTATATGTTTTCAGGTATGGTGGTGACATGCCATAGGGCATATTCCTCAGCAGGTATTAGAGCAGCTGTCCCTGCCAGGGCAGAGGCTTTGACCTAGACAGAGCTTTAGATGGTGGATGCAGCCTTGCAAGTATAGGCTGTAGGGAGTGCCTGGGGCCTTTCCCTGAGGCTGGTAGAGGTGGCATTCTTTCCTGCAGTCACCAAGTGGAGGAGTTACAGGAGGAAGTCAGCAGGCTGTGCAGCATCACCGATAATCAGAATCTTCTCAGAGACACAACAGCTTCAAGAGCCCTGCACCCCAGCTGCAGTGGAAACACAGGCAAGAGTCTGTCCCTAGCAGAATGGCAAGTGCAACCTCTGGGGAAGGTGAAAAATGAAAGCTGGTGACTTCTGGCAACAAGAGGAAGGCTACCGGCTCCACCTGAAGGCTTGCAACTATGGAACAGATTCACTGCCCTCAAAGCTGAGGAGGAGTTGGGTGTGCTTTCAAGCAAAGCATCTAGGCCAGCTGACCCTAAACCATGCAAGATCACCAGGAGGAAGTGGTGAGTGATGATAGTGGGTGACTCCCTGCTGCGAGGGATGGAGGCACCCATCTGCTGACCTGACCTGTCATATAGAGAGGTTTGTTGCTTGCCAGAGGCCTGGATCTGAGATGCTATGGAGAGACTGCTGAAGCTTGTCCGACCCTTTGACTATTACCCGCTTCTTCAAAAGTGACTACAGAGCTCTGGGGGTGATAATCAGAGGTATGGGGGCCTAGGTGGTGTTCTCCTTGATCCTGCCATTGAGGGGAAAGAGTGTGAGAAGGAGGGGACTGATACTGCATACCAATAACTGCTTGTGGAGCTGGTGTCAGCAACAGGGTTTTAGTTTCTATGACTATAGGTCCCTGTTTAAGGATGAACATCTGCTTGGGAGAGATGGGATCCACGTCACTAAGCAGGGTAAAAGATCTTTGCCAGCAGGATGGCTAACCTCATAAGGAGGGTGTGAGAGACTGAAAGAGTTAATGTCTCAAACATTGTGGTGGGGCAAGTTCTGCTTAAAGACAAACCCTGCACAGCAAGGAACCAAGGTGAAAAGCCCATCAGCTCAGACATCAGCAACAGGAGGGGGAGGGCGTGCTGGAGGGTGCACAGCTCCCTGGTCTGATAAGCTGTTCTGATACAAAGATCAAACAATGGCCATGTCTGCAGGGAAGGAGAAGCTACTCCACAAAGGACCCCCAAGCCCAAAGGCTCACAAACTGCTCATTAACCTGACGAGTTTGGGTGCCTGCCCGAAGGAGGGGCAAGGATGATAAAAGGACACAAACTGAAGGCCCGGGCACGCAAGCCCACCGGAACTGGATCCGTCGGCTGACTAGACACCTCGGCTGACTGAACCAACGCTGGACCCAGGACCGGTGAAATCTTTCTCTCGCTGTCTTCTTCTCTCTTTCCTTTTCCTTTTCCACAATCCCTACACCTCATCCGTTTCAAGGTATAAACCGTTGACCAAGTCTGAGACTAAAGAGTGGATCCAGCCGCCCCTAGGCCCTTCTCTGAGGAGGAGTCTGGAAAGCAAGGGGGTCTGCTCTGAACCTCGTGACTCAACGGGAGGGATCTCCTTATTCCCTGAACTGATGTATATGGTTACACAGTTTACAGAATGTCCTGGTTTCAGCTGGGATAGAGTTAATTGTCTTCCTAGTAGCTGGTACAGTGCTATGATTTTGAGTTCAGTATGAGAAGAATGTTGATAACACTGATGTTTTCAGTTGTTGCTAAGTAGTGTTTAGACTAAAGTCAAGGATTTTTCAGCTTCTCCTGCCCAGCCAGCGAGAAAGCTGGAGGGGCACAAGAAGCTGGCACAGGACACAGCCAGGGCAGCTGACCCAAAGTGGCCAACGGGGTATTCCATACCATGGGACGTCACATAAACTGGGGGGAGCGGGGGCGGGGGGTTATCGCCACTCGGGGACTAACGGGGTGTCGATCGGCGGGTGGTGAGCAATTGCACTGTGCGTCATTTGTACATTCCAGTCCTTTTATTAGTACTGTTGTCATTTTATTAGTGTTATCATTATCATTATTAGTTTCTTCTTTTCTGTTCTATTAAACCGTTCTTATCTCAACCCGCGAATTTCACTCCTTTTCCTGATTTTCTCCCCCATCCCACTGGGTGGGGGGGAAGTGAGTGAGTGGCTGCGTGGTGTTTAGTTGCTGGCTGGGGTTAAACCACGACAGTCCTTTTTGGCGCCCAACATGGGGCTCGAACAGGTTGAGATAACGACAAACCTGGCCAGAGCTTGTTAAAACAAATTTGTTATAAGCATTCATTATATTGGTCTAATAGTTGCTGGTCACTATGTTGATTTATGTGTTCTTAGAGTTGTTGCTCTCATTTTTAAAGTTCTGTTATGTATCACTTCGCTTGCTGTATGTAGTCCCTCTTCTGCTGCTTATCATCCATGGGAGGTGGATTAAGGTTTTTGTTTTGATGTATTGTATGACACTGGTTTATGGTATGATAAAGTCATCGGCTGTGGGATTAATCCGGTATTTGCACTCAGCATTGTCACCTTTATACTCTGGGAGCCATCTGTGGGAAACTATTAATAATTACACCATTTACCTTTCCTCCTCGGAGTGCCAATCTATGGGTGGGTGTATTGGCTTTGCGTGGCAAGGTTTTGGAGGCGGGGGGGGTTACAGGGGTGGCTTCTGTAAGAAGCTGCTGGAAGCTTCCCCTGTGTTCGACAGAGCCCATACCAGCCGGCTCTAAGTTGGACCCGCCGCTGGCCAAGGCCAAGCCAATCAGTGATAGTGGTAACGCCTCTGTGATAACATTTTTAAGAAGGAAAAAAAAGTTGGGAGAGACAGAGAGAAACGGCAGCCGGAGAGGGAGTGAGAACATGTAAGAGAAACAACGCTGCAGACACCAAGGACAGTGAAGAAGGAGGGGGAGGAGATGCTCCAGGCGCCGGAGCAGAGATTCCCCTGCAGCCCATGGTGAAGACCATGGTGAGGCAGGTTGTCCCCCTGCAGTCCATGGAGGTCCATGGTGGAGCAGATCTCCACCTGCAGCCCGTGGAGGACCCCACGCCGGAGCAGGTGGATGCCCGAAGGAGGCTGTGACCCCGTGGGAAGCCCGTGCTGGAGCAGGTTCCTGGCAGGACCTGTGGATCTGTGGAGAGAGGAGCCCACGGAGCAGGTATTCTGGCAGGACTTGTGACCCCGTGGGGGACCCACGCTGGAGCAGTGTGCTCCTGAAGGACTGCACGCCATGGAAAGGACCCATGCTGGAGCAGTGCGTGAAGAACTGCGGCCCGTGGGAAGGACCCACGCAGAGAAGTTCGTGGAGGACTGTCTCCCGTGGGAGGGACCCCATGCTGGAGCAGTGGGAAGAGTGTGATGAGTCCTGCCCCTGAGGAGGATGAAGCGGCAGAAATAACGTGTGATGAACTGACCGTAAACCCCATTCCCCGTCCCCCTGTGCCGCTGGGGGGGGTTGGTAGAGAATCCGGGAGTGAAGTTGTGCCCGGGAAGAAGGGAGGGGGTGGAGGGAAGGTGTTCTGAGATTTGATTTTATTTCTCACTACCCTTCTGTGTTGATTTGTAATAAATCAAGTTAATTTTCCCCAAGCTGAGTCTGTTTTGCCCGTGACGGTAACTGGTGAATGATCTCTCCTGTCCTTATCTCGACCCAGAAGCCCTTTGTTGTATTTTCTCTCCCCCGTCCAGCTGAGGAGGGGGGAGTGATAGAACGGCTTTGGTGGGCACCTGGTGTTCAGCCTGGGTCAACCCTCCACAGTGGGGTACCTTTCTTCCCTTTTCCCTTCTCCTTCAGTCCAGTTACACTGGTGTTTGGGAATTTTGGAAAATTTGAATCCTCTTGGGATGTTGAGACCAGCATGGTCCTAGCCCTACTGCTAGGAATTAGCATGATCCTGAATGTGGTTCAGCTCTTGTTTAAGGTTAAACAACTATTTAAGAAGATCACCCAGAGATCTGCCCTGAGGCTGGATAATTATGAGTGGCAGGGTGTGTGGGGTAGTATGGGCAAGTACCTAGAAAAGTGGGCACCTCCAATGTTTTGGAAATTCACCCCTGAACAAGTGCAGAATCCAGAAGAACTAGTAAAATATTTGGAAAAGGTGTGCTGTCACCCCAGCAGCTCCAGAGAGATACAAATCACTGCAACGTGCTGGGGCCTGGCCCATGCCTATCGAGCCCTGTTTAACACCACTCAGTACCCTCAAGGGGAAGAGAAGGTCTCTGGACCTAACAACAAAATGATGAGCACTGCGGTCACCCAAACCTCGGCAACGGGCGCTGCAGCCCCTCCAGCCCCGGCGACGAGCACTGTGGCTACCCAAACCTCAGCAACGGGCACTGTGGTTATCCAAAACCCGGCGAGCAGTACTGCAACTGAATCAGCGGACCAACCTGCACCAGTATCAGTTGTCCCCGTACAGAAGAAGAAATATACAAAAAATCAGCTCGCTTAGCGAAGGATGAAGGTGAACCAGGGTCATTACGGGAACAGGAGGAAGAGGCAGAACCAGAGGTAATAACCCGATCCCTATCCTTGAGTGAGCTGCGGGATATGCGAAAAGATTTCGGCCGCCGTATAGGTGAGCATATTATCACCTGGCTCCTCCGATGCTGGGACAATGGCGCTAATAGCTTGGAATTAGAAGGTAGGGAAGCCAAGCAGCTGGGAGTGCTTGCCAGGGAAGGTGGCATTGACAAGGCAATTGGAAAAGGGACACAAGCCATCAGCCTCTGGAGGCGACTCCTGTCAGGTGTGAAGGAAAGGTACCCCTTTAAGGAAGATGTTATATGTCAATCAAGCAAGTGAACCACCATGGAAAGAGGTATCCAATACCTGAGGGAATTAGCCATGCTAGAGACGATTCATTATGACCCAGACAACCCACAATTACCCAAAGATCCAGATGAAGTCCAATGCACATGACCCATGTGGCGGAAGTTTGTACGGAGCGCACCATCGTCCTATGCCAACTCACTGGCAATAATGACCTGGAAAGACGAAGAGGCACCGACGGTGGATGAAGTGGCTCGCCAACTCTGGCAATAAGAAGGAAATCTCTCCTCCTTCCTACAAGCCTGCATTTCGGCTGTGGAGAAGCTGACTGAGGATTTCCAGCAATTCAAAGAGGATATGTCCTACTCCCCACCTGTAAGGACCAATGTCTCAGCTATTAGGAGTGAGTGTTCCTCTGCCCAAGAGAGAGAATATAGAAGGTACACACCGCGAGGTACCCTGTGGTTTTATCTATGTGATCACGGAGAGGACATGAGGAAATGGGATGGAAAACCTACCTCAGTCCTAAATGCACGGGTACGTGAGTTGCGAGGAAAAACCACCACAAAAGGGGATTCTCCCAGGAAAAATGCTGCTCCAGTTTCCAGAGTAGAAGGGCTGATCTTATTTCTGATCCTCTTGAAGGGACTTCTGAGCCAATTTTACGAGAAGTGAGTACTGGATACTCTGACCAGAATTAGAGGGGCCCTGCCTCCAGCCAGGTGGAGGAAAGGGATAACCAGGTCTATTGGACTGTGTGGATTCGATGGCCTGGCATGTTAGACCCACAGGAGTACAAGGCTCTAGTAGACACCGGCGCACAGTGTACTCTAATGCCATCAAGTTATAAAGGGGCAGAACCCATCTGTATTTCTGGTGTGACAGGGGGATCCCAAGAGTTAACTGTATTGGAAGCTGAAGTAAGCCTAACTGGGAATGAATGGCAGAAACACCCCATTGTGACTGGTCCACAGGCTCGGTGTATCCTTGGCATAGACTACCTCAGGAGAGGGTATTTTAAGGACCCAAAGGGGTATCGATGGGCTTTTGGTATAGCTGCCTTGGAGACAGAGGGCATTGAACAGCTGTCTACCCTGCCTGGTCTCTCTCAAGACCCTTCGATTGTGGGGTTGCTGAGGGTTGAAGAACAACAGGTGCCAATTGCTACCACGACGGTGCACCGGCGGCAATATCGCACCAACTGAGACTCTCTGATTCCCATCCACAAGCTGATTCGCCAACTGGAGAGCCAAGGAGTGATCAGCAAAACTCGCTCACCCTTTAATAGTCCCATATGGCCAGTGTGAAAGTCTAATGGGGAGTGGAGACTAACAGTTGACTATCGTGGCCTGAATGAAGTTACGCCACCACTGAGTGCTGCTGTTCCAGATATGCTAGAACTTCAATACGAACTAGAGTCAAAGGCAGCCAAGTGGTATGCCACAATTGACATTGCTAATGCATTTTTCTCAATCCCTCTGGCAGCAGAGTGTCATCCACAATTTGCCTTTACTTGGAGGGGTGTCCAGTACACTTGGAATCGATTGCCCCAGGGGTGGAATCACAGCCCCACCATTTGCCATGGACTAATCCAGACTGCACTGGAAAAAGGTGAAGCTCCGGAACACCTGCAGTACATTGATGACATCATCGTATGGGGCAACATGGCAGAATATGTCTTTGAGAAAGGGAAGAAAATAATCGAAATCCTTCTGAAAGCTGGTTTTGCCATAAAAGAAAGTAAGGTCAAGGGACCCGCACGGGAGATCCAGTTTTTAGGAATAAAATGGCAAGATGGATGTCGTCAGATCCCAATGGACATGATCAACAAAATAGCAGCTATGTCTCCACCAACTAATAAAAAGGAAACACAGGCCTTCTCAGGTGTTGTGGGTTTCTGGAGAATGCATATTCCAAATTACAGTCTGATTGTAAGCCCTCTCTATCAAGTGACACGGAAGAAGAATGATTTTAGATGGGGCCCTGAGCAACAGCAAGCCTTTGAACAAATTAAACAGGAGATTGTTCATGCAGTAGCCCTTGGACCAGTCCGGGCAGGACAAGATGTTAAAAATGTGCTCTACACTGCAGCCGGGGAGAATGGCCCTACCTGGAGCCTCTGGCAGAAAGCATCTGGGGAGACCCGAGGCCAACCCCTGGGGTTTTGGAGTCGAGGATATCGAGGATCCAAGGCTCACTATACTCCAACTGAAAAAGAGATATTGGCAGCATATGAAGGAGTTTGAGCTGCCTCAGAAGTGGTTGGTACTGAAACACAGCTCCTCTTAGCACCCCGACTGCCAGTGCTGAGCTGGATGTTCAAAGGGAGGGTCTCCTCTACACACCATGCAACTGATGCCACATGGAGTAAGTGGGTCACACTGATCACACAACGGGCTTGCATAGGAAACCCCAGTCGTCCAGGAATTTTGGAAGTGATCACGGACTGGCCAGAAGGCAAAGATTTTGGAATGTCGCCAGAGGAGGAGGTGACACGTGCTGAAGAGGCCCCACTGTATAATAAACTGCCAGAAAATGAGAGGCAATATGCCCTGTTCACTGACGGATCCTGCCGTATTGTGGGAAAGCATCGGAGGTGGAAGTCTGCTGTATGGAGTCCTACACAACAAGTCACAGAAACTACGGAAGGAGAAGGTGTATTGAGTCAGTTTGCAGAGGTGAAAGCCATCCAGCTAGAATTAGATATTGCTGAAAGAGAGAAGTGGCCAGTGCTCTATCTCTATACTGACTCATGGATGGTGGCAAATGCCCTGTGGGGGTGGTTACAGCAATGGAAGCAGAGCAACTGGCAGCACAGAAGTAAACCCATCTGGGCTGCCGCACTGGGGCAAGATATTGTGTCCCAGCTAGAGAATCTGGTTGTAAAAGTACGTCATGTAGATGCTCATGTACCCAAGAGTCGGGCCACTGAAGAACATCAAAATAAACAACAGGTGGATCAGGCCACCAAGATTGAAGTGGGTCAGGTGGACCTGGACTGGCAACATGAGGGTGAGATATTTATGGTTCAGTGGGCCCAGGATACTTCAGGCCATCACGGAAGAGATGCAACATATAGATGGGCTCGTGATCCAGGGGTGGACTTGACCATGGACACTATCGCACAGGTTATCCATGAATGTGAAACATGTGCTGCAATTAAGCAAGCCAGGTGGTTAAAGCCCCTGTGGTATGGAGGGCGATGGCTGAAATATAAACATGGGGAGGCCTGGCAGATTGACTATATCACACTCCCACAAACTCGCCAAGGCAAGCGCTATGTGCTTACAATGGTGGAAGCAACCACCGGATGGCTGGAAACATATTCTGTGCCCCATGCCACCGCCCGGAACACTATCCTGGGCCTTGAAAAGCAGGTCTTGTGGCGACATGGCACCCCAGAATGAACTGAGTCAGACAACGGGACTCATTTCCGAAACAACCTCATAGACACCTGGGCCAAAGAGCATGGCATTGAGTGGGTGTATCATATCCCCTATCATGCACCAGCCTCTGGGAAAATTGAGCAATACAATGGACTGTTAAAGACTACATTGAGAGCAATGGGGGGTGGAACTTTCAAACATTGGGATACTGTATTGGGTCTGGCTGAGATGGAGTTAATTCTCCCCATAGCAGCCCTCGTAGTGCTGTGCTCTGTATTGGTAGCTAGAAAGGTGTCGATAACACACCAGTGTTTTGGCTACTGCTGAGCAGTGCTGGCACAGCATCAAGGCTGTCTCTCCAACATTTTTGCCCCCCCCTCAACAACAGGCTGGGGCTGGGCAAGATCTTGGGAGGGGACATAGCCAAGACAGCTGACCTAAACTAACCAAACAGATATTCCATACCATATGACGTCAGCTCAGATATAAAAGCTAAGTAAAGGAAGACGGAAGGGGGGGCATTTTTGTCTTCCAGAGCAACCACGACGCGTACTGTAGCCCTGCTTCCTAGGAAGTGGCTAGACATCGCCTGCTGATGGGAAGTAGAGAATAATATCAATTGTTTTTCTTTGCTTTTCGCGCGCGACCTTTGCTTTCTCTTTATTAAACTGTCCTTATCTTGACCCACGAGCCTTTTGTTATATTTTCTCCCCCCTGTCCAGCTGAGGAGGGGGAGTGATAGAGCGGCTTTGGTGGGCACCTGGCACCCAGCCAGGGTCAACCCACCACAGTCCTTTTTGGCGCCCAACGTGGGGCAAGACAACGGCAGTTTTGCATTAAGCGTGCCATAGCTAGTTATTAAGTGGCAAGCTCCTGTGCAGGTCACAGAGCTTGTTGGCTGCTTGCTTATCTCTGTCTTGCTGAGTTTGGGAACATGGTAATGCAAACAATGGCTATGTGCTTTGCCCTGGCACTGATGGCTTTACTGTGCTGTGGGAGCTTTCTTGTGGGGAGAATGAAGGAATTTGGGAATATGCTGATACAAATAATGTCTATGATGTGCTTTGTCCTGGCACTGATGGCTTTGCTGTGTTGTGGGAGCTATCTTGTGGAGGAGATGAGGGAACACATCTCCCTCTCCCTAC
This sequence comes from Gypaetus barbatus, assembly GCA_028022735.1. Lineage (NCBI taxonomy): Eukaryota > Metazoa > Chordata > Aves > Accipitriformes > Accipitridae > Gypaetus > Gypaetus barbatus. Next base: position 37,051,625 of record CM051561.1, on the reverse strand, counting down.
CGGGCATTGATGTGAATGGTTTTATTATGCAGGCTCCCGAGGTCCTTGTTCACCCTTATGTGAGCTGTTCAATACTAGTAATTAATACTGGTGGTATATTATGGGTATTGTGGAATCTGGTCTCGTCCTGGTATAAGAGAAGACAAGTTTCGGGTGAGGCAATACTGAAATGTGCCCTCAAGCAACCGGTCCCTGGGTGGCAGGGTATATGGAAGGATTTGGGCAGATTCCTAGGACGGTTATCACCTCCCATAATCTGGGACTTTACACCTGAACAGGCAAGCAACCCTGGCAAACTGACGCACCACCTGATAGAAGGGTGCCTTGCCTACCCCGATGAAAACCAGCAGCTTCTCGCACTGTACTGGGGCCTGGCCTATGCCTACCGAGCCATAGTTCAACATTCTCAGAGGACCATGGTTGAGGCAGGGACCCAGACTGCATCTGAGGACACCAAGCTCGAGATAGGGACCCAAACAACAACAACTACAGTAATTGCCCCAGTAGCGAAAAAGAAACAGTGGACAAGGAGATCAACGGGTCCATATCATCGATTAGTAAGGGAAGAAGAAGAAGAAGAGGAAAGGTTTAATCTAGAAGCTGGTCCTTTGACAAAGAAATTGGAGGAAGGAGTGAGAGAACTTAAACAGGAAGCGGAAACTACCCGGTCCCTGACGTCCTCAGAACTTCGGGACATGCGGAAAGACTACAGCCGCCAGCCAGGTGAGCGGATTGCTGCCTGGCTGCTCCGATGCTGGGATAACGGCGCCGACAGTCAGCAACTGGAAGGCAAGGAAGCCCAACAGCTGGGATCCCTCGCTAGAAACCGGGGAATTGAAAGAGGAATCGGAAAAGAGGCAGCAATTTGCAGTCTCTGGAGACGGCTCCTCTCAAGTGTGAGGGCAAGATATCCATTCAAGGAAGATCTTGTGAATGCCTCAGGAAAGTGGACTACTGCAGATGAAGGCATCCAGTACCTGAGAGAGTTAGCAGTGGTGGAAGTCATCTACAGTGATCTAGATGATGAGGAGGTCTCCAAAGATCCAGAGGATGTCCTGTGCACACGGGCCATGTGGAGAAAGGTGATTCAAGGTGCCCCAGCGTCGTATTCTAACAGCTTGGCAGCAATGTATTGCCCAGATATGGAAACACCAACTGTGGAGAAAGTATCATCTTGGCTCCAAAACTTTGAAGAAAACCTCTGTGTCTCCTCATCCCTACAGGACAGTGCCTTGGCTGTTAGGGACGCTCCAAGAAATCAGTCCTCTCCTGCCCCGGTCAGAGGGAAAGGGAGCCCAAGGCGATGCCCCTGAACATTTACAATACATAGATGACATCATCGTGTGGGGCAACGAGGCAGAAGAAGTGTTTGAGAAGGGAAAAAGAATAATTCAGATTCTTCTGAAAGCTGGTTTCGCCATAAAGAAAAGCAAGGTCAAGGGACCTGCACGGGAGATTCAGTTCTTGGGAATAAAATGGCAGGATGCATGTCATCATGTGCCTATGGATGTGGTTAACAAGATAGCAACTATGTCTCCACCAGCTAACAAGAAAGAAACACAAGCTTTCCTAGGCCTCGTGGGGTTCTGGAGAATGCATATTCCAGGTTATAGTCAGCTTGTGAGCCCTCTCTATCGAGTAACCCGGAAAAAGAACTATTTTGAATGGGGCCCTGAGCAACAACAAGCCTTTGAGCATATCAGACAGGAAATAGCTCGTGCAGTAGCTCTTGGGCCTGTCCGGACAGGACCAGATGTACAAAATGTACTCTACACTGCAGCTGGGGAGCATGGTCTCACCTGGAGCCTCTGGCAGAAAACACCAGGAGAAACCCGAGGTCGACCATTAGGGTTTTGGAGCCGGGGGTACCGAGGATCAGAAGCCCACTACACCCCGACTGAAAAAGAGATACTAGCAGCATATGAGGGGGTTCGAGCCGCTTCAGAAGTTGTTGGTACAGAAACATATCTCCTCTTGGCACCACGATTGCCCGTACTACACTGGATGTTCAAAGGAAACATCCCCTCTACGCATCATGCAACCAGCGCTACATGGAGTAAGTGGATAGCATTGATCACGCAACGAGCTCGACTGGGGAAATCCAACCGCCCGGGAATTCTGGAAGAGATCATGGACTGGCCAGAAGGCAGAGATTTTGGAGCATCGCCTGAGGAGGTGGCTCGTGCCCAAGAGGCACCACCATATAATGAGTTATCAGAAGACGAAAGGCGTTATGCTTTGTTTACTGATGGATCCTGTCGTGTGGTAGGGAACCATCGGAAGTGGAAAGCTGCTGTGTGGAGTCCCACACGACAAGTCGTTGAGGCCACTGAAGGAGAAGGCGAGTCAAGTCAGTTTGCAGAAGTGAAAGCCATCCAACTAGCCCTAGATATTGCTGAACGAGAAAAGTGGCCGGTACTCTATCTCTATACCGACTCCTGGATGGTGGCTAATGCCCTATGGGGGTGGCTACAGCAGTGGAAGAAGACCAACTGGCAACGCAGGGGTAAACCCATCTGGGCAGCTGCATTGTGGCAGGACATTGCTGCCCGTGTAGAACACATGACTCTAAAGGTACGTCATGTAGATGCTCACATGCCCAAAAGCCGTGCCACTGAAGAACATCGAAATAATGAACAGGTAGACAAGGCTGCCAAAATAGAAGTAGCTCAGGTGGACCTGGACTGGGAGCGTAAGGGTGAGCTATTTATAGCTCGATGGGCCCATGAGACATCGGGACATCTAGGGAGAGATGCAACATATAGATGGGCTCGTGATCGAGGGGTGGACCTGACCATGGAGGCCATCACACAGGTCACTCATGAATGTAAAACATGTGCTGCAATCAAGCGAGCCACCAGAGTAAAGTCTCCCTGGAACAGAGGGCAGTGGCTGGGTTTTCGATATGGCGAGGCCTGGCAAATTGACTACATCGGACCACTGCCACGAACACGCCAAGGCAAGCGCTACATACTCACCATGGTGGAAGCAACTACTGGTTGGCTAGAAACATATCCTGTAAACCATGCCACTGCCCGAAATACCATCTTAGGCCTTGAAAGGCAAATTTTATGGCGACACGGTACCCCAGAAAGAATTGAATCAATGGGACTCATTTCCGAAATAACCTCGTAAGCTCCTGGGCAAAGAGACACGGCATTGAGTGGGTGTACCACATACCCTATCACCCACAAGCATCTGGAAAAATTGAGAGATATAATGGACTGCTAAAGACTATGTTGAGAGCGCTGGGCAATGGGGCATGGAAGCATTGGGATACACATTTAGCAGAAGCCACTTGGCTAGTTAACACCAGAGGATCTGCTAACCGTCCTGGTCCTGCCCAAACAAAACCCCTACATACTGTGGGAGGAGATAAGGTCCCCGTAGCACACATGGGGAAGTGGCTGGGGAAGGCAGTGTGGATTGCTCCTCCCATGGGAAAAGGCAAACCCATTCGTGGGATTGTCTTTGCTCAGGGACCTGGGTGTACTTGGTGGGTAATGCGGAAGGATGGGGAGACCCAGTGTGTGCCTCAAGGACATTTAACCTTGGGGGAAAAATAATCTGTGATGCGAGTTGCATGTTGTAGGAAGCAATGTAGCAGGAATGACCTGAACTGCAAAGGAGTGAACTTCGCAAGGAACCAGACAAGTGCATCAGTGACCCAAACCAAGCCGGTGTGGTGCCCAACGATCGAACATACTGCTTCTCCTGTCCTGACCACTCAACTTGACGGATGGGGCCCAAGTCATAACCTGTGTGTGAACATCTGGAGGAGTGGAAGAAGCCCATGGAATATCTATCTGTTAAAGGACAGGGAATAGTAATTAATAAGAATGTATAAATCTGTATGTTGGGTGTAAAAGTGGTTTAAGTATGTAGTTTCAGTTGTAAGTGTTGGTAAGAAGGGATTTCAGTAATAAGAATTAAATGCAATGGTGTGGTTAGAAGATATGTGTATTAAATTATATGGGACCTGAGCATGACGCAAATGGTATGGAATAAGGGGTGGAGATTGTATTGGGTCTGGCTGAGATGGAGTTAATTCTCCCCATAGCAGCCCTCATAGTGCTGTGCTCTGTATCGGTAGCTAGAAAGGTGTCGATAACACACCAGTGTTTTGGCTACTGCTGAGCAGTGCTGGCACAGCATCAAGGCTGTCTCTCCAACATTTTTGCCCCCCCTCAACAGCAGGCTGGGGCTGGGCAAGATCTTGGGAGGGGACATAGCCAGGACAGCTGACCTAAACTAACCAAACAGATATTCCATACCATATGACGTCAGCTCAGATATAAAAGCTAAGTAAAGGAAGACGGAAGGGGGGGCATTTTTGTCTTCCAGAGCAACCACGACGCGTACTGTAGCCCTGCTTCCCAGGAAGTGGCTAGACATCGCCTGCTGATGGGAAGTAGAGAATAATATCAATTGTTTTTCTTTGCTTTTCGCGTGCGACCTTTGCTTTCTCTTTATTAAACTGTCCTTATCTTGACCCACGAGCCTTTTGTTATATTTTCTCCCCCCTGTCCAGCTGAGGAGGGGGAGTGATAGAGCGGCTTTGGTGGGCACCTGGCACCCAGCCAGGGTCAACCCACCACAGATACACATTTAGCAAAAGCCACCTGGTTAGTCAACACCAGAGGATCTGCCAGACGGGGTGGCCCTGCTGTCCTGGTTTCAGCTGGGATAGAGTTAATTGTCTGCCTAGTAGCTGGTACAGTGCTATGTTTTGAGTTCAGTATGAGAAGAATGTTGATAACACTGATGTTTTCAGTTGTTGCTAAGTAGTGTTTAGTCTAAAGTCAAGGATTTTTCAGCTTCTCAAGCCCAGCTAGCGAGAAAGCTGGAGGGGCACAAGAAGCTGGCACAGGACACAGCCGGGGCAGCTGACCCAAAGTGGCAAACCGGGTATTCCATGCCATGGGACGTCACATAAACTGGGGGGAGCGGGGGCGGGGGTTATCGCCGCTCGGGGACTAACTGGGTGTTGATCGGCAGGTGGTGAGCAATTGCACTGCGCATCATTTGTACATTCCAGTCCTTTTATTAGTACTGTTGTCATTTTATTAGTGTTATCATTATCATTATTAGTTTCTTCTTTTCTGTTCTATTAAACCGTTCTTATCTCAACACATGAATTTCACTTCTTTTCCCGATTTTCTCCCTCATCCCAGTGGGTGCGGGGGGAAGTGAGTGAGTGGCTGCGTGGTGCTTAGTTGCTGGCTGGGGTTAAACCATGACAAGAAGTCATCTTATGCCAATTCCTGTTGTGAGAAACCCTGCCACCTAGTATCACGCCTCCCCAGTTCAGTTTGCTTCTGTCATGAATAAAATCTTTAACTGATCGTTTGGTGTTGTTTCACCTTAATTTAGCCCGAGGGAATTTCGAATTAAACATGACTCCCTGGTCTGTCCAGTCTGGGTTGTGACATTTTTTGGCTTACTCGGCAGGATTCCCTCGGTGTTGCTAAAGCGATCATTGGGACCAGGTCCTTGCTGTGGCCCCTCTCTGAGAGGAGTCATACACAAGGGGAAATAGTCCTCAGAGGACTTAATAATCTGATTTTGTTGCGGTCTCCCTGCGAGTTCCGAGTGTAGAGACAGTCCTCAGGGGACTCGATCTGATTTTGTTGTGGTCTCCTTGGGAGGTCCAACTGTAGAGATAGTCCTCAGAGGACTACTAAAAGCATCTGTTCCCCATACTTGTGTGTTCATTATGGCCTCCCTGGGAGGTCAGACTGTAGACTGTACCCCTCTCCTGAAGGGATTAGAGGGCTACAATGCTCGACCCTCTCCCCTTGGTATGACTTGGGCCCGTAACAATTGGCATGATCCACAAGCTGTAGCAGACAAAATTTTCGTTTTGGCTAAAGAACGAAGGTTGAAGCAAGGAAAAGGGAAGGCGTTGGTTTGTGGAGTTTTAGGAGCCGCTTTGGTGGCAGCACAACAGGACAAATGCGTGACCCGACAAGCAGAAGGGAAGATGATTAAATCCCTTCAAGACTTGGTGAAAGCTTTGCAGGAGCAATCAGAAAATGAGATAAGGAGCCTCTCTGACCAACTCACCACTGAGCGAGTGACTAACCAGAGACTACATACTGCTTTGACTGAGGCTCTGGAGCAGGAAAGAATATTAAGAGAGCAATTAGATGAAACCCGCTCCCAGATCACTGTAGAAAATATGGGTGCAGACTCTGATAGGGAAAAGGAATCAAAATCATACCCTTTTGAAGACCTAGAACGTATAAGAAAGATATTTTCTCCTGGGACAGGGGAAGCCACGATGCGGCCTTTGATTAAGACTGAGACTGTGGATGGTGGTCAAGGAGGAGCCCAACAAGTTACCACCCACATCGTCCCCTCTTCCCCCACCGATTTGGCAAAAATTCAGGAAAAATATTCCCAGGGAACCCGAGAAACAGAAACTGAGTATGTGTGGAGAGTATCCCTTACTGGGGGTGACCATATCCTCCTAAGTGAGGACGAGGCAAGGGGATATTGGGGTCCGGGGGTTTTCCTAACTACAAATGACAACAGAGAGCCATGGTCCCTGACCCAAAGAGTAGCCTATTGGGCAGGTGGATTGGACCCTATGGAGAGGGGAGATCCCTTTTCAATTAAAACGCCTACAGTGGGTCACATTTTGGAGACCATACAAAAAGCTGCGTGTCTCCAGCTGATGCATGATCGATTCCTGGTTCCGCAACAGCCCTCCCCCATGCAATATGCAACAGACCCTGAAAGGTTGCATCCTCTTATAAGGGGATTGCCTGATGCCTTGAAATTGTATGCAGTGCAATTACAAGATCGCTTGAGAGCACCCTGACCCCAAAGAAGGGGAGGCCCCCAGAGATGACATGGGGAGAAGTAGCACAGGAATTGATTAATTATGGGAGACGGATGGGATTCACCACTCAGGGAGAGACAAAATCCAAAACAGACCTTAGGAGGGTGGAAGGGCACAGAGAAACAAAAACCAGGTCTGCACACAATTCTCGATCCCCTCCTTCAGGCAGACCGACACGACCTCCTGACAATAAAAGATATGCACTGTGGACAGAGGGTATCTCAAAGGGAATCCCCAGGGAGGTGATGGACAGGTTGACCACTCCCAACCTGGAAAGTTTGGTGAAAGGCTGGGACAAAATCAAAGGGACCCTATCCCCCTCAAACTTTAAAGACCTTTCTCCCCCATCCCAGGAACCCAGGGACATGGCCCCATCTGCTCCTCAGGGGGCCGAATTGATTGATTTGGACATCCCGGAGTCGGGAAACGCCCTCTGCCGTCCCCAACAAGTGAGCCGGGGGACGGCCAGTGGATCCATTTGAGAAGGCTCACAGAAAACAATAAAGGAGACCTGTTAATTACCTTTCCCCTAGGCCCCTTTAAGACCCCGGTCACATTTTTGGTAGATACAGGTGCTCAGATATCAGCACTCCGAACAGATGTTGCCAACCGTAATGGCATAGTTGCTGACAAGAAACAAATTTGGGTAACGGATGTTTTTGGAAAATCTCGGCCCCAGGCAACTGCCCGGGTCAAGTGCTGGTTGCCAGGAGATGAGACTGTGACAGAAACTATAATGATATTGGGACCGCTACCAACAAACATTTTGGGACTCGACTTATTGAAAGGGAGAGCGTGGATAGACTCCAAGGGGAGGTGATACAGGGAAATAACTCTCTGTCTTTTGACCACCTAAATGTTTAATAATTCTGTTGGCCTTGTTTGTTCTTTCGAGGCTCGCTTGCCGGGGCCTGGCGCCTGTGGCATCTGTCAAGGGTTAAGCTTATCAGGGACTGGTATTCGTCAAGGACTGACATGCCAGACAAAGGGAGTGATAACAGGAACTGCAATGTTAGTCTTACCACAGAACTTGTTAGGACTTGTTAAAAACCGCTGAAATCACCAAGTAAGAAGAGAACATGTGTGAATGACTAAAGTTCACTAGAGGACAAAAGAAGAGGAGGAAGATAAGACCCCTGAAGAAGTAAACGACCACCAGAGACAGATCTGAGCCTGCGCAAGATGATATAAACATTTTAGAACTGCTGTCACAAGCTCTTGAACTAACCCCGCCCCAACTTATACATATGTATATTTTGTATTGTGTGACCCTATGAATATGTATGCCTTGGTGTAATAAATATCTGGCTGCTTGCTGAGACGGTGTGCAAGCTTTGAGGAGAAATCCCCTTGCACCCTGGCGCTGGAATAAACATGCCTGCTTTATAACTCACTCTCCGAGTTGTAAAGTTTGATCCGCGTGTCAGAGGGAATGGAAGTTTGGACTCCCTGCGGTTTCAATGAGGCTTTTGCAGTCGGTGCCTGCACTCCCACCTTCAAAAATAGTCAATGTGAAACCTTATGCCTTGCCATTAGGGGCGAGAGAGGGGATTGCCCCTGTAATAACTGAGCTACGGGAACAGGGAATAATTGTCCCAACCCACTCGCCTTACAATTCTCCGGTGTGGCCAGTCCGCAAACCAAACGGAAAATGGCAATTAACAATTGACTATCGGCGCTTGAATGCTAATACAGGTCCCTTAACAGCTGCGGTGCCTAACATGGCCGAGCTGATCGCAACAGTACAAGAACAAGCCCACCAGATCCTAGCCACCACTGATGTAAAAGATATGTTCTTTATGGTCCCTTTGCAGGAAGCGGATAGGGACCGCTTTGCTTTTACTTGGGAAGGGATACAATTCACTTTTACACATCTCCCCCAGGGATATCGGCACTCGCCGACAATTGCTCATTATGCATTGGCTCAAGAGCTCACCAAAATCATTCCTGCAGAAGGGGTTAAAGTATACCAGTACATTGATGATGTATTAATTGGCGGCCCTGATGTCAAGGTAGTGGGACAAACCCAAACAGAGATAATTGCTCACCTAGAAAAATTAGGACTCCAAATTCCAAATGAAAAAATACAACACCCATCTTCTGAAGTGAAGTTCTTGGGTATCTGGTGGAGGGGTGGGACAGTGTGCATTCCCCCCAAAACCTTGACCACCCTTGAACAAGTGAAAATGTCTGCAAATAAGAAAGAACTCCAACATGCCTTAGGCCTGCTGGTGTTTTGGAGGAAACACATCCCTGACTTCTCTATCATAGCCCGACCCCTGTACGATCTAACACGCAAAAGGGTCTCTTGGGATTGGACCCCAGTCCATGAAGAAGCCTTAAAATTGCTAATTTTTGAAGCTGGGGTGTACCAGGTCTTGGGGCCAATTCATCCAACAGACCCACTCTGCATTGAATGGGGTTTTGCGATCCATGGGCTATCAATACACATGTGGCAACATGGACCCGAAGGCCCGACTCGGCCTATCGGATTCTATTCACGTAGCTTTAAAGATGCAGAGAAACGATACTCAGTTTGGGAAAAGGGCCTCTTTGTGGTCAACCTAGCTTTGCAAGAGGCGGAAAAAATTATACAGCAACAACCAATTATCCTGAGAGGGCCCTTTAAGAAGTCAGATGGGAAGCAATATGTTCTTGTTGTGGTGGAAGTGGTGTTGGGACTTACCCAAGCAGCAGCGGTTGCAAGAGTGAATGGAGACAATACGGTGAAAGGATTAAAGTTATGGTTCAGTTAGTTATCTGCCTAAACCCCAGTCAATCCAATCAGACAATGGTAGCCACTTTACTGCCGGGGTGGTGCAGGAGTGGGCAAAGGGCGAAAGAATACAGTGGGTATTTCACACCCCCTACTATCCCCAAGCTAATGGGATAGTGGAGAGGAGAAACGGGTTGTTAAAGCATATCCTTAGGCCACACAATTCTGGATGGCCTGCATGGCTCCCCGATGCCATAGCAAAGGTGAACAGTCGCTGGGGAGTAAATGGATGTCCCAAACTCACTGCATTTTGCCCCCAACCCCCCTCCATACTCCCGGGGGAAAGGGAAACAAAAGACCCAGTAAAACCCTTATACTACCCAGGACAACCTGTTCTGGTGGACCTCCCAACAGTGGGAGAGGTGCCTCTAACCCTTAAAACTCCGCTGAACACCTATTCATGGGTAGCTGCTGATGCACATGGAAAAGACCACCGAATCCACACACGATGGATAATACTCTCATTTTAATCTATGTATATTTTATATTTGCATTTTGTAGAACCAAAGAGAAATGGAGAAAGACGGCAGGGGACCCGTGTTAGTCCTAACTATATTAATTATTATTTGTGTTATCAGTTTATTGTTATTTGTAATTTTTGTCTGTTATTATAGGGAAAGATGCTTTGGGGAGCCTTTTCCCTCATCCTGATCCTTTCCACTGGAGGACAGGGAAAAGATTCTCCAGATTTAGCTTGGAATTTGATTCAAGGTTTCATGCAGCTCTGGAATGACACCAATTGAGGTGTTTCTACAAAGGAATTCAATTCGGCCTCATTAATCTAAATATCACCAATCTTGTGAAACCCAAATTGCTCCTGGAACAACGCTTCCAGGGGACCTTTCATGGCTACTATTCAAAGATTTATCTTCTTCCCTGAGGAGGAAACCTTGAATCTTGTGATGTTGTTAAAAGAACATGGGGTACATGGGATGTTAAATTTCACCGACGGAGAATGTTGTCTCACCATACACAACACAACTACCTCATTGGAAGAAGCGCGAAAGAAGATGAGAGAAGTTACAGACAAGACTGAAGAACTTTTCCAAGCGATGCAACCTACAGACTTGCTTAACAGAGGATCGTTGCTGACCTCTCTCCTAACGTCCTTGGGACTCACGGGGTGGGGAAAATGGCTTGTTAGCATTGGACTCATGTCGTTATGTGGATTTTTTGTTCTTAATGGTTGGCTTTACAATTGTTATACTGTTATACTGTTCAAAGTTTATACTGTTTTGTACTGTTTGAAGTATTATACATGTTCTCTCTCTCTCTCATTCCTTTTCTTGCTTTCTCCTTTCTTTATATCTAAATCACCAGCCTGGGAGAAGACTGTGGAGAATCCACAAAAATAATATAGACAATGTTTGAGCCACGGGGTGGTGTGAGAGACTGAAAGAGTTAATGTCTCAAACATTGTGGTGGGGCAAGTTCTGCTTAAAGACAAACCCTGCACAGCAAGGAACCAAGGTGAAAAGCCCATCAGCTCAGACATCAGCAACAGGAGGGGGAGGGCGTGCTGGAGGGTGCACAGCTCCCCGTTCTGATAAGCTGTTCTGATACAAAGATCAAACAATGGCCATGTCTGCAGGGAAGGAGAAGCTACTCCACAAAGGACCCCCAAGCCCAAAGGCTCACAAACTGCTCATTAACCTGACGAGTTTGGGTGCCTGCCCGAAGGAGGGGCAAGGATGATAAAAGGACACAAACTGAAGGCCCGGGCGCGCAAGCCCACCGGAACTGGATCCGTCGGCTGACTGGACACCTCGGCTGACTGAACCAATGCTGGACCCAGGACCGGTGAAATCTTTCTCTCTTCCTTTCTCTCTCTCTGTCTTCTTCTCTCTTTCCTTTTCCTTTTCCACAATCCCTACACCTCATCCGTTTCAAGGTATAAACCGTTGACCAAGTCTGAGACTAAGAGTAGATCCAGCTGCCCCTAGGCCCTTCTCTGAGGAGGAGTCTGGAAAGCAAGGGGGTCTGCTCTGAACCTCGTGACTCAACGGGAGGGATCTCCTTATTCCCTGAATTGATGTATATGGTTACACGGTTTACAGAAGTAGTCTTATGCCAATTCCTGTTGTGAGAAACCCTGCCACCTACTACCATGCCTCCCCAGTTCTGTTTGCTTCTGTCATGAATAAAACCTTTAACTGATCATTTAGTGTCATTTCACCTTAATTTAGCCCGAGGGAATTTAGAATTAAACACAACTCCCTGGTCTGTCCAGTCTGGGTCCTGACACCTGCAGCCAAGTTCCAGTGGGTTCAAATGCAACTACATATATTCATAGAAGAAAAATCTACTGAGGAATATTAACTACTCAGACACTACCTCTACCTTGGGAAGTCACTAACACTGAAATTACTGGAAGATTCGTTCCACATATTTGTTGTTATGTTTTTTAGTTTTACAATTCGCTTTGATATCTCCTGAAAGAGTTTTAGGACACATTTTTTTTCAAATGTCAGAATGATTTATTCTCAAGAATAAGAGGATCAGCATTTTTTCTCTTAATATTTTGATTATAAACTTGAAAGAACCATTAATAGAGGGTGTGCTTAGTAAATGTCTGAATTATTAACTTACATCACCATTTACTACTGGTGAGCAAGCAACCCTACTATATAGGAAGAAATAAAGTATGATTTTCTGAAACTAGTAATTTTTATTTATATAGATTATAAATAAAAGCTGCAAAGAGTAAATGGAAGTGTTTTGATTTCCTAGGAGAACAAGATGGAATTTCATCACCTGTTCATCCATCTCCCTTCAGTTATTAACTTCCAAGTCTCTTGGCCAATTCCAACCAAATTTAACAGAGGGTTAAGTAGATACTGAATTCCTAGAAGGTTTGTTGAAGTTGGTAGCTGGGTACAGAAGGAGCCAATTTTATAACTACCTTCGTGGAGTCTTAACTCAAACCCTTATCCTCTTACAAAAGGCGGGGGGGGGGGGGGGGGAAATAGTCAGTTTGCATACATGTAGCTAAGAACTAGCCACTCTGCATGTTTCCACCTGCCCAACAAGACATTGTCCCGCTTAAAAAAAGCACACATGCAAGTGTACTTGCAGTGAAAACACAGCAGGATCAAAACCTTTTGTTACTTGTTAAACAAAATCATCACTATCAAGTTATGTGAAATATAGTAGTTCTGAATTGTGATTCAACACTTTATTACTGTGCCTAGTAATAAAGCGTTAAAAATAGTTTACATGACAGTGTAATTTCAAAAAAAACCACCAAACACCACCTAAATAAGCCTCCAAATTCTTCCCTCTCCCAAAAGCTTGCTTAAAGTTCACTGTAACTTCTCTCTTTCATTGTTTTTATAATGTAAAAACAATCTAGTATGCTTCAAATATTCCATTAAGTAGAATAAAAGAAAAAATAGCATACTAATATATTTAGTCTAAAAATAATCAGATTTGTTTTTCTCTTTACCAGATAAATTTAACACAATTTACTATTTGCACTTTAACATCCCCTCCCCAACAGTAACAATTTATATTTAGGTGTATGTGACATTGTATTGGGTTTACATGGCAAGGTTTTGGTAGCAGAGGGGGGATGCAGGGGTGGTTTCTGTTAGCTAATAGCTAACAACACATTGAACATGTCACAGGATGCTCTACTGTGAGCTGAATAATGCAATGTGGTTCCTGTTAATTCCTGTTCAAACTAAAACATCTCTTCAGTAAACCATCCAATCCTGATGTAAAAATTTCTACTTGTGAAGAAGCCAACACGGTCTTTGATAAATTGTTCCTCATATTAAAAACTTTGAGCTTTAACTCTAGTCTGAATTGGTCTAGCTTCATCTTCAGGAGTATACAAGGAGCCAATTGCTATCTGTTATACCACAAAAAACTTCTGTCAAATATCTGCCTTCTGCATAGGAACTTTTAAAACAGAGTGATTATTTTCATGTGTGTGCAGCCACGAACTACAAACATAATTTGCATACAGAACTCCAGATAGACATATAACCTTGTATTGGGTTTATGTGGAAGGTTTTGGTAGCAGGGGGCTACAGAGGTGGCTTCTGTGAGAAGATGCCAGAAGCTGCCCCCATGTCAGACGGAGCCAGTTTCAGCTGGCTCCAAGATGGACCCGCTGATGGCCAAGGACGAGCCAATTGACAAGTGGTAGCGTCTCTGTGATAACACATTTAAGAAAGGGTTAAAAATACTGTGCAACAGCAGCCGGGAGAGAGGAGTGAGAATATGTGAGAGAAACAACTATGCAGACACCAAGGTCAGGGAAGAAGGAGGGGGAGGAGGTGCTCCAGGCGCCGGAGTAGAGATTTCCCTGCAGCCCGTGGCGAAGACCATGGTGAGGCAGGCTGTCCCCCTGCAGCCCAAGGAGGTCCACGGTGGAGCAAATATGCACCCTGCAGCCCAAGGAGGACCCCACGCTGGAGCAGGTAGATGTGCCCTGAAGGCAGCTGCAGCCCATGGATAGCCCATGAAGGAGCAGGCTCCTAGCAGGAACTGTGGCCCCGCGGAGAGGAGCCCACGCAGGAGCAGATTTTCTGGCAGGACCTGTGACGCTGTGGGGGATCCACGCTGGAGCAGCCTGCTCCTGAAGGACTGCACCCTGTGGAAAGGACCCATGCTGGAGCAGTTCATGAAGAACTGCAGCCTGTGGGAAGGACCCACACTGGAGAAGGTTGTGGCTGGGGAGCCAGGTATGCATGTGTCTCTAAGGGTGAGGCACCTAGAGGAACTGGCTACCAGAGGGACCAGAGGGTCCAAGCCAACTGCCAAAAAGACCGTGGGGTCTGGGGGTGGAATAAGAGACTCATTTACATGTGTGTGGGGGTGTGTGTGTGTGTGTTTCTGTGGGAGGCAACTGGGGAGACTGGGGGCATTCAGGGGCCAGCTACTGGGTAGATCGAGTGTCTAAGCCCAGCTACTGGGAGATCACAGCCTGTGTATGTGAGAGGAGGTCTGTACTGGCAACTGGAGTGGGACTATGGGCCTTGGGGCTCGTATGCCCAGGTGCCAGCAACTGGGGAGACCAGGGGATCCAGGGGCCAACTACTGGATAGACTGAGTGTCTAAATCCAGTTACTGGATGGATCCACATTGTACGTAGGTATATATTTCCCACTAATGGACCTTCATCCTGATCAGCCAGAGAGGGGAACAGGATGAGGCCATTGTTGCTGTTTGTCTGAGTGCTGAGTGTTTTCTGTCTGTGTTGTTCTGTGTTGCTGGCCATGTGCATATATGTATTTGTATACCTACTGGGAATACATTCTCAGCCTTGCTACTGGTTGGATCTGGGGATATGGAGCTGTGGCAGACTTGCCTCTATGGTGCTGCCAGATTCAGCAATTCCCTAACAAGAGATCAGGATGTTTCCCACCTTGATTGAACTACTGAGCACTGTAGAGTGTGTACCACTTACTTTAAAAGGCCCGATGGCTTTCAGGTCACAGGTTATTCAATTAGTTAACCAGAATAGTACTGCAAACTGGTACTCCTGTACCACCAAATATGGGAAACACTGGTCCTATCTATTTAGTTTTTATCCCCATCCTAATGCCAAGCACAAGCATGACAGTTAAAGTAGAAGGTTTTATGGGTTTTGTTTATTTTTCAGGTTTGATAACTTATCACTAGGATAATGTCTAATTGCTGCCTGCTGGCTCTTGAGTTGGTAATTCTTAATCAATATCAATCAACTTAAAACAGGAACAATACAATATTTTTCAAAACTTGACTACAGATGGTTCCTAACCATCTGCATTAACCTTTAAGTCTGACACTTTTCAAGATGTAGCTATGCACGTAAGTAAGAAATTCTTCAATCTTGGTAGCTCATTATAATAGAGGAACCCTTAATACTTCTTACAGACACTGGTGAAGGCCTGTCAAGTAAGACCTATTAGTCGCACTATAGTATTTTGCACAAGTATTCAACACACTGAAGAATCATTATAATTATTTTGGTGTTAAAACAAAAAGTTGGGCCAAGTAAAAGCAGAAGTGGATGAGTGGCTTGCTAGTGCCAAAATGGTTGCTTAGTTACTGTTTACTTTGAACTAAAATATGGTACAACTGAAATAAAAATTAAAAAAAAAAAAAGAAAAAAAAAAAGAAAAAAGAAAAGCTATTTGAACTACTTAACAAAAGACACTAAAATTTGAAGTGAACTCCCCCCTCCAGTAACTCTGCCTATCCATCTGGGAGAAAATAAATACCAATATTATGTAATATTCTTTAACCTGTTTCTCCACAGATAGCTCCCTATACAACTAATGGTTACCATGAGCTGACAGGTTTATGATATTTGACTGCCGCCTTCATTATATGATTTAATCAGAAGTTAAATATCATAAAGGAAATTAATTTGGTTACCCAGTTTGTTTTTATTTTCCAAGAAGTGATTCCATCCCAGATACAGCTATATCTTTGCTTACATTGGTCTCGATTTCCAAAGATTACCCTTACAACTAACAGGAACTGAACAAGATCAAAGCAGAGGCCAATAAGTGTGATATTGTGGCAGGAGTTTGTTACAGACAGGGTGAGGAAGCAGACAAAGCCTTCTTTAAGCAACTTGAGGAACTCTACAGATCAGAGATCAAGGGCAGCAAGAGCTTCTACTACCACTTTAATAGTAAAAGACTGAACAAGGAGAAGGTGGGCCTATTGCTGAATGGGATGGGTGATCTAGTGACAGTGGACATAGATGAGGCTGAGGTACTCGGTGCCTTCTTGGCCTCAATCTTCACCGACAAAGTCTCCCAGGCCTCTGTGCTTAGAGACAGGGTTCAAGGAAAACTACCAACAGTGGATGAGGATTGAATCAGGGATTATTTCAGAGAACTTAATCTGTACAAATCCATGGGACCAGATGGGCTGCATCCAAGGGTGCTGAGAGAACTGGCTGGTTTCATAGTGAGGCCGTTCTCTTATCAGCTTTGAAAAGTCATGAAGATCAGGGGAATTCCCTGATGACTAGAGAAGGGCAAATGTTGCATTAACCTTAAAAAAAAAAAAAAAAAAAAAAAAAAGCCAAAAGTTCAACCCAGGGAACTTCAGTTCCTGGGAAAATCATAGAGAAAGTCCTCTTGGAACATGTTTTGGTTTTGGGCACATGAAGGAGAAGATGATTGAGAACAGTCAGCATGCATTTACCAAGGGGCTATCATGCCTGACCAACCTAATTGCCTTCTGTGATAAAATGGCAGGATCTGTGGATGAAGGGAGAGCACTGGATGTCATTTACCTCGACTTTAGCAGGGCTTTCAATACTGTATCCCACAATATTCTTGTATCCAAGTTGGGATATTATAGTCTGGATGGGTGGACAACTAGATGGGTTTAAAAACTAGTTGGGTAACTGAGCTCAGAGAGTGGTGGTTAATGGGTTGTACTCTACCGGGATGCCTGTGACAAGTGGGGTACTGCAGGGGTCTATCCTGGGACCTGTCCTGTTTAAAATCTTTATCAAACACCTGGAGGAGGTGATGCATCTTCCTCTTGTCAAGTTTGCAGGAGTTGGGAGGATGAAATAAATACACTCAAGGGCAGGGCTGCCATTCAGAGAGACCTAGACAGGTTGGAGGAATGGGCTGACAGGAACTTAATTTAATTCAACAAGGACAAATGCCAAGTCCTGCACCTAGGGAAGAAGAACCCCTGGCATCAATACCATCTGGGGACTGGCTGGGGAGCAGCTCTGCTGAAAAGGACCCGAGGATCTTGGAAAACAGCAAGCTGAATATGAGCCAGAACTGTGCCCTGGCAGCAAAGGTGGTTAGCAGTATCCTGGGCTATATTACCAGGAGCATAGCTAGTAGATTGAGGGAAGTGATTATCCTCCTTTACTTGGTGCTCATTAGATCACATCTAGAATGCTGTGTCAAATTTTGGGCACCCCAATACAAGAAAGTAATTGATAAAGTGGATCAAATTCAGCAGAGGGCCACCAAGATGTCAGGGGGCTGGAGTACTTGCACTATGAGGAGAGGCTGAGGGAACTGTGCTTGTTCAGCCTGGAGGAAGGAAGGCTGCAGGGGCACCTAATAGCAGCCCCCCAGTACCTATGAGGAAGCTATCAAGAAGACAGAGCCAGGTTCTTCACAGTGTTGCATAGTGGGAAGATGACACAATGGGCACAAATTGAAACAAGCAAGGTTCACGCTGGCTATAAGGAAACTGTTTTTCACCATGAGGACAGTCAAGCAGTGGAACAGGGGCCCTGAGAAGTTGTGCAGTCTCCAGCCTTGGAGGTTTTCAAGCCCTGACTAGAGAAAACCCTGAACAAGCTGGTCTGAATTCAGTGTTGACCCTGCTTTAAGCAGGAGGTTGGACTAGAGACCTCCAGAAGTCCCTTTCAACCTGAATGGTTCTCTTATTTATTTTTTTCTTCTAGCCTGAGAAGACATTCTCTGTAAAGAAGCGGAACTGCCAAAAGAAAAGACACCTAAACACAGTGTTGAGTTTGGAAGGCAGCCATTGCATTCTCTTGTTTAGCTTTTTCCCGGTGCCTGCATCAGGAACAACACGGGGATTTAGAGAAGCAACCTGAGTGTGTTTGCGTCCTGAGCAGGATCAGGCTTTCAAGTTCTGCTGTGTAGACTGCCACCAGCTCCTCGGCAGCAGGTACTGCAGAACTCGCTGCCTGCGTGGATGAGAGAAAGTGACCAAGGGATCAGCAGCTAGGATTCCGGGCGGCTTGCAGAAAACTGCCGCGTGCTGTTGTTATTCTCCCTACTCCTGTCCAGTCGTCGCCTACTCCGTGGCATGGCGGAACGTCTCTCCTGCGGTTCCCACTGAGGAGCGTGTCCTAAGACGCCACTCCCAGTCTGGAGCACGGGGATGAATTGATGCAGCCCGGCTACCGTACACCACCACCCCCCTGCCGCTTCCGGGTGCTCCCCGCCCCCCTCCGCGCTGCCGTGACAGTCTAGGACGCTCATGCTCCAGAGACAGCCAGCCCGGCGCGACCTTCACCACCAGCGGGAATCCTTATGAGACAGGAAAGAGGGACGAGAGAGAGAGGCCGCACAGGGTGGCCCCGCCGCAGTGGAGAGAGATGCGAGCAGCAGCACACCCTCTCCCCAGTGACTCACCTGTTGCGTCTTCCATGCCACCTGAAAACACAATTTGGAGATAAAAGTTGCCACTGCCACCGACCAAACTGGACACTGCATCCACCACCTCACATTCTCGATGACTAGGAAGTGCAGCACAGAAACCCAACTCACATCACGTGACCAAGAGAAAGAGCAGCTGAGAGGAGTAAGCCCCACCCCGTCTCCCCTTTCCTCAGCTAATCACAGAGCTGCCTGGGTACGGCCTCGCTCCAGAAGGGTTTTGTGGGTGTCATGATACTCCTCATGCTTGGTGAGCTGTGCTTGTGGAAGGATACATATCGGGGTAAAATATGCTGCGCAACAGCAGCCGGGAGAGAGAGGAGTGAGAATATGTGAGAGAAACAACTATGCAGACACCAAGGTCAGGGAAGAAGGAGGGGGAGGAGGTGCTCCAGGTGCTGGAGCCCTTGCAGCCCGTGGCGAAGACCATGGTGACACAGGCTGTTCCCCTGCAGCCCATGGAGGTCCACAGCAGAGCAGATATCCACCCTGCAGCCCATGGAGGACCCCACGCTGGAGCAGGTGGATGTGCCCTGAAGGAGGCTGTGACCCCGTGGAGAGCCCACGCAGGAACAGGTTTTCTGGCAGGACCTGTGGCCCCGTGGGGGATCCACGCTGGAGCAACCTGCTCCTGAAGGACTGCACCCCGTAGAAAGGACCCATGATGGAGCAGTTTGTGAAGAACTGCAGCCCATGGGAAGGACCCACATTGGAGAAGCTTGTGAAGCACTGTATCCCGTGGGAGGGACCCCACGCTGGAGCAGGGGAAGAGTGTGAGGAGGAAGGAGCCGCAGAGATGAAACGTTATGAACTGACCGCAACCCCCATTCCCCATCACCCTGTGACGCTTGGGGGTGGGGTGGGGTGGGGTGGGGGGAGGAAGTAGAAGAGCCGGGAGTGAAGCTGAGCCTGGGAAGAAGGGAGGGATGGGGGGAAGGTGTTTTTAGATTTGTTCTTATTTCTCATTATCCTGCTCTGTTACAATTAATGGACAGTAAATGAAATTAATTTCCCCGAGTCTGTTTTGCCCATGATGGTAATTGGCAAGTAATCTCCTTGTCCTTATCTGTCTCCCTTCTCCAGGCCGAACAGGCCCAGTTCTCTCAGCCTCTCCCTTGGATGTCATGTTCTCCAGCCCCCAACCAGCTTGGTGGCCCTCTGCTAGACTTGTTCCAGTGTGTCACTATCCTTCTTGTACTGGGGAGCCCAAAACTGGACACAGTACTGCAGATGCAGTCTCACAAGTGCCGAATAAAGGGGAAGGATCACTTCCCTGGACTTGCTGGCTGCAGTTTTGCTAATGCAGCTCAAGATGCAGTTGGTCATCTTTGCTGCAAGGGCACACTGCTGACTCATCGTCAACTTGTCCACCAGGATCCCCAGATCCCTTTCTGTGGAGCTGCTTCCCAGACAGTCGGCCTCTGGCTTGTATTGTTGCATAGGGTCATTTCATTCCAGATGCAGGGCTTCAGATCTGCTTGTGTTGAGCTTCATGAGGTTCCGGTCATCCCATTTCTCCAGCCTGTCCAGGTCCCTCTGAATGGCAGCCCTGACCTCCAGCATACTGACCACTCCCCCCAATTTGGTGTCATCCACAAACTTGCTGAAAGTGCACTCCATCCCATCGTCCAGATCATTAATGAAGACATTAAATACCAGTATTGGTCCCAGTACTGATCCCTGAGGGACCCCACTAGTAACTGGCCCCCAGCTGGGCTTTGTACCACTGATCACAACTCTTTGAGCTCAGCAGTCCAGCTAATTTTCCATCCACCTTATCATCCACTTATCAAGCCCATATCCCAACAATTTGGAGATAAAAAGACTATAGGAGACTGTGTCAAAGGCCTTGCTAAAGTCAAGGTATAAAACATCTGCTGCCTTCCACTCTTCCACAGCACCACTTTTTGGGGTGAGGATCCCCCCTCTGAAAGGGATCAGATCTCATGGTTCCTGTCCGAACGGGGAATTTGTTCAAACCTCTCCCCTGAAATCCCCTTCTGCCCCCATTAATGCTCCTCTTCCCCCCGTAATGTTGCATAGAAGAGAGCCCAGGATCCAGGCAGTGGTAGCGAGAAGACAGAAGTGTCCATGCTGGTACTCGAGGGATCTGTGAATGTGTGTGTGCTTGTGAATCTAGAGAGTAGTCTGTATGCATGTGTGTGCTTTCACTAGTGAATTTAAATCCCTACCAGATGAAGAGGAGGAAGGGGACTTGGCTTTCTGTGTTTATGTTTTATGTGAATCCTAATACGTGGGTCCTATTGACAACAGTGCCTTGTCTGTGGCAGTCTATGTGACTGGCTGTATCAATGTCCTGTATATGTCCTCTGTGTGTGTCTCTCGGATACGTGCTCAACTTCACTGCTGGTTGAGCCTTCAACCGGGAAAGCAACAGCTGAGTCCCTCAGCCTGGGCAGAGGCCCCAGATTCCCTGGGCTGCAATCCAGCAGCTGGGGAGGAGAGTTCTGCCATGGCTGCTGGAGGAGGCAGCTGCGCTCCTAACATCCCTTAACAGTTTCCTAGCCAGCAGGATCTGGTCAAGTTGTGAGTAGTCCCAAGATTACACATTGTCGTGGTTTAACCCCAGCCAGCAACTAAGCACCACGCAGCCACTCACCCACTCCCCCCCACCCAGTGGGATGGGGGAGAAAATCAGGAAAAGAAGTAAAATTCGTGGGTTGAGATAAGAACGGTTTAATAGAACAGAAAAGAAGAAACTAATAATGACAATGATAACACTAATAAAATGACAACAGTAATGATAAAAGGATTGGAATGTACAAATGACGCGCAGTGCAATAGCTCACCACCCGCCGATCGACACCCCGTTCCTCCCCGAGCGGCGATAACCCCCGCCCCCACTCTCCCCAGTTTATGTGATGTCCCATGGTATGGAATACCCCGTTGGCCACTTTGGGTCAGCTGCCCTGGCTGTGTCCTGTGCCAACTTCTTGTGCCCCTCCAGCTTTCTCGCTGGCTGGGCTTGAGAAGATGAAAAGTCCTTGACTTTAGACTAAACATTACTTAGCAACAACTGAAAACATCAGTGTGTTATCAACATTCTTCTCATACTGAACTCAAAACATAGCACTGTACCAGATACTGGGAAGACAATTAACTCTGTCCCAGCTGAAACCAGGACAGTATCCACCCCTTATTCTATACCATTGACATCATGCTCAGTTCCCATACCTTTAGTTACATCCCGGTCAGTCATCATCACCTTTTCCGTCCCTTTGAGACGCATAAACAATGATACATATATATATATATGTATATATGTATACACACACACAGATATCATTCCTTTAGTTTATGGGTCATGTTCATAAAATGTTCGTTGAGTTCATTTAGTTCCCGACTCTGGGCTCCGTCTGTCATACCAGTCTTTCTGGGCATGAAGGATGGTGCGAAGTCCTCTCAGTCGGTAGAGCAGGATTGGGCTTCAGTGCGGTGTGACGAGCAGGTGACATTGGATGCGGCAGGAGGATGGTGTGCATGGTTGGATTGTTGCATGCTGGAGTCAGTTCTGGTTCCATCACTACTGCGCTTTGCTCGGTTTTATCAAAGTTCATTCTTGCTTGATCTAAGTGATTCTTACTGTAGTACTATGGATATAGCATATAACAATTTTAGTAATGATGACATACAGTGGCAGGGTTATATAGCAATTATCATCATACAATTTAATTCATTGGCTATTCTCACCTAAAATCAAATCTCCTTGAGGCACACATCGGACTTCCCTATCTTTTTGCATCACCCACCAAGTGCACCCAGGTCCTTGAGCAAAAGCAATCCCACGAATGGGTTTACCTTTGCCTGAGGCAGGAGTAACCCAGACTGTCTTCCCTAACATATTTTTTATGTGCACTACAGGGACTTTATCCCCTTCTACAGTATGTAAAAGTTCTGATTGGGCAGGGCCACCCCGATTGGCAGATCCTCTGGTGTTGACTAACCAGGTGGCTTTTGCTAAATGTGTATCCCAATGTTTGAAAGTTCCACCCCCCATTGCTCTCAATGTAGTCTTTAACAGTCCATTGTATTGCTCAATTTTCCCAGAGGCTGGTGCATGATAGGGGGTGTGATATACCCACTCAATGCCATGCTCTTTGGCCCAGGTGTCTATGAGGTTGTTTCGGAAATGAGTCCCATTGTCTGACTCAATTCTTTCTGGGGTGCCATGTCGCCACAAGACCTGCTTTTCAAGGCCCAGGATAGTGTTCCTGGTGGTGGCATGGGGCACAGAATATGTTTCCAGCCATCCGGTGGTTGCTTCCACCATTGTAAGCACATGGCGCTTGCCTTGGTGAGTTTGTGGGAGTGTGATATAGTCAATCTGCCAGGCCTCCCCATATTTATATTTCAGCCATCGCCCTCCATACCACAGGGGTTTTAACTGCTTGGCTTGCTTAATTGCAGCACGTTTCACATTCATGGATAACCTGTGCAATAGTGTCCATGGTCAAGTCCACCCCTCGATCACGAGCCCATCTATATGTTGCAGGGGTCAACCTCGGGTCTTCCCAGGTGCTTTCTGCCAGAGGCTCCAGGTAGGGCCATTCTCCCCGGCTGCAGTATAGAGCACATTTTTAACATCTTGTCCTGCCCGGACTGGTCCAAGGGCTACTGCATGAACAATCTCCCGTTTAATTTGTTCAAAGGCTTGCTGTTGCTCAGGGCCCCATCTAAAATCATTCTTCTTCTGGGTCACTTGATAGAGAGGGCTTACAATCAGACTGTAATTTGGAATATGCATTCTCCAAAAATCCACAACACCTAAGAAGGCCTGTGTTTCCTTTTTATTAGTCGGTGGAGACATAGCTGCTATTTTGTTGATCACGTCCATTGGGATCTGACGACATCCATCTTGCCATTTTATTCCTAAAAACTGGATCTCCTGTGCAGGTCCCTTGACCTTACTTTGTTTTATGGCAAAACCGGCTTTCAGAAGGTTTCGGATTATTTTCTTCCCTTTCTCAAAGACTTCTTCTGCCGTGTTGCCCCATACGATGATGTCATCAATGTACTGCAGGTGTTCTGGAGCTTCACCTTTTTCCAGTGCAGTCTGGATTAGTCCATGGCAAATGGTGGGGCTGTGTTTCCACCCCTGGGGCAATCGATTCCAAGTGTACTGGACACCCCTCCAAGTAAAGGCAAATTGTGGACGACACTCTGCTGCCAGAGGGATTGAGAAAAACGCATTAGCAATGTCAATTGTGGCATACCACTTGGCTGCCTTTGACTCTAGTTCGTATTGAAGTTCTAGCATACCTGAAACGGCAGCACTCAGTGGTGGCGTAACTTCATTCAGGCCACGATAGTCAACTGTTAGTCTCCACTCCCCATTAGACTTTCACACTGGCCATATGGGACTATTAAAGGGTGAGCGAGTTTTGCTGATCACTCCTTGGCTCTCCAGTTGGCGAATCAGCTTGTGAATGGGAATCAGAGAGTCTCGGTTGGTGCGATAATGCTGCCGGTGCACCGTCGTGGTAGCAATTGGCACCTGTTGTTCTTCAACCCTCAGCAACCCCACAATCGAAGGGTCTTGAGAGAGACCAGGCAGGGTAGACAGCTGTTCAATGCCCTCTGTCTCCAAGGCAGCTATACCAAAAGCCCATCGATACCCCTTTGGGTCCTTAAAATACCCTCTCCTGAGATAGTCTATGCCAAGGATACACCGAGCCTCTGGACCAGTCACAATGGGGTGTTTCTGCCATTCATTCCCAGTTAGGCTTACTTCAGCTTCCAATACAGTTAGCTCTTGGGATCCCCCTGTCACACCAGAAATACAGATGGGTTCTGCCCCTTTATAACTTGATGGCATTAGA
The DNA here is from genome assembly GCA_028022735.1 of Gypaetus barbatus. NCBI lineage: Eukaryota > Metazoa > Chordata > Aves > Accipitriformes > Accipitridae > Gypaetus > Gypaetus barbatus. The sequence goes on along the minus strand of CM051561.1, from coordinate 37,027,046 downwards.
GTACACCGTGCGCCGGTGTCTACTAGAGCCTTGTACTCCTGTGGGTCTAACGTGCCAGGCCATCGAATCCACACAGTCCAATAGACCTGGTTATCCCTTTCCTCCACCTGGCTGGAGGCAGGGCCCCTCTAATTCTGGTCAGAGTATCCAGTACTCACTTCTCGTAAAACTGGCTCAGAAGTCCCTTCAAGAGGATCAGAAATAAGATCAGCCCTTCTACTCTGTTTGGAAACTGGAGCAGCATTTTTCCTGGGAGAATCCCCTTTTGTGGTGGTTTTTCCTCGCAGCTCACGTACCTGTGCATTTAGGACTGAGGTAGGTTTTCCATCCCATTTCCTCATGTCCTCTCCATGATCACATAGATAAAACCACAGGGTACCTCGCGGTGTGTACCTTCTATATTCTCTCTCTTGGGCAGAGGAACGCTCACTCCTAATAGCTGAGACATTGGTCCTTACAGGTGGGGAGTAGGACATATCCTCTTTGAATTGCTGGAAATCCTCAGTCAGCTTCTCCACAGCCGAAATGCAAGCTTGTAGGGAGGAGGACAGATTTTCTTCGTATTGCTGGAGTTGGCGAGCCACTTCATCCACTGTCGATGCCTCTTTGTCTTTCCAGGTCATTATCGCCAGTGAGTTGGCATAGGATGATGGTGCGCTCCATACAAACTTCCGCCACATGGGTCGTGTGCATGGGGCTTCATCTGGATCTTTGGGTAATTGTGGGTTGTCTGGGTCATAATGAATCATCTCTAGCACGGCTAATTCCCTCAGATATTGGATACCTCTTTCCATGGTGGTTCACTTGCCTGGGTGACATATAACATCTTCCTTAAAGGGGTACCTTTCCTTCACGCTTGACAGGAGTTGCCTCCAGAGGCTGATGGCTTGTGTCCCTTTTCCAATTGCCTTGTCAATGCCACCTTCCCTGGCAAGTGATCCCAGCTGCTTGAGTTTCCACCTGGCACCCATCTCTGTGCAGGCATGAAATAAACAAATATCTCGGCTCTGTGTGTAAGATTGGCTCATTGCACACTGGGTATCAAACCCCACTTGTGGGACAACATAGCTGAATGAGGAACACCATACAGAGGTGGTGATCTTGCTGTTCTTAGTCATGGTCTATTCCTGATTCTCCTCACCCCTCTGCATTGCATTGTGTACTTCTCAGCTCTGACAGAGTCCTGGGCCTAGTGACATCTAAACACAGTCTGTGTTCATTTGTAAATAGGCTATCATGGTGTTTCATATTTGATATCTTTCTTATCTGGAATCACTTTCCAGATGTTCCCTACTGTGCTCTATTAAATCATTAATGCCCCTTATTGAGTGTGGGGATGAGGCAGGATTTTTTTTTTTTTTTTTGGTGCAGAAGCAGTAACAGTGACCTCAACAGCATTAAAGGAAAATCACTTCCCTAGTGCGGTGGTGCAGTCCCCTGGGCCACTTTGAGATCTCAGGATAAGCCATGCATGCTTTGGGAAAACATCCCATTTTGCTGTTATCTTGATTACAGGTTGTCATGGTTTAACCCCTGCCAGCAACTAAGCACTATGCAGCCGCTCACTCACTTCCCCCACCCCCACCCAGTGGGATGGGGGAGAAAATCGGGAAAAAAAGAGTAAAACTCATGGGTTGAGATAAGAACAGTTTAATAGAACAGAAAAGAAGAAATTAATAATGATAATGATAACTAATAAAATGACAACAGTAATAATAAAAGGATTGGAATATACAAATGATGCACAGTGCAATTGCTCACCACCTGCTGATCGACACCCAGTTAGTCCCAGAGCGGTGATCCCCCTGCCCCCACTCCCCCCAGTTTATATACTAGGCATGACATCACATGGTATGGAATATCCCTTTGGCCAGTTTGGGTCAGCTGCCCTGGCTGTGTCCCCTCCCAACTTCTTGTGCCCCTCCAGCCTTCTCGCTGACTGGGCAGGAGAAGCTGAAAAATCCTTGACTTTAGTCTTAACACTATTTAGCAACAACTGAAAACATCAGTGTTATCAACATTCTTCTCATACTGAACCCAAAACATAGCACTGTACCAGCTACTAGGAAGAAAATTAACTCTATCCCAGCCGAAACCAGGACACAAGTGCAGAGACTTTTGGGCATCAGGCACTCTTTGGCCACACTTGGGCCATCTGCTGCCTGAATTGTATATCAGAATGACTCATCATGAACTGTGGCCAGAATGTAAAATAATGACCAAAGCCAATCATCTCGAGACCCTATAAATAGTGATCCAAGGTGAGACCTTTCGAGCTCTCTGGGACTGCAGTGGGCTGTGTGACCCAGTATCTCCCCCTGAGCTGGGATGCCTCTAAGGGTAGATTTCGGGAGGATTGAAAGATCGTCCGTTGACGATTTCATGAGGACTTAAAGGCCTGATTTTGCGAGATTTATTGACCGTTGATGAATGCCGGCACATAAAAGTGAGTAATTCATGAAACTCACGAAAGGGAAATTTTAATCATAGGTTAACCTCTGTGTGTGGGGAGGGGTAAAATTTGGTTCAGAACTGTTGCGTCTGTGCATGTGTTGTCCCAAAACTTGTGGGATTGTTCACCTGGTGTGCAAGCCAATAGCACACAGAGATGAGGTATTATTGTCCCACAAGCAGGGTTCGATACCCGGTGTGCAATGAGCCAATCTTACACACAAGCCGAGATATTAGTTTATTTCATGTCTGCGCAGAGATGGGTGCATCCCGTATCTATGTTTTGAGTTATTCTCCAACAGTCTCGGAAATTTCCAGCGCAGCTGGGATTCTAGAAATTTGTTAATGACTAAAGTCAATCATCTCCTGAACCTATAAACAGTAGTACCAATTGAGACCCTTTGAGCTCTCCTGGACCACAGCAGGCTGTGACCACCATGTCCCTCTGAGTGGGATGCCTCTCAGAGCTCGCAAACTGTCTGGTTTGTGAAAATTGGAGATCTGTCACTGAAAGCCGACACAACCTGGGGTGATTCTCTTCGCTCCTTGAGGCTCATCCCTTTGCCCGTTGAGACAAATGCCGAAGCATTCGACGTGAATATTTTCACTGACCTCGAGAGGAATTTTTAACAGGTATACCTCCTTTTCTCTCTCTTTTACTCTCTTTTACTCTCTTATATGTATTTCTCTTAGTGTCTTTATGCATGCGTATGTACTAACTTGAATAGTCTATAGTAAGTAACTTATAGCAAGTATATTATAAGTTATTAAGTATGTTATAGCAAGTATAAGTATAATATAAGTTAATACTTTCAAATTTATACTTAAATTACTGTCATAATTTTTATTCAATCGAGAATGAATTTTAGGCTGCTATTATACTCATAATCCCTTTAGATATAAACCGTTGACCAAGTCTGGGACTAGGAGTCAATCCAGCTGCACCTAGACTCTGACAGGAGTTTAGAAAGCAAGGGGGCCTTCTCTGAACCTCGTGACACAATGGGAGGGTCTCCCTTACCCTTTCCCACATTCCCTTTTACCATATTATGTTTTTGGTACCTATATACATAAGTTTAGTTTGATTCTGATTTAATTTTCCTGTGAGCATTTTATCCATGTACTAAGTAATAGAGTGAACCTTGCCAACAAATTCTGTGAAATCGCACTTTTATAAAAATTTCTATTAAATCATTTTTCTATTGCTAATACAATTGGAAGTGATTCTTTAAGCGATCCAAACCTCTCTCATTTTTAAATTCACCCTGCGACAGGGATGGGAAATGGGGGTTCTGGACAGTTTATCACATGTTGTCTCTGCCGCTCCTTCCTCCTCACACTCTTCCCCTGCTCCAGCATGGGGTCCCTCCCATGGGAGACAGTCCTCCTCGAACTTCTCCAATGTGGGTTCTTCCCACAGGCTGCAGTTCTTCACAAACTGCTCCAGCGTGGGTACTTTCCACAGGGTGCAGTCCTTCAGGAACAGCCTGCTCCAGTGTGGGTCCCCCACAGGGTTGGTCACAAGTCCTGACAGCAAACCTGATCCTGCAAGGGCTCCTCTCCATGGGGCTGCAGTTTCTGCCAGGAGCCTGCTCCAACGCGGGCTATCCATGGGCTGCAGCTTCCTTCAGGGCATATCCACCTGCTCCAGCATGGGGTCCTCCACAGGCTGCAGGTGGGTATCTGCTCCACTGTTAACCTCTGTGGGCTGAAGGGGGACAACCTGCCTCACCATGGTCTTCACCATGGGCTACAGGGGTCTCTCTTCTCCGGCACCTGGAGCATGTCCTCCTCCTCCTTCTTCATTGACCTTGGTGTCTGCAGAGTTGTTTCTCTCACATATTCTCACTGCTCTCTCTCCCAGCTGCTGTTGCGAAGCATTTTTTACCCTTCTTAAATATGCTATCACAGAGGTGCTACCACCGTCACTGATTGGCCCAGCTTTCACCAGCAGTGGGTTTGTCTTGGAGCTGTCTGGAACTGGCTCTATCCAACATGGGGGCAGCTTCTGGCATCTTCTCACAGACGCCATCCCTGCATCCCCCCTCCACTACCAAAACTTTGCCATGTAAACCCAGTAAAACTGTCTTGAGCCTTCTTATCCGACGGTGCCTGAAAACGGGCTGTTAACACATGAAGAAGGGAGCAAAGGGAATAACCCAGTGAGGCAAAACAAATGTTTTTGGAAATGGAAATAGATAAGAAGCATAAGGAGGAATTTGAAAGACTTGCAATGATGAATGTGTGTGAGTACAAACTACTCACAAAAGAGGTCAATGAAGGGGAAATTCAAATTGTAACTGTGCAGCAATGGAAATTTCTGACCAAGGAATGATCTGGCATGGAGAGCAAGAAGGCCTAACTGCAGAAGGGGTTAAACTGGCTGGAAGCAGGAATGCCAGAGACTGAATAACTCCCTGTAATGGAGTGAAGTTTGCTGAAGAGACAACAAATGGTAATTCAAAATCGATTGGCTTTAGATAATGTGTTAGCTGCACAAGGAGGAGTTTGTGCTTTAGTTAATGCTAGTTGTTGTTTTTATGTTTACCAAGATGTCGTGGTTTAACCCCAGCCAGCAACTAAGCACCACGCAGCTGCTCACTCACTTCCCCCACCCAGTGGGATGCGGGGACAGAATCAGAAGAGTAAAAGTGAGAAAATTCGTGGGCTGAGATAAAGACAGTTTAATAGGTAAAGCAAAAGCCACACATGCAAGCAAAGCAAAACAAGGAATTCATTCACTACTTCCCATCAGCAGGGAGGTGTTCAGCCATCTCCAGGAAAGCAGGGCTCCATCACGCATAACAGTTACTTGGGAAGACAAAACACCATAACTCCGAACATCCCCCCTTCCTTCTTCTTCCCCCAGCTTTATATGCTGAGCACGATGTCATATGGTCTGGAATATCCCTTTGGTCAGTTGGGGTCAGCTGTCCCAGCTGTGTCCCCTCCCAATTTCTTGTGCACCCCCAGCCTACTCGCTGGTGGGGTGGTGTGAGAAGCAGAAAAGGCCTTGACGCTGTGTAAGCACTGCTCAGCAGTAACTAAAACATCCCTGTATTATCAACACTGTTTTCTGTACAAATCCAAAACATAGCCCCATACTAGCTACTATGAAGAAAATTAACTCTATCCCAGCCAAAACTAGCACACAAGATCAAAGGACTGAAACAGATGTGGAAGAGATAAAGACTTATATGAAAATATTGCATGATATTGGAAAAGAAGCACACCTCAATACGTTTGGGTGGGTAACCTCATAGTTTCCCAACCTTTCCCTCTGGGTCCAAAAGCTTTTAACTCTATTGGTTATAATTTTACTTTCTTTTGCTGTAATTTATGTCCTTCTGCATTGATGTATTTCTCTGTGTTCTAGATTGTCTTCAAAGATCACCTACTGAGTGACTTAATCAAATCTGACCCTGATGGTCAAAAGAAAGCGGGGGGTGGGGCTGTGAAGAAAATACAAATTTAGGACACTTAGTAGGATGAACTTTACCCTCATTTTGGTGAGCTTTCCATGAACTCAAGGAGGGAAGACACTGAAGCATGAAAGCTCAGCTAGTTACAATGACCTTGCCTGATAACAAACCCATGGAAACCAGTTCTGAGCATGTAGCAGACAAAGGATGAAAAACAGCCCAGACCACTGTCTCTGATCACACAGCCATGCGAAGGAAACCCCACTGTGCATGCAAACATTAAGGACTGATTGGCTGACTGTAGATAAGCCTAGGACTGTAATTGGGCGATAGCCCACCTGTATATTCTATATAACCTGTGTGTTACTAATGATTAGGGTCCCTCAGAATTAGGCTGGGGCACCACATGCACATTGCAGTAAAGAATTTCCCTTTGGCATTCTATATTTAAGGTGTTGGCAATAAAGAATCCCATGACATCACACTCTCCTTAGCCTTCCTTTTGCTGCCAGTGTGCTTATAGTAGCTCTTCTTGGTGCCCTTCACATCCCTCACTAGTTCCAACTCCAGCTGAACTTTCCTGACTCCATTCCTACATGTGCAGGTAATATCTTTGTATTCCTCCCAAGTAGCCTGTCCCTGCTTCCACCTTCTATGTACTTCCTTTCTGTGTTTCAGCTCTGTCAGGAGCTCCATGTTCATCTGTTCTGCCACACTTGCCCAGCTTTCTGCACATTGGAACAGACAATTCTATTGCTCTGAGGAGGCTGTCCTTGAAGATCACCCAGCTCTCCTTGGCCCTTCTGCCCTCCAGGGCAGTTTCTCCCATGATCCTGCCAAGCAGGTCCCCAAACACGCTAAAATCTGCTCTTCTGAAGTCCGGGGTTGTAATTCTACTGTTTGTCTTGCTCACTCCTCTCAGGATTTTAAACACCACAGTCTCATGGTCATTGCAGCCAAGGCTGCCCTTGACCTTCACATCATCCAACAGTTCTTCCCTGTTTGCAATTAGCAGGTCCAACACAGCATTTCACCTAGTTGGTTCTGTTAGGGAGGCATGCACAATCAAATCCAACAGGTGTTAAAGCTCAGATTTATTCTTCAGTAAAAAGTTAGTTAGAACTCTGGTAACATTTATAAACCACAGGCTCAATGATGTAAGGGGAATTAGTACTACACAGCCGACTTAAGAATTCTTAAGATTTAAAATGATGACGCAAAATGCGCATATCTTTGGCCGTACATGGTGAGCTGCCCTGCTCAGCACGGAGCTGCGCACCCTCCGGCAAGCCCTCCCTGTCCTGTTGCTGATGTCCTGTGCTGATTGGCTTCTTTTCACCTGTGGTTCGTTGCTATGCAAGGTTCATTGTTATGCAGAGTTCGTCGTTAAGCAGAACTTGCCCCACCACAATGTTTGAGACATTAACTCTTTCAGTCTCTCACAGGGTCAGCTGTCCTGGCTATGCTCCCTCCCAGCTTCTTGTACACCTGCTTGCTGGCAGAGCATGAGAAACTGAAAAATCCTTAACTTAGGATAAGCGCTACTTAGCAACAACTAAAACATCAGTGTGTTATCAACATTATTCTCACACTAAATCCAAAACACACTGTACCAGCTACTAAGAAAAAAATTAACTCTATCCCAGCTGAAACCAGGACAGGCACAAAGTGAAACACAGGAGGTTCCGCCTGAACATCAGGAAACACTTTTTACTGTGAGGGTGACTGGGAATTGGAACAGGTTGTGGAGTCTCTCTCCTTGGAGATATTCAAAAGCCATCTGAACATGGTCCTGGACAACTGGCTCTTGGCGGCTCTGTTTGAGCAGGGGGGTGGGACAAGATGACTTCCAGAGGTCCCTTCCAACCTCAACCATTCTGTGATTCTGTGATTTAAAAAATAAATAAATTATTCAGTGAAGTGAACATCCATCCCAGCCTAATACTGAGAGCAGGTTTTGAATGGAATGCATGCCAACATTGACCAAAGTCATATCAAACAGACAAAAGGTCCTGCTAGATGCTCTGCCTTTGGAGGGTATAGCAAGGGATGGGAATCTGCTTCATTCCTGCCCTGTCTTTTTAGGCATTTTACCTCATCTTTTTGTGCTTCCACTGGCTCCCTGATGGCTTGTACACAGGAAGGGGGAGAATGAGGGCAGTTTGTGATCCTGGTTGGCCACAAGTCACAGGGGCTTCTTTGTTTTGGAGACCTTCAACCTCATGGCCTTGGCAATGTCAATCATTCTGAAAAACAAGAAGAAAAACATGCTGTTGGCAAGAATAGGGAGAGCCCGGCCTTGCAAGGGCCACCACAGTCACTTTTCAAATCCCAGCAATGTCATGCAACAGAACAATAAGCCTTTTGCTTTGGGGGAAGAAGCCAAGAGGCAGCAGAGTGCAGTGACATTTTCTCTGCATTTCAGCTACCCCAAAACACGAAGGCAACAACAGCCAGAAAGATTTGGATGAATGCTAAAGGTTGGGGCCTTGCTGGGAAGGCTAGAATCCTACCCCACTGACTATGTCCATCTTTGGAGAATGCTATAAAACCTCCCTGTGTTATTCTACAGCTAGTTGGCTTGACAAAAAAAAAACCAAAACAAAAAAACTACTGTCCACTTTCTAAGTGGAGCATGACAGAAGTGAGCATGTATTAATCCACAGCGTCTCTGACCTGTTGCTCGGGAGACCTTGGGTTTGTTTCCCAGATGCTTAGCTCCTGACAGCAGTACAATGGCAGGAACCTTGCATGGCTAAGGAGTGACCCATTTTGGCTGTTGGGGTGCAGCACCCCTTGGCTTTAAGTGGAGGGAGCCCAGCTGAGACAAGAGTTTGGGCTGGAGGGCACAGGCAAGAAAACATCTGGAGGCATGTTGATCAGAGAAAAAAAATTACCCTTGAAAATAATGATCAGGGAAATATTCTGGCTGTCGCAGGGCCCTGTTACAGAGGCTCACACAATCAAATCCAACAGGTGTTAAAGCTCAGATTTATTCTTCAGTAAAAAGTTAGAACTCTGGTAACATTTGTGAACCACAGGCTCAATGATGTAAGGGGAATTAGTACTACACAGCCAACTTAAGAATTCTTAAGTTTTAAAATGATGACTCAAAATGCGCATATCACTCACCTAAAAGATGAGGGCTCTGTGAGAGACTGAAAGAGTTAATGTCTCAAACATTGTGGTGGGGCAAGTTCTGCTTAAAGACAAACCCTGCACAGCAAGGAACCAAGGTGAAAAGCCCATCAGCTCAGACATCAGCAACAGGAGGGGGAGGGCGTGCTGGAGGGTGCACAGCTCCCCGTTCTGATAAGCTGTTCTGATACAAAGATCAAACAATGGCCATGTCTGCAGGGAAGGAGAAGCTACTCCACAAAGGACCCCCAAGCCCAAAGGCTCACAAACTGCTCATTAACCTGACGAGTTTGGGTGCCTGCCCGAAGGAGGGGCAAGGATGATAAAAGGACACAAACTGAAGGCCCGGGCATGCAAGCCCACCAGAACTGGACCCGTCAGCTGACTGGACACCTCGGCTGACTGAACCAACGCTGGACCCAGGACCGGTGAAATCTTTCTCTCTTCCTTTTTCTCTCTCTGTCTTCTCTCTTTCCTTTTCCTTTTCCACAATCCCTACACCTCATCCGTTTCAAGATATAAACCATTGACCAATTCTGAGAGTAAGAGTGGATCCAGCCGCCCCTAGGCCCTTCTCTGAGGAGGAGTCTGGAAAGCAAGGGGGTCTGCTCTGAACCTCGTGACTCAACGGGAGGGATCTCCTTATTCCCTGAACTGATGTATATGGTTACACGATTTACAGAAGTAGTCTTATGCCAATTCCTGTTGTGAGAAACCCTGCCACCTACTACCACGCCTCCCCAGTTCAGTTTGCTTCTGTCATAAATAAAATCTTTAACTGATCGTTTGGTGTCGTTTCACCTTAATTTAGCCCAAGGGAATTTCGAATTAAACACGACTCCCTGGTCTGTCCAGTCTGGGTCGTGACAGGCTCTCAACCTCGAGGAGTTACCTAGGGCGGCATCCTGACCGAATGGGGAGTCCCCGACTGCAGACCCGCTGCTCCGAGGAGGACTGATTCAAAATGTCCTCCGGCAGGACCCCATTTATACCCTTGTCGAATCTGATCTGTGGTCATTTTAATCCCCATTTGTCAAAAGGTCAACACTTCTGTGTACCTGGTGCATCTCGATTGGTCAGTTCAAATTTCAACCTGCGGCCTCTAGGGTTTGGGTTTTTTTCCTCTCCTCCCTGCCTGGAGAAGTTTTGTTTCCTGTTGGGGGGGGTGTGTGTGTGTGTGGGGGGGGTGTACCTACCACACAATCCACCCCGTGACCACAGTCACAATTTGACTGGTTTCCTTGGAGTGGTGGTACAGTCACCTCTTGCCTCCAAAGTTAAAAGGGAGCGCAGTCTGATGAATTTGACACTCATTGTGGGTCATCATTCCATTCTGGTCTAGAATTAGAGTGGAATATCTGACATGGGAATATTCAGCGCACAAACAGGTTTTAAGGGAGTATCCTTAACCGTTAGTACAGACTTCACTACCACGCATTTGATAGAACTTATTGCAATATAGATAACAATAATAACTACAAGCATTATTAAAGATTGGAGAAGGCTGGTCATCAATCCTGTCAAAGACAATCCGAACATATCAAAAACCTTTTGCAGCCAATTAGTCCCTAGTGAAGAAGCAATTGCCTCTGAGTCTCTTGCCAGTTTCTTTTGTTGATTTGATCTTGAAGTGACATTGACATACTCGGCATGTGAACACAGTAGTCATCCATCGTACAGGTTCAAAACTCCACATACACCCTTCTCTTTCAGTAGCATCAAATCCAGTACGGCTCAATTTTGGATGGTCATTTTACCGGTATGTTGTAACTGATTGTTCAAGAGTCCCAAACTGTCAGATGTAACATTGGCTAAGGTTGATTGATAGTTGTAAACTCAGTTCTAGAATGCTCTGTCAGTGTTCCATTGAGTACCATATGCAGTCGCCCCCCATGGAATTTCGGGGCATGGTGTGGTACCATTCCAACTCCACCCCGTGGTCTCATGGGTTGGTTGGAGGATATAATTACATCTGGTGTTCCATACCGAACTAGCATTTACCATGCCTGGTGACCAACTATAGACAACATAAGTATAACCTCTTCCCCCATCCAATCTGAACCTCCAACTATAATTGTTACATTGCTCCCATGTGAGCTCAAGGGCTTGCGATATATTGATGTTCTGCACAAAAATCAGTAAGGGGTCTTCAGCTGATTTGGGGGTAGGCAAGCAAACCGTTACAGAGGTCAGGTTCATCATTTGGGCAAATCCCACCATCATTTTTGCCACAACATTGTCATCCAGATCTTCACCATCCATGTTTGCCACCATCATCACTACCAGTAGAAGCACTGGAATGACTCGTTTCTTCATGGTCCTGTAAGAAAGCACAAAACTAGGCCTCGGTCTTAAAACCGGGTCACAGGGTTAGAAGTCCGGGATTATCCATCGGGCACTGATGCGGTGAGTCTTTCCACTCCCATCTAAGGCTTCCCAAGCATACAAGCCTCTGGGTTTTGCTAAGGTCATAGGAACAATGCCAATGGAGGGCAGTTTTACCATGACAGGTTGGCCCATGTATGTCCCCAGTGGGAACTGGCATCTCTGATCATCTGGTATAGAGTCATCGCCCATTAATGGTCCCACAGGACAAAATGCTCAAATTTTTGGACTTCTATAATTTCCCCATTGGTTATTAACAGTAAAAACTGCCTGTGGTAATCGTGTGTCCCAGTTATGGCGTGAGACATCAGAATGTTTTTTAATCAAGCCATTGGTTCGCTCAACTATACCATTAGCTTGGGGGTAATATGGTGTGTGAAACACCCATTTGATGCCTTCCCCTCCCGCCCAGTCTTGTACCACTGTGGCTGTGAAATGTGACCCATTGTCACTTCAAATACATTCAGGAATAGGTAGAATACCAAACCATTCTCACAAAACCTGGACTGTCTGGTCTCCAGTAGCTGTGCCAATGGCCATTGCCATAGACAATCCTGATACTACCTCCACTCCTACCAAAATATATTTCCTCCCATGGGATGGTTTCAGACAACCAATGTAATCAACCTGCCACATGCTCCAAAGAGCCTTGCCTTGCCTGATATGCTGGGCCAGAGCTTGGTTTGGGTGATTAGCCTTAAGCCTTATTTGGCATTGCAGGCAAGCTGTGAGAATTGCTTCACAGGTTTTCATAGACACTGGCCAACCCCGAGATCAGCATTCATAATAGAGATCTGCTTTCCCTGAGTGGCCTTGCTTGATGTGCAACCATTCTGCTAGTCTATCCCAATCTTCCTTCTCACTGGTGACCATCCTGATTTGGGCCAGGTGGTCCACCTGTTGATTCCATTTCGCAGCTGGGGTTCCATCCCAAGCATGTCCCTTCACCCATCCCACCTTTAAAGGTCGGGATCTCCCTATTGCCAGGAGACGTTGCCAGTCCTCTGTCCTCCACACTTTCACATGACCTACTTCCCACTTACTAGATTCCCACTGACATATCCACTCTGTAGCACCCTTAATGGTTGCATAAGAGTCAGTATAGACGATGGTAGCACCATTCTCTACAGCCAGTAATAAAGCCCGTAGTTCTCCTACTTGTGCACTACCTTCATCCTCTTCCTCGACTGTATTCCAGGTACCAATTTCCAATGCTGCTGCTTTATATTGCCATTTTGATCCCACTCGATGGGCAGATGCATCCGTGAACCACACTCCCTGCACATCTGAGCCTGCCACGAATTTGGGTGCCTCCTCAATCAGAGAAGGTTTATAAGGTCAACACAACAAGGTCGAATCGGGGTTCACAGGTTGCTGTAGTTTGAAAACCTTAGTTGGACCCTCCTTTAGTGGGAGCAATTGGCTTATGCCTTCTAGGTATGCATACCATTTCCCAACTGTGGCCTTTCGGGCTACTCCCTCCGGAGGAGGTGACCCATTGAGGACTGAATTTAAGAGAGGGAAAGGACCCTGTACTATAACATCTTGTGAGGTATGCAGCTTTTCAGCCTCCTTAACTGCTCTAGTGAGGGAAAGAATCCCTTTCTCCCAATCTGAATATCGTCGCTCAGTCTCCTTAAATGCAGTGGAAGAGAATAATAATGGTCTAGCTGGTCCCTGTGGCCCCTTTTGAAACACGCCAGAGTATGAAGCATGTTCAGCAAATCCCCATTCCACCCTTAATGGATCTCGTGGGTGCAATGGACCTAGTCTCTGATAAGCCTTAAGCTCATCTTTCAAAGTGTTAAGGGCTTCCCTATGTTGCAAAGTCCAATCCCATTTTCTGTTTTTTTCGGAGCAAGTCATAGAGAGGGTGGCCAATCACTGAAAACCCTGGTATATGTTTTCTCCAGTAGCCCAAAGTACCTAACAGCTGTTGTAATTCCGTTTTATTGCCTGGAGTCTGTGCCTTTTCAATAGCAGATAAGAGTGTCGTCAGGTACCGCAACTGCTCCAGCTATCCACCATGCCCCCAAGAATTTGACTTCTTGTCCCGGACCTTGGCATTTACAAGATGGAATGTCTAGCCCTTTCTTGACTAACAGATTCCAGATGGCCTCAGCCACTTGCCCTACCTGTTCCTTGTTATCCCCACCAACTAGGATATCATCTATATATTGATATATGTGAACGCCTGATGGTACTTCCACAGCATCAAGAAGCTTGGCTAAAGCATTGTGAGCAATAGTGGGGGAATGCCTATATCCCTGGGGAAGTCGATTAAAGGTGTATTGTGTCCCCTCCCAAGTGAAGGCAAACTGAGGTTTGTCCTCTTCCCTTAGGGGAACCATAAAAACCATATCCTTGACATCTAAAGCAGCCATCCATGGGTAGGCCACAGCCTGTATTGCTGTTACTATTGAGGTTATACTTGGAACAGCAGCAGTTAATGGTGGGGTATTACTGTTCAATCTTCTATAATCAATTGTTAGTTGCCACCTCCCATCTGGTTTATGGACTGGCCAAACAGGAGAATTATAAGGAGAATGTGTGCAACCGATGATCTGTCTCTTCTCAAGATCGTTAATTACTTCCTAAATGCCCCATTTGGCTGCGGCTGGCAGTGGGTATTGAGGGACACGGGTTACTTTAGATTGCGGTAGTGCAGGAGCAACCTGCAAGGTTCTCACATGAATAGCCTCTGCCTCCCTGCCCCCAAAGCTCCACACCCTACCATTGGGTAGGTCCCACTGTCTGCCTGCCAGCACACCAAATCCCAGTATATTTCCCTCATAGGGGCTTAAAGCCACTTCCACAGCTGTCATTCTCTTTTCCCCCAGCAACCAAAGTTGAGTTCGAGCTATGGGGCATTTTCCTGTCACCCCTGTTACTCCTCTAATGTTTATAGCCTTTCTCGATGGCCTACTTCCCAGCTCACTAGCTTGTTGTTCGTTTAAAACACTAATTTGGGCTCCTGTATCGATTAAGAATTCCAAACTTATCCGTTTTGGGCCCACAGGAATGTGTATATAAGGCTCTTTATCAGCAGACCATTGGCAAGTATTCACCATGTGGATTGGGCGGCCTGAACCCCAAACCGCAGCTCCTAGTTTTTTAGCCCATCCAGTTCCCCTCGCAGTGCCGCGAAAGGGTCCCGTTTCTCTTCCCGAGGGGGCGGGGTTGCTGGCGCTTCCCTTTGGTCTCTAGCTTTCCCCTCCAGCAATTCCACCAGCTTGCGGATGTCGTCAGTGGACTGCTCCTGCAGCACGGCTCGGGCTGCCCCCAGTGCCGGTGCCTTCCGCCAGAGATCGTTCCTTCCGGGATCGTGGTTCCGACCCGACCGCCCGCGAGTTCGAGACCGCTCGGGGCGGGGTTTACAACCGGCTGGGCGGACCTTCCTGCTGCCCTCCGTGCCACCGCTCGGCTCCGCCCATCCCATCTCGCGTCCGTGAAGTACTATGCTGTGCAGTACTTCCGCCCAAGTCATCACGTGTGCGGGCAGCTTCTGGGGGTTCTGCTGATTGCGCTCAGTGGCCCCCTGGATTCTTTCTCTGAGGAACTGGACGTGTATCTTTAAAACATCCGGCAGACCTCTAATAAGGGGTCTGAGGTGGCGGGGGTCCACTGGTGCAGTCATTGGTATTTCTTGCTGCCCTCTATCATACATGGCCTGAACACAGGTGGTTTTTTGCACTCCCTCTGTTAACTCTGACAGTCCCTTTACCTGGATAGTAACAGGTTCTCCTCTCTCCTTGGGGTCCACACCCCCAGCCCAGTAGGCTACTTGGGACGTTATTGACTGATCACCCGCCGGTCCAGCACTCAGAAACACTCCCAGTCCCCAGTAACCTCTCATTTCGTCATCACTCAACAGTATCCGATCTCTCCCCCCCCCCCCCGTTAAAGAAACTCTCCACAAATACTTAGTTTCGGTTTCACCCAACTTGCGCGAAAACTTAGATAGATTGTAATTCACTGAGTTCGGGTCCCGTCCAAGGGGTCATGCAGACAGTGGTTTGGGGGTTCCCACTGTGTGGACCCATGTGCCTTTCTGTTTTAATAAGGGGTCGCACGTCCCTTTCCTCCAATTCCTCTACCTCTTCAGAGCTGTTTTCATCAGAGTCTCCCCAGATGTCCCCATCCTAATCCTCAGGGTCTGTACCCATGATTAACTTTCAGATTTGGGTAACACTGGGGGGCTTTTTTGCTTGTGCTAGCATACTTTCAATCCTTCGTTCCAATAGACACATCCGCTCCTTTTCTCGTTTCAATTCCACCTTAAAACAATCTATTTCCCCTTGCTTTTTAGAATTATCCTTTGCCAATCTGTCAGAATCACTCTTTTGGTTTTGCATTTGAATCAAGCAGGCGCCTAGGACAGCACACACACTGCCTTTACCTTTGCTGTCTCTACTACTTCCACGGCATGGTTCTATTCTCTCCACAACCGCTGCTGGGTCGGACCACTTCTCCTTCGTCCATTCCATCTCTGGGGGGAAAGGTCTCATTTTGATTTCCCCAGTAGGTCACAACCTCCTCTACCCACTCCCACCAGTATACTTTATATCAGGCTCCCAGCCTTGACAATATTTAAAAGCAAAACCTGAGTGTTTATCAACAAATGCAATACGACTCTTTTTAAAAACATTCCTCCTAAAAAAGAAATGTGAATTTTGCCTTTAAAACCCATTATTCCTCATTAAAGGACCAAAGAGCAGAATTGGGGACAAAAAAACAGTACACTGCATCAATGCTGACCAAGGTGCTTTCTGCTGTGACACCCATAAGATGACTAATGATAAGCTCTCCACTGTTCCAGGAGAAACTTACTCTGTTTCCAAAAGAAAAGAAAAAAAAGGGAATAGTAGTCTGATTTACCTTGCTGCTTACAAGATGGGATAATTTTCTTGGAGAATACATTAGTTTTCTTAGAACAGTCTTCTTACAGTGAACTAACATGGAGTATCTTCTCCACTGTAACCATTCTGGTCAGCATTCCTACAGAGACAAACCCTTAGACAAGTTAGTAATGTCGTGATAAAACAGACCTGGGAGACTAAATTCCATCTCTGGTTGAATTCAAGGCATGAGGGGATAGATTGGCACTAGTGGAGATTGTTTGGTGTAACTTGGCTCTCATTTAGAAGATGATTCTTTCTTAACGTTGTTATAAATGTGTATAAATATATAATTTTAAACTTACCATTTTTGCAAGTATAATTCTTAAAATTATATAAGTGAAAGAGATAATACATGGATATAATAACATGTACAACTGCAATGAATAGCATGCATTAGAAAGGCTACTAAACTGCATGTTTCAGGGTCCAAGCTACTTTTCAGCTGTTTGAGATCAGGGTGAGATTTAACTTGGGACCTGAGCTTGGGAGGCATAAATAATCCCACCTCAGCCTATTGTGGGGTCTTACATCTCTCAAGCCTCTGGTGTTAGCCACATCTGCAAATAGGAACTGGAAGTCTGAGTCAGGTGCAGAGTCCTTCTGGTCTGATATCCAAGATCCCTAGGGGAGCATGAGATCTTTCTCTCATCTTAATCCATGTTTTCTTTGTGTAATAGTCACTTTCATTGCTCTACAGTAAGATGAACTTGAAAATCTGCATGGAGCTTTATTTTTTAACTAATTAAAATTTCTGAGATGCAGCAGCAACCATGCACAGGGGAAGTGGTGAGCATCTCCAGTAGCCCGGGGGGGACACACACTGCATCGCCTAGATACAGCCTAGACCCACCAAGTCCCCTGCACCTACATTAAAAGTTGTCGCCTTGCCCAAGGACCTCTGTCATGGTTTAACCCCAGCCAGCAACTAAGCACCATGCAGCCACTCACTCACTCCCCACCCACCCAGCGGGATGGGGGAGAAAATCAGGAGAAGTAAAACTTGTGGGTTGAGATAAGAACGGTTTAATAGAACAGAAAAGAAGAAACTAATAATGATAATAATAACACTAATAAAATGACAACAATAATAATAAAGGATTGGAATATACAAGTGATGCACAATGCAATTGCTCACCACCTGCTGATCGATGCCCAGTTAGTCCCCGAGCAGCAATCCCCCCGCCCCCACTCCCCCCAGTTTATATACTAGATATGACATCACATGGTATGGAATACCCCTTTGGCCACTTTGGGTCAGCTGCCCTGGCTGTGTCCCCTCCCAACTTCTTGTGTCCCTCCAGCCTTCTTGCTGGCTGGGCAGGAGAAGCTGAAAAATCCTTGACTTTAGACTAAACACTACTTAGCAACAACTGAAAACATCAGTGTTATCAACATTCTTCTCATAATAAACTCAAAAACATAGCACTGTACCAGCTACTAGGAAGACAATTAACTCTATCCCAGCTGAAACCAGGACAACCTCCAACGTAATAGGGTGCAGCTAATAACTGAACCAAAAAGACATATTCACAAACTTTCTTCCTGCAACCAAAGAGGAAGGGAAGAACATGCAGCTAATTGATAAACCTCCAGCAGCCCCCCAGGGTGTACCAGTAATGACTGGTAACGTTACTGATTGGCTGATCATGTGTGTTAGGGCACCATAGGGCAGTGGATGAGGTTCTGTGATTGGCTAGTGGTTTCGTATCCCCACAGATTTTGACGCTTTCTTTTATTCATCTGTGCTGAGTGGGTCGTGGTATGATGATGCTATTTCCGGGTGCTAGTGAGGCAGCTGCGGGGGGGGGGGGGGGGGAAGGGATTAGAACGAGCTGGAGACAGAGTTGCTTGGGTTGAAAATAATACCTATTTTTGACCCTTTTCATGCTCTGGAAATTCTTCTACCTGGATATAAAGAGAAGTGGGTTGGGGGACTGCAGGTAAGGTAGACGGGCGGCAGCTAGTGGTAGCTGTGAGAGGCAGCTGGTTGTGTTGTGCGGGGGGGGGTGGTGCGCGCGCGCCTGAATTGCGGACGTGCGCCTGGGCGCGAGTTGGTAAATGTGAAGGGGATGGGGGTGTCGGCGGGTGTTTTATTATTTGGCTATTTAGTTGACGGTAGGGGGAGTGGGGTGCGTGTCTTCTGCACATGATCTGGGAGGTGAGTAACACGGAGGCGGATCAGGTAGGGAGTGGGGTTGTATTTTGTTCTCTGGTGTCCTCCCCTTGCATTCCCTCGGGTTGCTCTGAAGTCCTTGTTTTCCTTGCAGTCTTCTGTAGCACTTCGTTCCTTCAATTTGGAGTGTGTGGTGGTAGTTCAGCTGGGCTTGAATGAAACTTCCACCTGAGCAGTTGCATGGGAGGGGAGTAACGCTCTTGCAGACTTTCATAAGCATGTGTGTGCCTCTGGGGAAAAGGTGAAAGGACAGGTCACTGGGGAAAAAGCTCCTAGCTCCGAGGTTTATCTTTAGCAAACTTGTAGATTCTGACTTACAGGGGGAATGCAAGTTATGAACACACCTTTCATAGGCAGCTTTTTGGACATCAGCAACACCTAAGTGATAGTCAGAGGGTCAGACAAGTTTTGGCAGTCTCTCCACAACATCCCGGATCTGGGCCCTTGGCAAGCAGCAAACTTCTCTAGCTAACAGGTCAGGTTGGCAGATGGGTGTCTCTGCCCCATAGCAGGGAGTTGCCCACTACATCACTCACCGCTTTCTCTAGGCAGTCTGGAGAGACTCACCGCTTTCTCCAGGTGGTTGCCACACTAGTACAGCTTTGTGAGTGGTATAACATGCACAATAACCTAGCAGTACATATACTGAAAAATACCTGGGTGCTATACAGTGAGAAGGTCTAGTGATTTCATTTTGACAGCATTGTATGAATGAGAGGCTTGCAACACTGAGATATCTCCATTCAGCCAATGCTGCTGAAGTCATGGTAGTTAAGTAGGAATACTTTTTTAGATAATGGTGAATGTGATTTGTTAAAAAGTAACTGAAGGTTAGCACATAATTCCTAGAAAACAGGAGATGCTTTATTTATATTTTTGATTGTATACTTATGTTGTTGTTCAGGCTTCCTCTTGGTAGATTCAAAGTTTGGTTTGTTTTTTGGTCTGTTTTTTTTTTTTCTTGCTGTATACGATTACCATGTTCAAACCATCAGTTGTCTTGCAAATCCAAAACCAAGAGAGAGTGAAGTATTGAATACCATTTAACACTTAAACAAAAGAGGAAAAAAAAACCCCCACAAAAAAATCCAAACCAAAACAAAACAAACTAGTGAACTGAAACTGATATTTCGCCTCTGCTTCGGAACTTGCTGAAAAGTCTTACTCTGAGCAAGTCATGCTTATAAAAAGAAGTGCAAAAACCCCAACCTGTAGAACTTGTTTACTTTGCAAATGATGATAGTTGTATAAAATATAGTGCTGAATATATGATATAGTTCTATTTAGTAATTATGCAAGGATGAAATGTAGATGTAACCCTGAATTTCTAGAGCTATACATGAAATTTGAATGTCCAAGTTGATCTAAAACAACTATGACTTGATTCTTCAGTTTTTCCACCTGTTTTAGAATATGCTGAGAGGTGAACAAGTAGTCTTTCTCCTCCAAAAATTAGTTTCATTATTTGGAATTCTTAAAGTTTGGGTTGGTGGGGTTTGTTTTTTTTTTTTGGTGACACCTTAAAAAGAACTACTTTTTTTTTGTACTTGTTGTCATTATTGAATTGCTCATAATAGTTTATGTTGTGGAGGATAATGTTTAATCAAATGGAGAAATGTTATCTATACTGTCAGCATACAAGAGCTGTGCAAATTATAGCTGGCTGTTATAAAGATGTATTATCTTTGTCATGTTGACATGATTAGCCATGACTATTTCATTCATGCTAACAAGGTCAAGCTGGTAATCGTGCTGCTGCTGTTGTACTCTTTTGTAAACTGATAAATAACAAAGCAAAGGTAATGTGGACTGGTGTAAAAATGGAGAAAAAGTTACTACTTCTGAACTGAGGAAAAAAAGCCACTTAATTTTTCTTCCCATCCATTTAAAATTGTTCAGAAATAATTTAATTATTGGAACATACATTGACTTAAAGCTCTTGTGTGACTGGTAAACCATGATTTGAAAAATATGTCTTTGGTTGTTTTTTCTATTCCTCAGTATGTGTTAATGTCTAGAACTGTATAATAGATTGATGTAAAGATTGTATAACAAGCTTTTAATGTTTCGAGTCATTGTCAGAAGATGAGTTTTTGAAATTACTTAAATTCAAATGAGTTTGAGAAGATCAAAAGCAAATAATCATGGTAAGTCTCAAATGAAATGCAGTATTTTCTATTTGAATCTATGTGGTCCAAACAGTAATGGAGTCTGACAACACGTTATAAAACAAAGCTTTATTGAGGCAGTAGGAAAGATGAGCAACAATGTGCCTATGCAGTGACTCACCCAATCACTGATAGCAAACACAGGCTCATAAGCGATGCCATGCCTCCATTGGATTGCCAGGGTCATTTGGTGTCCAGGTCATCGGGCAGTAAGTCAATCATGCAAATGCCTTTTGAATGCGTGAGAGTCGTGCCGCCCCTTGGCTCCACCAATGGTAGTGTGATTTGAGAGAATCGTACCTTATATGAATAATGTGGGCTGCATCCTACCTACACTGCCAATGTTGGTCGGGGGAGGGTGTTGGCAGTCTGTCTATACTGCCGATATTGGTCAAGGGGCAGGGTGTCACTTCCACCCCTTGATTCTCTCAAATCATCACTTGATGTGGAGTTAAAGGCTAGGGTGTTATTTTGGTGGGTCATTAGCTATATAATAAGCTAGGTGAGGTTGGTGTCCTGACACCTGCAGGGTATAAGTTACATAGTCAGAGGTCAAAAGCTGGTGCATCACCAAATGGGTACCATAGAATTACCTCTATCAAGTATCAGTTGCGTGGGTAACTGGGAGGTGATTACTATGTATCTTCCCAATTGCTATGAGAGAGGCTGCAAGAGATTATGATTCAGGGTTAGTATCCGCTTATATCTAGTGGCCCCCAACCTGGGTCAAGGAGTGGCTCGACCTCGACTGGGAAAATACTTTACAGCACAATCTACAACCCTATCCAGTGATATGAAACAAAACATAAACAATGACAATAAACAAGTTAATTACAAAAGGTACAGCCAAAATCTTTTGACAACTACCCTGAGATCTGGGAACCAAGAGGTAAGCCATGATCACAATTTGCCAATTCCCCAATGAGTATTTTCAGTTGTCACCTGATACAAGGGCTTTAATTGTGCCTGGATTTTCTTAAGGTCAGTCTTAATGCATTGATCTTGGTTGACATAGACACAGCAGGTAGTATTTACTAACGTGCAAATGCCACCTCGTGCAGCCAGCAAGTGGTCTAAGGCTAGATGGTTTTGAATGGTAGTCTGTGATACTTGAGTGACTTCTTGCTGCAGCACTTGGATGGCATCGATTGTTATATTTTCTATATTTTTCCAGGGTAGCAGAGAGATTGACAGTTCCTTTCTCCAGCTTGGAGACCCCTAGTTGAGAAAAGAGGACCTGGGCAAATTGTTGAAATCCAGGTCTTTGCTCTACCAAAGGGCTGATCTATGCTGATGTCGCAGGGCCTCAGGGCAATTGTGGGCATGTGTTGTGGTTTAACCCCAGCCAGCAACTAAGCACCATGCAGCTGCTCGCTCACTCCCCCCCACCCAGTGGGATGGAGGAGAGAGTTGGGAAAAAAAAAAAGTAAAACTCATGGGTTGAGATAAGAACAGTTTAATAAGACAGAAAGGAAGAAAACAATAATGATAATAACAATAATAAAATGACAATAATAATAATAGAATTAGAATATACAAAACAAGCGATGCACAATGCAATTGCTCACCACTCACCGACCGATGCCCAGTTAGTTTCCAAGCAGTGATCTGTCCCCCCGGCCAACTGCCCCCCAGTTTATATACTGGGCATGACATCACATGGTATGGAATATCCCTTTGGCCAGTTTGGGTCAGCTGTCCTGGCTGTGTCCCTTCCCAACTTCTTGTGCCCCTCCAGCTGGCTGGGCATGAGAAGCTGAAAAATCCTTGACTTAGTATAAACACTACTTAGCAACATTATTCTCATACTAAATCCAAAACATAGCACTATACCAGCTACTAGAAAGAAAATTAACTCTATCCCAGCCAAAACCAGGACAGCATGGGTTGCGTCAAGGTTTTCTTCAACATGCATCCCAGGCACTATTTGTCCAAGTGTGCAGGTCCCCTCCCACCTCTGTGTGAGGTTTTTTCCTGGCATGATTGCTGCACAGCCAGTATAGGCCGGGGGCATCTATTGTGCTAGGGTTACTGCAACAAGTGGTGTCTTTCAGGCAATTGTCAATATTGGCATGCTAGGTTTGCATGGTGTAGGATGGACCCCGCCACATGGTTTGTAGCTGATCACAGGACAGATCATAGCCTGTAAAGTTCTGGTGGATGCAGAATTCTGATCTGTTCTTCACCAAGGTGGCAGTGGGTAGTCAGTGGTTGAGAGATTAGCCTGAATAGAGTAACATCTGACAAAAGTTTTAGGTGTATGGACCCACAATTCCACCAGTACTAGCATTCCCACCACAGGAACTCCTTGGTGGCCAGATGCAGGATGTTGTGTACAAATCCCACAATAAGTTCCCTTTCTAACATTTGCCAGCTCCTGAGATGTGCGAATTAACAAGTTAAAAACCCAACCAGCAAGGCCCTGGTGGACTGTCCCTAAGAACAGCATATTTAAAATTGGTTCTTGCATGGAATAACTAACAGTAGTACAAGTAAAATGGATGCAGTGTAGCAGGAGGATTTTTCCAGGTTGTTGTGGTTTAACCCCTGTAGGCAGCTAAGCACTGCACAGCTGCTTGCTTACTCCCCCACCCAGTGGGATGGGGGAGAGAATCGGAAGGGTAAAAGTGAGAAAACTCATGGTTTGAGAGAAAGACAGCTTAATAGGTAAAGCAAAAGCTGTGCGTGTAAGCAAAATAAGGAATTCATTCACTACTTCCCATCGGCAGGCAGGTGTTTAGCCATCTCCAGGAAAAGCAGGCTTCATCATGAGTAATGGTTACTTGAGAAGACAAATGCCATAACTCTGAAGGTCAGCCCCCCACCCCCAGCCTACTTGCTGGTGGGGCAGTGTGAGAAGCAGGGTGAGATGCTTTGATGCTGTGCAAGTACTGTTCAGGAATAGCTAAAACATCAGTGTGTTATCAACACTGTTTTCATTACAAATCCAAAACATAGCACCATACAAGCTAATAAGAAGAAAATTAACTCTATCCTAGCCAAAACCAGTACACAGATGGGTCCAGTAGCCAGGCTGAGTTGGTGGCTCTGGGCTCGTCATGGACATTATCACTTCCTGAAATACAAAATCACTTCTAGGACAGCCTGAAGGGGTGGTCTGTGGATCTAACATCGAGATTTGGGCCCCAGTGTCCACAACAACAGTGACTGAGTGCCAGTCAGTCATGACAACTTCTAATTGGGGCTAAGACATGGAGTAAACAAAAAGGGTGTGCCAGAAAACAGGGCTAGGAGGCAGATCTCCATCTGGCAGTGGACACCTGCCTACCAGTTATAAGGCAGTGCCTTGGGGGGGTGCTAAGGGGTTAACACTGGCATGCCAGGAGGCACTGCAAGGGGTGGGTGGGCGGGCCACCTGATGATGGCCATTCAAAAGCTGTAACAAAATATTATTCAGCAATTTATTAATTTGTTGGGAGGGGTAAACCCAGTTTCCATCAGGAGCTGCCTGAGGCGATCCCTCTCTGTCTGGCTGGTGGAGGTGCCCTGTCCTCTGCCCAGGTGAGGATTCCTCTGTATCTGACCACTGGGCACAGAAGCCATTGCCACGGCACCCACCCCTGCAGCCAGGGTGTGCAGAGCTCCCGTGCCCATGGTCCCCTTCACTGAGGTAAATTAGAGCTGCCCCAGTGTGCCAGAGACTCCCGAGGCACTTCACCCAGCCTTTCCCTGTAGGGTTGGGAAGGGGGTCAGGGTCTGGTCTGAGGCCAAAAATGTCCCTGTCCCAATTATCATCCTTATCGTCCTGGTAGATAGTGGCCCTAACTTGGGCCATTGTACTGGGATGATCTCTCCAGGCCTCAAGAGCCTGCTGAGCCAAGGAGGCTAACTTATGCTCATCCCTCTTGGCCCCTTGCTTAGCTTCTCCTGCCTGTTTGAGGGCACCGTGCAGCCTGGTAACTTCAGTCTGGGCAACGTTAAGGGCACAACTCAGGAGGCCAATTAAGGCTCCCTTGCCCTTTCCTTGTTTGCAATGACTGGCCTTACGCCACAGTTCAAATTCATCCCTCATAGCCTGGGGATCTGTTCAATTATCTTGGACCCAATCCTCCTCCCATTGGGGGGAGCTCCAAACTTGCTCCTTTCCTAAAGCTTCCAGTAGTTGCCAGAGACTCTTATCCTGTTTGTGATGCCAGTAATGTGGTCCAAACACTAATGGAGTCTGACAAAGTGTTCTAAAACAAAGCTTTATTGAGGCAGTAGGAAAGATGAGCAACAACACGCCCATACGGCAACTCACCAATAGCAAACACGGGATCATAAGCGATGCCATGGCTCCGGTGGACTGACAGGGACACTTGGTGTCCAGGTCATTTGGCAGCAACAGCCAACTGTGCAAATGCCTTTTGAATGCATGTGAGAGTCGTGCCGCCCCTCGGCTCCACCAATGGCAGAGTGATTTGAGAGAATCATACCTTACATGGATAATGTGGGCAGCAACCTGCCTATGCTGCTGCCAATGTCGGTCGGGGGCAGGGTGTTGGCAGTCTGTCTACCCTGCCGATATTTGTAATGGGGCAGGGAGTCAATCCATTATGTGGATCTAGTTTGGATCTTAAAACCCATGTTGAAAACTGATGTAGTCTCTGTGCAGGTGGCACAACTGACATTTGTTATCATAATCTAAATTTTTCTGGGAAAAGACACCCCCCCCATATGGAGTTAAACTAAGTGTCTCTAGTTTCATCCAAGTGGTGTTTTAAAAGTGTAGGGAAAGGCATCTTCAGAATCAAGGAGGGCTGAGAGAGGAGTTGTTAAGATTCTTGAGCTTTTAGTAAATAATTAAGTTGAACTGTTACATTTAGAAATTAATGCTGTATTGAGGCAGGCATCATGCTGAGATGTCTGTGGTTGCTCTTTCCCTTTGGATGCTTACATACAGACCTTTAGCTTCACACATCATTTGTGATTTCATTCATAAGCAGAGGATTGTTCTAAGACAGGAAAAGCTGGCGATTGAGTTGTCTTTTTTAAAGGTGGATCCCCTCTTGTGGGGAAGATGGCTAATAGCAAAGACTACCAGAATACCATGAACCCCAAAGGACAGTTTCCTGGGCTGATAATGTGGAAACTGTAAATTCAGATTAACGCTCATTGGTAGCAGCTTATGCTTTTATGCCCTTCTTTGGCTTTATTGCCAGTTCTGTGTGGCAATCAATAGACAATATCCTGCTTTTTCTCCTTCTACAATCAGTGTTACTACCCAACTGGATTTCTTCTTTTATATCCCTCTGTCTTATCAAACAAGATATCCTGCTCTTGTGAATAGCTAGTTCCTTGTATCCAGGTATGTTTTGCTATCTTCCTAAATTCAAGAATGGAATCTAATGACTTCATTTCCAGTTTTCTGTTGATGCCTAACAAACATTGTGCTTTCATATAACAGACTAGAAAAGCTTGTGTCAGGTCTTTCTAGAGACTGACTCATATAAAGGTTATAGTACTGACTTTGAAGCTCAAGTGATAAAGGCATTGGCAAAGAATTAGCAAGCACCAGTGTTCAGCATCACAGTCCATGAGACTATTTCACATTCTAGTTATAATTATAACAGGAAACACCTTAACTGGCAAGGCACATCAAAATGCAGGAGTTTAAAGCAAGACATATGGTAAGAGACTGAAATATTCAAGTATGATACTATGACTAAGGTGCATGATAGGGTTGGAGATAAGTGATCTAGAAGACAAAGACATAAGTAGATGGGCATGCACCCTGCCATCACAGATGGCTTTGGTTGCTTCAGACAGCCAAGTGTGTCCTTTTTTTAAAAAAAAGCTTTTTATGAATACCCTCTCAACATGCTTCCTGTGGCTAGCAGACTGTACTGTTGTTTTTTACTAGCAAGTTGGTCTCACAGCAGGTTGGAGTATCTATTTGCAGTAATTTTCAGATGGTGATAAAACATTGGACGCTTTCTGAGCCACATGGAAAACTCTTGTCTTTTATTGGAGGGTTGCTGCAACCAGGAACAGCTTCAGCAGTGCAGTTTATCTCCTCTGATTCTTAGGCAAGTGGTAACCCATCCTCTCCAACACAGGAGAAAACTTGTACATGTTGAACTATGCATAAAACCACACTAAGCAAATACTGCAAGTGTACTGTGCAAACTTGAATGTCAGGCACTAAAGCCACTAGCTGTTGCTTTGCTATATTTCTCAGACGTGAAATAAAAGTCCTGTAATGCCTGTCACTTAGTATTGTACGCACAATGAAGGTGGCACATTCATGCATTGAGGTTTTGGTTGGATGGAGCAAATCAGTTAAATATCAGTTAAATGGTGGATAAAATTATTTCTAGAAGTTCTGGTTCATGTTCAGTCTGAGTACACCCTTAGAGCTGTTAATATATCTAGATCCTTGTTTTGAAGTGATGTAACTTACTGAAAATGCCAAAAAAACCCCAACAGACCCAAACCACAAACCTTAAGGTTCACTCTCCTCTCCCACCTGCTTGCTTATTAAAAAAAAAAAAAAAATTAAAAAAAATCCCCAAAACAATTGGAAGGATATTTTTAAATAGTGCTTTTATCACTGACTATTATCTGGATTTAACCATCCACTTCAGACTTGACAGGAACTTTTTTTTGAGCTGTGTTATTTCTAGCACAATCATTAAGTGCAATAGAAGAGTGTTCTAATATTTTTGTAAAATGTAACTTAAGCTAATAGGCCAAAAGTTAATATTGACATGTATCCAAGTATTGGCTATTTGCCAGGGATGTCTGTGGTGGGTTGACCTTGGCTGGCTACGAGGTGCCCACAAAGCTGATCTATCACTCTCCATCAACAGGACAGGGAGAAAATATGATGAAAAGCTCATGGGTTGAGATAAGGGCAGGGAGATTACTTACCAATTACTGTCACAGACAAAACAGACTTGACTTGGGAAAATTAATTTACTGTCAATTAGTTGTAACAGAGCAGGATAATGAGAAATAAGAACAAATCTAAAAACACCTTCCCCCCCACCCCTCCCTTCTTCCCAGGCTCAGCTTCACTCCCGGCTTTTCTACCTCCTCCTCTCCCTGAGCAGCCCAGAGTGATGGGGAATGGGGGTTGCAGACAGTTTATAACATTTCATCTCTGAGGCTCCTTCCTCCTCACACTCTCACATCGAGATTGGTTTCCTTTCAGAGGGGGAAGTTTCCATCGCCAGACATAATTATTCCAAACATACCAACAATGCATTTGCTCTGGGAACTATTCATCCAATTTGAGCTGCAAAAAATGCAGCCTATCATAATCAAAACTGCCCACCTCAGGCCACCGTTGGCTTGCAGTTCCAAGGGTGGTCAATGCGGGCCACGTATCCTGACACAGTTCCAGTGCCCTTTTCTTAGATAACCCCCGGGTTCCATCTATTTTTGACCAATTGGTTAGCAATTCACCTAAAGGTGTCCCTTTCACCATACTGTGTCCTGTCCCCATTATTATAAACTCTCACCTCCTCACCGCAAAAAAAAGAACCATTCAACCGCTACCCCCTACACTCAAGTTCCCCAGGTGAACTCACCTTTTGCCATCAGCGGGCCGTTGACTCTCAGGGGATCATAGCAGCTGATGGATTCAAGTGAGTCAGCAAATTCCCTTCTGGGGTGCCAAAACTGTCATGGGATTCTTTATTGCTGACCAAGGAAGGAGATGCAGACACCCTTAAGTATAGAATTACAAAGGGAAATTCTTTACCGCTTGTTGTGGTTTAACCCCAGCCGGCAACTAAGCACCATGCAGACGCTCACTCACCTCCCTCACAGTGGGATGGGGGAGAGAATCAGAAGAGTAAAAGTGAGAAAATTCGTGGGCTGAGATAAAGACAGTTTAATAGGTAAAGCAAAAGCCACACATGCAAGTAAAGCAAAACAAGGAATTCATTCACTACTTCCCATCAGCAGGCAGGTGTTCAGCCATCTCCAGGAAAGCAGGGCTCCATCACGTGTAACGGTTACTTGGGAAGACAAACGCCATAACGTCCCCCCCTTCCTTCTTCTTCCCCCAGCTTTATATACTAAGCATGATGTCATATGGTCTGGAATATCCCTTTGGTCAGTTGGGGTCAGCTGTCCCAGTTGTGTCTCCTCCCAGCTTCTTGTGCACCCCCAGCCTACTCGCTGGTGGGGTGGTGTGAGAAGCAGAAAAGGCCTTGACTCTGCGTAAGCACTGCTCAGCAGTAACAAAAACATCCCTGTATTATCAACACTGTTTTCAGCACAAATCCAAAGCATAGCCCCATACTAGCTACTATGAAGAAAATTAACTCTATCCCAGCCAAAACCAGCACACTGCAATGCGCATGCAGCGCCCCAGCCTAGATCTGAGGGACCCTAATCATTAGTAACACACAGGTTATATAGAATATACAGGTGGGCTATCTCCCAATTATAGTCCTAAGCTTATCTATAGTCGGCCAGTTCTTCGCATGGCTGTGTGATCAGAGACAGTGGTCTGGGCTGTTTTTCATCCTTTGTCTGCTACATGCTCAGAACCGGTTTCCACAGGTTTGTTATCAGGCAAGGCTGTCGTAACTAGCTGAGCTTTCATGCTTGTGTCTTCCCTCCTTGAGTTCTTGGAAAGCTCACTGAAACTAGGGTAAGGTTCATCCTATTAAGTGACCTAAGTTTGTACTTTTCTTCACAGTGGGCCCATTGCTCAGCGGGGCAGGGGACCTAGTGATCAAGGACATCCTAAAAGTCAAGTTACTCAATGCTTTTTTTGCTTCAGTTTTTACTGGTAAGGTCTGCTCACAGGTCCCTGAACCAGCTAGCACAGTTTGGGGGAGTGAAACAGTAGCACAGTACAGGAAGAAAGAGTTAGGGAGCACTTAAGCCAACTGGACATATACGAGTCCATGGGACCAGATGGGATGCATCCAAGCGTGCTGAAGGAGCTGGCCAATGTCACTGGGAGGCCACTGTCTATCATCTTTGAAAGGTTATGGCAATTGGGGGAGGTTCCTGATGGCTGGAACAGGGCAAACATCACTCCCATTTTCAAGGAGGATCCAGGGAACTACAGGCTGGTCAGCCTTACCTTCTTTTCCCAGGAAGAGTATGGAGCAAATCTTCTTAGAAGCCATTTCTAAAGAGATGAAAGACAAGAAGGTGATTGGGAGCAGACAACATGGCTTTAGCAAGGGCAAACCATGCTTGACCAACCTCATTGCTATCTGTAATGAGGTGACTGGTGCTGTGGAAGAGCGGAAGGCAGCAGATGTTTTATACCTTGACTTTAGCAAGGCCTTTGACACAGTCTCCTATAGTCTTTTTATCTCCAAATTGTTGGGATATGGGCTTGATAAGTGGATGATAAGGTGGATGGAAAATTAGCTGGACTGCTGAGCTCAAAGAGTTGTGATCAGTGGTACAAAGCCCAGCTGGGGGCCAGTTACTAGTGGGGTCCCTCAGGGATCAGTACTGGGACCAATACTGGTATTTAATGTCTTCATTAATGATCTGGACGATGGGATGGAGTGCACTTTCAGCAAGTTTGTGGATGACACCAAATTGGGGGGAGTGGTCAGTATGCTGGAGGTCAGGGCTGCCATTCAGAGGGACCTGGACAGGCTGGAGAAATGGGATGACCGGAACCTCATGAAGCTCAACACAAGCAGATCTGAAGCCCTGCATCTGGAATGAAATGACCCTATGCAACAATACAAGCCAGAGGCCGACTGTCTGGGAAGCAGCTCCACAGAAAGGGATCTGGGGATCCTGGTGGACAAGTTGACGATGAGTCAGCAGTGTGCCCTTGCAGCAAAGATGACCAACTGCATCTTGAGCTGCATTAGCAAAACTGCAGCCAGCAAGTCCAGGGAAGTGATCCTTCCCCTTTATTCGGCACTTGTGAGACTGCATCTGCAGTACTGTGTCCAGTTTTGGGCTCCCCAGTACAAGAAGGATAGTGACACACTGGAACAAGTCTAGCAGAGGGCCACCAAGCTGGTTGGGGGCTGGAGAACATGACATCCAAGGGAGAGGCTGAGAGAACTGGGCCTGTTCGGCCTGGAGAAGGGAGACAGATAAGGACAAGGAGATTACTTGCCAATTACCATCATGGGCAAAACAGACTCGGGGAAATTAATTTCATTTACTGTCCATTAATTGTAACAGAGCAGGATAATGAGAAATAAGAACAAATCTAAAAACACCTTCCCCCCATCCCTCCCTTCTTCCCAGGCTCAGCTTCACTCCCGGCTCTTCTACTTCCTCCCCCCACCCCACCCCACCCCACCCCCAAGCGTCACAGGGTGATGGGGAATGGGGGTTGCGGTCAGTTCATAACGTTTCATCTCTGCGGCTCCTTCCTCCTCACACTCTTCCCCTGCTCCAGCGTGGGGTCCCTCCCACGGGATACAGTGCTTCACAAGCTTCTCCAATGTGGGTCCTTCCCATGGGCTGCAGTTCTTCACAAACTGCTCCATCATGGGTCCTTTCTACGGGGTGCAGTCCTTCAGGAGCAGGTTGCTCCAGCGTGGATCCCCCACGGGGCCACAGGTCCTGCCAGAAAACCTGTTCCTGCGTGGGCTCTCCACGGGGTCACAGCCTCCTTCAGGGCACATCCACCTGCTCCAGCGTGGGGTCCTCCATGGGCTGCAGGGTGGATATCTGCTCTGCTGTGGACCTCCATGGGCTGCAGGGGAACAGCCTGTGTCACCATGGTCTTCGCCACGGGCTGCAAGGGCTCCAGCACCTGGAGCACCTCCTCCCCCTCCTTCTTCCCTGACCTTGGTGTCTGCATAGTTGTTTCTCTCACATATTCTCACTCCTCTCTCTCCCGGCTGCTGTTGCGCAGCATATTTTACCCCGATATGTATCCTTCCACAAGCACAGCTCACCAAGCATGAGGAGTATCATGACACCCACAAAACCCTTCTGGAGCGAGGCCGTACCCAGGCAGCTCTGTGATTAGCTGAGGAAAGGGGAGACGGGGTGGGGCTTACTCCTCTCAGCTGCTCTTTCTCTTGGTCACGTGATGTGAGTTGGGTTTCTGTGCTGCACTTCCTAGTCATCGAGAATGTGAGGTGGTGGATGCAGTGTCCAGTTTGGTCGGTGGCAGTGGCAACTTTTATCTCCAAATTGTGTTTTCAGGTGGCATGGAAGACGCAACAGGTGAGTCACTGGGGAGAGGGTGTGCTGCTGCTCGCATCTCTCTCCACTGCGGCGGGGCCACCCTGTGCGGCCTCTCTCTCTCGTCCCTCTTTCCTGTCTCATAAGGATTCCCGCTGGTGGTGAAGGTCGCGCCGGGCTGGCTGTCTCTGGAGCATGAGCGTCCTAGACTGTCACGGCAGCGCGGAGGGGGGCGGGGAGCACCCGGAAGCGGCAGGGGGGTGGTGGTGTACGGTAGCCGGGCTGCATCAATTCATCCCCGTGCTCCAGACTGGGAGTGGCGTCTTAGGACACGCTCCTCAGTGGGAACCGCAGGAGAGACGTTCCGCCATGCCACGGAGTAGGCGACGACTGGACAGGAGTAGGGAGAATAACAACAGCACGCGGCAGTTTTCTGCAAGCCGCCCGGAATCCTAGCTGCTGATCCCTTGGTCACTTTCTCTCATCCACGCAGGCAGCGAGTTCTGCAGTACCTGCTGCCGAGGAGCTGGTGGCAGTCTACACAGCAGAACTTGAAAGCCTGATCCTGCTCAGGACGCAAACACACTCAGGTTGCTTCTCTAAATCCCCGTGTTGTTCCTGATGCAGGCACCGGGAAAAAGCTAAACAAGAGAATGCAATGGCTGCCTTCCAAACTCAACACTGTGTTTAGGTGTCTTTTCTTTTGGCAGTTCCGCTTCTTTACAGAGAATGTCTTCTCAGGCTAGAAGAAAAAAATAAATAAGAGAACCATTCAGGTTGAAAGGGACTTCTGGAGGTCTCTAGTCCAACCTCCTGCTTAAAGCAGGGTCAACACTGAATTCAGACCAGCTTGTTCAGGGTTTTCTCTAGTCAGGGCTTGAAAACCTCCAAGGCTGGAGACTGCACAACTTCTCAGGGCCCCTGTTCCACTGCTTGACTGTCCTCATGGTGAAAAACAGTTTCCTTATAGCCAGCGTGAACCTTGCTTGTTTCAATTTGTGCCCATTGTGTCATCTTCCCACTATGCAACACTGTGAAGAACCTGGCTCTGTCTTCTTGATAGCTTCCTCATAGGTACTGGGGGGCTGCTATTAGGTGCCCCTGCAGCCTTCCTTCCTCCAGGCTGAACAAGCACAGTTCCCTCAGCCTCTCCTCATAGTGCAAGTACTCCAGCCCCCTGACATCTTGGTGGCCCTCTGCTGAATTTGATCCACTTTATCAATTACTTTCTTGTATTGGGGTGCCCAAAATTTGACACAGCATTCTAGATGTGATCTAATGAGCACCAAGTAAAGGAGGATAATCACTTCCCTCAATCTACTAGCTATGCTCCTGGTAATATAGCCCAGGATACTGCTAACCACCTTTGCTGCCAGGGCACAGTTCTGGCTCATATTCAGCTTGCTGTTTTCCAAGATCCTCGGGTCCTTTTCAGCAGAGCTGCTCCCCAGCCAGTCCCCAGATGGTATTGATGCCAGGGGTTCTTCTTCCCTAGGTGCAGGACTTGGCATTTGTCCTTGTTGAATTAAATTAAGTTCCTGTCAGCCCATTCCTCCAACCTGTCTAGGTCTCTCTGAATGGCAGCCCTGCCCTTGAGTGTATTTATTTCATCCTCCCAACTCCTGCAAACTTGACAAGAGGAAGATGCATCACCTCCTCCAGGTGTTTGATAAAGATTTTAAACAGGACAGGTCCCAGGATAGACCCCTGCAGTACCCCACTTGTCACAGGCATCCCGGTAGAGTACAACCCATTAACCACCACTCTCTGAGCTCAGTTACCCAACTAGTTTTTAAACCCATCTAGTTGTCCACCCATCCAGACTATAATATCCCAACTTGGATACAAGAATATTGTGGGATACAGTATTGAAAGCCCTGCTAAAGTCGAGGTAAATGACATCCAGTGCTCTCCCTTCATCCACAGATCCTGCCATTTTATCACAGAAGGCAATTAGGTTGGTCAGGCATGATAGCCCCTTGGTAAATGCATGCTGACTGTTCTCAATCATCTTCTCCTTCATGTGCCCAAAACCAAAACATGTTCCAAGAGGACTTTCTCTATGATTTTCCCAGGAACTGAAGTTCCCTGGGTTGAACTTTTGGCTTTTTTTTTTTTTTTTTTTTTTTTTTAAGGTTAATGCAACATTTGCCCTTCTCTAGTCATCAGGGAATTCCCCTGATCTTCATGACTTTTCAAAGCTGATAAGAGAACGGCCTCACTATGAAACCAGCCAGTTCTCTCAGCACCCTTGGATGCAGCCCATCTGGTCCCATGGATTTGTACAGATTAAGTTCTCTGAAATAATCCCTGATTCAATCCTCATCCACTGTTGGTAGTTTTCCTTGAACCCTGTCTCTAAGCACAGAGGCCTGGGAGACTTTGTCGGTGAAGATTGAGGCCAAGAAGGCACCGAGTACCTCAGCCTCATCTATGTCCACTGTCACTAGATCACCCATCCCATTCAGCAATAGGCCCACCTTCTCCTTGTTCAGTCTTTTACTATTAAAGTGGTAGTAGAAGCTCTTGCTGCCCTTGATCTCTGATCTGTAGAGTTCCTCAAGTTGCTTAAAGAAGGCTTTGTCTGCTTCCTCACCCTGTCTGTAACAAACTCCTGCCACAATATCACACTTATTGGCCTCTGCTTTGATCTTGTTCAGTTCCTGTTAGTTGTAAGGGTAATCTTTGGAAATCGAGACCAATGTAAGCAAAGATATAGCTGTATCTGGGATGGAATCACTTCTTGGAAAATAAAAACAAACTGGGTAACCAAATTAATTTCCTTTATGATATTTAACTTCTGATTAAATCATATAATGAAGGCGGCAGTCAAATATCATAAACCTGTCAGCTCATGGTAACCATTAGTTGTATAGGGAGCTATCTGTGGAGAAACAGGTTAAAGAATATTACATAATATTGGTATTTATTTTCTCCCAGATGGATAGGCAGAGTTACTGGAGGGGGGAGTTCACTTCAAATTTTAGTGTCTTTTGTTAAGTAGTTCAAATAGCTTTTCTTTTTTCTTTTTTTTTTTCTTTTTTTTTTTTTAATTTTTATTTCAGTTGTACCATATTTTAGTTCAAAGTAAACAGTAACTAAGCAACCATTTTGGCACTAGCAAGCCACTCATCCACTTCTGCTTTTACTTGGCCCAACTTTTTGTTTTAACACCAAAATAATTATAATGATTCTTCAGTGTGTTGAATACTTGTGCAAAATACTATAGTGCGACTAATAGGTCTTACTTGACAGGCCTTCACCAGTGTCTGTAAGAAGTATTAAGGGTTCCTCTATTATAATGAGCTACCAAGATTGAAGAATTTCTTACTTACGTGCATAGCTACATCTTGAAAAGTGTCAGACTTAAAGGTTAATGCAGATGGTTAGGAACCATCTGTAGTCAAGTTTTGAAAAATATTGTATTGTTCCTGTTTTAAGTTGATTGATATTGATTAAGAATTACCAACTCAAGAGCCAGCAGGCAGCAATTAGACATTATCCTAGTGATAAGTTATCAAACCTGAAAAATAAACAAAACCCATAAAACCTTCTACTTTAACTGTCATGCTTGTGCTTGGCATTAGGATGGGGATAAAAACTAAATAGATAGGACCAGTGTTTCCCATATTTGGTGGTACAGGAGTACCAGTTTGCAGTACTATTCTGGTTAACTAATTGAATAACCTGTGACCTGAAAGCCATCGGGCCTTTTAAAGTAAGTGGTACACACTCTACAGTGCTCAGTAGTTCAATCAAGGTGGGAAACATCCTGATCTCTTGTTAGGGAATTGCTGAATCTGGCAGCACCATAGAGGCAAGTCTGCCACAGCTCCATATCCCCAGATCCAACCAGTAGCAAGGCTGAGAATGTATTCCCAGTAGGTATACAAATACATATATGCACATGGCCAGCAACACAGAACAACACAGACAGAAAACACTCAGCACTCAGACAAACAGCAACAATGGCCTCATCCTGTTCCCCTCTCTGGCTGATCAGGATGAAGGTCCATTAGTGGGAAATATATACCTACGTACAATGTGGATCCATCCAGTAACTGGATTTAGACACTCAGTCTATCCAGTAGTTGGCCCCTGGATCCCCTGGTCTCCCCAGTTGCTGGCACCTGGGCATACGAGCCCCAAGGCCCATAGTCCCACTCCAGTTGCCAGTACAGACCTCCTCTCACATACACAGGCTGTGATCTCCCAGTAGCTGGGCTTAGACACTCGATCTACCCAGTAGCTGGCCCCTGAATGCCCCCAGTCTCCCCAGTTGCCTCCCACAGAAACACACACACACACACCCCCACACACATGTAAATGAGTCTCTTATTCCACCCCCAGACCCCACGGTCTTTTTGGCAGTTGGCTTGGACCCTCTGGTCCCTCTGGTAGCCAGTTCCTCTAGGTGCCTCACCCTTAGAGACACATGCATACCTGGCTCCCCAGCCACAACCTTCTCCAGTGTGGGTCCTTCCCACAGGCTGCAGTTCTTCATGAACTGCTCCAGCATGGGTCCTTTCCACAGGGTGCAGTCCTTCAGGAGCAGGCTGCTCCAGCGTGGATCCCCCACAGCGTCACAGGTCCTGCCAGAAAATCTGCTCCTGCGTGGGCTCCTCTCCGCGGGGCCACAGTTCCTGCTAGGAGCCTGCTCCTTCATGGGCTATCCATGGGCTGCAGCTGCCTTCAGGGCACATCTACCTGCTCCAGCGTGGGGTCCTCCTTGGGCTGCAGGGTGCATATTTGCTCCACCGTGGACCTCCTTGGGCTGCAGGGGGACAGCCTGCCTCACCATGGTCTTCGCCACGGGCTGCAGGGAAATCTCTACTCCGGCGCCTGGAGCACCTCCTCCCCCTCCTTCTTCCCTGACCTTGGTGTCTGCATAGTTGTTTCTCTCACATATTCTCACTCCTCTCTCCCGGCTGCTGTTGCACAGTATTTTTAACCCTTTCTTAAATGTGTTATCACAGAGACGCTACCACTTGTCAATTGGCTCGTCCTTGGCCATCAGCGGGTCCATCTTGGAGCCAGCTGAAACTGGCTCCGTCTGACATGGGGGCAGCTTCTGGCATCTTCTCACAGAAGCCACCTCTGTAGCCCCCTGCTACCAAAACCTTCCACATAAACCCAATACAAGGTTATATGTCTATCTGGAGTTCTGTATGCAAATTATGTTTGTAGTTCGTGGCTGCACACACATGAAAATAATCACTCTGTTTTAAAAGTTCCTATGCAGAAGGCAGATATTTGACAGAAGTTTTTTGTGGTATAACAGATAGCAATTGGCTCCTTGTATACTCCTGAAGATGAAGCTAGACCAATTCAGACTAGAGTTAAAGCTCAAAGTTTTTAATATGAGGAACAATTTATCAAAGACCGTGTTGGCTTCTTCACAAGTAGAAATTTTTACATCAGGATTGGATGGTTTACTGAAGAGATGTTTTAGTTTGAACAGGAATTAACAGGAACCACATTGCATTATTCAGCTCACAGTAGAGCATCCTGTGACATGTTCAATGTGTTGTTAGCTATTAGCTAACAGAAACCACCCCTGCATCCCCCCTCTGCTACCAAAACCTTGCCATGTAAACCCAATACAATGTCACATACACCTAAATATAAATTGTTACTGTTGGGGAGGGGATGTTAAAGTGCAAATAGTAAATTGTGTTAAATTTATCTGGTAAAGAGAAAAACAAATCTGATTATTTTTAGACTAAATATATTAGTATGCTATTTTTTCTTTTATTCTACTTAATGGAATATTTGAAGCATACTAGATTGTTTTTACATTATAAAAACAATGAAAGAGAGAAGTTACAGTGAACTTTAAGCAAGCTTTTGGGAGAGGGAAGAATTTGGAGGCTTATTTAGGTGGTGTTTGGTGGTTTTTTTTGAAATTACACTGTCATGTAAACTATTTTTAACGCTTTATTACTAGGCACAGTAATAAAGTGTTGAATCACAATTCAGAACTACTATATTTCACATAACTTGATAGTGATGATTTTGTTTAACAAGTAACAAAAGGTTTTGATCCTGCTGTGTTTTCACTGCAAGTACACTTGCATGTGTGCTTTTTTTAAGCGGGACAATGTCTTGTTGGGCAGGTGGAAACATGCAGAGTGGCTAGTTCTTAGCTACATGTATGCAAACTGACTATTTCCCCCCCCCCCCCCGCCTTTTGTAAGAGGATAAGGGTTTGAGTTAAGACTCCACGAAGGTAGTTATAAAATTGGCTCCTTCTGTACCCAGCTACCAACTTCAACAAACCTTCTAGGAATTCAGTATCTACTTAACCCTCTGTTAAATTTGGTTGGAATTGGCCAAGAGACTTGGAAGTTAATAACTGAAGGGAGATGGATGAACAGGTGATGAAATTCCATCTTGTTCTCCTAGGAAATCAAAACACTTCCATTTACTCTTTGCAGCTTTTATTTATAATCTATATAAATAAAAATTACTAGTTTCAGAAAATCATACTTTATTTCTTCCTATATAGTAGGGTTGCTTGCTCACCAGTAGTAAATGGTGATTGTCCTGGGTTCAGCTGGGATAGAGTTAATTTTTTACAGGAACCTGGGAGGCGAAGGCGGGGGGGCACAGCCGGGAAAGCTGACCTGAACTAGCCAAGGAGCTATTCCATACCATGTGACATCATGCTCAGTATATATATGGGGAGCAGGCTGGGGGGAGCTCTCTCGACTTTTGGTGGGGGAAGTGGTGGAGCGTCGGGTTCCGGGTGGTGAGCAGTTGCACTGTGCATCACTCCTTTTGTATATCCTTTTATTAGTA
This sequence comes from Gypaetus barbatus, assembly GCA_028022735.1. Lineage (NCBI taxonomy): Eukaryota > Metazoa > Chordata > Aves > Accipitriformes > Accipitridae > Gypaetus > Gypaetus barbatus. The sequence goes on along the minus strand of CM051561.1, from coordinate 36,988,522 downwards.
CCGTTGTTGTTGTTGTTGTTGTAATCTCTCTTTTTGTGTAGTCCCAGTAAACTGCCCTTATCTCAACCCTCGAGGTCCCGTTTTTTTTTTTCTTTTCTCCCCTCTGATTCTCCTCCCCATCCCACCGGAGGGGGGCGGGAGGAGTGAGTGAGCGGCTGCATGGTCCTTTGTTACCAGCTGGGCTGAAACCACGACAGTCCTTTTTGGCGCCCAACGTGGGGCACGAAGGGTTGAGATAACGACAGATCTGGCCAGAGCGTGTTGAAACAAATTTCTTGTATTAGAAACGCATTTCTTATATTAGATAAATAGATGCTAGTTACAATGTTGGTTCATTTGTTTACATGGTGGCGTTTTGTAAGTTCTTATATGCTCTATGTATTGCCTGTAGTTACATTTATCACCTCTGTGAGAAGGATTGGGATTATCATCTTGCTATACTGGCCAATGTCGACTTGTGAAATGATTACATCACTGGTCATGAGGTTAAGCTGGTATCTGTATGAGGCAGTGATATCATTTCCATACTTCGGGCACCTTCTATCGGATTTTATTGGTAATTACACCCAACCCATGGGGAAGTCAGGGGGGGATACTTCCCCCCATCCATTCACCTCCCTTCTCTCCTTCCGGCTAATTACAACAGCTTTTGAGAATTTTGAATATCCTTGGGATGCGCAAGCCAGTGTGCTGTTAGTGCTATGCCTCCTGAATGTGTTTCAGGTCTTGTTTAGGGCTACAAAAAGGCTCTTTAAGAATACCACCCAGAGATCTGCCCCAAAGCTGGATATTCATGGGTGGCACGGCATGTGGGAGGATATGGGCAGGTATCTAGAGAACTTCTCACCTCCAGTGGCTTGGAAGTTCACTCCCGAACAAGTACAGAACCCTCATGAAGTGGTAGAATATTTGAAAGGAAAATGCTGTGGCTATTCCAGAGACGCACAACTCACTGCACTGTGCTGGGCCCCGGCCAGTATCTACCAAACACTGCTTGATATTATGCAGCACCCTCAGGGGGAAAAGAGGGAAAACAGGGCGACAGGCACCGTGGCTACCCCTACCCCAGTGGCAGGCACCGTGGCTACCCCTACCCCGGCAACAGGCAGCGTGGCTACCCCAACCCTGGCGATAGGTACTGCAGCTAAACCAGAGAACCAACCTGTGCCAGTATCAGTTGCCCCTGTACAGAAAAAGAAACACACAAAGAAATCAGTTCGCTTAGCGATAGATGAAAATGAACCAGGGTCATCGCGAGAACAGGAGGAAGAGGCAGAACCTGAAATAATCACCCGATCTCTATCCCCGAGTGAGTTGCGTGACATGCGAAAAGATTTTAGCCGCCACCCAGGTGAGCACATTATTACCTGGCTGCTCCGATGCTGGAATAATGGGGCCAGTAGTTTGGAATTAGAGGGTAAGGAAGCCAAACAGTTGGGCTCTCTGTCCAGGGAAGGGGGCATTGACAAGGCGATTGGGAGAAAAACACAAGTCCTCAGCCTCTGGAGGCGACTTCTGTTAGGTGTAAAGGAAAGATACCCCTTCAAGGATGAAGTTACATGTCACCAAGGCAAATGGACTACCATGGAGAGAGGTATCCAGTACCTGAGGGAATTAGCCATGCTGGAGGTGATTTATAATGATCCAGAAAATGGGCAGTCACCCACAGATCCAGATGAAGTCCAACGCACACAACCGATGTGGCGGAAGTTTCTACGAAGTGCACCACCAACCTATGCCAACTCATTGGCAGTAACGTCCTGGAAAGAAGGCTATGGACAAACGGTGGACGAATTGGCTGTCCAACTCCGGCAATACGAAGGAAGTCTCTCTTCCTCCCTACGGGCCTGTGTCTCGGCTGTAGAGGAATTGTCCCAAGAGTTCCAGCAATTCAAAGTGGATATGTCCTCCTCCCCACCTGTACAGGCCTGCATCACGGCTATTGGGAGTAAGCATTCCTCTGCCCAAGAAAGAGGAGAAAGAAGGTACACACGACAGGCTAACCTGTGGTTTTACCTGCGTGACCATGGAGAGGACATGAGGAAGTGGGATGGAGAACCTACCTCAGTCCTGGATGCACGGGTACGGGAGTTGCGAGAAAAAGCAATCAGAAAAGAGGATTCTTCTTGGAAAAATGCCGCTCCGGTTTCCCATGAGCAGTCCCCCAGATGGAGTAGAAAGGCTGATCTCATTTCCGATCCTCTTGAAGGGACTTCTGATTCACGTTTGTGAAAAGTGAGTAACGGATACTCTAACCAGGATTAGGGGGGCCCTGCCTCCAGCCAGGTGGAGGAAAGGGACAACCGAGTCTACTGGACAGTGTGAATTCGATGGCCTGGCACATCAGACCCACAGAAATATAAGGCTCTAGTAGACACTGGTGCACAATGTACCCTAATGCCATCAAGTTATAAAGGGACAGAACCCATCTGTATCTCTGGTGTGACAGGGGGATCCCAAGAGCTAACTGTATTGGAAGCTAAAGTAAGCCTAACTGGGAATGAATGGCATAAACACCCCATTGTGACTGGCCCAGAGGCCCCGTGCATCCTTGGCATAGACTATCTCAGGAGGGGGTACTTCAAGGACCCAAAAGGGTACCGTTGGGCCTTTGGTATAGCTGCATTGGAGACGGAGGAAATTGAACAGCTGTCCACCCTGCCTGGTCTCTCTCAAGACCCTTCGGTTGTGGGGTTGCTGAGGGTTGAAGAACAACAGGTGCCAATTGCTACCACGACGGTGCACTGGCGGCAATATCGCACCAACCGAGACTGCCTGATCCCCATCCATAAGCTGATTTGCCAATTGGAGAGCCAAGGAGTGATCAGCAAGACTCACTCACCCTTTAATAGTCCCATATGGCCCGTGCGGAAATCTAATGGGGAATGGAGACTAACAGTAGATTATCGTGGGCTGAATGAAGTCACGCCACCGCTGAGCTCTGCTGTGCCAGATATGTTAGAACTTCAATATGAACTGGAATCAAAGGCAGCCAAGTGGTATGCCACAATTGACATTGCTAATGCATTTTTCTCCATTCCTTTGGCAGTGGAGTGCAGGCCACAGTTTGCTTTCACTTGGAGGGGCGTCCAGTACACCTGGAATCGACTGCCCCAGGGGTGGAAACACAGCCCCACCATTTGCCATGGACTGATCCAGGCTGCACTGGAAAAAGGTGAAGCTCCAGAACACCTGCAGTACATTGATGACATCATCGTATGGGGCAACACGGCAGAAGAAGTCTTTGAGAAAGGGAAGAAAATAATCCAAATCCTTTTGAAGGCTGGTTTTGCCATAAAAGAAAGTAAGGTCAAGGGACCTGCACAGGAGATCCAGTTCTTAGGAATAAAATGGCAAGATGGGCGTCGCCAGATCCCTATGGATGTGATCAACAAAATAGCAGCTATGTCCCCACCGACCAATAAAAAGGAAACACAGGCTTTCTTAGGTGTTGTGGGTTTTTGGAGAATGCATATTCCGAATTACAGTCAAATTGTAAGTCCTCTCTACCAAGTTACCCAGAAGAAGAATGACTTTAAATGGGGCCCTGAACAACAACAAGCCTTTGAACAAATTAAACAGGAGATTGTTCATGCAGTAGCCCTTGGACCAGTCCGGGCAGGACAAGATGTTAAAAATGTGCTCTACACTGCAGCTGGGGAGAATGGCCCTACCTGGAGCCTCTGGCAGAAAGCACCTGGGGAGACCCGAGGTCGACCCCTGGGGTTTTGGAGTCAGGGATACAGAGGATCCAAGGCCCGCTATACTCCAACTGAGAAAGAGATATTGGCAGCATATGAAGGAGTTTGAGCTGCCTCAGAAGTGGTTGGTACTGAAACACAGCTCCTCTTAGCACCCCGACTGCCAGTGCTGGGCTGGATGTTCAAAGGGAGGGTCTCCTCTACACATCATGCAACTGATGCCACATGGAGTAAGTGGGCCGCACTGATCACATAACGAGCTCGCATAGGAAACCCCAGTCGCCCCAGGAATTGTGGAAGTGATCACGGACTGGCCAGAAGGCAAAGATTTTGGAATGTCGCCAGAGGAGGAGGTGACAAATGCTGAAGAGGCCCCACTGTATAATAAACTGCCAGACAATGAGAGGCAATATGCCCTGTTCACTGAAGGGTCCTGTTGCATTGTGGGAAAACATCGGAGGTGGAAGGCTGCTGTATGGAGTCCTATACAACAAGTCGCAGAAACTACGGAAGGAGAAGGTGAATCAAGTCAATTTGCAGAGGTGAAATCCATCCAGCTAGCATTAGACATTGCTGAAAGAGAAAAGTGACCAGGGCTCTATCTCTATACTGACTCATGGATGGTGGCAAATGCCCTGTGGGGGTAGCTGCAGCAATGGAAGCAGAGCAACTGGCAGCGCAGAGGTAAACCCATTTGGGCCGCCGCGCTGTGGCAATATATTGCTGTTCAGATAGAGAAGCTAGTGGTAAAAGTACGTCACGTAGACGCTCATGTACCCAAGAGTCGGGCCACTGAAGAACATCAAAACAACCAGCAGGCAGATCAGGCTGCCAAGATTGAAGTGTCTCAGGTGGATCTGGACTGGCAACATAGGGGTGAGCTATTTATGGCTCAGTGGGCCCATGATACCTCAGGCCATCAGGGAAGAGATGCAACATATAGATGGGCTCGTGATCGAGGGGTGGACTTGACCATGGACACTATCGCACAGGTTATCCATGAATGTGAAACATGTGCTGCAATTAAGCAAGCCAAGTGGCTAAAACCCCTGTGGTATGGAGGGCGATGGCTGAAATATAAACAAGGGGAGGCCTGGCAGATTGACTATATCATACTCCCACGAACCCGCCAAGGCAAGTGCCATGTGCTTACAATGGTGGAAGCAACCACTGGATGGCTGGAAACATATCCTGTGTCCCACACCACTGCCCAGAACACTGTCCTGGGCCTTGAAGAGAAAGTTTTATGGTGACACGGCACCCCAGAAAGAATTGAGTCAGACAACGGGACTCACTTCCGAAACAACCTCATAGACACCTGGGCCAAAGAGCATGGCATTGAGTGGGTATATCACATCCCCTATCAAGCACCGGCCTCTGGAAAAATCGAACGATACAATGGACTGCTGAAAACTACATTGAGAGCAATGGGGGGTGGAACTTTCAAACATTGGGATACACATTTAACAAAAGCCACCTGGTTAGTTAATACTAGAGGATCCGCCAATCGGGCTGGTCCCGCCCAACCAAGACTTCCACATACTGTAGAAGGAGATAAAGTCCCTGTAGTGCGCATGAAGAGTATGTTAGGAAAGACAGTCTGGGTTAGTCCTGCCTCAAGCAGAGACAAACCCATCCAAGGGATTGCTTTTGCTCAAGGACCTGGGTACACCTGGTGGGTGATGCAGAAGGATGGGGAAGTTCGATGTGTACCTCAAGGAGATTTGATTTTGGGAGAGAATAGCCAGTGAATTAGGCTGTATGATGTTAACTGCTAAATAACCTGCCAATGTATGTCATTGTATCTATAGTGTCTATATGCCATATCAAGGGTATTACAGTAAGAATTACCCAAGTGACTGAAGGATGGACTTTGAAACCGAGCCAAGTACAACAGTGATAGAACTTGAACTGGTGCCCAGCGATTTCCTCAAGATCAACATCTTCGACCTGCAGACCAAGGGCGTGGGTTGCACCAAATGTACCAGCCACAAGCTCCAGAGGCAGCATACAACAATCCAACACCTCACACCATCTCTCCTATCCTGAAGGACTGTTGCAACAGATGGAGCCCCAAAGTCATGGACTACATAAAATTGATGGACACATTAGAGGGATAGCCCATCGACTAAGGGAATGCTATTTGTGTGTGTGTGGGGTGGTGTCCATATACATATATATATATATGTATACAAGACAAGGAAAGTGGTAGTGGTTAATTGGAAAATGTAAGAAAGATCTGGGCATGATGTAGATGGTATAGAATAAGGGGTGGATAATGTCCTGGGTTCAGCTGGGATAGAGTTAATTTTTTACAGGAACCTGGGAGGTGAGGGGGGGGCACAGCCGGGACAGCTGACCTGAACTAGCCAAGGAGCTATTCCATACCATGTGACATCATGCTCAGTATATATATGGGGAGCAGGCTGGGGGGAGCTCTCTCTCGACTTTTGGTGGGGGAAGTGGTGGAGCGTCGGGTTCCGGGTGGTGAGCAGTTGCACTGTGCATCACTCCTTTTGTATTTTCTTTTGTTAGTACCGTTGTTGTTGTTGTTGTTGTAATCTCTCTTTTTGTGTAGTCCCAGTAAACTGCCCTTATCTCAACCCTCGAGGTCCCGTTTTTTTTTTTTTTTTTCTTTTCTCCCCTCTGATTCTCCTCCCCATCCCACCGGAGGGGGGCAGGAGGAGTGAGTGAGCGGCTGCATGGTCCTTTGTTACCGGCTGGGCTGAAACCACGACAGTGATGTAAGTTAATAATTCAGACATTTACTAAGCACACCCTCTATTAATGGTTCTTTCAAGTTTATAATGAAAATATTAAGAGAAAAAATGCTGATCCTCTTATTCTTGAGAATAAATCATTCTGACATTTGAAAAAAAATGTGTCCTAAAACTCTTTTAGGAGATATCAAAGCGAATTGTAAAATTAAAAACTATAACAACAAATATGTGGAACGAATCCTCCAGTAATTTCAGTGTTAGTGACTTCCCAAGGCAGAGGTAGTGTCTGAGTAGTTAATAGTCCTCAGGGAAATTAAGGTAAGTTTTTGGTCATCTGTCTCTTAGCCATGAACTTTTTTTTTTTTTTTTTTAAACTGTTCTCACTGTGATCTAAGTCAAACTTCATCTATTTTTAGCATTATTGCTTCTTCTGCTTTATTTTATAGAATCATGGATTTTCCAGGACACTTCGAGCAAGTCTTTCAGCAGTTAAACTACCAGAGGCTTCATGACCAACTTTGTGACTGTGTCATTGTGGTGGGAAACAGACATTTCAAAGCCCATCGCTCTGTTCTGGCAGCGTGTAGCACACACTTCCGAGCTCTCTTTACTGTAGCAGAGGGTGATCAAACTATGAACATGATTCAGCTGGACAGTGAAGTGGTGACAGCAGAAGCTTTTGCTGCCCTAATTGATATGATGTACACTTCTACACTAATGCTTGGGGAGAGCAATGTAATGGATGTCTTGTTGGCTGCTTCTCACCTACATTTGAACTCTGTTGTTAAAGCGTGTAAACACTACCTTACTACCAGGACGCTACCAATGTCTCCACCTAGTGGTAGAGTTCAGGAGCAAAATGCACGCATCCAAAGATCTTTCATGCTTCAGCAGCTTGGGCTGAGCATTGTGAGCTCTGCGTTAAATTCCACTCAGAGCACAGAGGAACAACTAAATACCATGAGCTCATCAATCAGAAGTAACATAGAACAACGTACTACCTTTCCTATCCGGCGTCTCCACAAGCGTAAACAGTCTTCTGATGATCGGGCCAGACAGCGAATCAGACCTACCGTAGATGAATCCATTTCAGATGTTACTCCAGAGAGTGGGCAGTCAGTAGTTCATTCACAAGAAGACTTTTATTCACCAGATTCACTGAAGAATGTGGACAATTCTAAGGCTGATGCTGTTACTGATAAACAAGTGGATAATACTATTATGTTTGATCAGTCTTTTGGTGCTCAAGAAGATGCTCAAGTGCCCAGCCAGTCAGACAACAGTGGAGGAAACATTTCACAAATATCCATCTCATCTCAGGTTATACAAGTGGAAACCAGTTTTGATCAGGAAGCTACTTCTGAAAAAAACAACTTCCCGTGCAAAAATCCAGAGGCCAGTCTAAATGAAAAAGAACATACGGGGGTGGTGGTTAAATCTGAGCCTTTGAGTTCCCCAGAGCCTCAAGATGAAGTGAGCGATGTCACTTCTCAAGCAGAAGGCAGTGAGTCTGTTGACGTGGAAGGAGGAGTGGTGAGCGCAGAGAAGATAGAACTGAGTCCTGAAAGCAGTGATCGTAGCTTTTCTGACCCACAGTCTAGTACTGATAGGGTGGGAGACATCCATATTATGGAAGTGTCAAATAACCTGGAACACAAGTCCACTTTCAGTATCTCAAATTTTCTGAATAAAAGCAGAGGTGGTAACTTTGGTGCAAGTCAAAATAGCAATGATAACATTCTGAATACAACAAAGGACTGCAGAATGGATGGTGATGCCTCTTACCTACTGAGTCCAGAGTCTGGGCCTGCTAATAGTCATTCCTCTGTTACAGTTTGTCATGTAGAGAATCCATTCAGTGAGTCTGCAGACTCTCATTTTGTTAGACCAATGCAGGATGCAATGGCTCTTCCATGTGTACAGACTTCTGGGTACAGGGCTGCAGAACAATTTGGTATGGATTTTCCAAGGTCGGGCTTGGGCCTGCACTCTTCATCAAGGACAGTGATGGGATCTGTAAGAGGTGGAGCTAGTAGCTTTCCTGGCTATCGTCGCATAGCCCCCAAAATGCCTGTTGTGACCTCTGTCAGGAGCTCCCAGCTACAAGATAATGCTTCCAGTTCCCAGCTGTTAATCAATGGGACCACTTCTTTTGAAAATGGACATCCTTCACAACCTGGTCCACCGCAGTTGACAAGGGCATCTGCAGATGTTCTTTCAAAATGTAAGAAGGCCTTATCTGAACATAATGTCTTGGTTGTTGAAGGTGCTCGTAAATATGCCTGTAAGATCTGCTGCAAGACTTTTTTGACCCTAACAGACTGTAAGAAGCACATTCGTGTGCATACAGGAGAAAAGCCTTATGCTTGTTTAAAATGTGGCAAACGGTTCAGCCAGTCCAGCCATCTATATAAACACTCCAAAACAACTTGTCTGAGGTGGCAGAGTGGCAATCTACCTAGCACTTTGCTTTAATCTCCCCCACTCCCTAGCCCCATGGGAATGCTAATACAAACTTTTAAGACTGGAGTATTTCAGGAACACTAATGTTCTTTCGTTCAAGGCTGAAGGTTAAGAAGCTGCCCTTGTAGATAACTGAATGCTTGCATGTGATTGTGCTGCATTCACAAAAGTCTTGGTTCTATAAATTGGTGATAATGCCATATTTACCTCACAGTGGTGTTGTGAGACTTAAAAAACTGTTAGTGAACTGCTTTGAGATCTTCAGAAGGAGGCACTTTAGACAGGTTAAGAGTTATTGTTAAATACATGCAGGTCTTGGGCTCACAGGGATGTAATCCCTAAAACCAAGTAGTTCCACCATAGGGCAGACAGGTGGGGGTTTAGTGAGAATGTAGTTAACTCCTAATTATGTTGGAGTAGCATGTTTCAAGAATGAAAAACTGAAGGGCAGATAATTTTTTTTTGAGGGGAGGGATTTTGTAAAATTCTGAAAACATTTAAATAAATGACCCATAACATAAGTTGGCAAGTTGTGTATGAACAGTAATGCAAAGAGATCTTTACAGTAACTAATACAGTTTGCATATTCTTAAAAGAAAACCAACCTTGGATGCACCTGTCTGCCATAAAATGCTTTAAAATGTTAATTATGAAAATAGTTTTAGGGTTCTGAATGCAGTTTTGGCTGTTTTGCAGTAAGGGACAGTGTGTTATGAAGGTACTTAAAATAAGTCCACAACAAGTAACTTCTGGACTGTTAGATGTGTATATAAATACTTTGAATACAGCAAGATCTGGTTGTTTCACCATTTTTTTCCGTAAAAACTTGTATTGAGTAATAAGTGAAATACTATTTCTCGTTTGTGCTATTTTTAGCAATATTTTAACCAACTTGTATTTCATATGTTTAGATTTCATAGACATGGAAGCCTGAAATGAGCTTGTCTATATCTACTTTGCTTTTTTAAAATGAGAGATGATTTGTGGTGGCTCTTTTTACTGGGTAAGGTAGTTTCTTACTCCAGATGTAGATAGTCAATCTGATTCACATTATTGTGTAAGCATACTATCATTTCCTCATTTTATCTTCAGGCTTTAATTTCTTCCTCCATATACTTACTGTCCTTCCTAACTATAGATTGTTCCTCAGATCAATGTCAGGAATGAGCCTCACTTGCCATATTTATGGATGTCTCTGTATAAAATGTAGCTATCAACACCAATCCTTCAGTTTAGAGTAGTATCATAAATGTACTTTTTCAAGTAAGTAAAAATCTAGCATTAATTTTATTAAAAATATAGCATTATACACTTTGTAAAGCAGAAGTTCATCGATCTTTATTCTTCATATGAATCATATAGACTGTGTTTTAATTTCCTCTTCTTAGAAACCACTGTAACTAATAATGTTTGCAGGGGTTTTTTTGTTTTGTTTTTTGTTACAGATGCCCATGAACTAACTACTGCCTTTCAATATATTAGGTTTCTAAATAAATTTTGGAGTACTTATACTGATAAATGTTACTCTGCTATGTGGGAGCTGGGTCAGTGCTTCAGCATGTCAGTTCTACCTAGAACAGACAGATATTTAACATTTTCTATATCTAAGTCACATAGCAGTTGCTGATTTTAATATAAAAACGTACTTGCGAACTTCCCCTCTTTGTTCTGTATAGCAAATATATCCTGTGTGATGTTATTGACCAATTTTGAGGAACTTGTGCTATACGATAGGTTAGCCTTCTGAATGATCTTGGATTTATATTTAGGTAAACTGAAAAGAAAATTCTAATTCACAGTGCTGTAACTAATTTTAACTGGATCAACAATCCAAAGTATTGAAGCACCAAACCAAAATGTGCATTGTCGAACCAAAGGAAATATGGAACTCTCCCTACATGTGTCTTTATATGAAACAGTAGTTCACTAATAAAGAAATACAGCTTCATCTCCTCTAACCACACTTCTCCATGTTGGAAAAACTGCCTAATGTCTGTCAATACTTCATTTGCAGCTTGAGCATCCAAGGTAAATAAGAATGTGGAACTATGGTGAATGGCATGATTAAATCCTTTAGTATGTTAAAATCTCACTATAGGTTTTATTTAGTGGTCACATTTCTGGATCTTTATTTTTAAAGCATTAAAGAAATTTGTCATACTTACAGAAAGCAGTAGGAAAGAGCACATTTTGTTTGATAATCATATTGATATCAGGGTCTAATGACATTGAGCCTCAACAATAAGATACAGTATTTTCTACTTAATTATCTTGCTTGAGTGTTGCCTTATTAGTGACATCCTGACTATTTTTTCCATCTTCCTTGCCTTTCTAGTGTTTCCCTTAAAATTAATTTTATCTGTATTTTCTATCTGCTTTCATATGCTACATTGCACCTGAAACCCTACCATGTTTAACTGTACTTTTTGACTAGCCAGAGGTTGTAAGGGAGGACTTAGTTTAAAAAAAAAAAAAAAAAATTTTTTTTTTTTTGCAAGTAGCAATTTTTAATTTTCATCATTCATTGATTCTAGTGTTCCTGGAGGGGCATACTGAAAACCCAGGAACTTGTGTCTGACTGCTCTTGCTTTCTTGGTCTTTCACTATCATAGATTCACAGAACATTTGGGTTGGAAGGGACCTCAGGAGGTCTCTAGTCCAATATCCTGCTCAAAACAGGGTCAGCTATGAGGTCAGACCAGGTTGCTCAGGCTTTGTGCAGTCAGGGCTTGAAAAACCTCCAAGAACAGAACTCCCACAACCTCTCTTGGCCCCTGTTCCACTGCTTGACTGTCCTCATAGTGAAAAAGTTTTTCCTCATATCCAGTCTGAACATCTCTTGTTTCAACTTTATGCCTGTTGTTTCTCATCCTCCTACTATGCACCACTGTGAAGAGCCTGGCTCCATCTTCTTGTTGATCGCCTTGTATGTATTGGAAGGCTGCTACTAGGTCCCCCAAAGCCTTTTTGTCTCCAAGCTGAACAAGCCCATTTCTCTCAGCCTCTCCTTATGGGGCATTTGCTCTAGCTCCCTGCACGTCTTGGTGGCTGTACTGGGTCTGGCTGGGATGGAGTTAACTTTCTTCATAGCAGCCCATATGGTGGTGTGCTTTGCATATGTGGCTGAAACAGTATTGATAACATGCCAATGTTTTGGCTATTGCTGAACAAGTGCTTGCAGGATGTTTGGCTGCTGGCCAGGGTCAACCTGCCCCAGTGGCCTTCCACTGAATTTGCTCCATTTTGTTGATCTCTTTCCTATATTGGGGGCCCAAAACTGGATGCAATATTCTAGATGTGGTCTAATGAGTGCCAAGTAAAGGGAGATGACCACTTCCCTGGATTTATTGGCTATGTTCCTGTTAATACAGCCCAGGATGCTGTTAGCTGCCTTGGCATACTGCTGGCTCATGTTCAGCTTGCTTTTTACCACAGTCCCCAGCCCTTTACAACAGAGCTGCTTCCCAGCCAGTCTGTCCCCAGCCTGTATAGTTGCAAGGGATTTTTTTCCTTCATGGGGCCAGAGTTTGGCATTTGTCCTTGTTGAGTTTTATAAGGTTCTTCCTTTTGGCCCATTCCTCCAGCTTGTCTTGGAATCTCTGAATGGCAGCCCTGCCCTAGCATATCAACTGATGCCCTAATTTGGTGTCATTTATAAACTTGATGAGAGTGCACTCACCTCCTCCAGGTCATTGAAGAAGATGTTAAACAGGAAAGTTCCCAGGATACACCCTTGCAGTACCTGACTTGTAACCAGCCTCCAGGTAAAGACAGACCCATTAACCACTACCCTCTGAGCCCAACCATCCAACCAGTTTTTTACTCATCTAGTTGTCTACCCATCCAGAGTGTAATTTCCCAACTTGGATACAAGAATATTGTGGGAGACAGTATTGAAAGCCTTGCTGGAGTTGAGCTAAATGACATCCAGTGCTCTCCCCTCGTCCACAAATCCAGCCATTTTATCATAGAAGACAATCAGGTTGATCAGGTGTGATTTACTCTTGGTAAATCCATGCTGACTGTTCTTAATCACTGCAGTGATCCTGACCAGGAGACCATTGTACATCAAGGAATTAGTGATCCACATAACAGTTAACCTGAGGAGGCCAGGCCTGTGCTGTGCTGCACAACTTCCTTGGCTGCAGGATAAACTCAGCCAGCTCATTGTAGCAGAGCACCCACTTGGTACCAGCAATTATGCCAACTGTGTGGTCTTGCCTTTATCTAACAGTGCAGCAAGAAGTTCTCATGTGAACATCCTTTGTGAATAGAGTTGTTTTCTTGTAAGGAAATTATATAATAGCTCAAATGACCAAAAAGGAGGAACCTCACTCCACAGACAGAATCTGCACAGCATGCCATGGGAAAATCTATCTATCTGGGGTCTGTCTGATGCTGCACAAATGCAGGGTTCCCAGTATCTGAAGGGACGTAAGATTTACTCGCTATCTATATTCCTCTTCTTATTCTGTCTTATTAAAATAGCTATTTTACTAAGCCATTTGTTGTTGGGCCTTTCTTGTTGAGATCCAGAAAGAACCCTGTACTGTCTTGCTCGCTCACTTTTCTCTGCACCCCGTCCCCCCCAGTGCAGAACAGTCACCTTTTTCTCCTTCATGTGCCCAGAAACATGTTATAAGAAGAGTCAGTTCATGATTTTCCCAGGGAATAAGGTTAGACTGACTGGCCTGTAATTCCCTGGATCATCTTTTTGGCCTTTTTTGAAGATGGATGCAACATTTGTCCTTTTTCAGTCATCAAGGACCTCCCCTGATCTCCACAACCTTTCCAAGATGATAGAGAGCAGCCTCCCAGTGATATCAGCCAGCTCTCTCAGCACCCTTGGATGCATCCAATCTGGTCCCATGAATTTGTATGGGTTGCGATTTCTCAAGAAGTTCCTGATTTGACCCTCATCCACTACTGGTAGAGTTCTTCTCTTTGAACCCTGTCTCTATGTACAGAGTCCTGGAAGACCTTGTTGATGAAGACCAAGACAAAGGTGGCAGTGAGTACCTCAGCCTTGTCTGTGTCTGCTATCACTAAATTACCTACCCCATTCATCAACAGATGCTCGTTTTCCTTACTCAGCCTTTTACTATTAATGTATCAATAGAAGCTGCTCTTGTTGCCCCTGAATCCATTGCAGGTGTCAACTCTATGAAGCATTATTTCAGAAAGATATCACCATGTAAATAACCCATACTGCAAAATAAATACTGCATCTCCAAGCCTGATAATTGTCACAAAGCTATCACTGTTGGATTTTTTTTGTTTGGAAGACTTACTTTCTGAGCATTACAGTGAGATCTCATGTGAAGATGTCAGTATGTTTAGTATTACAAAATATATCCAAAAATAAATACTATGGTTTTGTGCTCTTATGTCTGATTTGATCTACTTGTTTACATTGTCCTGGTTTTTTTGTTGATAGCTTGCAGTGGATTATTGACTGAACAAATTCTGGTTGTATGTTCAGTAAGCAGATTGCATGTGTTATGCAATCACTTGTCAGTGGAAATTAATCTTGTTCAACTGTGAACACACAATTGTGTTTTGGGTGTTTTTTTTTTTTAACCAAATTAAACAAAGTACACAGTACTGCTCCCAAGCCTCCTGCCTTATGCTGAATTTTTTTTTTGCCAACTACAAGGACACAGAGTACTTGATCAACATACAAATGGACAGTAGTTGAGTCTTACAGGGTTGTGTTATCCCATCAACATTTTGTGAGCCAATTTGAATCAGCAGAGACTGCAGCAGTTGTATATTGGGAAAATTTGCATAAAGTTAGAATGTATTTTCTGTTCTCTGCCAATTATGTCTGCAGATGACCACTGCATGTCACTCAGACTTAATTGGTTGTATAAATTAATTTGGCTAACAGGCAATGTGGACCACTTTAAAAGTCATCTTGAAAGTGGTCACCTACTATTTATGCTAGCCTTTAAAAGAATATTGTTTTTTATCTAAAACTAATTGTAAAGGGCTCTTTTATAGTAACAGTGCTGTTCCTTTAGGGCATATTCTTTATATAAGCTAATTATTATGGTCATTATTGAAATAATAGTAATATCACCAGTGAGAGAGGGAGACCCATCATAGCTTTTTTGGTAAGTGTTCTTGTACCTATCTTCTTTCCTGTAAGAGAAATGGAAAGGACTATATGTTGACTTTTGCTAATGCTATATCAGTCAGTCTTGTTTATCTTTACACAGCTGGAGTGCTGAAGACACTTGTGTTTTAATAAATTGTTTGGTAGACCAGTTGGTTACTCTTATGTAAACATACTACTAGCCATGGTCTTGAATAGCTGTCTTTGATGGCATTGTCTGAAAGGACTATAGCAGGAGAGATGTGTCATAATATATAATTTGATCTCTGTGCTGTAGGAATCCAAAAAGAGCGAGGCATGCGTGTGGAAGAGAAAACATAAGAAATCAACTTTGCTGTAGATGGCCAAGTTTGTCAGCTTAAAAATTTGCCTTCTGTTTTTAAACAATGCATTTGATTGAGAACTTGAGATGCAGCAGCTGCGAAATTCATAATCCATTGTCATTTGTTGCCCTCAGAATACATTATATGTCTAAATTCCTCCCTACACACATGCAGAGAAGGATCCTGTGAGGACAGCAGCATCACAGACACTTTTGCAGCCAGTGTCTGCTTACATCTAGAGGGAGACTCTGAAGCAGTGATGTAGAAGTACAACTGTTCTGCAGTGGGAGCTTTTGCAAGCTATTACATTATTTAGTGATGACTAAAGCTCCTGATTAATAATTTTATCTAGAGGACACCCAGCATTTTTTCAGCACAAAATCCTATTGGGAGGAAGACCATCACACCAGACCAAGCACATTACTTGTGCTAGGTTCAGCTCAGAACAGTCACGCTCAACCTTTCATAAAAAGTTGTAGGCTCCTTTAAGCAGAGAGTGAGAAAGAAGGTTAATATTCTTTAGTATTTTAATAATAAATTAAAAAAATTCTTTGGAAACAAGTCTTGCTAGTGAGGGTGTACTCAAACCCTCCTTTGCTAAGGGAGCAGGTTGATCAAAGCTGTAGAAGGTATCATCTTGAAGAAACGCCAAAAACATACCCTTGTCAGGACTGGCTGCTCCCTAAGGGCTAGAGAGCCATGAGCCAAGTGTAATAACACACCCAACAGGGTAGAGATCTCACCAGCTAGGGCCTAGCCCTGCAGTACCCAGGCAAGGTGAGCAGGGCAGACCCCAAGACAATAGCCAGGTTCAACCAAGGGTCCAGATCTTTAGGCAAGTTTGTGGTGATGAGGCAGGTCTAAAGTCAAGTCAAAAAAATCAATCTACAGGTCAGGATGAGGTCTGGTGAGGGTAACCAGGGTCAGACAACACAATGATTACCAGGCAGGTCCAAGGTTAAACCAGAAAATCAATCTACAGGTCAGGGTCTACAACTAAGCAGAGATATGGCTGTAGCTGAGCTAGAGATCAGTACTGCTACAGTATAGCTTAAATAGACTGAATGCCCAGGCCTGAGCTTAAATGGGGATCCTAGGCCCATGAGCAGAGGGTGTGGGTGGAGGTCCCAGGTGAGGCTGATCAGGGCCATTAAGACCTATTAGTGCACTCAGGTCCTGACAGCCCTTAAGTGCTAAATAAGACAACCAAGGCAGTCTTATTTACAAGTTCATATATATTTCATAATAAATTTGGGGTATCTAAATACAAGTGCTTAGACATCAATTTATTTACATTTATGTTTCTGCACTTTTAATGTCATTAGGGGGTCACAATGACCTTACAAATATTTAATAGAAATCCTTTAGCATTACAGTAATTTTATGAATATCAAAATCCTTAGTGCCAAAACCAGCCGGTCTCACAAATGCTTCATACAACCCGACAAACTAAGTTCACCCAGTTAACAAGGCAAAGGCCTTCAGTATCAAAAGCAAATCATTCTCATTTCTGTTATGCCAATCTAAAAGTTTCCAACTAGCTTGTATGCTTGGGAGCTTGCTTCCTTTCAATTTATACCACCACAGCTACTGAAAACCTATGCTTGGTCAGCAGAGGTCTCATTAGAAACTTTCCAAATACTGGCTGTTTCTGATAGCTATGTAATAATAAGCAATGCTAGTGTATCAGTAGCTATTGATTTACATGTCTCATGTTCTGTGAGGCATGAGGCAAAGATCTTCCTTTAACTAGATAGTCTAGGTATCAATAACAAACTAATGACCATCCTCCGATAGCTATTATTGCTATCAGAGTATGGTTCTTTTTACACCAACAGAAATAAAAGTACGGAGGTTTCTTCAGGGCTTCTTTTCAGTATGAAATATAATTTCTGTGGGATGGCAAGAGAAGAACATATTAGTTGAATGTAACCCCCCTACACCCACGCATTTTAAAGTTCTTTACAGTGCAGGGTCCTTTTCTCTGTACACACCCTGCTCGCTGCCACCCCTTTCATCTCACTCTTACAAGATATTTTGGATTATTACACAGCACTCTGTTCAGTATTTATGAGAGATGAAACTTGGAGATAATAGTACACTGCAGCACTTAGACATGCATTGACACATGCGGTTAAGCTCTTTTCTTTTATCTTTGCAAGAAACCTTCCTATGTTGTGCAACTATGAGCAGCAAATCGAACAACTTAGGTACATTATGGTTTATTGGTACCATTACTGTCCTGGGCCTTCTTCCAAACTTTGTTTCGCTGCTCAGATGCACTGAATCTGAGCTGAATACTGCCTGCTCATTCTCTGTTGCTTTTGCATAGTTCAGCCTGCCTTGTGAAAGGATGGCCATTGTTTGTCTCCAAATGCTCTCTGTGTTCTAGCATTATGGCCTTCTCATGCATTTTGCCTGAACTTGTTTACTTCAGAAGGAGGCTTGTGAAGCTGAGCTTAAAGTTCTTCACAGTCCAGAAGGGTATCCTGCAGTGCTTCAACCTTCTTGCTGGAAAAAACATTTGAGACTCTGATTCCCAAGGAAGTGTCAAGAGTAGCACCTAACCCCAGCAACCAGTCATTTAGTGGAGAGGAGACATTGTGTAAACTACCAAGAGCAGAGACAGTGCAAATAAGTTCTGGAGCTGTGAGTAAAAAAACTTTCCTCCTGCATATTGAAGTCCACTCTCCCTCCCTCCCCTGTGCACTGTGATTTTAAAAAATAATAATAATTATACATCCTTTCTCTCAGCAGAGAAGGCTTTGTGTTCCTTCTGCTGTCTCCTTCAGCAGGATTTTGAAGGGCATGAACTGTTCACTCACCAAGACCTGAAGTACAACTAAACTCCTTGGCATGTATGAGGAAGGCTTAATTTTCTTTCCTTAATGAGAAGGTTCTTACAAGAGAGCACAGTGTATTCTGGCAGTGGTGCAGCAGCAAAGTAGGAAGTGCAGCTGTGAGAGGCAAAGATGGTGAGGTGGCTAGGGGAAAAGTTTGTTACTGGTGTAACATCCCATTTGCAGCATCTTAAAGTTTCTTAAATCACTGCAAGAAACGGATGGTTGGTGGGGGGGGGAGGGCTCGTTTTGCTTTTCAGTCCTCATCCATACTACATCCCTTTGGTTTGCATACAAAGAGATATTTCTATTTGGGAGGTTGCAGCTGGACTGGACACATCAGGGAGACTATTTCTGGTATCACAGTTAATGTTAATGCTGCTTAAACTACATTCCCTCACTTCCCTCTGGTGTGTGGTTGCATTGGATTAGGGTATTGAGCTTGCTGGAAAATACCCCAAGGAAAAAGTAGGGGGCAAGTTTATCCTATAGAAGGGATAACACAATGACACAGGGTCAGGAACCCATCAGCTGAGTGTGTGTGTGTGTGTGTGAGGAGTTGAGGGGCTGCTTCATATAGTACTGCTGCCAAAAAATTACATACAGGACCATTAAAATCCTAATGTCGAGCAGAGCCTGTCCCACAATTAACCCCAGGGGTATTTGCTAAGTTGTGGCGCAAGTTCAGTAGTGGGGTTTTGAGTTGGGAGCCATGCTGGGCCCACTCTTAACCTCACACAATGCTGATGAGGTTTGCACTCTCAAAAGTGTTGGCTTAGAGCTATGGGTTGGAGGAAAGAGGTGAATGAGGGCCCTGACCAGCTGTTGGCTGTCAGGAGAGGGTGCTTGCTCCCACCCATCCCCACATACTGGACAGAAATCTAGACACTTCACCTTGGGATGTAGCTTTGCCAACTCACTTTCAGGCACCTGCCTGCATTTTTAAAACGCTTAACCCAATGCTGAATGTGCCTAATCTGGGGCCACAGTCCCCCGGGTTAAGCTTAAAGTAACGTATTCTGATGCTGAGCCTCAATATCTCATGTACTGAGCCCATGGCAGCCATCTGTGTCAATGAGACCAACAGAGCTGCTCAGATGGCAGCTTGTGGGGATGGAGGGGAAGTGGAAGTGACCACATAAAAGACAGATTTATTTTAATACAGATACTGAGCTCTTGTTGACAGAACTCTTTATGCTCAGTGACTTTGGCATCAAACCTTGTTGAAAATTTAAGAAATGCTTTGTGTTTCTTGATAGTGAGGATGGATTTATCTGGTGTCAGACAAGCTGGAAGAATCACTTGTCACTCCTCTCCATATGCCTTCCTTCTGCCTTAGAAATCAATGTGTATTCTGTTTAATATGACATTGTATTGAGTATATGTGTGATGGTGGGTTAACCTTGGCTGGCTGCCAGGTGCCTACCAAGCTGCTCTTGCGTTCTCCCTCCTGTTTTGGGTTTGTGTGGAAGGATTTTGGTAGCAGGGGAGGGGGCTACAGGGGTGGTTCCTGTGAGAAGCTGCTAGAAGCTTCCCTGGCTGCAAGTCGGACCTGCCTCTGGCCCAGGCCGAGCCAAACAGTGACGGTGGTAGTGCTTCTGGGATAACATATCTAAGAAGGGGAACCTACAGTGGGGGAGGAGATTGGAATGTGAGAGAAACACCTATGCAGATACCAAGGTCAGTGAAGAAGGAGGGGGAGGAGGGGCGCTGGAGGAGGTTATGCCCCTGCAGCCCATGGTGAGACAGCAAGCTGTCCCCCTGCAGCCCATGGAGGTGAATGGTTGTCGCGTCCCAAGGTTGGAGCAACTCAGGTTCGTGGATTTCCTTTGTCAGAATTAAGGTGAAACGACACCAGGGGAGTTCAAACAACAATCAACATTTATTATGATACCGAAAAGCCGGTCGAAGAAACTCTCTAAGACTCGTTTTGGAGTTTTAGAAAGCAGGCATTCTTTATTGCAGCACTGGATGCACGGGGGATAGTTCCACCTAGCGTGCATGCCACAGCTGTAGCACAAACAGGTTATATAGAATAACTAATTACATATTAATCAGATTATGTATACATATACATAAAAATGATTATAACTGATTATCATAGTACTGCCTACATCCGATCATGCGCAATGAAGAATTCATTTGAGTCGAAGGGCTGCTTTTACGACCACCAACCCATTTGAAGTTCTTGTTGGCTGTCCTTGAAGTCTTTATTCTTGTCCTTGTTCTTTGATCTTGAAGCTTAACGCAGTTTCAATCACGTGTGGTCAGTTTCAACATTGTTCTCATCTAGCGTACAGGAACATCTAGTCACAAGAGCAAAGAACTGCAAAACTTATGAATAATTACTAGTTAATCACTTGACTACACTTTTGTAATTATCTCCCCGGCTACCCTTTGTCTATTGTTTCAACCATAATGTAAATATATGATCATTTATCAAATCTCACTTATACAGTTATCTAGCAGCAAACCAGTTTTCATAGAAGGTACAAAATATTAAAACCATAAAAATTTGAACAAACCACATGAAATGTATGGACATATGCTATCAGTTCCCCCCTTTCTGTTTGAGGCTACTAATTCTTTTAGTAGTCTCACCTGAATACAGATCGTGTCACAGCTTGTTTAAGACAGCTAAAAGTGACACAGATTATAACAATGATGATAACAATCACAATTACATTTTGCAAAAGCCCAGCTAACCATCCAGTCAGAGAAAATCCAAAGTTTTGAAATATTTTGTTTAGCCAAAAACTTTCTATGTTTGATCTCAATTCTCTACTACTTTGAGCTACATGTCTTATTCTGTCTATCTGATGGTTTAAATCATCTGTCACATTTGGTATGTGGATACAACACGAATCATTTGAAAATCCAATGTACCCACATACTCCATGTTCTTTTAGTAGTAGTAAGTCTAAAGCTAACCGATTTTGCAATGCCATTTTACTAGTAGCCTGTACTTGTGCACTGAGTTCATTTAGCCCACTTTGAGTAGCATTAGCTAATGTTTCTACTTGGAGTGAAAGATTGTGGAGAGTAATTTTATTTTGAAGAGTTGTTAACTGTGGTAAGAATATAGATTCCAATACCCATCCTATTTTGGTTTCAGTACTTGGTGATTGCCAGGAATCATCTTCTCGTTTTACCTGATTCCACCATTGAGGCCGCAAGGGAGATTTCTTCCAGAGAGGGCATAAAGTTAATAAGCCTAAAGTCCATTGTTTACTCTTGTCCTTCATGGGAAGGTGAGCGGACCACATACCATCACTACTCACCCAGACAGTTAGTCCTAAACTTTCCACCTGTCCTTTAATACAGTCAATTCCAGGCCAAATTTTCCTTCCATTATTAAGAGGGGACCAAGTATCATTTAAAACATTACTATAATTTCTACAAGCACATCCCCATCTTAGACCTTTAGCTACTGGATAAAGTCTTTGAACTTCTGGGTCAGAGGAATTACAAGTATAAACTTTCGTACAGTTCCATTTAGGATGTGTGATTTTCTCTGTCTAGTCCAATCTAAATTCCCATAGATAGTTCTGGCTCTGGGTGGATCTAATAAGGGCCCTGTAACTCCAGTAAATCCCAACCATTCTATATTTTGAATATGATCCCAAGTTCCTCTCTGCACTTGTCTCCATGGTTTTGGCAATTGGCAGCCCCAAGGGGTGTTTGTACAAGTTTCTCCTGAAGGATGGTAAATTAATTCTTTTGCCCATGAGGTGGATGGTTTGGTAATGTTACAATTCAAAATACTATAATTCCTTCTTTCAAAGTTTAAAGAATAATTGCCATCCAAATCCGTCCAATTTAATCTGCTAAACTGATTCTCATTGTCCCACATCTTTTCCCAAGTTTTGGTTAGATTCAATGTCAATATTCCCCATGGAATTGGATTTTCAGCTGACTTTGGAATCGGAAGGCAGGCTGTTATTGAGGTTAAATTTTGTACCTTCGCAAAACCTTAAATCAATTGCAGAACTAGATTGTCTTTTATCAAAATCACAGGGATGACTAGTATCAGGATTAGTAATTCAGACAATAATTGTTTCATTTTGTTTATCTTATACTACAGATTCTTTTATCATGTCAATCCGTGAGTCTGCCTTGGTAATTTTACATCTACTATTATTTATCTTATGTTTAGAACAACTTAAAAGAAAATATTTAAAACCTATAACACACAAAAGGATTACTGCCCCAGACAATATCCCTAATGACAACCCCAATATTATAAGCTTTACACAATTGTTCTCCCAAGTACATAGCATGGAACTTATTTATAGATTTTCAATTTCAAAGGACTGGTTTCTTTAGACTTCCAATTCCCTGTTGGTGCTTTCTTTATTCTTGAATAGTGAAGCCAAGGTCCTTTTCCCCAGGCCTTTACTGCTGTATATGTTGTTAAAATGACTTGATACGGTCCTTTCCACTTCTCGGCTAGTGGTTCTGAAGTCCACAATTTTACATATACCCAATCTCCTGGTTGGAAGGGATGCGCTGCTGTGTCCAATTCTAAGGGTCCAGCTGTGGAGACATACTGACAAAGTTCTTGTAAAGAGTTTCCTAAAGAAATCATAACACCCTTTAAAGACATATCTCCAAAGGCACTCAAGGTATTTGGAACATTGGACCCTTGATATGGTCTTCATATAACATTTCATAAGGACTTAAATTTCCTTTCCCTTTTGGCTGTACTCTGATTCTTAATAGAGCCATGGATAATGCTTTAACCCATGTGAGTGAGGTTTCCTGACTGTCGTGGTTTAACCCCAGCCAGCAACTAAGCACCATGCAGCCGCTCACCCGCTCCCCCCCACCCAGTGGGATGGGGGAGAAAATCAGGAAAAGAAGTAAAATTCGTGGGTTGAGATAGGAACGGTTTAATAGAACAGAAAAGAAGAAACTAATAATGACAATGATAACACTAATAAAATGACAACAGTAATGATAAAAGGATTGGAATGTACAAATGACGCGCAGTGCAATTGCTCACCACCCGCCGATCGACACCCCGTTAGTCCCTGAGCGGCGATAACCCCCGCCCCCACCCGCCCAGTTTATGTGACGTCCCATGGTATGGAATACCCTGTTGGCCAGTTTGGGTCAGCTGCCCTGGCTGTGTCCTGTGCCAGCTTCCTGTGCCCCTACAGCCCTCTCGCTGGCTGGGCTTGAGAAGCTGAAAAGTCCTTGACTTCAGACCAAACATTACTTAGCAACAACTGAAAACATCAGTGTGTTATCAACATTCTTCCCATACTGAACTCAAAACACAGCACTGCACCAGCCACTAGGAAGACAATCAACTCCATCCCAGCTGAAACCAGGACACTGACAAATTTTACTCAGCTGTTGCTTGAGAGTATAGTTCATTCTTTCTACTTTCCCACTTGCTTGTGGTCTATATGGAGTGTGATAGTCCCAATCTATAGACAATACTTTGCTCAACTGTCTTACAATCTTTGCTATAAAATGAGGGCCATTGTCAGATGACATTCCTACAGGGACCCCAAATCTTGGTATTATCTCTTTAAGCAAGACTTTAACTACTTCTCTGGCTTTGTTGGTGTGACAAGGGAAAGCCTCAGGCCACCCAGTAAAGGTATCAACTAGAACTAGGATATATCGATATCCTTCTTTTCAGGGCAATTCTGTAAAATCAATTTGCCAATATTTTCCTGGAGAATTTCCTTGCTTAGTAATTCCAAAAGTAATCTTATTACTGGTTTTGGGATTATTGCGTATACAAATTTCACATCCAATTGTAATTGTTTGAATAATCTTTGTTATATCTCTACTCAAAATACACTTTTGTAAATGCTTAACAAGGTTTTCTGTTCCCCAATGTACTTTGTTATGTTCAGCCCGGGCAATTTCTCTCATTATTGCGGGTGGGACTCTTATTTGACCTGTTGGTGTTACAGCCCATCCTGTTTCATTTTTATTAGCCTGCAATTTAATAATTAATTCTTCATCCTTTTCATTATAATTTGGAGCTTCTTTAGGCAAATTTACACTTTTCTCTGGAACTAGTGCTAGGATGCCTTTTTCTGCAGCCTCTTCAGCAGCTCTATCAGCCAATCGGTTACCTGTTTCAGGGACAGTCCTACCTGACTGATGTGCTTTACAGTGCATTATCGCGACTGCTGTTGGCTTTTGAATGGCTTCTAACAATTTCAGTATTTGTTCTGCATGTTGAATGGTGGTTCCTTGTGCAGATAACGGTCCTCTTTCTTTCCATATTGCTCCATGTGCGTGTACTACTCCAAAAGCATACTTTGAGTCTGTCCAAATGTTGACTTGTTTTTCTTGACTTAGTTCCAGTGCTCGAGTAAGAGCTATCAATTCAGCCTTTTGGGCAGATACATTCAAAGGCAAAGCTTGTGATTCAATTACCTCCTCAGTAGTGGTTACTGCATATCCTGATAAACGTTTTCCTTCACGGATGAAACTGCTTCTGTCAGTATATAGTTCCCAATCCGTTTCTTCCAGTGGTGCATCTCGGAGATCCGGTCAGCTGGAGTAGACTTCTTCAATTGTCTGCAGGCAATCATGTTCCAGTTCTCCTTCAACTTGATCAGTTGTTAAAAACACAGCAGGGTTAACGATGGTAGTAGGTTTTAAGTAAACATCATCTTGCTCCAGCAACACCACTTGGTATTTCAGCATTCTACTAGGGGATAACCAATGCCCCCCTTTCTGTTTTAGCACAATAATTATCATATGGGAAACATACACAGTAATCCTTTGTCCTAGGGTGAACTTACGAGCTTCCTGGATCAGTAGCACAGTTGCAGCGATGGCTCTCAGACAACCAGGCTATCCCAGACTCACATTATCTAATTGCTTCGAGAAGTAGGCCACAGCTTGCCAAGTTGGCCCTAAATATTGGGCCAGGATACCCAGAGCTATACATCTTCTTTCATGAGTAAAAAGTTCAAATGTCTTTGT
Organism: Gypaetus barbatus; assembly: GCA_028022735.1. Lineage (NCBI taxonomy): Eukaryota > Metazoa > Chordata > Aves > Accipitriformes > Accipitridae > Gypaetus > Gypaetus barbatus. The sequence continues at coordinate 36,963,397 of CM051561.1, read as the reverse complement.
GAGATCTGGCAGGCCTAGGGCTGGTGCCTCCATTAGAGCCTGTTTTAGTTCTTTGAAAGCAGCTTTCCCGGCATCAGTCCAATCTATAAATCCATTGTTTGAGGTTTTGAGCTGCTTGTATAAAGGTCGGCCCAGCAAGCCATAATTTGCAATCCACAGGTGACACCACCCAACCATTGAGTTGCTGGAACATGTCCAGAGAAGGGCAACCAAGTTGGTGAGGGGCCTGGAGCACAAGTCTTATGAGGAGCGGCTGAGGGAGCTGGGGCTGTTTAGTCTAGAGAAGAGGAGGCTGAGGGGAGACCTCATAGCTCTCTACAACTACCTGAAGGGGGGTTGTAGTGAGGTGAGTGCTGGTCTCTTCTGTCAGGTGGCTGGAGATAGGACGAGAGGAAATGGCCTCAAGTTGAGGCAAGGGAGATTTAGGTTGGATATTAGGAGAAATTTCTTTACTGAGAGGGTTGTCACGCATTGGAATAGGCTGCCCAGGGAAGTGGTTGAGTCACCATCCCTGGAGGTTTTCAAAAAGTGCATAGACGGGGTACTCTGTAACATGGTTTAGTGGGCATGGATGATGGTTGGACTCGATGATCTTGAAGGTCTCTTCCAACCTAAATGATTCTATGATTCTATGATTCCCAGAAATGCTCGTAATTAATTCTTTTAGAGTCTTAGGTTCGGGGAGACAACAAATTGCCTCCTTTCTCTCAGCTCCTAATTGTCTCTGGCCTTTCAGGATTTCAAAACCCAAATAAGTTACTTCTCTCTGGGTTATTTGGGCTTTTTCTTTTGACATTCGATATCCACTGATTCCCAAAAAGTTCAAAAGGCTAATAGTTAACTTTGTGCATTGTTCTTCTGTCTCAGCTGCAGTTAACAGATCATCCACATATTGCAACAAGATTCCTTCATTATTTTCTTTCTTCCAAATCTCTAATTCTTGTTCCAATTGATTTTCAAAAATGGTAGGGCTGTTCTTAAAGCCTTGAGGCAAGACTGTCCATGTATATTGTGTTTTTCTCCCAGTCTCAGGATTTTCCCATTCAAAAGCAAAAAGCTCTTGACTATTGGGATCCAAGGGAATACAGAAAAAGGCATCTTTTAAGTCTAACACTGTGAACCATTCTTGTTTCTCTGTTAGGGTTGTGAACAAAGTATAAGGATTTGCTACTACCGGGTGAATATCTTGTACTATTTGATTTATTGCTCTGAGGTCTTGAACCAACCTGTAATCTTTTCCATTAGCCTTTTTAACAGGCAAGATTGGGGTGTTATATTTGGATTCGTATTCTATTAACAATTTGTACTTTAGAAATTTTTGTATTATCGGTAATAACCCTTTCCGACTTTCCAGTTTTAGGGGGTATTGTTTAATTCTTACCAGACTCGATCTTGGCTTTAAATCAGTTCTCACAGGCTCTGCTCTTTTGGATTTACCCGGAACTTCCCCAGCCCAGACGATTGGAATTACAGCATTATTTACTTCGACTGGTATAATCTTCTGCTTTCGGTAACCATCCTGTAACAACAAAGCCACTGCTTCGATATGTTTAGTTTCTAGAATTAAAATTTTAATCTCACCATTTTTAAATTTAATTTCTGCTTCCAATTTCTCAAGTAGGTCTCTCCCTAACAGGGGTTTAGGAGAATTTGGCAAATACAGAAACTGATGAGTGACCTATTGCTTTCCTAATTTCATTGTCAAAGGTTTAAAGAAGGGTCTAGTCTCTCGTTCACCTGTCGCACCAACAACACTAATTTCTTCAGAACTTAACTCTCCCTCTAAGGTGTTTAAAACTGAAAAGGTGGCTCCAGTGTCAACTAAAAATTCAATTTTCTGTTCTCCCAGGTTAGCTGTAACCAGAGGTTCTGCTGGGAGACTCCCCTCCGGTCCCCGTCAGATACTTTCACTCAACTTTCCCAAGAAAGGGGGAACTTGCCGAGATTGTGCGGTCAAAATTGGGATCACTTGTGACCTTGTAGGTCTCAGGGGACATTCCCCTTTCCAGTGTCCTTCTTGTTTACAGTATGCACACTGATTCGGTCCCAGGGGCTGGTTTAATCCCACTGGTGACCCCAATCCAGTTCCTCTCCCTCGTCCCATTCTTCGACCACGTCCCCTTCCTCGAGGAATAACTCCTCTGCCTTGTCCCATGCCAGCTCCTACTTCCAGAGCAGCTACTAACCTTGCATTCATTTTACTCTGTAATTCATCTCTATTTCTATATGCCACCCAAGCAACTTCTAATAATTTTCCCCAATCTCGAGAATCTGCTCCTTGTAATTTTTGTAATTTCCTTCTGATATCATCAGAGGATTGTCCTATAAATAATGGAGCCAATTGAGCTTTTCCTTCTTCAGACTCAGGATCCATATTATATTTCCTAGCAGCATCTTTTAATCTGTTTAGAAATTCAGTGGGAGACTCTTTTCTATCTTGTTTAATTTCATATAATTTAGACATGTTAATTGCCTTAGGCATAGCATTTCTAATTCCGAATAAAACCCATTTTGATATTGATCTAGCAGTCTTCTCTGAGCCAAATTATTAGGATCCCATTTGGGATCAGTAGATGGAAAATTTTGTTCCTCTGTTCCCTGTAATACTCCAGAAGCTACTTGTGCTTCTACCTGGGTTTTAGCAACCCTCTGGATCATATCTCTTTTTGCACTATCAAAAAATACATTCATTATTACTTGTGCATCTTTTCAATCAGGATCCTAAGTCTGAATCATTGTTTCAAAAGCATGGGCTGTTTGATCAGTGTTTTCCCGATAGCTCCCAGCTGCTATTTTCCAATTATTTAAATCCACAATAGAAACATCTTTGCTCAATGCTACATGCAGAAAAACACTTTTTGAGCTTATTGTCACCTTTTTTGTTTCCTTCTTTTTCTAAAGATAGATAGCACAAAAGGATCATGGGGTGGCATATTAATTCCACAATCCTTTTGCCACTCAGGATGATTTCTTTAAGGTAAAGAACAAATCACAATACATAACTTTATCCCATTTCTGCTCACGTCTCAAAAATAACATAAGTTGTAACATGATGTTATAATTTAGTGTCCCGTTCACAGGCCACTTTTCCCCTTCATCAAGCTTATACAGAGGCCACCAATGATTACAATATTTAATCAAATCTTCTCTCTGCATGTTACCACCTGGAATACCCCCCAGCTGTTTCCAGTGCTTTAAAACACCCCAGAGGTGATTTTTTAGGGAGTTCACTTGACTGTCCTGTTCCCATTATCAACACCTTCAATATACAAAAATCAAAAATCGGAAAGTCAAGAATCAGAGCCTAAGTCAAATACCAAACAGAACCAATCAGAGATCCAAGGTCATATCCAAAATCAGTAGTCAAATACCAAAGCCTTAATCAAAGTACCGAGACCAAACCAAATGAGTATTTTCGCCTTCAACCAGTGAGACGAATACCCTTTACCAGAGAAGTACTTCTACCAGAATACCAGATTTTTAAGGATCCTTTTATATCTCTTCCTTGCTGACTTCTCTTAGTCAGGCTTACAGGTAAGAGTACCAGACCAGAATACCAGAACCAGGTTAATCAAAAGAATGCCTTTAAATAAAATCTTACCAGTGGCCTTGGATTGTGAGCCCAGGGAACGGGGATCAAGGGTCTCCCCGAGAAATCTCGGTGCCGGCTGGAGGTCCTGCGATCCCACGTCCGTCGAGTCTCAGAAGCCTCGTCCCACCTGGGTCGCCAAAATGATACAAAAAAGACGGTCGAAGAAACTCTCTAAGACTCGTTTTGGAGTTTTAGAAAGCAGGCATTCTTTATTGCAGCGCTGGATGCACGGGGGATAGTTCCACCTAGCATGCATGCCACAGCTGTAGCACAAACAGGTTATATAGAATAATGTCGTGGTTTAACCCCAGCCAGCAACTAAGCACCACGCAGCCGCTCACCCACTCCCCCCCCACCCAGTGGGATGGGGGAGAAAATCAGGAAAAGAAGTAAAATTCGTGGGTTGAGATAGGAACGGTTTAATAGAACAGAAAAGAAGAAACTAATAATGACAATGATAACACTAATAAAATGACAACAGTAATGATAAAAGGATTGGAATGTACAAATGACGCGCAGTGCAATAGCTCACCACCCGCCGATCGACACCCCGTTAGTCCCTGAGCGGCGATAACCCCCGCCCCCACTCTCCCCAGTTTCTGTGACGTCCCATGGTATGGAATACCCCGTTGGCCAGTTTGGGTCAGCTGCCCCGGCTGTGTCCTGTGCCAGCTTCTTGTGCCCCCCCAGCTTTCTCACTGGCTGGGCTTGAGAAATTGAAAAGTCCTTGAATTTAGACTAAACACTACTTAGCAACAACTGAGAACATCAGTGTGTTATCAACATTCTTCTCATACTGAACTCAAAACATAGCACTGTACCAGCTACTAGGAAGACAATTAACTCTATCCCAGCTGAAACCAGGACAATAACTTGATGGCATTAGAGTGCACTGTGCGCCGGTGTCTACTAGAGCCTTGTACTCCCGTGGGTCTAAAGTGCCAGGCCATCGAATCCACACAGTCCAATAGACCTGGTTATCCCTTTCCTCCACTTGGCTGGAGGCAGGGCCCCTCTAATTCTGGTCAGAGTATCCAGTACTCACTTCTCGTAAAACTGGCTCAGAAGTCCCTTCAAGAGGATCAGAATTAAGACCAGCCCTTCTACTCTGTTTGGGAACTGGAGTGGCATTTTTCCTGGGAGAATCCCCTTTTGTGGTGGTTTTTCCTCGCAACTCATGTACCTGTGCATTTAGGACTGAGGTAGGTTTTCCATCCCATTTCCTCATGTCCTCTCTATGATCACATAGATAAAACCACAGGGCACCTCGCGGTGTTTACCTTCCATATTCTCTCTCTCGAGCAGAGGAACACTCACTCCTAATAGCTGAGATTCTGGTCCTTACAGGTGGGGAGCACAACTTTTCAATCAGTTTGATCAGTTTTTCAGATTTTTTGAACAGTTTTTCCACAGCTGAGACACATGCTTGTAGGGAAGAAGAGAGATTTTCTTCATATTGCCGGAGTGGGCCAGCCATTTTATCCACCATTGGTGCCTCTTTTTTCTTTCCAGGTCAGTACTGCCAATGGATTGGCATAGGACGATGTTGTGCTCCATACAAACTTCTGCCACATGGGTCGTGTGCATGGGGCTTCATCTGGATCTCTGGGCAATTGTGGGTTGTCTGGGTCATAATGAATCGTCTCTAGCATGGCTAATTTCCTCAGGTATTGGATACCTCTTTCCATGGTGGTCCACTTGCTTGATTGACATATAACATCTTCCTTAAAGGGGTACCTTTCCTTCAGGCTTGACAGGAGTCGCCTCCAGAGGCTGAGGGCTTGTGTCCCTTTTCCAATTGCCTTGTCAATGCCACCTTCCCTGGCAAGCGATCCCAGCTGCTTGGCTTCCCTACCTTCTAATTCCAGGCTACTAGCCCCATTGTCCCAGCATCGGAGAAGCCAGGTGATAATATGCTCACCTATACGGCAGCTGAAATCTTTTCGCATATCCCACAGCTCACTCAGGGATAGGGATTGGGTTATTACCTCTGGTTCTGCCTCTTCCTCCTGTTCCCGTGATGACCCTGGTTCATCTTCATCCATTACTAAGCGAACTGATTTTTTTGTATATTTCTTCTTCTGTACAGGGGCAACTGATACTGGCACAGGTTGGTTTTCTACTTCAGCTGCAGTGCCTGTCGCTGGGGTTGGATTGGCCACAATTCCTGTCATGGGGGCTGGAGTGGTCGTGGTGCCTGTTGCCTTGTTGTTAAATGCAGAGACCTTCTCTTCCCCTTGAGGGTACTGAAGAGTGTTGAACAGGGCTCGATAGGCATGGGCCAGGCCCCAGCACATTGCAGTGATTTGAGTCTCCCTGGAATTATCGGGGTGACAGCATACTTTTTCCAAATGTTCAACTAGTTTTTCAGGATCCTGCACTTGTTCAAGGGTGAAGTTCCAAAACACTGGAGGTACCCACCGCCCTAGGCATTTTCCCATACTACCCCACACACCCTGCCACTCATAATTATCCAGCCTTGGGGCAGATCTCTGGGTGATCTTCTTAAATAGCTGTTTAACCTTAAAGAATACCTGAACCACATTCAGGAACATGCTAGTTCCTAGCAGTAGGACCATGCTGGTCTCAACATCCCAGGGATATTCAAATTTTTCAAAATTCTCAAACACCATTGTAAATAGGCTGGAGGAGAAGGGAAAGGGGAAGAAAGGTGTCTCACCCATAGATTGGCTCTCCAAGGAGGAAAGATCAAGGGTGTAATTATTGTTTCCCACAGATGGCTCCCGAAATATAGAGGTGATGACAATGCTGAGTGCAAATATCGGATTAGTCCCATGAACGATAATTTTATCATACCATAAGCCAGTATTACACAGTGCATCAAAGTGAAAATCTTAATCCACCTCCCATGGATGATAGGCAGCAGCACAGGGACTACATACAGCAAGTGAAGTGATACATAACAGAACTCTAAAAACGAGCGGCACAACTCTAAGAGCTCATAAATCGACATTGTGACCAGTGACTATTAGACCAATATAATGAATGCTTGCAACAAATTCATTTTAACACGCTCTGGTCAGGTCTGTCGTTATCTCAACCCTTCCTGCCTCACGTTAGGTGCCAAAATGGACTGTCGTGGTTTAACCCCAGCCAGCATCTAAGCACCACACAGCCGCTCACTCACTTCCCCTCCATCCAGTGGGATGGGGGAGAGAATTGGGAAAAGAAGTAAAACTCGTGGGTTGAGATAAGAACAGTTTAATAGAACAGAAAAGAAGAAACTAATAATGATTATAATAACATTAAAATGACAACAATAATAATAAAAGGATTGGAATGTACAAAACAAATGATGCACAGTGCAATTGCTCACCACTCACTGAGCTATGCCCAGTTAGTTCCCGAGCAACGATCCACCCCCCCAGGCCAACTCCCCCCCAGTTTATATACTGAGCATGATGTCACATGGTATGGAATACCCCTTTGGCCAGTTTGGGTCAGCTGTCCTGGCTGTGTCCTGTGCTAACTTCTTGTGCCCCTCTAGCCTTCTTGCTGGCTGGGCATGAGAAGCTGAAAAATCCTTGACTTAGTGTCACGACCCAGACTGGACAGACCAGGGAGTCATGTTTAATTCGAAATATCCTCGGGCTAAATTAAGGTGAAATGACACCAAACGATCAGTTAAAGATTTTATTTATGACAGAAGCAAACTGAACTGGGGAGGCGTGGTAGTAGGTGGCAGGGTTTCTCACAACAGGAATTGGCATAAGACTACTTCTGTAAATCGTGTAACCATATACATCAGTTCAGGGAATAAGGAGATCCCTCCCGTTGAGTCACGAGGTTCAGAGCAGACCCCCTTGCTTTCCAGACTCCTCCTCAGAGAAGGGCCTAGGGGCGGCTAGATCCACTCTTAGTCTCAGAGATGGTCAACGGTTTATATCTTGAAACTACCTCAGTAAACCAGGTAACCTGTGGTAACCATATACATCAGTTCAGGGAATAAGGAGATCCCTCCCGTTGAGTCACGAGGTTCAGAGCAGACCCCCTTGCTTTCCAGACTCCTCCTCAGAGAAGGGCCTAGGGGCGGCTGGATCCACTCTTAGTCTCAGACTTGGTCAATGGTTTATACCTTGAAACGGATGAGGTGTAGGGATTGTGGAAAAGGAAAAGGAAAGAGAGAAGAAGACAGAGAGAGAAAAAGGAAGAGAGAAAGATTTCACCGGTCCTGGGTCCAGTGTTGGTTCAGTCAGCCGAGGGGTCCAGTCAGCCGACGGATCCAGTTCCGGTGGGCTTGCATGCCTGGGGCTTCAGTTTGTGTCCTTTTATCATCCTTGCCCCTCCTTCGGGCAGGCACCCAAACTCGTCAGGTTTGTGAGCCTTTGGGCTTGGGGGTCCTTTGTGGAGTAACTTCTCCTTCCCTGCAGACATGGCCATTGTTTGATCTTTGTATCAGAACAGCTTATCAGAACGGGGAGCTGTGCACCCTCCAGCACGCCCTCCCCCTCCTGTTGCTGATGTCTGAGCTGATGGGCTTTTCACCTTGGTTCCTTGCTGTGCAGGGTTTGTCTTTAAGCAGAACTTGCCCCACCACAATGTTTGAGACACTTAGTCTCAACACTACTTAGCAACAACTGAAAACATCAGTGTGTTATCAACATTGTTCTCATAATAAATTCAAAAACATAGCACTGTACCAGCTACTAGGAAGACAATTAACTCTATCCCAGCCGAAACAAGGACAGCTGTGTGCTGGTGGATGTTATGACGGAGATAACATTCCAACCTGTCAGGAAACTTTCTACTAGCTGAAAATCTTACTAATGTAATCTGTAATTTATAATGTCTTTAAGAAAGTTAAATTGTATGTGGATCAAGGGGTGCAATGTAGTGATCCTGACCGGAACACCATTGTACATCAAGGAGTGATCCACATAAGAGTTAACCTGAGTAGGCCCAAGCCTGTCTTGTTGTATTGGGTCTGGCTGAGATGGAGTTAATTTTCCCCATAGCAGCCCTCATAGTGCTGTGCTCTGCATCGGTAGCTAGAAAGGTGTTGATAACACACCAGTGTTTTGGCTGCTGCTGAGCAGTGCTTGCACAGCATCAAGGCTGTCTCTCCAACATTCCCCTCCATCACCCAGTAGGCTGGGGGTGGGCAAGATCTTGAGAGGGGACGTAGCCAGGACAGCTGACCCAAAGTGACCAAAGGGATATTCCATACCATATGATGTCAGCTCAGCAACAAAAGCTAAGAGAAAGGAGGACGAGGGGGGGCATTCGTTATTATGACATTTGTCTTCCAGAGTAACTGCTATGTGTACTGAATCCCTACTTCCCGGGAAGTGGCTGGACATCGCCTGCTGATGGGAAATAGAGAATAAATCTTTTGTTTTCCTTTGCTTCCACACGTGGCCTTTTCTTTTGCTTTATTAAACTGCCTTTATCTTGACCCACGATTTTTTTCCCATCTTATTTTCTTCCTCCCCCGTCCTGCTGAGGAAGGGGAGTGACAGAATGGCTTGGTGAGCACCTGGCGTCCAGCCAGGGTCAACCCACCACAACTGTGCTTAATGCACCCCAGGACGCGGTTGGCCCTTTTGGCCACCGGGGCACATTGTTGACTCATATTGAGCTTATCATCAACCAAAACCCCCAGATCCCTTTCTGCAGGGCTGCACTCAAGCCTCCTGTCCCCCAATCTATACCTACATCCAGGATTACACCATACCTGGTGCAGAATCCAGCATTTGTCCTTGTTAAATTTCATATGGTTGGTGATTGCCCAGCACTCTAATCTATCAGATCTCTCTGTAAGGCCTCTCTACCCTCAAGGGAATCAACGACTCCTCCTAATTTAGTATCGTCAGCAAACTTACTTAGTGTGCACTCAACTCCTGTGTCTAGGTCATTGATAAAAGCATTGAAGAGAACTGGCCCTAAAATTGAGCCCTGGGGAACACCGCTAGTGACTGGCCACCAGCCAGATGTTACCCCATTTACTACAACTCTTTGAGCCCAACCCTTCAGCCAGTTTTTCACCCATCACATTATGTACATGTCTAGCTGTATGCTGGACATTTTGTCCAGAAGGATACTGTGAGAGACAGTATCAAAAGCTGTGCTAAAATCCCCCAAAAACCCACACCCACTGCCACTGCCTTCCCTTTGTCCACTTGGTGGCTAACCTTGTTATAAAAGGATATTAAGTTAGTAACGTATGACTTTTCCTTCATGAAACCATGTTGGCTTTGACCGATGACTGCATTGTCTTTCAAGTGTTTTTCAATAACTCCCAGAAAAATCTTCTCCATAATTTTACCAGGCACCAAAGTGAGACTGACAGGCCTATAATTATCAGGGTAATCTCTCTGGCCCTTCTTGAAAATGAGAATAATATTTGCTAGGTTCTAGTCGACTGGGACTTCTCCAGATTCCCAAGACCGTTGATAAATAACTGAGAGAGGTCTCACAAAAACATCAGCCAACTCTTTCAGTACCCTGGGATGAATCCCATCAGGCCCCATAGACTTATGTGCATTCAGTTGCAGCAGCAAATCCCATATGAGTTCAAAGTCAACTGGGAGCTTATCATTCCCCTGTTGTGGTCCTCCAACCCAGGGCTCCTGGGGTCCCAGGGCCCATCATTGGTGTTAGAGGTGAAGAAGGCATTAAATGTCTCTGCTTTATCTTCATCCCTATTGGTGAGGTGACCAAGGAGGGAGCGATAGAGTGGCTTGGTGAGCACCTGGTGGCCAGCCAAGTTCAACCCACCATAACAGTCCAACCTCTCTTTTACATAGAGTGTTACCCCTCTGCCTTGCCTGCCCTGCCTATCTCTCCTGAAGAGCCTATAACTATCCATCACAGCACTCCAGCCAGAGGACTCTTCCCACCAAGTCTCACTTATGCCAATGATGTCGTATTTCTGGGACTGAGCCAAAGCTTCTATTTCCTCTTGTTTATTCCTCATACTGAATGCATTAGTGTTCAAATATTTCAAATGCACTCCAGTGTACTCAGTACATCTTGGAGCAGACTGAAAGCCCTCACTAGCACACTGTCCCTCAAACACTGTCATGCTTATCACTAATAAGCTTGATTTTATCTCTTTCCCCCTTCAAACCTAGTTTAAAGCTCTTTCAATCAGTCCCACTAAGTCATGAGGAGGTGGGCAAGGGTTCTGTGCTTATGAAGCTCAGGGAAGACTGTAGGGAGTGACAGACCACAGCTGTTGCAAAGGAACTTATCTTACAAAAGGGACCTGAGAGTGGCCTTTGGTTTAGATAAATGGCTATATCAGTTGTGTGGATCAACTAGTTGTGTAAATGTTTGTTCTGAAGTTAATCAAAAGAGTGCAAATGTCTTTCTGAGTTAGCCAGACCAGCATGGGTGTGTGTATATGTGGCTCAGCCCAAAACAGAGTATAAAAGTCGAACAACCAACAAAAAGAACTTTTAAGAGAGCAACAGGTTTGAGCTGGTATCAACCCAAATATTCCTTCCCAGTGACTGGGGATGCCCAGTGTTGTGATGGTGAGCATATTATAGAAACCAGTAATGAGAATCACATTTGTATTGTTACACAGAAGTGCCAGCTTGTGCCCAAGTAATCCACTGACACACAGCCATGCTGGCTGAAGCAGAAGATCACATCTGAAAGTGCAAGGATTAAACAGTAAGGTTTGCCCAGCCATGCTGTCGTGGTTTTAAACCCAGCCGGTAACAAAGCACCACGCAGCAGCTCCCTCACTCCTCCCCACCCCCCTCCAGTGCGATGGGGAGGAGAATCAGAAAGAAGAAAGGAAAAAAAAATGGAACCTCGTGGGTTGAGATAAGGACAGTTTACTGGGACAACACAAGGAGAGAATTTACAACAACAACAACGGTACTAATAAAAGAATATACAAAACGAGTGATGCACAGTGTAACTGCTCACCACCCGGAACCCGACGCTCCACCACTTCCCACACCTAGAGAGAGAGAGCCTCCCCCCAGCCCACTCCCCAGCCATATACTGAGCATGATGTCACATGGTATGGAATAGCTCCTTGGTTAGTTCAGGTCAGCTGTCCTGGCTGTGCTCCCTCCCAGGTTCCTGTGAAAATTAACTCTATCCCAACCGAACCCAGGACACATGCCTAAGCGTGAGTCAGGCAGAAGCTGTTAGCAATGAAGACAAGTAAGTGAGCTTGATTGACAGTCAATATCAAAGGTTTCTGAATCAACTGGACCCTCTCTTGAGCCAGCTCAGGGATAGCAATACCTATGATGAGCATGGGATGGGAATGCATGATCATGCAATTCTTCTTACAGGCATGATAGTACAGACTCCTTCGGATAACTCCTAGTACCTAGAGAGAGCTAGGAAGAGCTGGTAGCTCTTGATGATGCTTCTCTGGGTAGGATTTCCAAGGTAATGGCTCTCTGGAATCTCTCTTTTCTTCCCAGGAGAAGAAACCATTGTCCTGGTTTCAGCTGGGACAGAGTTAATTTTCTTCTTAGAAGCTGGTACAGTGTGTTTTGGATTTAGTGTGAGAATAATGTTGATAACACACTGATGTTTTAGTTGTTGCTAAGTAGTGCTTTTCCTAAGTTAAGGATTTTTCAGATTCCCATGCTCTGCCAGCAAGCAGGTGTACAAGAAGCTGGGAGCTAGCATAGCCAGGACAGCTGACCTGAACTAGCCAAAGGGATATTCCATACCATAGATTGTCATGAGCAATTGTATTGTGCATCACTTGTCTTTTCTTAGGTTTTATTTTTTTTCTTTTTCTTTTTTTTATATTCCTTTTCATTACTATTATTATTATATTTTATTATTATTATTTTTAGTATTATATTTTATTTTACATTAGTTATTAAAACATTCTTATCTCAACCCATAAGTTTTACTTCTTTTTTTCAATTCTCCTCCCCATCCCACTGGGAGCAGGGAGGAGTGAGCATGCGGCTGTGTGGTGCTTAGTTGCTGGCTGGGATTAAACCACAAAAACCATCTACCACTTGAAGGGGAAATTCAAATTGTAACTGCTCAGCAATGGTGATTCATGACCAAGGAATGATCTGGCATGGAGGGCAAGAAGGCCTAAATGCAGAAGAGGTTAAACTGACTGGAAGCAGGAATTCCAGAGACAGAAGGACTCCCTGTAAGGGAGTGAAGTTTCCCTTGGTGATGAGATAGGAAAGGCCAAAGCACTGTCTTGTAGCCACCCTGGAATGCATGTGCTCAGGGGGCCATCTTTGGTCAGCAGAGTTGGCACTGGGGGATGAACCGAATGAACTGAACACTGGGGGATGAACTGAATGCAGAGCTAAGGCACCTGATGCCAATGCTCACACAACTGGTGCAGGTGTAAGTGTATATAAGGAATTGGCTAGTGATGCGTCTTTGCAGACTCCTTGTGTGATGGTCTGACAAATTATAGTCAATGTCTCAAACATTCATTAAAGAACTTTGGTGGAGAAGATGGCCTCTGTAAAAGCGCTGGAGTTGTGTGAACAAGAAAATGTGGCTGGAGGAGAGGGCCCCACGGAGGGTGGGACCGAGCTTCTCCAAAGCCACAATTCCTTATCTTAAGTGACCACGAGAAGAAGCACAATGTATGTGCCTGGAGGAAAGGCCAGATAGCAGTCATGCCTGCAGGGAGAGAGAAGTAACTCCCCAATGACCCCCCAAGCCCACCGACCCATTTCCAGAGAATCCCGGGAACATGAACTGTGCATGTCGAGACCACCAACTCATTTCTGGAACATTCCTGAGCTCACACTGCACTTGCTCAATGATGGCAAATCCCCACCTACAGGGGCGGACCTTTTAGGTATAAAAGAAGGGAGGACAAGTTCTCAGGATGCCCTCCAGAACTGGATCTCTAGGCTGGCTGGACCAACGCTGGACCCAGGACTGGTGAAATCCTTTTCTTCTCTCTTTCTTTCTCTCTCTCTCTGTCTCTCCCTCTCTCTTTTCCACAGTCCCTACACCTCATCCTTTTAAACATAAACCGTTGACCAAGTCTGGGACTAGGAGTGGATCTAGCTGCCCCTGGGCTCCTCTTTGAGAAGGAGTCCAAAAAGCAAGGGGGTCCGCTCTGAACCTTGTGACTCAATGGGAGGGATCTCCTTCTGACACAGTTTCATGTTCCTTTTTCCACTTCTTTTTCTACACCTCCCTTCTCTTTTCAAATAGCGGCTTAATGACATGATACAAGGTTCATATTGATAAGTTCACTTGTACTTGGGCAAGGTTAGCTAGGTTGAATAAATGTTGATTGTTGTTTGAACTCCCCTGGTGTTGTTTCACCTTAATTCTGACAAAGGAAATCCACGAACCTGAGTCGCTCCAACCTTGGGACGTGACACCTTGTAGAACCACTTATGGTGGTAGGACTCTGTCCAATGCATTGTTCATTAAAATCTTTTTTATATTTAACAACAAACATGTTTAATTCACCTCAAGGGGTACAATAAAAATTCCCCAACTACTTGGTGTCAGGAGCGGTATTGCTACATACTGGCAGAAGCAACCAGACTGGAACTAGAGGGGAGACCCAACGCGGTGCCACCACAAGAAGTAAGAGATCCTCATTTCAAAATCCCACTTGCATGTGGTCTTCTCCCCTACTATGTCTCCTGGCTGGCTGTGGTCACATCAGTGGTAAGGAAACCGTATGTTATTTTAGTTTGTGCTTATAATATAAAGAAAAGGGGAAAATAAAGGGGATGAATGTTTGAAAAGGCCTTTGTTTAGCCAGATGAGAGTAGGCTATGTTTGAGACTGCTGAAAGCTCAGATTGAGCTCCAGAGTCATCTCTGTGTGTGACAACAAATCATCTCTTGTGTGGGCATAGGCTCTGAGCAGATAAAGTCAAAGCTCTGTCTTCTCAGGAATGACCGAACATCTCTTTCTATCCCTTTGCCATGAATAGGCCTTAGCTTTGTACTCCCTCACTGAGAAAATTCAAAAACTAATGGGGAAAGTGGGTCAAGGTTCCTCCTGTCTGGATCCTAAAAGACCATTAGGGTACATGCTTCACAATTATGGCTCTCAATTGGGGAAAAATGGGGGCAAGCGATTGGTCCAACTTGACCACCAGTGAAATGGCTGTACTGCTGTCAAAAGAGACCTACAATTTCCAGATGAGGGAACCTCTGACCTGGACAAATTAACTTACCTCAATGATAATTAACTGAAACAAATGGATGATTGATTTTCATGGGACAAGGAGGAGAACCAACGCCGGCAGAAATCTGTCTTGTAAACTAGCTTACAGGACAATAATGCTAAAATGAAAGAACAAATTGGAAACATGAAATTAGGTGAAAATGAAAGTAAGGAACCTTATAAAATTTTAGCTGCAGCACCTAAATCTCTGTACACAAGCTTAGTACCTGGTGCTACTGCACCAGTCCTACCCTTGTATCCTGCTCCTCTGGTGATGCCAGACACCCCACCTTATACCCCAGGTGGTGCAGGGTTGCAAGTAGATCCACATTTGGAGGATTATAATCTGAAGACTTCAGAGGAAGCTGTTAATCATAAGGAACCCAAACAATATAAAGTACATAAGAAAGAAATAATGGAGGGAACTGAGAGACCAAGGGTTATCCCATTACACCTCAATTCACAGTTTTTGTTTGTCTTTACCTATCAAGGTGTGCTGGTTTTGGCTGGGATAAAGTTAGATTTCTTCAGAGTAGCTAGTATGGGGCTATGGTTTGGATTTGTACAGAAAACGGTGTTGATAATACAGGGATGTTTTACTTATTGTTGAGCAGTGCTTACACAAAGTCAAGGCCTTTTCTGCTTCTCACACTGCCCCACAAGCGAGTAGGCTGGGGGTGCACAAGAAGCTGGGAGGAGACACAGCTGGGACAGCTGACCCCAACTGACCAAAGGGATATTCCAGACCATATGACATCATGCTCAGCATATAAAGCTGGGGGAAGAAGAAGGAAGGGGGGGACGTTCAGAGTTATGGCATTTTGTCTTCCCAAGTAACTGTTATGCGTGATGGAGCTCTGCTTTCCTGGAGGTGGCTGAACACCTGCCTGCTGATGGGAAGTAGTGAATGAATTCCTTGTTTTGCTTTCCTTGCATGTGCGGCTTTTGCTTTACCTATTAAACTGTCTTTATCTCAGTCCACGAGTTTTCTCACTTTTACCCTTCTGATTCTCTCCCCCATCCTGCTGTGAGGGAAGTGAGTGAGCGTCTGCATGGTGCTTAGTTGCTGGCTGGGGTTAAACCATGACACAAGGACAACAGTATACTTGAACCAGACCTCCCCAAGGATACTGTGAATCCCCTACTATTTTCTCTATCTAGTAGGATATTGTATTGAACTATCCAATATTGCCACACTAGTGTCTTCTCGGGTCCAAGATTTGCTTCCTGTACCAACAATTTGGGCACAGGGATGGGTCAGGTGACAATTTTGGTGCCATCCTGCAGGACACCCCCCCCCCACACACACACCTTAAATGTAAGCACTAAAGGCAGACACGTGCAGCACTCAGTGGTGAAGGGGGTTCAGCGGGAGGGAAGGGACCGTGATAACATTCAGACCCTCCTTCCACTGGGGAGCCAGAGGTACCAGACTCATTCACCAAAGCAGCAGAAACTTTGCTTTAAATGTTTAGGTTCAGACTGAATATGCTCTAAATTAACTACTCAGCAACCACTAACTGAGATTAGGTATTTAAGAATGAAGAAGGCGGGGTCAATCAACAGAAACGGAGACACCCCCTAACCCCCTAAAGTTTCTGGGGAGGTGGGGTTGCTCAAACTCCTGTGATGTGCCCAGGGATTTCTCCCTAGGAGATATTCCTGAGAAGATACTAAAGGAGAGATAGGGACATTCTCCTATTGCTTGAAAAACTTCTCTCCCACCCGTGTTTCAGACTATAGTTCACTTGATCACTTCATGCTAATTGTACTACAGCTACCCAGGAGGCAGGGAATACCCTGCAGTGAACCTAGCTGGAGTGATCTACAGCTCCCTGCAAACTGCAGGCAAAATGGCTTTGGGAGTACAGCAAGAAGAATAACAGATATACCTGCCCTTGCCTGTGTGGCTCATTAAGTGGCCCACACCAGCAAAGACTCCCGATACAGAGCGAATTAGCGGTCAAAGTGAGGAGAGGATACCTCCTCAAACGACCAGTGAAGACCATCCGAGACCCCCTGCACATGCGGAGAGGGCATCTAATGTGTCATGATTATGTAATCCTATGCATATGCATTAGATAGTTTGAATATGTATTAGGTAGGAGTAGTTTAATAAATTAGATGCAATTGTGACTGTATAAAAGGGACACACCTGATGAATCTGGTGTGCTTGATTTGTGGCAAGTCCACTGAGCACCCTGCGCTCTGTATCGGGTCAGTGGTTCATTTTCCTGCCAGGAGGGACGCACCATCAATCAGGAAGAATAGAAAGGATCAGAACTGGTGCTCCAGGTGAGGCACCATTAAACAGGAAGAATAGAAAAGATCAGAATGATCTTGGCTAACTAACTTAATTTAAAACAGGACTTTCTAATCTACCACAGGATTTTCTGTATCTGACATCAGTTTTCCCCCTTTGAGACTCTATGATGGTATTTAATACCCATCTTAAGTCTCACACCATTCCTTTGTAAGTTCCTGGTCTATATAATGGATTATTATTCTTTCGTTTCAATTTTAAAGCTCCTTCTGGCATGGAAGTCCACAAGGGGGATGGTATCTTCTTTATTCTAGTATAGTGAATCCAGGATTCAACTCCCTGGAGATTCACTGCAGTGTTTGTAGTCAGTAGCATTTAATAGGGTCCTCTCCACTTCTCCGCGAGTGGTTTGTCTTTCCACGTCCGCAGATATATTAAGTCTCCTGGCTTGAAGGGGAATCCAAAGGCACAGGAGCTTTAACCTGGATGTATCTATGGAGAGAGTTAATGACTTTGCCCAAAGATATTAAATAATGCCCCAAGATTTGTTCTCCTTTCAGGTGCATCTGACTATATTTTCCTGTTTTGTCGTTTCAGCCCAGCCGGTAACAAAGGACCACGCAGCCGCTCGCTCACTCCTCCCGCCCCCCTCCGGTGGGATGGGGAGGAGAATCAGAAAGGAGAAAAGAAAAAAAAACCGGAACCTCAAGGGTTGAGATAAGGACAATTTACTGGGACTACACAAAAAGAGAAGTTACAACAACAACAACGGTACTAATAAAAGAATATACAAAAGGAGTTATGCACAGTGCAACTGCTCACCACCCGGAACCCGACGCTCCACCACTTCCCCCACTGAAAGCCGAGAGTTCCCCCCCAGCCCGCTCCCCATTTATATACTGAGCATGATGTCACATGGTATGGAATAGCTCCTTGGCTAGTTCAGGTCAGCTGTCCCGGCTGTGCCCCCTCTCAGGTTCCTGTGAAAATTAACTCTATCCCAGCTGAACCCAGGACATCCTGTCAAATTTGTAACATAAGGCCTTCCATATAATATTTCAAATGGACTAATCTTCTCTTTTGTCCTAGGTCTTATTCTGATTCTAAGTAATGCCAGGGGCAAGACTTCAATCCATTTAATCTGAGGTTCCTGACATAATTTCCTAATTTGTTGTTTGTTTAATTCATTCTTTCTACTTTCCCACTAGACTGTGGTCTCCATGGAGTGTGTAAATCCCATTTTATCTATAAGAATTTAGAAATTTCCTGTAAGATTTCTGCTAAAAAATGGGGTCCCCTGTCTGAAGAAAATCCTTTGGGAACTCTAAACCTAGGTATTATTTCTTTTCAAAAGCATTTTTACCACCTCCCTGGCTTTGTTGGTGTGACACAGGAAAGCTTCTGGCCAACCTGAAAAGGTATCAACAATTACTAATAAATATTTATATCCTTTACACTTTGGTAATTCAGAGAAATCAATTTACCACTAATTCCCAGGTATAAAACCTCTTCTTACCTCTCCTGGTAAGTGTCTTTTTTGAATTTTGGGATTATTCTTTAAAGAGATTTCACAAACTTGTGTAATACCTTTAGCAATTATTAGCATGTTAATGCCTATTGCATATGTTCTCACCATTTCTACCAGGGCCTCAGTTCCCATATGAGTGGTACCATGTGTTCCTTTCATAAGTTCCCTCATTATTTGAGGGGTAACTATACATTGTCCATCTGAAGTTTTCCACCATCTTTCAGGAGTCTTAATACATTTTAGAAATTCAGCCAATTTATCTTCTTTCTCTGTATATTCAGGGACATTAACATTAAAAGCTCTTTCAGGAACTAAGGTTGCAATTTTTTGTAAATGAAGCAGCTCTTTTTGCAGTCTCATCAGCCTTTCAATTTCCTTTGATTATATCAGTCTGTCCAGATTTGTGTGCTTTGCAATGTATTACTGCCACTTCCTTTGGTTTATTGACTGCTTCGAGTAATCTCAAAATTTCTTTGTTATATTTTATAGGATTTCCTTGTGATGATAATAATCCTCTCTTTCCAAATTGCACCATGTGCATGTATTATTCCAAAGGCATACTTTGAGTCAGTGTAGATGTTGGCCTGCTTTCCTTCCAAAATCTCTAAAGCTCGGGTTAATGCAATTAGTTTGGCCTTCTGAGCAGAAATGTTCACTGGCAGCAACGTTGCCTCTATCTCTTCTTCCAGCAGCCGTGTCTGCTCCCAGCAGTATGTCATCTATGTACTGTAACAAGGTAACATTAGCTTCCTTACCTTGCCACTGCTCCAGTTCTTTCGCAACTACGTTACCAAAAATTGTGGGGCTATTCTTGAATCCTTGGGGAAGCACTGTCCAGCATAACTGCATCTTTTGTCCTGTCAAGGGACTTTCCTATTCAAAAGCAAACAGTTTCTGACTTTGTTCTTCTACAGGGATGCAGACGAAAGCATCCTTCAAGTCCAGTACTGTAAAATAAACATTAGAATCAATAATAGTCATTAGCAAGGTATAGGGATTAGATACCACTGGATGGACATCCACTAATATTTGGTTGATAGCTTTTAGATCTTGTACTAATCTGTATTCCTGTGAATGTGGTTTTTTAACAGGTAGAATTGGAGTGTTATATTCTGACTGGCACTCTCGCAACAATCCATACTTGAGGAAGTTGTTTATGATAGGTTCCAATCCAACACGGGCTTCCAATTTTATAGGATACTGTTTTCATCTTACCAGCTTAGCTCCTGTCTTCAATTCAATTTTTACCAGTTCAGCAGATTTAGCTCTTCCAGGTTTCTCAGTTGCCCATACGAAGGGAGTTACAGCATCTTCTATTTTCGCAACAGAGTTGACTTCCATTTCTTTGTCTTCTGCTGTCCCAAGTAGTTCCTGTAACACATATATCTGCACTTCCCAGGTATTATTTTGCAGAATATGGACTCTTATTTTATCTGCATCAAAAGTTATTTGTGCACCTCATTTATTCAACAAGTCCCTTCCCATTAGAGGTAATGGGCATTCTGGCATGTATAAAAACTCATGTACAAACATCTTGTTACCAATTGTCGTGGTTTCAGCCCAGCCGGTAACAAAGGACCACGCAGCCGCTCGCTCACTCCTCCCGCCCCCCTCCGGTGGGATGGGGAGGAGAATCAGAGGGGAGAAAAGAAAAAAAAAAAAAACAACGGGACCTCGAGGGTTGAGATAAGGGCAGTTTACTGGGACTACACAAAAAAAGAGAGATTACAACAACAACAACAACGGTACTAACAAAAGAATATACAAAAGGAGTGATGCACAGTGCAACTGCTCACCACCCGGAACCCGACGCTCCACCACTTCCTCCACCGAAAGTCGAGAGAGCTCCCCCCAGCCTGCTCCCCATATATATACTGAGCATGATGTCACATGGTATGGAATAGCTCCTTGGCTAGTTCAGGTCAGCTGTCCCGGCTGTGCCCCCCCCTCACCTCCCAGGTTCCTGTAAAAAATTAACTCTATCCCAGCTGAACTCAGGACATTATCCACCCCTTATTCTATACCATCTACATCATGCCCAGATCTTTCTTACATTTTCCAATTAACCACTACCACTTTCCTTGTCTTGTATACATATATATATATGTATATGGACACCACCCCACACACACACAAATAGCATTCCCTTAGTCGATGGGCTATCCCTCTAATGTGTCCATCAATTTTATGTAGTCCATGACTTTGGGGCTCCATCTGTTGCAACAGTCCTTCAGGATAGGAGAGATGGTGTGAGGTGTTGGATTGTTGTATGCTGCCTCTGGAGCTTGCGGCTGGTACATTCGGTGCAACCCACGCCCTTGGTCTGCAGGTCGAAGATGTTGATCTTGAGGAAATCGCTGGGCACCAGTTCAAGTTCTATCACTGTTGTACTTGGCTCGGTTTCAAAGTCCATCCTTCAGTCACTTGGGTAATTCTTACTGTAATACCCTTGATATGGCATATAGACACTATAGATACAATGACATACATTGGCAGGTTATTTAGCAGTTAACATCATACAGCCTAATTCACTGGCTATTCTCTCCCAAAATCAAATCTCCTTGAGGTACACATCGAACTTCCCCATCCTTCTGCATCACCCACCAGGTGTACCCAGGTCCTTGAGCAAAAGCAATCCCTTGGATGGGTTTGTCTCTGCTTGAGGCAGGACTAACCCAGACTGTCTTTCTTAACATACTCTTCATGCGCACTACAGGGACTTTATCTCCTTCTACAGTATGTGGAAGTCTTGGTTGGGCGGGACCAGCCCGATTGGCGGATCCTCTAGTATTAAGTAACCAGGTGGCTTTTGTTAAATGTGTATCCCAATGTTTGAAAGTTCCACCCCCCCATTGCTCTCAATGTAGTTTTCAGCAGTCCATTGTATCGTTCGATTTTTCCAGAGGCCGGTGCGTGATAGGGGATGTGATATACCCACTCAATGCCATGCTCTTTGGCCCAGGTGTCTATGAGGTTGTTTCGGAAGTGAGTCCTGTTGTCCGACTCGATTCTTTCTGGGGTGCCGTGTCGCCATAAAACTTTCTCTTCAAGGCCCAGGATAGTGTTCTGGGCAGCGGTGTGGGACACAGGATATGTTTCCAGCCATCCAGTGGTTGCTTCCACCATTGTAAGCACATGGCACTTGCCTTGGCGGGTTCGTTGGATTGTGATATAGTCAATCTGCCAGGCCTCCCCTTGTTTATATTTCAGCCATCGCCCTCCATACCACAGGGGTTTTAGCCACTTGGCTTGCTTAATTGCAGCACATGTTTCACATTCATGGATAACCTGTGCGATAGTGTCCATGGTCAAGTCCATCCCTCGATCACAAGCCCATCTATATGTTGCATCTCTTCCCTGATGGCCTGAGGTATCATGGGCCCACTGAGCCATAAATAGCTCACCCCTATGTTGCCAGTCCAGATCCACCTGAGACACTTCAATCTTGGCAGCCTGATCTGCCTGCTGGTTGTTTTGATGTTCTTCAGTGGCCTGACTATTGGGTACATGAGCGTCTACGTGACATACTTTTACCACTAGCTTCTCTATCCGAACAGCAATATCTTGCCACAGCGCGGCGGCCCAGATGGGTTTACCTCTGCGCTGCCAGTTGCTCTGCTTCCATTGCTGTAGCCACGCCCACAGGGCATTTGCCACCATCCATGAGTCAGGATAGAGATAGAGCCCTGGCCACTTCTCTCTTTCAGCAATGTCTAACGCTAGCTGGATGGCTTTCACCTCTGCAAATTGACTTGATTCACCTTCTCCTTCAGCAGTTTCTGCGACTTGTTGTGTAGGACTCCATACAGCAGCCTTCCACCTCCGATGCTTGCCCACAATGCGACAGGACCCATCAGTGAACAGGGCATATTGCCTCTCATTGTCTGGCAGTTTATTATACAGTGGGGCCTCTTCAGCATTTGTCACCTCCTCCTCTGGCGACATTCCAAAATCTTTGCCTTCTGGCCAGTCCGTGATCACTTCCACAATTCCTGGGGCGACTGGGGTTTCCTATGCGAGCTCGTTATGTGATCAGTGCGGCCCACTTACTCCATGTGGCATCAGTTGCATGATGTGTAGAGGAGACCCTCCCTTTGAACATCCAGCCCAGCACTGGCAGTCGGGGTGCTAAGAGGAGCTGTGTTTCAGTACCAACCACTTCTGAGGCAGCTCAAACTCCTTCATATGCTGCCAATATCTCTTTCTCAGTTGGAGTATAGCGGGCCTTGGATCCTCTGTATCCCTGACTCCAAAACCCCAGGGGTCGACCTCGGGTCTCCCCAGGTGCTTTCTGCCAGAGGCTCCAGGTAGGGCCATTCTCCCCAGCTGCAGTGTAGAGCACATTTTTAACATCTTGTCCTGCCCGGACTGGTCCAAGGGCTACTGCATGAACAATCTCCTGTTTAATTTGTTCAAAGGCTTGTTGTTGTTCAGGGCCCCATTTAAAGTCATTCTTCTTCTGGGTAACTTGGTAGAGAGGACTTACAATTTGACTGTAATTCGGAATATGCATTCTCCAAAAACCCACAACACCTAAGAAAGCCTGTGTTTCCTTTTTATTGGTCGGTGGGGACATAGCTGCTATTTTGTTGATCACATCCATAGGGATCTGGCGACGCCCATCTTGCCATTTTATTCCTAAGAACTGGATCTCCTGTGCAGGTCCCTTGACCTTACTTTCTTTTATGGCAAAACCAGCCTTCAAAAGGATTTGGATTATTTTCTTCCCTTTCTCAAAGACTTCTTCTGCCGTGTTGCCCCATACGATGATGTCATCAATGTACTGCAGGTGTTCTGGAGCTTCACCTTTTTCCAGTGCAGCCTGGATCAGTCCATGGCTAATGGTGGGGCTGTGTTTCCACCCCTGGGGCAGTCGATTCCAAGTGTACTGGATGCCCCTCCAAGTGAAAGCAAACTGTGGCCTGCACTCCACTGCCAAAGGAATGGAGAAAAATGCATTAGCAATGTCAATTGTGGCATACCACTTGGCTGCCTTTGATTCCAGTTCATATTGAAGTTCTAACATATCTGGCACAGCAGAGCTCAGCGGTGGCGTGACTTCATTCAGCCCACGATAATCTACTGTTAGTCTCCATTCCCCATTAGATTTCCGCACGGGCCATATGGGACTATTAAAGGGTGAGTGAGTCTTGCTGATCACTCCTTGGCTCTCCAATTGGCAAATCAGCTTATGGATGGGGATCAGGCAGTCTCGGTTGGTGCGATATTGCCGCCAGTGCACCGTCGTGGTAGCAATTGGCACCTGTTGTTCTTCAACCCTCAGCAACCCCACAACCGAAGGGTCTTGAGAGAGACCAGGCAGGGTAGACAGCTGTTCAATTTCCTCCGTCTCCAATGCAGCTATACCAAAGGCCCATCGATACCCCTTTGGGTCCTTGAAGTACCCCCTCCTGAGATAGTCTATGCCAAGGATGCACGGGGCCTCTGGGCCAGTCACAATGGGGTGTTTATGCCATTCATTCCCAGTTAGGCTTACTTTAGCTTCCAATACAGTTAGCTCTTGGGATCCCCCTGTCACACCAGAGATACAGATGGGTTCTGTCCCTTTATAACTTGATGGCATTAGGGTACATTGTGCACCAGTGTCTACTAGAGCCTTATATTCCTGTGGGTCTGATGTGCCAGGCCATCGAATTCACACTGTCCAGTAGACTCGGTTGTCCCTTTCCTCCACCTGGCTGGAGGCAGGGCCCCCCTAATCCTGGTTAGAGTATCCGTTACTCACTTTTCACAAACGTGAATCAGAAGTCCCTTCAAGAGAATCAGAAATGAGATCAGCCCTTCTACTCCGTCTGGGGGACTGCTCACGGGAAACCGGAGCGGCATTTTTCCAAGAAGAATCCTCTTTTCTGATTGCTTTTTCTCGCAACTCCCGTACCCGTGCATCCAAGACTGAGGTAGGTTCTCCATCCCATTTCCTCATGTCCTCTCCGTGATCACATAGATAAAACCACAGGGTACCCCGTGGTGTGTACCTTCTATATTCTCTCTCTTGGGCAGAGGAACGCTCACTCCTAATAGCTGAGACATTGGTCCTTACAGGTGGGGAGTAGGACATATCCTCTTTGAATTGCTGGAAATCCTCAGTCAGCTTCTCCACAGACGAAATGCAGGCTTGTAGGGAGGAGGAGAGATTTTCTTCGTATTGCTGGAGTTGGCGAGCCACTTCATCCACTGTCGGTGCCTCTTCGTCTTTCCAGGTCATTATTGCCAGTGAGTTGGCATAGGATGATGGTGCGCTCCATACAAACTTCCGCCACATGGGTCGTGTGCATGGGGCTTCATCTGGATCTTTGGGTAATTGTGGGTTGTCTGGGTCATAATGAATCGTCTCTAGCATGGCTAATTCCCTCAGCTATTGGATACCTCTTTCCATGGTGGTCCACTTGCTTGATTGACATATAACATCTTCCTTAAAGGGGTACCTTTCCTTCACGCTTGACAGGAGTCGCCTCCAGAGGCTGAGGGCTTGTGTCCCTTTTCCAATTGCCTTGTCAATGCCACCTTCCCTGGCAAGCGATCCCAGCTGCTTGGCTTCCCTACCTTCTAATTCCAAGCTATTAGCGCCATTGTCCCAGCATCGGAGGAGCCAGGTGATAATATGCTCACCTATATGGCGGCCGAAATCTTTTCGCATATCCCGCAGCTCACTCAAGGATAGGGACCGGGTTATTACCTCTGGTTCTGCCTCTTCCTCCTGTTCCCATGATGACCCTGGTTCACCTTCATCCTTCGCTAAGCGAACTGATTTTTTTGTATATTTCTTCTTCTGTACGGGGGCAACTGATACTGGTGCAGGTTGGTCCGCTGGTTCAGTTGCAGTACTGCTCGCCGGGTTTTGGATGACCGCAGTGTCTGTCGCCAAGGTTTGGGTAGCTGCTGTGCTCGTTGCTGGGGCTGGAGGGGCTGCAGTGCCCATCGCTGAGGTTTGGGTAGCCGCAGTGCTCATCGTTTTGTTGTTAGGTCCAGAGACCTTCTCTTCCCCTTGAGTGGTGTTGAACAGGGCTCGATAGGCATGGGCCAGGCCCCCAGCACGTTGCAGTGATTTGTATCTCTCTGGAGCTGCCGGGGTGGCAGCAAACCTTTTCCAAATATTTTACTAGTTCTTCCAGATTCTGCACTTGTTCATGGGTGAATTTCCAAAACATTGGAGGTGCCCACTTTTCTAGGTACTTGCCCATACTACCCCACACACCCTGCCACTCATAATTATCCAACCTCAGGGCAGATCTCTGGGTGATCTTCTTAAATAGTTGTTTAACCTTAAACAAGAGCTGAACCACATTCAGGAGCATGCTAATTCCCAGCAATAGGCCTAGGACCATGCTGGTCTCAACATCCCAAGAGGATTCAAATTTTCCAAAATTCTCAAACACCATTGTAACTGGACTGAAGGAGAAAGGAGAGGGGAAGAAAGGTACCCCACTCATAGACTGGCTTTCCAAGGAGGAGAGGTAAATGGTGTAATTATTAATAGTTTCCCACAGATGGCTCCCAGAGTATAAAGGTGACAATGCTGAGTGCAAATACCGGATTAATCCCCCAACTGATGACTTTATCATACCATAAACCAGTGTTATACAATACATCAAAGCGAAAACCTTAATCCACCTCCCATGGATGATAAGCAGCAGAAGAGGGACTACATCCAGCAAGCGAAGTGATATATAACAGAACTTTAAAAACCAGAGCAACAACTCTAAGAACACATAAATCAACATAATGACCAGCAACTATTAGACCAATATAATGAACGCTTATAACAAATTTGTTTTAACAAGCTCTGACCAGGTTTGTTGTTATCTCAACCCTTCGTGCCCCATGTTGGGCGCCAAAAAGGACTGTCGTGGTTTAACCCCAGCCAGCAACTAAGCACCACGCAGCCGCTCCCCCGCTCCCCCCCCACCCAGTGGGATGGGGGAGAAAATCGGGAAAAGAAGTAAAACTCGTGGGTTGAGATTGGAACGGTTTAATAGAACAGAAAGGAAGAAACTAATAATGATAATGATAACACTAATAAAATGACAACAGTAATGATAAAAGGATTGGAATGTACAAATGATGCACAATGCAATTGCTCACCACCCGCTGATCGACACCCAGTTAGTCCCCGAGCCGCGATAACCCCCGCCCCCACTCCCCCCACTTTATGTGATGTCACATGGTATGGAATACCCCATTGGCCAGTTTGGGTCAGCTGCCTTGGCTGTGTCCTGTGCCAGCTTCTTGTGCCCCTCCAGCTTTCTCACTGGCTGGGCTTGAGAAGCTGAAAAGTCCTTGAATTTAGACTAAACATTACTTAGCAACAACTGAAAACATCAGTGTGTTATCAACATTCTTCTCATACTGAACTCAAAACATAGCACTGTACCAGCTACTAGGAAGACAATTAACTCTATCCCAGCTGAAACCAGGACATTGGGTCCAAGTAAGTTGCCCTGATATCCAAGTAAAGGCAAAAATATCTTGGGAATCCAGGTGAATGGGGATGCTAAAAAATGCTGCACATAAATCAATTACAGTATAAAATTTAGAATTTTAGGGGATTAAGGTGATAATAGTTGACAGATCAGGCACTATTGTGTGGGGTATTTTTACCCACTCGTCAATGACTCTTAAATCCTGTACAAATTGGTAGAGAGGTTTCCCATCCGGGCCTAGTTTAGTTTATTTAATGGGTAGAAGGGAGGTGTTGCATGGTGATTGGCATTCTTTTAATATTCCTTGGTGTAAAAACTTTGGAATAGGGGTAATACCCCTTAAAGTGGCTTAATAAGATAATGCGTATTGCTTGAGTGAAGGTGATGGACTCTCTTTAGTTTGTTTTTGCAGATTTTAGGAGTCGTACTTCAGTGGGATCCCACCCCCAGATATGGGGCTGGAGTTTTTGCAGCTCTTTTGGTAGCGTGAAGTCTCTAGGGCTTTTCCTGTAATGTGGCAACTAATTTAGATAAATTCTTGATAGGTATCTGGAGCTGCATGCCTTGGGGGGAACAGTTTAAATTTACCTGTAATTTGCAGCATAAATCTCTCCCTAATAAATTTGTTGGGCTGTTTTCAAGTAGTATAAAAGAATGCACGATTGATAAGGGCCTGTCCTGGTTTAAGCCCAGCCGGTAACTAAGCACCACGAAACCGCTCACTCACTCCCCACACCCCTGGCCATAGTGGGATGAGGAGAAAATATAAAGAAAAACTCGTGGGTCGAGACAAGGACTGGGAGGGATCACTCACCACTTATGGTCATGGGCAAAAGACAGGCTCAACTTGGGGAAGAAACAAAATCAATTTAATTTACTACAAATCAAAACAAAACAAGGATATTAGGAAGTAAAACCAAACCTTAGAACACCTTCCCCCCACCCCTCCCTCCTTTCCAGGCTCAACTCCACTCCCAGTTTTCTCTACTTCCTCTCCCCGGCGGCACAGGGGGACAGGGGATTGGGGTCAGTTTGCCACACATTGTCTCTGCCACTCCTTCCTTTTCAGGGGAAGGTCTCCACACTCTTCCCCTGCTCCAGCGTGGGGTCCTTCCCACGGGCTGCAGTCCTTTACGAACTTTTCTGGCATGGGTCCTTTCCTTGGGCCGATCTTCAGTCACAGACTGCTCCAGCACGGGCTTTCCCATGGGGTCACGGCCATCTTCAGGGGCATCCAACTGCTCCGGCGTGGGGTCCTCCACGGGCTGCAGGGGCATCACCTCCTCCAGCGCACCTCCTCCCCCTCCTTCTTCATTGACCTTCATATCTGCATAGGTGTTTCTCTCACATTCCAATCTCCTCCCCCACTGCTGGTTCCCCTTCTTAAATATGTTATCCCAGAGACACTACCACTGTCGCTGATTGGGTTGGCCTTGGCCAGAGGCGGGTCCGACTTGGAGCTGGGGAAGCTTCTAGCAGCTTCTCACAGGAGCCACCCCTGTAGCCCCTCCCCCGCTACCAAAACTCCACTACACAAACCCAAAACAGGGCTCTACCTGGAGGGGCATCTCTTCTAACAAGGGTACGTGTTGGGAGCTTCCTTCAATTCCCATGTTATATTTTTGTCTCACTGTGTTAATGTTTTGTGGTCGTTTGTTTAGAGCCAAATGTGTAGCATCTGTATCTACTAGGCACAAGTAATCTCCCCCCTGCACTTTAAGGGTCAGTTGTAGTTCTTGTTGTGGTTTTACAGTATTTTTAAATCATGTGGGCATTACTCATGGTCGCTGCATAATAGTTTCCTGGTAATTGTCAATTTTGAATAAAGTCTTTGGTATAATTATATCCTTGTGCAGGGATAGAACCCAGGAGTCATGGTTAAACCGGGTATAGCTGGTGGTGTCAGAGAAAATTGGGGTTTATAGGGGTAATCTTTTTCCAGTGTCCTAATTGCTTCTAATAGTTGTAATCATTAAATCATTAGGGCTGAAAGGAACGTGAACAGTACCTCAAGTCAGATGTGTGGGAACCTGCCCGGGTCCCACTACAACTTGTTTTAGAGGAACCTGGACCTCTGGTGCACTAGGTGACCTGGGATCCTCAAAGTTGGGGGAAATCAAGGGGGTTTGGTTTGTAAAAATTCCCTGCTTGCCTGACCTTGATGGTTGAGCAGAGGGGGACATTTCTTTCGTCAGGCATAATTATTCCAGATATACCAATAATCCATCTGACCTGGGAACAAAGGGGCAGCTTTGGCAAAATCTGATGTTCAGAATGTGCTGAGTATCTGTGGTGGGTACTGGCAGGTAAGCCCCCACCCAGTCACTTTCTCACTCCCCGCAGTGGGATCGGAGAGAAAATCAGAAGGGCAAAAGCAATAAAACTCATGGGTTGAGATAAAGACAGTTTAATGAGTGAAGTAAAAAGTTGCACATGCAAGCAAAGCAAAATAAGGAATTCATTCACTACTTCCCAGTTGCAGGCAGATGTTTAGCCACTTTCCTGGAAAGCAGGGCCTCAGCACATGTAACAGTTACTTGGGAAGACAAATGCCATGACTCCAAATGTGTGCCCCCCCCTTCCCCCTCCTTTCCCTGAGCTTTTATTGCTGAGCATGACATCATATGGTCTGGAATATCCCTTTGGTCAGTTGGGGTCAGCTGTCCCAGCTGTGTCCCCTCCCAACTTCTTGTACACCCCTAGCCTACTCACTGGTGGGGGCAGCATGAGAAACAGAAGGCAGCCTTGACACTGTGTAAGCACTGTTCAGCAATAGCTAAAACATTGGTATGTTATCAACACTGGTTTGGTCGCAAATCCAAAACATAGCCACATACAAGCTGCTATGAAGAAAATGAACTCTGTCCCAGCCAAAACCAGAACATCCATTTTTATACTTTATGTTGGGCTGAGCCACATATGCGCTTCCCTCCCACCCCCATACTTGTCTGGCTAGCTCAGTAAAACATTAGTTTCCACTAATTGTCTCAGGGAAGGCTGTTTACACAACCTGATAACCCACTGCTACAGCAGTATAGCTAAACCAAAGGTTACTCTCCAGTCCCCCTTGTGTTGATGTCAGTTCAGCTTTCTTCAGGATAATTGGTGGTCAGTCCTTACATTCTTCACTGAGCTCATCATTCTTGCTCATCTCCTCTGAACCTTCTTCCACTGTACCAGCATGTTGATCAGTCACAGTGACTCAGTAAGTCCCCTGCTGGAATTGAAACTTGAAGGGAGTCCCTGTTTGGGAGCAGATTCCTTTCCCTGTTGTACTGGGCTCAGCTGTCAGGCAGTTCTCAGAGAAGACGACCAAGCATTTTGTCCTCTAAAGATGCCCTGTTAGGAAAGGCTGAGGAAACTGGGCTTGTTCAGCCTGGAGAACAGAAGGCTTTGGGGAGACCTAATAGCAGCCTTCCAATACCTATGAGGAGGTCATCGAGAAGGTGGAGTCAGGCTCCTCACAGTGGTGCATGGAAGGAGGATGAGAGACAACAGGCATAAGTTGAAACAAGAGATGTTCAGACTGGATATAAAAAACCCTTTGTCATCATGACAGCAGTCAAACAGTGGAACAGGTTGCCGAGAGAGATTGTACAATCTCTATTCTTAGAGGTTTTTCAAGCCCTGACTAGATAAAACTGTTGGATAATTTTTATTGTACCCCTTGAGGCGAATTGAACACGTTTGTGCTTAAATATAAAAAGATTTAATGAACAATGCATTGGACAGAGTCCTACCACCATAAGCGGTTCTACAAGGAGTCTGCAAAGATATAGCACAAGCCAATTCATTCTATATGCTTGCACCAGCACCAATCATAGCAGCTTTGGCATCAAGTGCCTTAATCCGGTGTTTAGTTCATCCCCCAGTGCCAATTCTGTTTACCAAAAGTGGCTCTGAGCACTGGCATTCCATGATTGTTACAAGACAATACTGCAGCATTTCTTATCTCATTAGCCAGCTTAACCCATTCTGCAGTTAGGCCTTCTTGCCCTCCTTGCCAGATCATTCCTTGGTCATGAATCACCATTGCTGAGCAGTTACAATTTGAATTTCCCCTTCAAAACCCTGAGCAACCTGCTCTGACCTCATAGCTGACCCTGCTTTGAACACAAAGTTGGACTAGAGACCTCCTGAGATCCCTTCCAATCTGAATTATCCTATGATCCATAAATTTACAAAATGAGAGTTTATAACACTTGGAGTTCCCATAAATAGCATTCTTCTGCAGGAGGTTACTGGCCCTACACATCTGTACTGAGTGTGCTCCTTTCACTGGCTGTCATTCCTAGAAAAATGACCTGTGAAGTGTTATCCAAGAGGCACTACAGTGCCAGCAAATCAGGATATAGTCCTGTGATGGCATTGTGCAGAATATACAAGCACAACACACTGACACTCAACAGAGGTACGAGGCAGGGTTTACAGGAATATACTAGGTATGTGTGGGGAGTGGCTGAGATATAGAGCGGGTCAGTCGGAATTACATATTTCTTCCCCATTTATCTTACTGCAAAATAAGCATCTAAATCCCCTGGATTGCCTTGGGTTTTAAAACACCAATCATCTGAGATACTTAAATTAGTGTTTGTTGTTCACCAGACTATAACACTGCAGGCTTTAATTTTACTGTTATTCATATCCCCAAAGCCCTGTAGACTCTGGTAACATCTCATTAATACAAAGGAAAATGGAATTTCCTCCTTGGTTCAACCTGTTGCATGGGGCAATTTAGAATAACGCTACTTTCAAGATGATGACTGGTCCATAGCCTTCAGCTTGTGCTAAGGGACGAAGTTCCTTGGGGTGCTTATGGCATACTTTACTGCCTTGGTGAACCAGGGCTGCTAGGAGGAACTGTTCTTCATTGTGTGCTGACAGATGACTGCTAGCAGAGACTTCGTCCTCTATGTCCAGGAACTGGGGCTCTGTTGCTCAAAACTGTGCACCTCATTTTCCTCTCCATGAAAGAGGGAGGATAGTGCTTCTCTACCCTTGTAAAACAAATGATGATCAATAGCTGAAAACTTGAAATCATTTGAATGTCTTGTAGTGATATTGAAAGATGCCAGTTTGATCCATTTGAAATTCTGGCCTGTACAGTGAGTCTCACTGTGTATAGTGCATAGATTATTCCACCAGCACCACAGGTTCTGTGAAGTCTGTCTGTAGAGGGAACAAAAGGAGTAAGGAAACAAAGCTACAGCCCAAGTCTATCTATCATCTGCCTCACTCTTACAAGAAAAAACACTGACTTAAGTCCCTGATGCATCTGCTCCCAAAGTCATCAGGAAGCTTTTGAAAAGGACATGCTTTGTGCTCTGTTCTGCACTGGCGGGGGTGAGGGGGTAAGGTGAGAAAGAGAGGGACGATGCAGGGTTCTTTCTGGATCTCAATAAAAAGGTCTGACAACAAATGTTGTGAGAATATAGCAGTTTTAATAAGATAGAATAAAAAGAGGAATATAGTGTGTAAATCTTATGTCCCTTCAGATGCTGGGAACCTCGCTTTCGTGCAGCATCAGACAGACTCTGGATGGATTTTCCCACGGCACGTGTACTGGTTTTGGCTGGTATAGAACTCTACTTTTGTGCGGCATCAGACGGACCCCAGATTGATTTTCCTACGGTACACTGTATAGATCCCATCTATGGAGAGGTTCTTCCCCTCTCACATGCCATG
Source organism: Gypaetus barbatus (assembly GCA_028022735.1). Classification (NCBI taxonomy): domain Eukaryota; kingdom Metazoa; phylum Chordata; class Aves; order Accipitriformes; family Accipitridae; genus Gypaetus; species Gypaetus barbatus. The sequence continues at coordinate 36,930,764 of CM051561.1, read as the reverse complement.
GTGCCTTTTATTTTCTGTAACAAATAAAACCATATATCTTCTCATGAAAGGCTGGAATGTTATCTCTGTTATAACATTCACCAGTGCGCAGCACAGGCCAGCACAGGGCACTCCAGCAGATTCCCTTACAGAAGCTACTCATGCTAACATTCGGGCTGTGTTGCCCCACACAATGTTGTTATTGGTGTATTGCAGGTGTTCAGGGGCTTCGCCCTGTTCCAGTGCAGTTTGGATCAGTCCATGACAAACAGAAGGGCTGTGCTTCCACCCCTGGGGCAGTCAGTTCCAGGTGTATTGGATACCTCTCCAAGTGAAAGCAAACTGTGGCCTGCATTTTGCTGCCAAAGGAATCGAAAGAAACACAATGGCAATAGCAATTGTGGCATACCACTTGGCAGCCTTCAACGCTAGTTCATGTCAGAGTTCTAGTATGTCCAGTATGGCAGCACTCAGCAATAGCGTGACTTTGTTTAGGCCACGGTAGTCCACTGTTAACCTCCACCCTCCATCAGACTTTTTCACTGGCCATATGGGACTATTAAAGGGTGAGCAAGTCTTGCTGATCACCCCTTGGCTCTCCAGTCGCCAAATCAGCTTATGGATGGGAATCAGGGAGTCTTGGTTGGTGTGATATCACTGCCAGTGCACCATCATGGTAGCAATTGGCACCTGCTGTTATTTGATATACAGCAACACCACAACAGAAGGACCCTCTGAGAGGCCCAGCAAGGTAGACAGCTGTTTAATCTTTTCTATATCCATGTTGGTTACACCAAAGGTCCACCGGTACCCTTTCAGATCCTTGAAGTACCCTCCCCTGAGGTAGTCTATGCCAAGGACAAATGGGGCCTCCAGGCCAGTCACAATAGAATGCTTCTGCCACTCATTCCCAGTTAGGCTCACCTCAGCCTCCAACACAGACAACTGTTGGGATCCTCCTGTCACTCCAGAAATCCAGATGGGTTCTACCCCTTGTACCCTGATGGCATTAGCGTACACTGCACAAGTGTCCACCAGAGCCTTATAATCCTATGAGTCCGCTGTACCAGGCCATCAAATCTATACATTCCAGTAAATCCAGTTGTCCCTTTTCTCCTCCTGGCCAGAGGCAGGGCCTCCCTAGTCCCGGTCAGAGCATTCATTACCTGACTCCTGCAATTGCAAACAAGAAGTTCCTTCATCAGTATCAGAAGGAGGAGAAGTGGCCTCAGCTATTCTGCTGTGTCTGGAGAATTGCTCAACAGCAACCAGAGCAGTCATCTTCCTGGATGGACCCTTTTTGGCTGCTGTTTTTCCTCACAATTCACATACATGGGCTTCTAGGTCTGAGGTAGGTGCACCATCCCACTTCCTCATATCCTCCCTGTAGTTGTGCAGGTAGAACCACAGGGTGGCACATGGCATGTGCCCATGGTTCCCTTTCCCTTGAGCAGAGAAAGGCTGGTTTCATATACACTCTTAATAGTTGTGACACTGACCTATAGGGGCAAGGAGGAAGAGGTATTTTCTTTGAGTTGCTGGACCTGTTGTTACAGTTTCTTCACAGCAGATGCAGGCCTGTAGAGTCAGGGGGGTAGAGATACTCTCTTCAAATCGTCAGAGCTGGCCAGCCAGTCTATCCATAGCCAGTGCCTTGATGTCTGTGCAGTCCATTATCAGCAGGGTACTGGCATACGATGTTGGTGTGTTCCATACAAATTTATGCCACATGGACAGTGTGCTATGGACTTCCTCCAGATCTTTGGAGGACTGGCTGTTGTTCAGGCTGCTGTATATCACCTCCACCACTGCTAATTCCCTCAGATACTGGTCCACTTGACTCAGTAGCTTACAAGATCTTCCTTGAGGAGATACCTCACCTTCACACTTGACAGGAGTCACCTTCAGAGGCCATGGATTGTTGTCCCACTTCTGATCCCTTTGTCAATTCCCCACTCCCTAGCTAGGGATCCCAGAATCTGGGCTTCCTTACCTTTTAATTCCTGACTGTAGGCTCCAGTTTCTCAGCATCGGCACAACCAGGTAACAATTCACTCACCTGGCTGATGGCCATAATCTTTCTGCATATCTTGCAACTCAGGGACAGGGACTAGGTGGTTTCTGCCTCGTTGTGGTGGGTTGACCCTGGCTAGATGCCAGGTGCCCACCAAAGCCACTCTATCACTTCCCCTCCTCAGCTGGACAGGGGAGAGAAAATATAACAAAAGGCTCATGGGTCGAGATAAGGACAGGGAGCAATCATTCACCAATTACTGTCACGGGCAAAACAGACTCGACTTGGGGAAAATTAATTTATTTTATTACCAATCAAATCAGAGTAGGGTAATGAGAAATAAAACCAAATCTTAAAACACCTTCCCCCCATACCTCCCTTCTTCCCAGGCACAACTTCACTCCCGATTTTCTCTACCTCCTCCCCAGAAGTGGCCCAGGGGGACAGGGAATGGGGGTTGTGGTCAGTTCATCACACATTGTTTCTGCCACTCCTTTCTCCTCAGGGGGAGGACTCCTCACACTCTTCCCCTGCTCCAGTGTGGGGTCCCTCCCATGGGAGACAGTCCTCCATGAACCTCTCCAACGTGAGTCCTTCCTACAGGCTGCAGTTCTTCACAAAATGCTCCAGCGTGGTCCCTTCCATGGGGTGCAGTCCTTCAGGAACAGACTGCTCCAGTGTGGGTCCCCCACGGGGTCACAAGTCCTGCCAGAAAACCTGCTCCAGTGTGGGCTCCTCTCTGCACAGGTCCACAGGTCCTGCCAGGAGCCTGCTCCAGCACAGGCTTCCCACGGGGTCACAGCCTCCTTTGGGCATCCACTTGCTCTGGCATGGGGTCCTCCACAGGCTGCTCCACCATGGACCTCCATGGGCTGCAGGGGGACAGCCTGCCTCACCATGGTCTTCACCATGGGCTGCAGGGGAATCTCTGCTCTGGTGCCTGGAGCACCTCCTCTCCCTCCTTCTTCACTGACCTTTTTGTCTGCAGAGTTGTTTCTCGCACATATTCTCACTCGTCTCTCTGGCTGCAGTTGCTGTCGTGCAGCAACTTTTTCCCCTTCTTAAATATATTATCACAGAGGCGCTACCACTGTTGCTGATTGGCTTGGCCGTGGCCAGCAGCGGGTCCATCTTGGAGCTGGCTGGCATTGGCTCCATTGGACACAGGGGAAGCTTCTAGCAGCTTCTCACAGAAGCCACCCTTGTAGCCCCCCCACTACCAAAACCTTGCCATGCAAACCCAATACAATCGTTTATGATTTTTGTCTCTTCCATCCTCTGTTCTTGAGGTTGTCCTGCTGTAGAACAGGCTGCCTCGTCTGATTCTTCCTCCTGCTCCCTCTCAGGAGGAGCTTCTTCCTCCCTTACTAAGTGGGTTAACCGCTGCTTCCATTGTTTCTTCCTGATTACAGGAGCAACTATTATAGTTGGGTTGGGTCTCTGGTTTAACCACAATGTCTGTTTGTATGTCCTCAGATCCAGAGACCCTCTCACCTCTTTGAGGGTGCTGGACACAGGCTCGGTAGGTGTAGGCCAAATGCCAACACAGTGCTAGAATTTTTCTGTCTTTGGTATAGGCAAGGCATCCTTTCTTCAAGTAGTCTGGCAGTTGAACAGGATTCTGCACTTGCATAGGTATGAAGTCCCAGACCATCAGAGGTGTAAACTGCTCTAGGCACTTGTCCATATTCTCTCACACCCCTTGCCACCCATTAATTGACTGCCTCAGGGCACATCCCTGTGTGGCATTCCCAGCTGGTTGGTTAACCTTAAAAAAAGCCAAAATCAGGTTCATGGCACACATCAATATGACCATTTGTAGCAGTGTGCTCTCCCCCCGCCCCACAACCTGACCTTTATTTCTCATAACCCTGCTCAAGTGATAACCACCAGTGGCAGTCATAATGGATGCATCTGGTTGGGATGGCTGCATCTGGCTCAAAGCGGATTTGGGGGAGACTGATAACAATAAAATAGCCAAGGGCTAATTTGAGCAATGCGCCCACCTAAACACGGTGCTGATCAATGTCCGACTCAAGCCAAATTTGGAAGAAGCTAACATCTGTAGTCAGTATGCAAATATGACTATGAGTCAATTATCTTACTCCATAAATAGTGGACAGCCCAGGGCCCATTGAGCTCTCCTGCATGGCAGCAGGCTACACGCCAGGATCTCCCCTTGAGTAGGGATGCCTCTCAAGGTTACTCCTTGAGGTTGAGAGATTCCTTGCCACAACAGATTCTCAGTAAGTGATTAATAGCATGCTAAACTTTGAAATCTTAGCTAAGTGATAGAAAGGATTGATTGCACATATATAATCCTTTAGACTCAAACCATTGACCAAGTCTGGGACTAGGAGTGGATTCAACCACACCTAGACTCCTCTCTGGGAAGGAGTTGAGAAAGCGAGGGGTCTTTTCTGAACCTCTTGACTCAACGGGAGGGTCTCCCTGACAGTTTTGCCTGACCCTGTCCTCTATGCAGTAAATATCAAGTGAACCTTGCCATTGAATCTTGTTAAACCACTGTCGCATTTACTATCAAACTTTGTTAAATCGCTGTTTTATATCAATAAACATATTGCTACTTCTTTCTTACGAGTGAAGTGCATCACTCCATCCATGAGAAATAATTGGATCTGTGTGAAGGAGTTTAGATATTGCCTCTGTGAAAGAGTGATTAATAATGCTACAAAGTTACATAAAACTGGTTATCTCTACTTCCCCGTTCCTTGCTGACAGGAATGGCGGTTTTCAGTAGTCAGGGTGCTGAGCATAATGGTTTCAGCCACAATGCTTGGTCTCAGGCATCCCTGGAGGTTCTCCAGGGTCAGGCGTCCCTAAAGGTAGAGTTGTGCCACTCCCCTTTGAGCTGAGGTGGATCAGTTTTATGAGGTGGAGAGACTCTTCCAGGTTGTTTTATCTTTACTGGTTGGTGGACCACTCTGAGGTGTTGCTTGTTGATTGATGTAGTGAGTTGCCAGGCAAATATTCTTGTATAAGTTTAGTTCTGCTATTTCTGCCAATTACACATTTTTTTTTTCATAACACCTGTCTAACTGTGCTTTATCTAACAGAAGTTACATCCCTAACAACTACATAGCAACATACTAAAGGTCAAACTGTGGGCTTCTGACATCACCCTAATTACTCGAGTGATATCAGCTCTGTAGGCCAGGACACTTGCCCTTGCCTCACTGTGGAGCTAAGCTGTTTCGCAGCTTCACAAGCCCCTCTGGACCACAAGTCTCACCTCCTGTTTGACTTTCAGATACCTCAGGAATAGACCCTTAGACTGGCTTTTGTCTAACAGTTATTTCAGAGAAAGTAATCTGATCTGACGTGGAATACATCAAAAAATCCTACCATATCCTTTGAAAGCTTGTTTCAAAAGTGAACATGCTCTGTCTGTTAAAAATGTGGTGCCTCATTCTTGTTTGTGTCATTTGGTTTTGACATTTTCTGGGTCTTTTTCAGCTTTTTTCTACCAAAAAGTAAAGAGCTCCCTAGTACCCAGTATTTTCTCCAGTGCAGTGAAAGTCTTTGTACATTTATGAAGTCACTTCTCAACCTTATTTTTCTAAAGCTGAACAGATCAAGCTCTTGAAGTCTCTCATTGGGAAGAAATTTTCCTCAGATGTTTAGATAGGAACAGAACTGAGGTGTGATCAGAGGCAAAATTAATTCCTTGATAAATTCCATTGGCTTGCTGGGGTCACACAGGAGAGGAATGTGACCTTATGAATATCTTTGTCAAGGAGCTCACATTAGCACAGGCTCCACACTCCTCCATGGCATAAACCCTTTTGGAGAGTAGGAGAACACAAGTGCTGAGGGGAGAAAGCAGAGGGATGTTCAGAACCCTATAGGAGGGCTTTCATATACTTGGCCTGTGGGAGACACTGTCCACCACAGTGATGGCCTTGGACCATGAGATAGTCAATCCACCTACATAAAATATCCAAAAATTTCCCTCCCCCCCCCCCCAGTACTGAATATCTGAATTAGTTTTGGATCTTGCCCCAGTATCACTGGGGCAATTCAACACTGAATTGCAGGGGGGGAGCATTTAATCTCTTTCCCCACCAGCCGTTCCCAAAATATGTTGCTCATAAAATTGCTGATAAATCAAACAGAAATTACATTTGATTCTAGTTAGCAACCAATGAGCCTAAGTCCGCCAACGTGTCTCATTCATCAGTGTCCAGTCAAGTGACTTGGAGAATGCTCAATGGAAAAACAGACCAATATCTTAGTCAACATGCTGACAGTAATTCTGTCTGAGCCAAAGACGAAATGTATCATCAGTGTGACCTAATCCACCCGGAAATCTACCATTCTGAGTGAGATTTGATAGGGCTGCATTAGTCAGGTTGGAAAGGCACCTCAGGCAAGGAGAAATTATAGTATAAATTACTTGAAGCACTGCAGCCAGAGAAAGAGTCTCTTTCTGGAGTCCAGTTCTTCCTCCTTCATTCCAGCTAAGAAGCATCTTGATACAGTGTCGTGTTTTAACCCCAGCTGGTAACTAAGCACCATGCAGCTGCTCACTCACTCCTCCCCCCACCCAGTGGGATGGGGGAGAGAATAGGAAAAAAAAGTAAAACTCGTGGGTTGAGATAAGAACAGTTTAATAGAACAGAAAGGAAGAAATTAATAATGATAATAATAACAATAATAAAATGACAATAATAATGGTCGGACTCGATGATCTTGAAGGTCTCTTACAACCTAAATGATTCTATGATTCTATGATTCTATCCCAGCCAAAACCAGGACATACAGAAATAATTCACAGTGGGAGCTGTTACTCAGTGAGGTAAAGCTCTGGAGTATGTCCCTTAACTCAAATGCATGGGACGCCTAACCCGTTGTACACTCTCTGGGTTGTTGATGGATACAGCTGAGTGTTTTCTGTGTCCTATACACTTGAAGGTTGTAACAGATGAAATATTCATGCACTCACAAATGTACGTCCATGCGCCATGACTGCATATGTACAACACTGCTTCATTTTTCGTGCCAGAGATCCAGAATTTAAGGCTGTGTTACACCCCCTACTCATGTGCACAGGCATATTTTGTTATATCCATTCCCCTAATACCAACAGGAGCCAGAGTCTGAATGTAAATCAGCCCACTGAAATGAATGTCCATTTGCTCAGAGGATCTCCCCATATATTCTAGCAGAAGGTAGTGTAGCCCATCTTTACTCCTCTGTCACATCAGCAAAGAGAAGAAGGTTTCAAAAGTCCCTGCATGACTTACTTAAAAGTACAAATGTTTCTGAGCCTGCCCCAGTTCTGCATGTGATATTTGCATTTGGCCCACTTGCAGTGGGCATTTTTGGTCTGTCACTAATAAAGTCTTCATAGACTGGCAGTTAAGGCAAACACTGAAAAGTTCTGCTTTACTATCTCATCCTTGCTTGTCTCTCTTACCAGTGTCTAACCAGATTAAAGAAGAAAGCTCAGGGCAGTTTCTCCATCATTGGAGCAGGTAATTGTCTGCCTGTTTGACAAAGCTCTTTCTCAATGACTGTCTTCACCAAAGTGACTCAACATACCACAGGAAAAAATGCACTGGCTTCCATGAAGATAATAGTCAAGCAAGGAGATAAATGTGCTTCAGATGATGCCTCAGTAGGTGCCCTTTGATTTTAATGGATGAATAGGTAATTTCTCTACTACTTGCTAAATATTCTTAAGCAAGAGTGAAATGCAGCCTCCGCATACAGTGGGAGTCAGAGTTGAATCTCCTGAACATCCTCAATGTTCCCACTTTATAGACATCTTGTAAATTGTCTCTGCCTCAGACCCACTGTACTGGGTCTGGCCGGGATGGAGTTAACTTTCTTCACACCAGCTCATATGGTGCTATTTTGGATTTGTGACTAAAATGGTGTTGATAACCCACCAATGTTTTGGCTGCTGCTGAACAGTGCTTGCACAGTGCTAAGGCCTTCTCTTTCTCTCACTCTGACCCTCCCCCATAGCAAGTAGGCTAGGGGTGGGCAAGAGATTGGGAGGGGACAAAGCCTGGACAGCTGATCTGAACTGACCAAAGGTATATTCCATACCATATGATGTCATGCTCAGCAATAAAAGCCCAGGGAAAGGAGGAGGAAGCGGGGCACATTTGTGATTATGGTGTTTGTCTTCCCAAGTAACTGTTATGTGTACTGAGGCCCTGCTTTCCAGGAAGTGGCTAAACATATGCCTGTCGATAGGAAATAGTGAATTAATTCCTTATTTTGTTTTGCTTGCGTGTGCAGCTTTGCTTCACTTATTAAACTGTCTTTATCTCAACCCACAACTTCTCTCGCTTTTGCTCTTCTGATTCTCTCCCCCACCCTGGTGGGGAAGAGTGAGCAAGCAACTGGGTAGGTGTTTAGTTGCTGGTCAGGGTCAACCCACCACACCTACACTGTTGGCAGTGATGGCTTCTGTCCTTCAAAACAGTTTTTAAAACATCTGATTTTATTTTTCCATGAAGCCTCAGCCTGTGAAAGGACCAATTGCTTCATTATGCAGCTGATGTAGATGCACACACTTCATATGTGAAGGCTAAAGACAGACAATAAACTATTACTTGGAGAAAATATAGCAATAGCGTCCTGCCAATGCTATAGATGAAAATGTATTAATCTATGTGTGAGCCAACACAGGCAGAACTCGGGAACAACCACAAAACTACGGATGAAATGCAAAGAGTAAATTTATTTTTGTTACCTCGCAGACCGGGGGATCCCCAAAGCAGCACCCCAGGCAGAGGCTCACAAGTGGGAACGCAGGCACCGTAGAGCTCAGTCCTTGCTAGACGATCCCTGAACCTGCTGTTTTTCAGGGATTCGTGCAGGCATAGTTTACCACTGTGCTTTGATCTTTCCCACAGCAGGGCAGGAATCTCAAGCATGTTCGATAGGGTGCCTCTGAATCTATCACAGGCCTATGTTATCTAAACACAGATGTTCTACTTGTCAAGCACACAAGACTAAACAATGATTAGTATGATATATGTGTTTTTCAACAGCCCAGCTGCAAGTCACTTGAGCGTGTTCACAATCCTCCTCGCCAATCTTCTGTTATTTTCCCACAATCTAGCTTGCCCTCTTCTCTCACTGCAACTATCTTTCGATCACTGTGATTGATGGTCCCTCTGTTCCTAATCAAACATCCATTTTTTTTACTAGCCTCCATCCTTTCCCTTTTAATTTCCTGTCCTTTGGGGAACATATATCAGTATGTTCATCCAAATGAACGTAAGTAAACGGTAGGAGGATTCAATTGCTGTGGTGAAACTGGAAAAACTGCTCAGTTCACATAGTTTAAATCAAATCAGTATAGAAGCAGTTTACTGATTTATTAACAGCACATAATTAACTGGCAATCAGTGAACTGTACATTCAGGATCAATATCAGTAACACAACAGATAAAGCATAATATTATGAGCAAAATGTTGATATACACCTACAAAGTTCTAAAGACCCTTCTATAACTAGCCCCAAGAAGTTCTAATCCCCCAACACCCATACACATTCACACTGTTACAGGCACAGACCCTTCTCATGGGACGTGGTTTATAAGCACCCCACCTTCTGGGAGTGGGAGTTCTACTTGCATACACCTGCTGTGGGAGATGTGGGTGCTCCAACTTTATGGTAACCCATGTGATTCCCTACAATTTTGTAATGCACATACCAGTGAGAAAGCACCCCACAAGGTCACATACACACATGCAAGGTTTGGGACCCTACTTGCTGCACCATATACTGTCAGCACAGGTGTGGGGGAACTATTTGCAGGGCAACATAGGTTGTGCACTCTCCATCCTTGGAGGTTTTAAAGACTAGACTAGATAAACTCCAAATAACCTGGTTTTAGCTCGTAGCTAACCCTGTTATGAGAAGGAGGTTTGACTAGAGAACTTCTGAGGTCCCTTCTAAACTAAATTATCCTATGATCCTGTGATTTCTGGCAGTATCAAACCAGGTTTTGACTACTGCTGTTTCCTCTCACAGTTCTCTCCCCAGTGTTAAAAATTTTCATGCTTCTTTTATACTTATTTCAGGCTGACTTCTTCTTTGTTTCAGAAGTCTCCTTTTAATTGTCCAGTTTTTAATCTGGATGATGGTTGTCTTCCTCTTTAACATGATCAGTTTTGGGCAAACACCTGTCACAACCTATAAAAGTTACTGTGGCAGTCCACTTCCCCCCCGCCCACATCCTGCCAGCAGGAAACAAAACTTCTCCAGGCAGGGAGAAGGGGAAAGAAACCCTGGAGGCTGCAGGTTGAAATTTGAACTGGCCAATCGAGATGCGCCAGGTACACCGAGGTGACCCTCCTGGCCAATAGAATTAAATGACCACAGGTCAGATTCGACAGGGGTATAAACGGGGTCCCGCCGGAGGACATGTTAGCAGTCCTTCTCAGAGCAGCGGGTCTGCAGTCGGGGTCTCCCCCTCGGGCCAGGGCACTGCCCGAGGTAACTCCTTGAGGGAGAGAGCCCTCAGCTTTTAGGTGAGTGATATGCGCATTTTGAGCCATCACTTTAAACCTTGGGGGTTCTTAAGTCGGCCGTGTAGTATTAATTCTCTTTACATCATTGAGCCTGTGGTTTTATAAAATGTTACCGGACTTCTAACTAACTTTTGCTGAAGAATAAATCTGAGTCTTAACACCTATTGGATTTGGTTAGTCGTGCATCCGTCACATTTTAAATTGGCGTAGTCGGCAGGATGGTGTTAATAAAGGAATTATTACGGAGGCACGGCTGCAGCCCTTCTCCCCCAGGTCTGGACTGGGCGAAGGAGAAGTGGTCCGACCCGGCAGCGGTCGTGGAGAGGGTAGAACTGTGCCGCAGAACTTGTCAAGACGGCAAAAGGCAGTGTGTGTGCCCTCCTGGGCGCCTGCTTGATTCAAGCACAGAACCGAAAGGGTGATTCTGCTAAAAGGCAAGGGGAAATAGATTATCTGAAGGTGGAATTGGAGGAAAGGGACGTGCAGCCCCTTATTGAAACAGAAGGGCACGCGGGTCCGCACGGTGGGAGCCCCCGAAACACTATTTGCACAACCCCTTGGTCAGGACCCGAACTCGGTGAGTTGCAAGCTAAGTTTTCGCGCAAGCCAGACGAAACGGAAACTGAGTATTTGTGGAGAGTTTCTCTAACGGGGGAGGATCGGATACTGCTGAGTGATGATGAAGCGAGAGGTTACTGGGGACCAGGAGTGTTTCTGAGTGCTGGACTGGCGGGTGATCAGTCGATAACGTCCCGAGTAGCCTATTGGGCTGGGGGTGTGGACCCCAAGGAGGGAGGAGAACCTGTTACTATCCGGGAAAAGGGACTGTCGGAGATAACGGAGGGCAGCAGGAAGGTCCGCCCAGCCGGTTGTAAACCCCGCCCCGAGCGGTCTCGAACTCGCGGGCGGTCGGGTCGGAACCACGATCCCGGAAGGAACGATCTCTGGCGGAAGGCACCGGCACTGGGGGCAGCCCGAGCCGTGCTGCAGGAGCAGTCCACTGACGACATCCGCAAGCTGGTGGAATTGCTGGAGGGGAAAGCTAGAGACCAAAGGGAAGCGCCAGCAACCCCGCCCCCTCGGGAAGAGAAACGGGACCCTTTCGCGGCACTGCGAGGGGAACTGGATGGGCTAAAAAACTAGGAGCTGCGGTTTGGGGTTCAGGCCGCCCAATCCACATGGTGAATACTTGCCAATGGTCTGCTGATAAAGAGCCTTATATACACATTCCTGTGGGCCCAAAACGGATAAGTTTGGAATTCTTAATCGATACAGGAGCCCAAATTAGTGTTTTAAACGAACAACAAGCTAGTGAGCTGGGAAGTAGGCCATCGAGAAAGGCTATAAACATTAGAGGAGTAACAGGGGTGACAGGAAAATGCCCCATAGCTCGAACTCAACTTTGGTTGCTGGGGGAAAAGAGAATGACAGCTGTGGAAGTGGCTTTAAGCCCCTATGAGGGAAATATACTGGGATTTGGTGTGCTGGCAGGCAGACAGTGGGACCTACCCAATGGTAGGGTGTGGAGCTTTGGGGGCAGGGAGGCAGAGGCTATTCATGTGAGAACCTTGCAGGTTGCTCCTGCACTACCGCAATCTAAAGTAACCCGTGTCCCTCAATACCCACTTCCAGCCGCAGCCAAACAGGGCATTTTGGAAATAATGAATGATCTGGAGAAAAGAGAGATCATCGGTTGCACACATTCTCCTTATAATTCTCCTGTTTGGCCAGTCCATAAATCAGATGGAAGGTGGCGACTAACAATTCATTATAGAAGAATGATCAGTAATACCCCACCATTAACTTCTGCCATTCCAAGTATTACCTCAGTGATAACAGCAATACAGGCTGCAGCCCACCCATGGATGGCTGCTTTAGATGTCAAGGATATGTGGTTTTTTTTTTGGTTTTTTTTTTTTTTTATTGTTCCTCTAAGGGAAGGGACCCAATACACTTTTAATCGACTTCCCCAGGGATACAAGCACTCCCCCGCTATTGCTCACAATGCTTTAGCCAAGTTCCTTGATGCTGTGGAGGTACCACCAGGTGTCCACATATATCAATATATAGATGATATCCTGGTTGGTGGGGACAACAAGGAACAGGTAGGGCAAGTGGCTGAGGCCATCTGGAATCTGTTAGTCAAGAAAGGGCTAGACATTCCATCTTGTAAATGCCAAGGTCCGGGACAAGAAGTCAAATTCTTGGGGGCATGGTGGATAGCTGGAGCAGTTGCGGTACCTGACGACACTCTTATCTGCTATTGAAAAGGCACAGACTCCAGGCAATAAAACGGAATTACAACAGCTGTTAGGTACTTTGGGCTACTGGAGAAAACATATACCAGGGTTTTCAGTGATTGGCCACCCTCTCTATGACTTGCTCCGAAAAAACCAGAAAATGGGATTGGACTTTGCAACATAGGGAAGCCCTTAACACTCTGAAAGATGAGCTTAAGGCTTATTAGAGACTAGGTCCATTGCACCCACGAGATCCATTAAGGGTGGAATGGGGATTTGCTGAACATGCCTCATACTCTGGCGTGTTTCAAAAGGGGCCACAGGGACCAGCTAGACCATTATTATTCTCCTCCACTGCATTTAAAGAGACTGAGCGACGATATTCAGATTGGGAGAAGGGGATTCTTTCCCTCACTAGAGCAGTTAAGGAGGCTGAAAAGCTGCATACCTCACAAGATGTTATAGTACAGGGTCCTTTCCCTCTCTTAAATTCAGTCCTCAATGGGTCACCTCCTCCGGAGGGAGTAGCCCGAAAGGCCACAGTTGGGAAATGGTATGCATACCTAGAAGGCATAAGCCAATTGCTCCCACTAAAGGAGGGTCCAACTAAGGTTTTCAAACTACAGCAACCTGTAAACCCTGACCCAGCCTTGCTGGGTCAACCGTATAAACCTTCTCTGATTGAGGAGGCACCCGAATTCGTGGCAGGCTCAGATGTGCAAGGAGTGTGGTTCACTGATGCGTCTGCCCGTCCAGTGGGATCAAAATGGCAATATAAAGCAGTGGGATTGGAGATTGGTACTGGGAAGAAAGTCGAGGAAGAGGATGAAGGTAGTGCACAAGTAGGAGAACTATGGGCTTTATTACTGGCTGTAGAGAATGGTGCTACCATTGTCTATACTGACTCTTACGCAACCTTTAAGGGTGCTACAGAGTGGATATGTCAGTGGGAAGTAGGTCATGTGAAAGTGTGGAGGACAGAGGACTGGCAACATCTCCTGGCAATAGGGAGGTCCCGACCTTTAAAGGTGGGATGGGTGAAGGGACATGCTTGGGATAGAACCCCAGCTGTGAAATGGAATCAACAGGTGGACCACCTGGCCCAAATCAGGATGGTCACCAGTAAGAAGGAAGATTGGGATAGACTAGCTGAATGGTTGCATATCAAGCAAGGCCACTCAGGGAAAGCAGATCTCTATTATGAATGCTGATCTCGGGGTTGGTCAGTGTCTATGAAAACCTGTGAAGCAATTCTCACAGCTTGCCCACAATGCCAAATAAGGCTTAAGGCTAATCACCCAAACCAAGCTCTGGCCCAGCATATCAGGCAAGGCAAGGCTCTTTGGAGCACGTGACAGGTTGATTATATTGGTCTTCTGAGACTATCTCATGGGAGTGGAAAGGCTCACCACATAAGTGCCCGGTGGATAATCCCGGACTTCTAACCCTGTGACCCGGTTTTAAGACTGAGGCCTAGTTTGTGCTTTCTTACGGGACCATGAAGGAACAAGTCATTCCAGTCCTTTTGCTGACAGTGATGACAGTGACAGGCGTGGATGGTGAAGATCTGGATGATAATGTGGTGGCAAAAATGATGGACATCAATATATCGCGAGTCCTTGAGCTCACATGAGAGCAATGTAACAATTATAGTTGGAGGTTCAGATTGGATGGGGGAGGAGGTTATACTCCTGTTGTTTATAGTTAGTCACCAGATGTGACTATATCCTCCACCTAACCCATGGGATCACGGGGTGGAGTTGGAATGGTACTACACTATGCCCTGAAATTCCATGGGGGCAACTGTGTATGGTACTCAAGGAACATCGATAGAGCATTCCAGAACTGAGTTTACAGCTATCAACCTTAGCCAATGCTACATCTAACAATTTGGGGACTCTGAAACAATCGGTTAAAATGACTATCAAAAGTGGGCTGTATTGGGTTAGATGCCAAAGAAAGAGAAAGGTATAGGTAAAGTTTTGAACATGTCGATGGATAACTGCTGTGTTCACTCCAAATGTGTCAATGTGGCTTCAAGACTAAATCAACGAGAGAATAGGGCAAGAGACTCAGAGGCAATTGCTTCTGCACCAGGGACCAACTGGTTGGGAAAAGTTTTGATATTTTTGGATTTTCTTTCACGGGGTGGGCGACCAGCCTTCTCTAATCTTTAATAATGCTTGTAATTATGACTACTGTAATCTATATTGCAATAAGTTCTATCAAGCGCTTGGTAGTGAAGCCTGTACTAATGATTAAGTATACTCCTTTAAACTGTCCATACACTGGATATTCCTGTATTCGATATTCCACTTTAATTCTAGACCAGAAGGGAATGATGGCCCACAATGAGCGTCGAACTTGCCAAACTGCACCCCCTTTTAACTATGGAGGCAAGAGGTGACTGTACCACCACTCCAAGGAAACCATTCGAATCATGACTGTGGTCACGGGGTGGATTGTGGCAGTACACTTCCCCCCACACCATCCTGCCAGCAGGAAACAAAACTTCTCCAGGAAGGGAGAAGGGGAAGGAAACCCTGGAGGCTGCAGGTTGAAATTTGAACTGGCCAATCGAGATGCGCCAGGTACACCGAGGTGACCCTCCTAGCCAATAGATTAAATGACCACAGGTCATTCTTAAGTTGGCTGTGTAGTATTAATTCTCTTTACATCACTGAGCCTGTGGTTTTATAAAATGTTACCGGACTTCTAACTAACTTTTGCTGAAGAATAAATCTGAGTCTTAACACCTATTGCATTTGGTTAGTCGTGCATCCTTAGCAGTTACCCGGCCTGCGAGTGTGCAAATATCACAATGGTGGGCTTGTAGGTTTCCATAAAACAGAAGGATACATAGGGTTTTGTTTCTTTTGAGATAATCTATTGCAAGTTTTTACAAATTACTACTAGTAAACCAAATATATACTTATGATTATTTGCTCATATTCAAACCTATAATATATATAAACTTTCGAAGTATTACTGGTACAGCACTTACTTAAAAAACCACTGCCAGGAGTGGGGCTAATTAATGACAGAAAGTCTCTCTTCATAGATGATCCACTTCACAGAGTTTGGAGTTAGCCAGGCATCCCCGATGAGGGTACAGTCTGTCCAGGAGATCTTGCATAGAGCAGTTCTCGCAAGAGGAGATCTCAGAGAGAATGAGAGAATTGTTTAGGTTGGAAAAGACCTTTGAGATCATTGAGTCTAACCATTAACCTAGCAATGCCAAGTCCACTGCTAAACCATGTCCCGAAGCACCACATCTACATGTTTTTTAAACAACTCCAGGGATGATGACTCAACCACTTCCCTGGGCAGCCTGTTCCAATGCTTGACAACCCTTTCAGTGAAGAAATTTTTCTTAATGTCCAATCTAAACCTCCCCTGGCACAACTTGAGGCCATTTCCTCTCATCCTATTGCTTGTTACGTGGGAGAAGAGACCAGTACCCACCTCACTACAACCTTTCAAGTAGTTGTAGAGAGCAATAAGGTCTCCCCTCAGCCTCCTTTTCTCCAGACTAAACAACCCCAGTTCCCTCAGCCAATCCTCATAAGACGTGTCCTCTAAACCCTTCACCAGTTTTGTTGCCTTTCTTTGGACGCGCTCCAGCATCTCAATGTCTTTCTTGTAGTGAGGGGCCCAAAAGTGAACACAGTATTTGAGGTGTGGCCTCACCAGTGCCAAGTACAGGGGGACAATCACTTTCCTAGTCCTGCTGGCCACACTATTTCTGATACAGGCCAGGATGCTATTGGCCGCCTCGGCCACCTGAGCACACTGCTGGCTCATATTCAGCTGACTGTTGACCAACATCTCCAGGTCCTTTTCTGCCAGGCAGCTTTCCAGCCACTCTTCACCAAGCCTGTAGCGCTGCATGGGGTTGTTGTGATCCAAGTGCAGGACCTGGCACTTGGCCTTGTTGAACTTCATACAATTGGTCTTGGCCCATCGATCCAGCCTGTCCAGATCCCTCTGTAGAGACTTCCTACCCTCAAGCAGATCAACATTCTCACCCAACTTTGTGTCATCTGCAAACTTAGTGAGGGTGCACTGGATCCCCACATCCAGATCATTGATAAAGATATTAAACAGAACTGGCCCCAAAACTGAGCCCTGGGGAACACCACTTGCGACCGGCTGCCAACTGGATTTAACTCCATTCACCACAATTCTTTGGGCCCAGACATCCAGCCAGTTTTTTACCCAGCAAACAGTACACCTGTCCAAGCCATGAGCAGCCAGTTTCTCCAGGACAATGCTGTGGGAAATGGTGTCAAAGGCTTTACTAAAGTACAGGTAGACAACATCCACAGCCTTTCCCTCTGTCCTGGTTTCAGCTGGGATAGAGTTAATTGTCTTCCTAGTAGCTGGTACAGTGCTATGTTTTGAGTTCAGTATGAGAAGAATGTTGATAACACTGATGTTTTCAGTTGTTGCTAAGTAATGTTTAGTCTAAAGTCAAGGACTTTTCAGCTTCTCAAGCCCAGCCAGTGAGAAAGCTGGAGGGGCACAAGAAGCTGGCACAGGACACAGCCAGGGCAGCTGACCCAAACTGGCCAAAGGGGTATTCCACACCATGGGACGTCACAAACTGGGGGGAGTGGGGGTAGGGGTTATCGCGGCTCGGGGACTAACTGGGTGTCGATCAGCGGGTGGTGAGCAATTGCATTGTGCATCATTTGTACATTCCAATCCTTTTATTATTACTGTTGTCATTTTATTAGTGTTATCATTATCATTATTAGTTTCTTCCTTTCTGTTCTATTAAACCGTTCTTATCTCAACCCACGAATTTTACTTCTTTTCCCGATTTTCTCCCCCATCCCACTGGGTGGGGGGGGAGCGGGGGAGCGGCTGCGTGGTGCTCAGTTGCTGGCTGGGGTTAAACCACGACAGTCCTTTTTGGCGCCCAACGTGGGGCACGAAGGGTTGAGATAACAACAAACCTGGTCAGAGCTTGTTAAAACAAATTTGTTATAAGCGTTCATTATATTGGTCTAATAGTCGCTGGTCATTATGTTGATTTATGTGTTCTTAGAGTTGTTGCTCTGGTTTTTAAAGTTTTGTTATATATCACCTCGCTGCTGGATGTAGTCCCTCTGCTGCTGCTTATCATCCATGGGAGGTGGATTAAGGTTTTCGCTTTGATGTATTGTATAACACTGGTTTATAGTATGATAAAGTCATCAGCTGTGGGATTAATCTGGTACTTGCAATCAGCATTGTCACCTTCATACTTCGGGAGCCATCTGTGGGAAACTATTAATAATTACACCATTTACCTTTCCTCCTTGGAAAGCCAGTCTATGGGTGGGGTACCTTTCTTCCCCTCTCCTTTCTCCTTCAGTCCAGTTACAATGGTGTTTGAGAATTTGGGAAAATTTGAATCCTCTTGGGATGTTGAGACCAGCATGGTCCTAGGCCTACTGCTGGGAATTAGCATGCTCCTGAATGTGGTTCAGCTCTTGTTTAAGGTTAAACAACTATTTAAGAAGATCACCCAGAGATCTGCCCTGAAGCTGGATAATTATGAGTGGCAGGGTGTGTGGGGTAGTATGGGCAAGTACCTAGAAAAGTGGGCACCTCCAATGTTTTGGAAATTCACCCGTGAACAAGTGCAGAATCTGGAAGAACTAGTAAAATATTTGGAAAAGGTTTGCTGCCACCCCGGCAGCTCCAGAGAGATACAAATCACTGCAACGTGCTGGGGCCTGGCCCATGCCTATCGAGCCCTGTTCAACACCACTCAGTACCCTCAAGGGGAAGAGAAGGTCTCTGGATCTAACAACAAAACGACAAGCATTGCGGCCACCCAGACCTTGGCGATGGGCACCGCGACCCCTCCAGCCCCAGCGATGAGCATGGCAGCTACCCAAACCTCAGCGATGGGCACTGCAGCCCCTCCAGCCCCGGCAACGAGCACAGCAGCTACCCAAACCTTGGCGACAGACACTGCGGTCATCCAAAACCTGGTGAGCGGTACTGCAACTGAACCAGCGGACCAACCTGCACCAATATCAGTTGCCCCCGTACAGAAGAAGAAATATACAAAAAATCAGTTCGCTTAGCGAAGGATGAAGGTGAACCAGGGTCATCATGGGAACAGGAGGAAGAGGCAGAACCAGAGGTAATAACCCGGTCCCTATCCTTGAGTGAGCTGCGGGATATGCGAAAAGATTTCGGCTGCCGTATAGGTGAGCATATTATCACCTGGCTCCTCCGATGCTGGGACAATGGGGCTAATAGCTTGGAATTAGAAGGTAGGGAAGCCAAGCAGCTGGGATCACTTGCCAGGGAAGGTGGCATTGACAAGGCAATTGGAAAAGGGACACAAGCCCTCAGCCTCTGGAGGTGAATCCTGTCAAGCGTGAAGGAAAGGTACCCCTTTAAGGAAGATGTTATATGTCAATCAAGCAAGTGGACCACCATGGAAAGAGGTATCCAATAGCTGAGGGAATTAGCCATGCTAGAGACGATTCATTATGACCCGGACAACCCACAATTACCCAAAGATCCAGATGAAGCCCCATGCACACGACCCATGTGGCGGAAGTTTGTATGGAGCGCACCATCATCCTATGCCAACTCACTGGCAATAATGACCTGGAAAGACAAAGAGGCACCAAGAGTGGATGAAGTGACTCACCAACTCCGGCAATAAGAAGAAAATCTCTCCTCCTCCCTACAAGCCTGCATTTCGTCTGTGGAGAAGCTGACTGAGGATTTCCAGCAATTCAAAGAGGATATGTCCTACTCCCCACCTGTAAGGACCAATGTCTCAGCTATTAGGAGTGAGCGTTCCTCTGCCCAAGAGAGAGAATACAGAAGGTACACACCACGGGGTACCCTGTGGTTTTACCTATGTGATCATAGAGAGGACATGAGGAAATGGGATGGAAAACCTACCTCGGTCCTAAATGCACGGGTACGTGAGTTGCGAGGAAAAACCACCACAAAAGGGGATTCTCCCAGGAAAAATGCCGCTCCAGTTTCCAAACAGAGTAGAAGGGCTGATCTTATTTCTGATCCTCTTGAAGGGACTCCTGAGCCAATTTTATGAGAAGTGAGTACTGAATACTCTGACCAGAATTAGAGGGGCCCTGCCTCCAGCCAAGTGGAGGAAAGGGATAACTGGGTCTATTGGACTGTGTGGATTCAATGGCCTGGCACATTAGACCCACAGGAGTATAAGGCTCTAATAGACACTGGTGCACAGTGTACTCTAATGCCATCAAGTTATAAAGGGGCAGAACCCATTTGTATTTCTGGTGTGACAGGGGGATCCCAAGAGTTAACTGTATTGGAAGCTGAAGTAAGCCTAACTGGGAATGAATGGCAGAAACACCCCATTGTGACTGGTCCAGAGGCTCCGTGTATCCTTGGCATAGACTACCTCAGGAGAGGGTATTTTAAGGACCCAAAGGGGTATCGATGGGCTTTTGGTATAGCTGCCTTGGAGACAGAGGGCGTTGAACAGCTGTCTACCCTGCCTGGTCTCTCTCAAGACCCTTCGATTGTGGGGTTGCTGAGGGCTGAAGAACAACAGGTGCCAATTGCTACCACGACGGTGCACTGGCAGCATTATCGCACCAACTGAGACTCTCTGATTCCCATCCACAAGCTGATTCGCCAACTGGAGAGCCAAGGAGTGATCAGCAAAACTCGCTCACCCTTTAATAGTCCCATATGGCCAGTGCGAAAGTCTAATGGGGAGTGGAGACTAACAGTAGACTATCGTGGGCTGAATGAAGTTACGCCACCGCTGAGTGCTGCCGTTCCAGGTATGCTAGAACTTCAATACGAACTAGAGTCAAAGGCAGCCAAGTGGTATGCCACAATTGACATTGCTAATGCGTTTTTCTCAATCCCTCTGGCAGCAGAGTGTTGTCCACAATTTGCCTTTACTTGGAGGGGTGTCCAGTACACTTGAATCGATTGCCCCAGGGGTGGAAACACAGCCCCACCATTTGCCATGGACTAATCCAGACTGCACTGGAAAAAGGTGAAGCTCCGGAACACCTGCAGTACATTGATGACATCATCGTATGGGGCAACACGGCAGAAGAAGTCTTTGAAAAAGGGAAGAAAATAATCCAAATCCTTCTGAAAGCTGGTTTTGCCATAAAAGAAAGTAAGGTCAAGGGACCTGCACAGGAGATCCAGTTTTTAGGAATAAAATGGCAAGATGGATGTCGTCAGATCCCCATGGATGTGATCAACAAAATAGCAGCTATGTCTCCACCGACTAATAAAAAGGAAACACAGGCCTTCTTAGGTGTTGTGGGTTTCTGGAGAATGCATATTCCAAATTACAGTCTGATTGTAAGCCCTCTCTATCAAGTGACCCAGAAGAAGAACAATTTTAAATGGGGCCCTGAGCAACAACAAGCCTTTGAACAAATTAAGCGGGAGATTGTTCATGCAGTAGCCCTTGGACCAGTCCGGGCAGGACAAGATGTTAAAAATGTGCTCTACACTGCAGCCGGGGAGAATGGCCCTACCTGGAGCCTCTGGCAGAAAGCACCTGGGGAGACCCGAGGTCGACCCCTGGGGTTTTAGAGTCAGGGATACAGAGGATCCGAGGCCCGCTATACTCCAACTGAGAAAGAGATATTGGCAGCATATGAAGGAGTTTGAGCTGCCTCAGAAGTGGTTGGTACTGAAACACAGCTCCTTTTAGCACCCCGACTGCAAGTGCTGGGCTGGATGTTCAAAGGGAGGGTCTCCTCTACACATCATGCAACTGATGCTACATGGAGTAAATGGGTTACACTGATCACACAACGGGCTCGCATAGGAAACCCCAGTCGCCCAGGAATTTTGGAAGTGATCACGGACTGGCCAGAAGGCAAAGATTTTGGAATGTCGCCAGAGGAGGAGGTGATACGTGCTGAAGAGGCCCCACTGTATAATAAACTGCCAGACAATGAGAGGCAATATGCCCTGTTCACTGATGGATTCTGTCGCATTGTGGGAAAGCATCGGAGGTGGAAGGCTGCTGTATGGAGTCCTACACAACAAGTCGCAGAAACTGCTGAAGGAGAAGGTGAATCGAGTCAGTTTGCAGAGGTGAAATCCATCCAGCTAGCGTTAGACTGCTGAAAGAGTAAAGTGCCCAGTGCTCTATCTCTGTACTGACTCATGGATGGTGGCAAATGCCCTGTGGGGGTGGCTACAGCAATGGAAGCAGAGCAACTGGCAGCGCAGAGGTAAACCCATCTGGGCTGCCGCACTGGGGCAAGATATTGTGTCCCAGCTAGAGAATCTGGTTGTAAAAGTACGTCACGTAGATGCTCATGTACCCAAGAGTCGGGCCACTGAAGGACATCAAAATAACCAACAGATGGATCAGGCTGCCAAGATTGAAGTGGGTCAGGTGGACCTGGACTGGCAACATAAGGGTGAGCTATTTATGGTTCAGTGGGCCCATGATACCTCAGGCCATCAGGGAAGAGATGCAACATATAGATGGGCTCGTGATCGAGGGGTGGACTTGACCATGGACACTATCGCACAGGTTATCCATGAATGTGAAACATGTGCTGCAATTAAGCAAGCCAAGCGGTTAAAGCCCCTGTGGTATGGAGGGCGATGGCTGAAATATAAACAAGGGGAGGCCTGGCAGATTGACTATATCACACTCCCACAAACTTGCAAAGGCAAGCGCTATGTGCTTACAATGGTGGAAGCAACCACTGGATGGCTGGAAACATATCCTGTGCCCCATGCCACCGCCCAGAACACTATCCTGGGCCTTGAAAAGCAGGTCTTGTGGTGACATGGCACCCCAGAAAGAATTGAGTCAGCCAACGGGACTCATTTCCGAAACAACCTCATAGACACCTGGGCCAAAGAGCATGGCATTGAGTGGGTGTATCATATCCCCTATCATGCACCAGCCTCTGGGAAAATTGAGCAATACAATGGACTGTTAAAGACTACATTGAGAGCAATGGGGGGTGGGACCTTCAAACATTGGGATACACATTTAGCAAAAGCCACCTGGTTAGTCAACACCAGAGGATCTGCCAATCGGGGTGGCCCTGCCCAATCAGAACTTTTACATACTGTAGAAGGGGATAAAGTCCCTGTAGTGCACATCAAAAATATGTTAGGGAAGACAGTCTGGGTTACTCCTGCCTCAGGCAAAGGTAAACCCATTTGTGGGACTGCTTTTGCTCAAGGGCCTGGGTGCACTTGGTGGGTGATGCGAAAAGATGGGGAAGTCCGATGTGTGCCTCAAGGGGATTTGATTTTAGGTGAGAATAGCCAGAATTAAACTGTATGATATTAGTTGCTAGATAACCCTGCTACTGTATGTTATCATAACTATAATTGTTATATGCTATATCCATAGTACTATAGTAAGAATCACTTGGATCAAGCAAGAATGAACTGTGATAAAACTGAGCGAAGTGCAGTAGTGATGGAACCAGAACTGACTCCAGCATGCAACAATCCAA
Source organism: Gypaetus barbatus (assembly GCA_028022735.1). Taxonomy (NCBI): domain Eukaryota; kingdom Metazoa; phylum Chordata; class Aves; order Accipitriformes; family Accipitridae; genus Gypaetus; species Gypaetus barbatus. The sequence goes on along the minus strand of CM051561.1, from coordinate 36,907,533 downwards.
CCATGCACACCATCCTCCTGCTGCGTCCAATGTCACCTGCTCGTCACACCGCACTGAAGCCCAATCCTGCTCTACCGACTGAGAGGACTTTACACCGTCCCTCCTGCCCAGAAAGACTGGTATGACAGATGGAGCCCAGAGTCGGGAACTAAATGAACTCAATGAACATTTTATGAACACGACCCATAAATTAAAGGAATGATATCTCTGTGTGTGTATACATATATACATATATATATATATGTATCATTGTTTATATGTCTCAAAGGGACGGTAAAGGTGGTGATGATTGACTGGGATGTAACTGAAGGTATGGGAACTGAGCATGACATCAATGGTACAGAATAAGGGGTGGATACTGTCCTGGTTTCAGCTGGGATAGAGCTAATTGTCTTCCTAGTAGCTGGTACAGTGCTATGGTTTTGAGTTAGGTATGAGAAGAATGTTGATAACGCTGATGTTTTCAGTTGTTGCTAAGTAATGTTTAGCCTAAAGTCAAGGATTTTTCAGCTTCTCAAGCCCAGCTAGCGAGAAAGCTGGAGGGGCACAAGAAGTTGGCACAGGACACAGCCAAGGCAGCTGACCCAAAGTGGCCAATGGGGTATTCCATACCATGTGACATCACATCTAGTATATAAACTGGGGGGAGTTGGCCTGGGGGGGATTGCCACTTCAGGGACTAACTGGGTGTCTATCGGCAGGTGTTGAGCAAATGCACTGTGCATCATTTCTATATTCCAATCCTTTTATTATTACTGCTGTCATTTTATTAGTGTTATCATTATTAGTTTCTTCTTTTCTGTTCTATTAAACTGTTCTTATCTCAACCCATGAGTTCTACTTCTTTTCCCGATTTTCTCCCCCATCCCACTGGGTGGGTGGGGAGTGAGTGAGTGGCTGCGTGGTGCTTAGTTGCTGGCTGGGGTTAAACCACGACAGTCATGAGGTTCAGAGTGGATCCCCTTGCTTTCTAGACTTTCTGTCAGAGAGGAGCCTAGTGGTGGCTAGATCCACTCCTAGTCCCAGACTTGGCCAACGGTTTATGTTTAAAGGGACGAGGTGTAGGGATTACGGGGAAAAAAAAAAAGAGAGAGACAGAGAGAGAAAAGAGAAAGATTTCACCAGTCCTGGGTCCAGCCAGCCTAGGGGTCCAGTTCCAGTGGGCACAGGCACGTGGGGCTTCAGTTTGTGTCCTTGTATAATCTCCGTGCCCCTCCTTCAGGCGGACACTCGAACTCATTAGGCTAAGTAGGTGTCATACGCGGTTTGTGCTTGCAGAACCTTCGGGAAATGGGTCGGTGGGCTTCGGGGTCGTTTGGGAAGTAACTTCTCCCTCCCTGCAGGCATGACCGTTCTTTGACCTTTGGCCATATATGGTGAGCTGCCCTGCTCAGCGTATCAGAACACGGAAACTGCGGATCCTCTGGCACCCCCTCCACACCCTGTTGCTAACTGACTTCTCACCTCCCTGCGGTTCGTTGCTAGGCAGGGTTCGTTGTTATGCAGAGTGCGCCATTAAGCTGAACTTGCACTCCACAATGTTTGAGACATTAATTCCTTCAGTCTCTGACAGGATGTTGTGAGGTTATGCAGGGAGAAAATTAGAAGGGCCAAAGCCCAACTAGAACTTAATCTGGCTACTGCTGTAAAAGAAAATAAAAAAATGTTTATATAAATACATTAGCAAAAAAAGAAGGGCTAAGGAGAATCTCCATCCTTTATTGGATGCAGGGGCAAACATAGTGACAAAGGATGAGGTACTTAATGCCGCCTTTGCCTCAGTCTTTAACAGTAAGACCAATTGTTCTCAGGGTCCTCAGCCCCCTGAGCTGGAAGACAGGGAAGGGAAGCAGAATGAAGCCCCCTATGATAATCCAAGGGGAAATGGTTAGTGACCTGCTACACCACTTAGACACACACAAGTCTATGGGGCCGGATGGGATCCACCCAAGGGTACTGAGAGAGCTGGCGGAAGTGCTCACCGAGCCACTTTCCATCATTTATCAGCAGTCCTGGCTAACCAGGGAGGTCCCAGTTGACTGGAGGTTAGCAAATGTGACACCCATCTACAAGAAGAGCCAGAAGGAGGATCCGGGGAACTACAGGCCTGTCAGTCTGAGCTCAGTGCCAGGGAAGGTTATGGAGCAGATCATCTTGAGCGCCATCACGCGGCACATACAGGACAACCAGGTGATCAGGCCCAGTCAGCATGGGTTTATGAAAGGCAGGTCCTGCTTGACTAACATGATCTCCTTCTATGACAAGGTGACCTGCTTAGTGGACGAGGGAAAGGCTGTGGATGTTGTCTACCTGTACTTTAGTAAAGCCTTTGACACCATTTCCCACAGCATTGTCCTGGAGAAACTGGCTGCTCATGGCTTGGACAGGTGTACTGTTTGCTGGGTAAAAAACTGGCTGGATGTCTGGGCCCAAAGAGTTGTGGTGAATGGAGTTAAATCCAGTTGGCAGCCGGTCGCAAGTGGTGTTCCCCAGGGCTCAGTTTTGGGGCCAGTTCTGTTTAATATCTTTATCAATGATCTGGATGTGGGGATCCAGTGCACCCTCACTAAGTTTGCAGAGGACACCAAGTTGGGTGAGAATGTTGATCTGCTTGAGGGTAGGAAGTCTCTACAGAGGGATCTGGACAGGCTGGATCGATGGGCCAAGGCCAATTGTATGAGATTCAACAAGGCTAAGTGCCAGGTCCTGCACTTGGGTCATAACAACCCCATGCAACACTACAGGCTTGGGAAGAGTGGCAGAGTGCAATGAGCAGGGACATCTTCAACTAGATCAGGTTGCTCAGAGCCCTGTCCAACCCGACCTTGAATGTTTCCAGGAATGGGGCATCTACCGCCTCTCTGGGCTACCTGTTCCAGTGTTTCACCATCTCAAAGCCATGTCCAGGCACATAAAGAACAAGAAAAGTTGATTTGAATCAGTCAGCATGGCTTTAACAAGGGCAAATGGTGTCTGATCAACCCAATAGCTTTCTATGATGGGTTGACTGGCTCTGTGTACATAGGGAGAAGAGTGAATGTAGTTTACTTTGACTTAAGAAAAGTCTTTGACACTGTCTCCCATAGTATCCATACAGCCAAGCTGGAGAGAGATTGTTCAGATAGGTGGGCTATAAGGTGGATGGACAATTGCCTGAACTGTTGGGCTCAAAGGTTTGTGATTGAGTGTACAAAGTCCTACTGGTCACCAGTCACTGATGTTCCTCAGTTGTTGATACTGGGGCAAATACTATTTAATATCTTTATTAAGGACCTGGACAATGGGACAGAATGTACCCTTGGCAAGTTAGTGGATGACACCAAATTGGGAGGAGTGGTTGATATGCTGGAGGACATGGCTACTGTTCACAGGATCTCGATAAGCTGACTACATGAGCTGACAGGAACTTCATGAACATTAACTAAGGCAAATACAAAGTTCTGCATCTGGGATGGCATAATCCCATGCAACAGGACAGGTTGGGGGCCCACTGGCTAGAAAGCTGAGAGTAGTAGACCACATCCGGAGTACTGTGTACAGTTTGGGGCTCCCCAGTATAAGACATTGACATACTGGAATGAGTCCAGCAGAGGCCACCAAGATGGTTAGGGGGCTGGAACACATGATATAGGAGGAGAGGCTGAGAGAACTGTTTTTGTTGTGGATTTTTTTTTGCCTTAAGAACAGAAAGCTATGGGGAGATCTTATTGCTGCCTACAACTACCTAATGGAACAGTATACATGTAGGGAAATTTCTGTAACAAAACTCAGTGCAGAATCTTATGGAAGGGGAAGGTGATACTTATTTACTAAATCTCTAAGTTGATTTTACCCACTCACTCTCTCACACCCACATACTCACAGCCACCAAAATGTATGTGTCTAAGTGGTCTGGCCAGGATCACTTGTGTGCTACACTGAGGACAAGGGACACCGGCTGTCAAGCCCTCACTACATATCTTGGGTTCCTCTTGATTAGTGACAATGTACTACTTTTTTGACAGATCTTTTATACCCTATAGGAGTCAACAGTTGTTATGGGGTGGTCCTTCAATTCAGAATTGTGTGGACTTCAGTCTCCATCAGTCTTAGGCAAGATACCTGGTCATTGTCTGTTTTCCTGTTGGGCTAACAGGAAAAGAAATGGCATATGTGATATGCTGCAAGCTTGTTGTCATCTTGTTTTTAGAGTGCAGGGTCTTCTGTTGACAAGTCATCTGTGCTGTGATCTGACCAGAGTGCAGGCCTTCTGGTTGTAACAGAAACACACTCCTGAGTTTCACATCCGAGAACAGTGCCCTGGGAACCATGTTCTTCATTATCCATACAGGCTCTTCTTTTAACCCTTGTTCTGCTGCTTCTTACAGTGTTTTCTCACACTCACACACATTTGCATTCATATTTCATTCCTACCAATGTTCACATTTTTGTTTCAAATAACTACAGCCCCCCTCTTGGTTCAGAGAACATCCACATTGCAAAGAATGATATTAGTATATGGATTCATTGTGATTCATCTCAGTATATTGGTCATCTGGGCATCCCAATGTGGGGTTTTTTTTTCTTAATCAATCTATGATCTTCAGTCATATTATTCATAGCATGAAAGCATGCAAAGCAGTGTAGAGTATATCACAATATCACTGGCATTGCTATTACCATTTCTTCCAAAGCACAATAGCTGTTGGTTTTCTAACATAATCTGAAGTTTCCCCTCTTGGTGTCTCTTTATTAATGCTTTCAGCTTCTTCTTCTATTTCTTGCGATTCACTAAGTTTATTCCAATGATGTAATGTACCAGTGCTAGTGTTCATTATGAAGCTTTTGACCCTTATATTCTACAAGGTGGCTAGCTAGAAGTTGTTACTTGCAATCTGTGGGGTGTTTAGGTGAAATTTAGCAAACTAACCTAGAAAGGCCTCAAATGGCCTTAGATAATTGCTGGAAGACATTCCATGATGTTCAGCACAAGGCTGCAAGGCCCAGTGGTATCACCTCTCTGGAGGTGGCATGGTGACCTCTTCTTACATTAGGTGAAAACCCAAACCACATGTAGGAATGAGGAAAAGGGGTGATGCAGGTAGGTGACACTGAAAATCTCATGAAACCTGGAAAGCTTTCTGTGGTGAAGGACTGTCTTTGGGGATGGGCATTAACTATTACAGTTGTAAAAGAATAAACAGAAGAAACCTTTCCCATCAATTAAATTGTATTTGGGGTTGAGTGGAGAACATGGCACTGCTGTGATATTTAGAAGTAAATTAATTTTCCATCTATACATTAAAGCTCACATAATTCTTCTTCAACAAGTGACACCACATGTCACCTTTTAGGTAGTAAATTTTGCTAAATCAGGGAGTAAATTTTCCTGAAAACTAAAACTCATTTATTTTAACAAATGTAGGTATTTATTTTAATACACACACATTTTTAATTCTTGTGAGAAAATGTCCTAGCTGCATTCTTAGTATCTTTTAATGTAAAATGTTTGAAATTAAAAATGCTTACCAGATATGTTACCAAAGTAATATGCTGTAGCCATTGTGTCAAATTTAAGTTTACTTATATATCAAACTTTATATAAAATGGTAGGGTCAGTGTAATTGCTTGCACCAAGAAAGTGCAAGCTACAGGTCTAGAAAATTTTACCCCTTCAAATACTAACTGAAGTATTTTTAAAGTAAATTGAAGTAACTGGAAAGTCTGTCACCCTGCCACACCTGTCCATTTCTTGTTCCTAATTAAAATTAACTGTTTATCTTTCCAGACACCTCTTCTGATTGATCTTGACAGTAGAGCTGGGCATCACTATACTAATCAAATATCTGGAATTTTTAAATTATAATTAATCTTCATGCAAGGGGCCATTATGATAGCATATTTCCATACATTCTGTATGGTATGTCTAAATATTTTGATGGTTTTAATATTTTATACCAGCCATGGAAACTGGTTTGCTGCTAGGTGACTATAAAAGTGAGATTTGGTAAATAATTATTAGAAATCTTATACTAACACTATGATTGAAGCAACAGACAAAAGTATAGCCAAGCAATTAACTAGTAGAGGTAGTTACTCCTAAGTTTTGCAGTTCTTTGCTCTTATGACTAGAGGTTCCTGTACGCTAGATGAGAACAATGTTGAAACTGACCACATGTGATTGAAACTGCATTAAGCTTCAAGATCAAAGAACAAAGACAGGAATAAAGACTTCAAGGACAGCCAACAAGAACTTCAAATGGGTCGGTGGTCGCAAAAGCAGCCCTTCGACTCAAATGAATTCTTCATTGCGCATGAATGGATGTAGGCAGTACTAAGATAATCAGTTGCAATCATTTTTATGTATATGTATACTAATCTGATTAATATGTAATTGTTACTCCATATAACCTGTTTGTGCTACAGCTGTGGCATGCACGCTAGGTGGAACTATCCCCTGTGCATCCAGCGCTGCAATAAAGAATGCCTGCTTTCTAAAACTCCAAAACGAGTCTTAGAGAGTTTCTTCGACTGGCTTTTTGGTATCAATTATTGGTTGCATGTAACCCTGGGAGGCCATGAAGGTCCCAGTGGATTCTCCAAGGATTAGAGCTTGCCCCTTTCTTTGAAGGGAAGTCATTTGTCTGTCAGGCAATATGGACACAAATTACTAACCAATTATGCCCATAGCATCCCGGCTTCACAGTCTCAGGAGGGGAAATAAAGCCCAGGGAAAAGTTTCTAAAGGTGCCAGGCTGAGGAATGTACACATGCGCCTTGCACCATGGCCACTGTAATGCCTAGTTCCCAACCCCATGCCATCAATATGACAGTGACTTTTCTGCATGTGCCATGCGATGGGGAAGCTGAAGATACAGACTTCAGCATTTTCTCCTGTCCTGGTTTCAGCTGGGATAGAGTTAATTTTCTTTCTAGTAGCTGGTACAGTGCTATGTTTTGGGTTCAGTATAAGAAGAATGTTGATAACACACTGATGTTTTCAGTTGTTGCTAAGTAATGTTTAGTCTAAAGTCAAGGATTTTTCAGCTTCTCAAGCCCAGCCAGCGAGAAAGCTGGAGGGGCACAAGAAGTTGGGAGGGGACACAGCCAGGGCAGCTGACCCAAAGTGGCCAAAGGGATATTCCATACCATGTGACGTCATGCCTAGTATATAAACTGGGGGGAGTGGGGCTGGGGGGGATGGCTGCTCAGGAACTAACTGGGCATTGGTCATCGGGTAGTGAGCAATTGCATTGTGCATCACTTGTTTTGTATATTCCAATCCTTTTATTATTATTGTAATTTTATTATTGTTATTATTCTCATTATTAGTTTCTTCTTTTCTGTTCTATTAAACTGTTCTTATCTCAGCCCACGAATTTTACTTCTTTTCCTGATTTTCTCCCCCATCCCACTGGGTGGGGGGGAAGTGAGTGAGCGGCTGCGTGGTGCTTAGTTACCGGCTGGGGTTAAACCTTGACAGCTCCCTGTGATGGGCCTGTGAAATACAGGGAGTTCTGGGGAAAAGGGGTGGAAGGAAAGTGAAGGGGGGGGATTGAGCACCAGGGAAAGAAACCTGTGCACACAAGGGGTGTATGAGAGCAAGGCTGGCAGAGCTGCAGGAGGTGAAAAAGCACATGCCTGCCAAAAGGTGATGTGGTGGGTTGACCTTGGCTGGCCACCAGCTGCCCACCAAGCCCCTCTATCACTATTCCTCCATCCACAGGACAGGGGGAAAAAATGTGATGAAAAGCTTGTGGGTCAAGATAAGGACAGGGAGATTACTTGCCAATTACTGTCATGGGCAAAACAGACTCAGCTTGGGGAAATTAATTTAATTTCTTGCCAATTAATTGTATCAGTAGGATAATGAGAAATAAAACAAAACTAAAACCACCTTCCCCCACCCCTCCCTTCTTCTCTAGACTCAACTTCACTCCCAACTCTTCTACCTCCTCCTGCTGAGCAGTGCAGGGGGACGGGGAATGGGGGTTGCGAACAGTTCATAACACTTCATCTCTGTCATTCCTTCTTTCTCACACTCTTCCCCTGCTCCAGTGTGGGGTCCCTCCCTCCCTCCCAGTCCTTCACAACCTTCTCCAACGTGGGTCCTTCCCACGGGCTGCAGTTCTTCACTAACTGCTCCAGCATGGGTCCTTTCCACAGGGTGCAGTCCTTCAGGAATGGACTGCTCCAGCGTGGGTCTCCCAAGTGCCACAGGTCCTGCCAGAAAACTTGCTCCTGCATGGGCTTCTCCATGAGCTGCAGCTTCCTTCAGGGTATATCTACCTGCTCCGGCATGGGGTCCTCCACGGGCTGCAGGGGGACAACCTGCATTGTCACCATGGTCTTCACCATGGGCTGCAGGGCAATCTCTGCTCCAGCGCCTGGAGCACCTCCTCCCCCTCCTTCTTCACTGACCTTGATGTCTGCAGAGTTGTTTCTCTCACATATTCTCACTCTTCTCTCCCAGCTGCTGTTGCACAGCGTTTTTTACCCTTTCTTAAATGTGTTATCATCACAGAGGCGCTCCCAACATCGCTTATTGTCTCAGCTTTGGCCAGCAGTGTGTTCATCTTGGAGCCGTCTGAAACTGGCTCCGTCCGACATGGGGGGCAGCTTCTGGTGTCTTCTCACAGGAGCCACCTCTGTGTCCCCCTCCAAACCTTGCCATGAGCCCCAGGTACCTTTGTTTTTTGTAAATAATTGGTTCCTGTCCCCACCACCGTGCCCTGCTCTTTCCGACTGCTCAACTCTTCTCCCCAAACAGCAGCAAGCACTTGCATGTAATGGATAAAGAGCCAGCCTTGCAGCAGGCGCACAGCCCTGTGCAATAGCCTGGCTGCCCAATCGAACTATCGCAACAGTGCCCTCTTCTCCCACCTCCACCCCGCTCCTCACCCCACCCGCAAAGCGTTTGGCTGAAAGGGAGAGAAATACATCACTGCAAAGGCAGCCCTGTTGCTGGAGAGGCCTTTGCAATTACAGACATTCCCTGCAGCTCCCTGCTAACTCACTGCATGCGGGGGTGGGGGGGGGAAGGTGTGGGGAGATGCCTGCAGGTGCTTCTGAATTGGAGTGATGGGAGAAGATAGGGGTAGCTGGAGCATAAAGGACATGCTTGAGTCCTAATCAATGAAGCAGCACAAAGGGGACAATGACAATTGCAGGTTCAGTGTGTCTGGTCTGCTTAGGTCTTTCCAACACAATTGATTGCTGCATATTTATTGTAGGCAGAGACTCCCTGGCTTTGTGCAGATCTCCCAGGAACCAGGGCCACCCTGGTAAGACAAAGGCTCCTTTAATTGAAAGTGCATGGATGGCAAGGAGCCAGGGCTGGAAAAGTCTACCAAACCCTTTCAAGCCTTCCCTGTTGAGTTTATAGCCGTGTGTGCGCACACACATAGACAGAATCACAGAATGGTTGAGGTTGGAAGGGACCTCTGGAGGTCTTCTGGTCCAACCCCCCTGCTCAAGCAGGGCCACCGAGAGCCAGTTGCCCAGGACTATGTCCAGATGGCTTTTGCATTATCTCCAAGGAGGGAGACTCCACAACCTCTCTGGACAACCTGTCCCAGTGCTCAGTCACCCTCAAAGTAATAAAGTGTTTCCTGATGTTCAGGCGGAACCTCCTGTGTTTCACTTTGTGCCCATTGCCTCTTGTCCTGTCACTGGACACCACTGAAAAGAGCCTGTCTCTGTCTTCTTTGCATCCTCCCTTCTGATATTTGTATACATTGATGAGATCCCCCTGAGCTTTCTCTTCTCTCGGCCGAACAGCCCCAGCTCTCTCAGCCTTTCCTCATATTGAGATGCTCCAGTATATGCCGAGCAGTACAGGCAGTACTGCTAGCTAGTGGCTTTCTGTGTGCACATGTGGCAATCCATGTGGGGCTTCCCTCCCGCTGTTGCTTGTATGCTTTGGTCATAAGCTTTTTAAAGAAGGGAAAAAAAAGATAAAAATGAGCAGAGCTCTGCCTGAGCTCAGCACCAGGCTCTTGACTGCTGAGACATCTGTCACTGCTGGGGGTGGGGGCAAGTAGAATCTGGGGAAAGAAAGAAGGGAGCAAGGCCTGGGAGAGGGATGTGCCCTAGCATCTCAAGTGCTGTATGATGCAGGACAGCTTTCCCCTTCCAGCATGGCCAAGGGATACCCAAGGTGTTTGGGCTGAGACCTGCTGGTGCAGCTGAATGCTGGCAATGGGAGTGGGATGGAAGGAAAAGAGGTGGAGAAAGGAAGGAGAGGGGAGAACAAAACAAGGGGAGAAAAGTTTGTGTGTCTGGTGGGGATGAGGCCCTCCCCTGGTTGTCACTTCTGTTCTGTGCGGGAGCTGGTGTTCCAGAAAGGCACTGCCCCCTCTGCTGCCTTGGGATCCAAGTGGACAGAGTTGGTATGGAAGCGGGAAGATGCAGGGCTGGCTGTGAGCTGAGCGCTCTTCGTTCTCACCGTGTATAATTTATGCTGGGCTGGTGAGGCCGATGGCAGAGGAGGAAGGAAGCAACTTTTTCCCTGAGAGCAGCCAGACCAGCGTTAGGAGATAAGAGGACTTGCCCCGTCCCTACATAGGGAGAGGGGAAGGCGCACACACACACAAAGGCGGATCTAATACATGGACAGGCACCCGCGGGGAATCACCCCCCTCTTCCGGTCAGGGCCGGGATTGAGAAGTGGACCTTGCCGTCTTGTACGAGGGGGGCCAAGACGGCAGAGGAAGTCCCCGAGACGGAAGAGCGGGGGGGGTGTGGGGGGATGATGGACTTCACTAATTCGAATACCCTTTTCTTTCGCTCCTCTGGCGTAGTGCTGTTATTGTTTCCAGGGCGGAGGCGGGGGAGGTATAATAGCCTTCTATGCTGCCTTTGTTTTCTCTCTTGCACTGAGCCCGAGCCCTTTGAGTCGTGAGGCACAGCTAATCATCTCCCCTGCCGAACTAGCAGGCTCAGCCCCCGCCCAGTGCCCCTGAGTCCGTACCGGGAGACAACGAGCGGTGGCAGCCCCCTTGCCCCGCCGCTGCTACTTCGCAGGGGAGAGGAGACCGAAAGGAAGTTTGTTGCCGTGCCCACCACCCCTCGTGCGCTGTCTGGGCAGTTGGGACCCTGTCTGCTATCAACTGCTTGGGGGCGGGCGGGGGGAAGTGATGCCGATCGCCGCCAACTCGCAACCTTGCGCTGTGCATCCTGACTCCCGCCTCTTTCCTTCCGCCTGCCTGCGGAACCACGACCGGGAATCCGCAAAGTCCGGGGAGGACGGCGTTGAAGATCGATCGGATCCCCTTCGCCAGGTGGGAGAAGCGAGTAGGGGAGTTGGGTTCACCAGCAGATTGGTGGCTCCTTCCGCCGTCTTCCCCCCCCCTCCTCCTGCGCTGTCGCCCCCCGCCTTCTCCTCGTCCCCCTCCCCCATCACTGCCGCAGCTGTCGCCTCCCCCCCAGCTCCCTTCCTCCTCCTGGAGCCCCCCCGAATCCACTCCAGCTTCCTCAGCTTCGCCATGAACGGGGGCGCCGCTCATTTCCATCAGCCGCCTCCCCCCACCCTCTGCCAGCAGCCGCCTCCAACCCTACACAGGCCGAGCCTCCCGGACCAAGGAACTCAGAGCCAGAGCAGAGGCAGACACGTCGCCCCGGGCACCAGAGCCCCTGTGTCAGGTAAGCCGTGCGTGTGAGGCGGGGAAGTATTTCGGGGCGGGGAAGGCTATTCCCCCCCCCCCCCCCCCCCCCCCCGGACTACCCCTTTGTTCATCTTCTCCCCCAGAGGTCCCAGAAGTTGACACCCTCCGCAACACTTCAGTGGAGTTATGCCCGCCCCGCCGGGTATGTGTCCCCACGGGAGACACGACGGGTGTCTGGACGCCAGGCGGTAAAACACCCAGGGATGGGGGAGAGACCAGAGTCGTGGTATCGCCCTCCATCTCCTTTGGGGTGTCTCTGCCCTCAGAGCTTGTGACCTTCTTGAGTGGTCGCCTCGCAGCCCGGAGGGTGCTGAGTCCCCGGGGGTGACACGAGAGCAGCAGCGCACACGGGGGAGACGTCGGGGCTCCCGGAAAAGGGATTGAGCCAAAACTCTGCTAGGGTTATACTAAAACAAATAAACTTGTTGGGGCTCTTGTTCAAGTTTTGTACCTCCTGGCGAACAGCTGAAACTTTGGAATGTATTGGGGGTAAAGAGAAACAGACTCACCAAGACCGGGGGTTTGTGGAGTCTTCAGGACTGTGTTGAGAAGCCATTTCCTTCTCTGCATATTTTCTCCTTGTATTTCTGGTGTTGGAATCGTTGAGTGGACTGGACTGCTGGAGAAAGTTTCTGAACTCTCTTTCTCCGTGTGGCTCAAAGGGGTGCATGGGTCTTGCCACAGAGCCCGATTTGGGTGTTAGGATAGAAGCATTTAAAGTTATTCCATCCATTGAGACATTTCATATATATTTTTTTTTCTCTTAGCATCAGATGTGGCATTATAAATTATGCTGTTGGAGAAGAAATGCTGTAATTAAATTTGAGAGGGCACATTTGTTCTTAGTATAATCATTGTTAATATAGTATCTGTGCTGTCTTTGTATTTCCTAGCCTGTTGGTATAATGTTGGTTTTTTTAATTTGAGATTACTGTTTTTTACTGTGCTTTTAAATATGTCTGTACTATCATATAAAATTTTGTTGTATTCTGAATAATACCAGGGCTGTGTAACTTGGATTGTAGTTACTCTGTTTAGCTGATCCTCCAAAATATTATGTGAGATTCAGTGATTGTCTATGGTTAGCTCTGATCTCTTTGGTAAAGAAACAGCCCCCTAATACAGCTAATCTGTTGATAAATGTAGTAGATATAGCATAAGTGTATGTGTGATGTACTCTTACTTAATTTCCTTAATGAGTAGCTGGCTGCTTGCCTTCTTACTGTCCTTTGGCTTTATTGGTATTGGAAAGTGAACTGACACTTTTGTAAGCATCAGGTGTTTGATTTTTAGAATATTTATTTTGTGGGGAAACTTGCAGTCCTTCGGGAGTGGCATTCATTTCCAAAATTACATGTGTATATAAATCCAAAGCAGCCCCTAGCTGGTTGACTACTTTTTTCCTTTACTGTCAGCGTCTTTTGAAACTATTATTAAAACTGATATGGTTTCTTAAATTCTTGTATGTGTTGGTAACTCCAAAATGCTAGGAAAACATCATCTTATGGAAACCCTATCTTTCTTCCTAATAATCTCTGTATATTGGCCATTTGACACCTGACTTTTTAAGTGTCAGGTCCATTTCCTGTTTAAAATGGTTACATGATGATATCCCTCTAAGGAACAGCTTTTGACCACTCAATTCACTTTTATTTTGGAGCTATGATGTTTTCAAGACTGAGGCCCTAGCACTTAAGTTTATGTGTTTATTGTTAAACGTGGGAGTTCTCTTCTAGACTGCATTGGGATTTCCCACATGATTAAATTTTAAACACAGCTGTGCTTTCAGGATTGGGGTCTTAGATGTTTTTTCACCATTGTTTCCATATGGCAATAAGAACTATTATATATATATATAATATATTAAAAACCTATATAACTACATATAATAACCATATCTATAACAGGTTTTATATATATGAAGTTAGTAATATGCATTGGTGCAGGGAGCACAACAAACAATGAGAGATCATTCTTTGGGATTAGAATATGGAGAAATAGACTAATTAGTCCTTTCCTAGAATATATTTGTAACTATGCTTATGTCTTGGGGAGTTACTTAGATGACTTATGGAAGTCTGTAGTATGGATGTTTATACCATTAGAAATCTTACTCTAAAATTAGATATATTTTATACACAACAGGGCTCACCACTTTCCCTTGGAATTTGTGGTTGGAAATGTTTTAAAGGAATACCATGTTAAAAATTTAGAAAGAATTTTATTTTTTACATTTGAATTGGTTTATATATTGCAGAAATATCTGTGTATGTATATTGGAGATCACTTCTTATATAGCTATCTCTCCTCCCCAGTTACGTGGACCTTTCACAAAAGATGATATTTAACAGAAAAAAAAATCTTCTCCAGATATAAGTGATCTCAGGAAGGGAAGTTTTACTTGACAAAAGTTAATTTCAATTCTGCTGTTTAGAAATTGGACATTCTTGGTGCAGTTGAACAGCTTAGGTTGAAGTTTGATCCAAATTCCTCTCCTAGCTCTCCCACACTTCTGATAATCTCATAATAAAATTGACTTAGTGTATTACTGTGAAAGAAAAGGTTTTACATTGCCTGTGACTTGGAAACTCTTAGGTACAGTAAAGAAATAGAACCTTTATCGCTTGTTCAGTTCATCACAGTCCTGGTAACTGTGTATCAAGATCTTGCCATTGGATTAGGGGGAGTTCACTTTCTTTCTTGTCTTTTGTCTGAAAAGGGATGGAGCTTTGGGGGGTTGTTCAAAAGTTTTGGTCTTCATTAACGCAGATCCTGTGCTAAACATTCAGATTTTGAGCAATCTCTGTTAGAGGTGATGTTGCCGTCAGAAAAACTTGTTTGCAACTATGGCACTTGGAACAGATAGGACCAGTTTGTTCAAAGAGTTTAGCTCCTTTGGGTACCAAAATTAAATGGTTAGGTTTTACAATGTGTTCGGATCCTCATAGCAGATGAGCAGATCATTGTTAGTTATAATTTCAAACTTCTATAAAGTGTATGTGTATTATGATCTGCGATTAATCTTCTAGTGTTAAGGAAATGTAGATATTTTACAGACCAAATCAGGTGGTGTGTAGATGGGGGAGAAGAAATTATTCCTATCCCACCCCCTACCCTGGGAAAAGACCATTTTGGATCTGTGAAAATTATTTAGTGCATTAAAATATTTGCTACCAGGGAATGAGTTGTGCACCTATTTGTGGAATCGGGAAGTTGAATTTTTTTGATGTTGCTGAAAATCCTGTTAGTCATATTCTTGAAAACAAGTTTTCCATTTTTGCCAGAAGGTAAAATAACAAGATCAAGACTATATTATTAAACCCTCTTCAAATTTTGGGAGTAACTAAACAGTAACAGTAACAGCTAAACATATTTTACAAGCAGTGTCCACAGAGATAGACACAGAGACACACTTACATGCACAGACACATGCACATTCATAGAATCATAGAATAATTTAGGTTGAAAGGGACCTCCAGAGGTCATCTAGTCCAACCTCCTGCTCAGAACAAGTCTAATTAGATCAGGTTGCTCAGGGCCTTGAACACCTCCAAGGATGGAGATACTACAACCTCTTTGGGCAACCTGTTCCAGTATTTGACCACCTTCATGGTAAAAATCTTTTTTCCTAATTGGAACTTCCCATGTTCCAACTTGTGTCCATTGCCTGTCTTCCTATTGCTGTGCACCTCCAAGAAGAGACTGACTCCATCTTCTCTGTATCCTCCAATCAGGTAGTTGTGGACACACACAGACACTCATGTACACACACAGAGGAGAACACTTGTGCGCACCAACACACAGAGGGAGATGTATACAGACACAGACAGATGGAGGTGCACACACACAGAGGAGGACACTCATGCACATGTACACACGGAGGGAAACGCTCATGTGCTCACACAGGGAGACACTTGTGCACACAAACACAGGGAGAGTTGCACATGCACACAGGAGGTGTAAGTGCATACGGGGAGATACACGCAAACAGAATAACAACTTCAGGCAACTTAAAGAGGCCTCAGGTCTGCAGGCCCTGCTTATTATGGGGGACTTCAACTACCCTAATATTTGTTGGGAAAGCAACGCAGTGGTGAACAAGCATTCTAAGAGATTTCTTGAATGCATTGAGGACAACTTCCTAATGCAATTGCTGGATGTGGCGACTAGGAGTGGTGCTCTTCTGGACCTACTGCTTACAAATAAGGAAGATTTGTTTGGAGATGTGACTGTCAATGGCAGCCCTGGCTGCAGTGACCATAAGATCACAGAGTTTGAGATCCTAAGGGGCATGAGGAAGACAAGTAGCAGAATAAAGACCTTGGACTTCAGAAGAGCTGATTTCAACTTGTTTAGGGAACTGTTATGAGGGAACCCATGGAAGTCTGCTTTGGAGGGCAAAGGAGCTCAGGAGTCCTGGGAGATTTTCAGAGACAGCCTCCTCAAAGCACAAGAGCAGTCCATCCTCCTAAGCAGGAAAAGGAGTAGACACATAACAAGAAACCAGCCTTGTTAAACAGTGAGCTACTGAGAGAGATCAAATGCAAAAAAGGAAGCCTATGAGAGATGGAAAAGGGGACAAACTCCCAAAGAATATAGAAATATTGCTTGGGCATGCAGAGATGCAGTTAGGAAGACAAAAGCTCAGCTGCAGCTCAAACTGGCAAGAGATGTCAAGAATAACAAGAAAGGCTTCTATAGGTATGTTTGTAGCAAGCGAGCATGTATGCATGAATGTTTCTCTCTGCACACATATGTGCATGTCTGTCTCCCTCTCATAAAAAAAGTCTAGGTTGGAAGTGACCTCTGGAGATCATCTGGTCCAACCTTCTGTTAAAAGCAGAGTCTTAGATTAGGTTATCCAGGATCCTGTCAAGCTGTCTTGACTATTTCCAGCTCAGCAGTTTAGCTAGTTTTCTACCCATCTTGTGGTCCATCTATCCAGTCCGTATCTTACCAACTTGCCAACAAGGATGGGGTGGGAGACCATGTCAAACACCTTGCTAAATTTGAGGTAGATGATATCCACTGCTCTCCCCATATCCACTGAGCAAATGCATGTGCAATAGGAGAGGAGGACACTCATGCACATACAAAGGGAGAAACATGCCCTCACACATGCAGAGGCACTTGTGCATGCTCGCTCACAGAGGCTGACACAGGAAGACACCCGTATACAGACACACGCAAAGGGAGACACACATGCGACAGAGAGGGACACAGAGGGAGACACGGACACATGCACAGACACAGATGGAGATGCTCACGCACACAGAGGGACAGATGTGTGCGCACACACAGAGACACTTAGATTCATACAGACATAGAGGGAGACACCCTCCCCCCCCCCCCCCCATGCACGCACAGAGGACACTGATGTATATGGACACAGAGGGAGATGCACACACTCAGAGGGGGAGATGTGCACACACAGAGCATGCACACAGAGTGAGACATGGATGCACACATACGCAGGGAGATGCACATGCAGAAGGAGATGCACACAGACACAGGGAGACAGATACACGCACACAGACAGGAAGACAGGGAGATGTGTGCACACAGAGGGAGGCACGCACATAAACATACAGGGAGACAGTCATGAGTGTATGCACATGGACACAGAGGGAGGTACTTGTGTGCGCACACACATGCACATTGGTAGATACTGATGCATGCTCACACACAGGGAGACATGCACGTGCACACCCTCACAGAAGGAGACACTCAGATGCATACATATACACATACACAGATGCACAGAGGAAGACACACACGTGCGCACACACACAGCTGGAGATGCACACACATATACCATCATCTCTTTCCCTGTCCTGATTTTCCTGTTTGTATCAGTGTACAAACGCTACTGAAAATGCCCTGGATTTGCCTGTATGCAGCTGAAAGGCAATTCAGGCCTAACATCTTGTAGTTTTTATGGTGAGGGTATGTCTGGTAATCCTGTCTCAGTTAAAATGACTGATAACAGACACGATAATGATAACTCAGTGTACAGTATAGCCTCAGTTCAGTGAAATGCAATGACATGCAGCAAAATGTAGCTGTCCTGTGTCTAAAAGCAACAACGCAAACATATTTAACTAAGTGACTTGAATTCAAACTCTTCAGTTGCTCTTTGTAGTTGAATAGATAGTTATATTTCTTTAGCTCAGTCCATGTCCTAACACTTCCCTTCTATGTCTGCATTATTTTTCCATATTGGAAATGATGCTACAACACACATGTTTTCATGCCTATCAAAGTAGCATCACAGACACTCAAAAATGTGTTGTTTGTGCTGTGGGCTATTTCATTCCAGGGTAAAATTACTTAAAATATATTGCCTGCTTCTTTTCTTGTATTCTTCCTGCTTTATGTGGGGGTTGTGCTTTGGGACAGCTGGGGAGACCAAAATTTTATGTCAGAAGTTTTATTTATATGGTGTTAAAAAGAATGATTGCTTTGTCACTGAAAGGAAAGAATAATGCTTTATCAGGGTACTAGTAAGTGTGACTGTGAACATACAAACCCTTGGAAAATCTGAGATAGTTTTTTTAAAAAAAAGCTTTTGCTCTTCTTTTCATGCTGCTTCTACCCCCTTTTCTTCATCCTCAGTGTTACCTTGGTAAAATGAAACCTGCATGCACGTATAATCTTTTTAACCTATGTTGTCCGAGAAAAAGGTTTTAAATCTTTTTCTTTTCCTCAAGATTCTTGCACTTGAAAACCACTCATCAGGTCTTCTTATATGGTATCTGCTTCATATCAGAAGTTCAGATAGAAAGATGTCAGCTAAACATAAAGTTGAAAACCTGAATGAGATGCAAGATGTAGGGGGGGAGCCACAGATCTGAGTCTGGACATCCTGCCCTGTCCCTCAGCAAGGTGGTCATCTGGCAGTAGTTACTGGCAGCAACCATCACAGACCACATGCTGGTCAGAAGCCTGACTGGGGAAGGATTAGGAATGTTTTCAGTGTGACTCTAAGGAGATGATTTGGAATGTCTTACTTGGAAGAGAGGAGAGAAGGATGATGCTGCAAAACCATGGAGGGATGCTCTGACTACACTCCCTCCTCTTCAAACAAGAAAGCAAAATGTCAGGGAGTGTCTTAAAAATTTTGTAGTGAATCTCCCTTCATGTGAACATGCTGATGTTGAGGTGCTACTTTCCTCCCACTTTTGTTTATCTCTTGCTTTTTTCTTTAGATGCCTTTTGGTTGAACTCTCTTATGTTTGTTCTACAGTAGTGGGTTTTTTTCTGTGTGTGTGCGTGTGAAGTGCAGTAAATATCTATTTGGTTGTTAGAGCTCCCTGGTTGTTAGAGCTGCCTGAAGGCTCCTCTGCTACAATCGATCAACTAAGTTTATCCTATGACCAAGGTATATGTGCAGCACAACACAGGCCTGAAGGCCAAGCTGTATGTGCAGCATAGCGCAGCGCAGCACAGCACAACAGAGTCCTGGGCCTCCTCAGGTTAACTATTATGTGGATCACTAACTCCTCAGTGTACAGTGGTCTTCTGGTCAGGATCACTACAGGTGCATTATAACTCCTCATCCAGGTCACTGAGAAAGATATTAAATAAAGATAGGTCCCAGGATAGACCCCTGAGGAACTCTACTTCTAACCAACCTCCAGGTAGAGTATGAACTATTAACCACTACTCTTTGAGCTTGACAATCCAGCAGTTTTCTCACCCATCTAGTAGTCCACTCACCTAGATGGCAACATCCCGACTTTGATAAGTGGATGCTGTGGGAGACCGTGTCAAAAGTCTTGCTAAAGTCAGCGTAGACAACATCCACTGCTCTCCCCTTGACTACAATGCCAGTTATTTCATTATAGAAGGTAATCAGGTTGGTCAAGCATGATTTACCCTTGGTAAATCCATGTTTGCTATTCCTAATCACCTTCTCCTTCGTGTGCTCAGAAATGTGTTCCAAGAGGACTTGCTCCATGATTTTCCCAGGGACTGAAGTAAGACTGGCCAGCCTGTAGTTTTCCAGATAGTTCTTCTTGCCCTTTTTGAAGATGGATGAACATTTACCGTTCTCCAGTTGTCAGGAACCTCCCCTGATCTCCATGACCTTTCAAGGATGATTGAGAACAGTCTCATAATGACATCAGCCAGTTTTCTCAGCACCCCGGATGTATCCCATCGGGTCCCATGGACTTAAATAGACTGAGATTTCTCAAGAGATCCCTGACTTGATGTTCTTCCATTTCTGGCGGTTCCTTTCCTTCCTAAACCCTGCCTCTAGGCATGAAGGCCTGTGCGACATTGTTACTGAAGAAAAGGTAGAAAAAGTATTAAGTACCTCAGCCTTATTTGCATCTGCTGTCACTAAATCACCTGCCCCTTTCAGCAGTGGGTCCACATTTTCCTTTTTCATCTTTTTACTGCTAGTGTAGCAATAGAAACTCTTTCTTTGCCCTTGACATCCCTTGCCAGTTTCAACTCTAGTTGATATTTGCTTTCCAAACACCATCCTTGCAGTGGTGTGGCAATGTCTCTGTATTCCTCCTTTGTAGCTTGTCCTCACTTCCACCTCCTGTATGCTGCCTTTTTGCACTGGAGCTCTGTCATGAGTTCATTGCTTAGGGAAGCCAGTCTTCTGATATGTCTTCTCATTTTCCTGAGTATTGGGAAGTCCTGTTTCTTGTGCTTGGAGGAGGTTGTCCTTAAAGACCTGCCAGCTCTCAAGAGCTCCTTTGCCTTTCAGAGCTGACTCCTACAGGATCTCACCTACCAGTTTCCTGAATAAGCCCAAGTCTGCTCTCTTGAAATGCAAGGTACTCTGCTATTTGCCTTATTCACTCCCCTCAGGATCTTGAGCTCCACTATTCCATGGCCACTACAGTCAAGGCTGCCACTGGTTACCACATCCTCAATTAGTTCTTCCTTGTTCCTGAGGGGCAGATCCAGCTCTGCATCACACCAGTTGGCCCATCCAGCTCCTGTGCTAAAAAGTTATCCCCCCAATGCCCTCCAGAAGCCTCCTGGATTGCTTCTGTCCCACTGTGTTGCCCTTCCAGCAGATGTCAGGAGGGTTAACGTCTCCCATAAGAACCAGGGTCTGTAATCTGGAGACTTCCTCAATTTGTTTAAAAAAGACTTTGTCCACTTCTTCACACTGATCAGGTGGTATGTAACAAACTCCCACCACGATATTACCCTTAAAGACCTCTCCTTTCTTCCTGACCCACAAGCTCTGAGCTAGCCTGTCACTCATTCCATAGAAGAGCTCCATACATTCAAGCTGCTTTTTCACGTAAAGGCCCCCGGCTTTTTGCCTGCCTTTCTTTCCTGAATGGCTTGTATAAAAGCAGCTGTCACCTTCTGCAGCTTTGGGCCCAGGACTTCCTCCTGCCCGGCCGCTGGAACCCAGTCCGATGCACCCGGGGACCCAGGGCTCTCTGGCCCAGGCTGAGGGACGTGGCTGCCACTTTTCCGTTTGCAGGTTCAACCAGTAGCGAAGCTCAACATATGACCCAGAGACACACACGCACACGCGTGTGTGCGCACACACACACAGAGGACACTGACACGGCCAGTTCCACAGACAAGGCACTGCCTTCAACGGCACCTACATAGAGGACTCACATAAAACATAAGTATAGACAGCCAAGTCCCCTTCCTTCTCTTTGGCTGGTAGAGATAGAAGTTCACTAGTGAAAGTGAACACATAACACTCTAGATTCACAAGCACACACACACACACATTCGCAGATCCCTTGAGTACCGGCATGGCCCTTCTGTCTGTCTGATACCAGTGCTGGGATCCCAGGCCCTCTTACCCACTTCACAGGTCCCTTACCCGATGGCTAGTCCAGCTTGATGCTTGCTAGCAAACATGCATGCACTCACATACTTGGCCCACAGTCGCTCCACACTCACGGGTCCCTCTGAATACCAGCACAGACCCTTGCCCACCTGATACCCCTGTCCGGACCCAGGGCCTCATGCTCACCAGCTAGTCCATCTTGAAGTTTGCTAGAGAATTACACACCCCCCCCACACACACACCAGGTTTGGGGAAGCTGAAGACACTTACCCCGCCCCTCCCCCAGTAGCTGGTACCAGGCACACCTGTGGTCCGGCTCCAGTCACCAGCACTTGCCTCACTCACACCAGTCCCTCCCAGTAGCTGTTTTTTGGGACACACACTGTTCCTGCCTCAGTGTCTGGCAGCTGAGACCCTCACCCACTCCAGTCTCCCACTTGCTCCAGCTGCTGATGCCACAGGCCCAGGGGTGCCTACACCCCTGGTCTGACTCCAGTTGCTGGCCCAGTGTCCGCTCATGCCAGTCCCCCCAGTAGCTGGCACTCCAAGAACAAAGTCTGTAGGACCCTCCCTAGATCCAGAGAGCTATGGCCCCTCCAACTACTGATGCTGAGACCCCCACTTGTTCGAGTAGCTGACACCACAGGCCTGGGGCACCTACACCCCTGGTCTGACTCCACTAGCTACAGCAATTCCACTCACACAGGTCTCCCCAGTAGCTGGCACCTAGCCCTTGCAGCATGCATACACACAGGATAGAGAGTGAGATAGTTAAGAAAAGATTTAATAAGAAGATAGGACAGACTGCGGTGATCAGGCACAGGGCTCAGTCAGACAAGTGTACTGACTGGCCCCGTTTTACACGCAACTGGCCCCTTTTATACCCCTTTTTTGTCTAACCTGTCCTGTTTGTTCCTCCCCAGTCCCCCTTTCCCCTGCACGTTCCTTCACGGGTTTGTATAGTTCTACTGATTCCCTTGCTCCTCCCAGGCTGAGTCTCCCCTGGTTTGCAATCTTATCAATTGCAAAGTCCAGGTGGGTCTTCCTGGAAGTGGTGCCTGTAGTTTCTTGATAGCCCGTCAAATAGTGTGACTGGCGAGGTTTGTTTCTTGTCATTGTCTCCATGTTTGTTTTGTCAGGTCTGTGCCTCTGTATGTTTGGTTTTTGTCTTCCCCTTTTCTTATCATCCCAATTTAGGAGATCCTCGATCAGGAAACCTTGCTAGAATAAACATTCTCACACTTTCACATACCCTCATTGATTAGTGCAACTGACCAAGTTTGGTTCTCCTTACTGCCTCCTTTAAGAAGCATGGCCAGCAGGTTGAGGGAGGTAATTCTCCTGCTCTACTCTGCTCTTGTAAGACCCCACCTGGAGTACTGTGTCCAGCTCTGGGGCCACCAGTACAAGACATGGACCTGTTGGAGTGGGTCCAGAGGAGGGCCACAAAAATGATCAGAGGGCTGGAACACCTCTCCTATGAAGAAAGGCTGAGAGAGTTGGGGTTGTCCAGCCTGGAGAAGAGAAGGCTCTGGGGACACCTTATTGCGGCCTTTCAATATATAAAGGGGTCTTATAAGAAAGATGGAGAGAGACTTTTTACCAAGGCCTGTAGTGACAGGACAAGGGGCAACATTTTTTAACTGAAAGAGGATTGGTTTCTATGATCATTTGTTGGTCAGGTTTGTGTCCCTGTGTGTTCTTGTTAATGGCTCCCTCCTTTTCTTATTATCTGTTTTTGTGTCGGAGTGGGAGCCGAACCCAGAGTAACGACGCGATCTCAATATGAGTATGATCGTTCTCTACTTTATTCAAGCACTACAGGGTTTATATAGTCACACGCGGCAGAAGCTGCTACTTGATTGGATAATGGCCTTTGTGCACGAGCCTTAGGCAACAATACGGTTGGTGCTTCTCCTTTGTGCACGCACCTTAGGCAACAATACGGTTGGTGCTTCGCCTTTGTGCACGCGCCTTAGGCAAGCTGTAACGCTGACATTCATTCCTCTTTAGTTGTTTTCCTTCTAGCTAGTCTTATCTGCCAAGGTCAAGTTACTACTGCTAAAGCCTGGATTGCTCAGGCTTAAGTATACGTGTCCTCTTTCGTTTAGCCATTCTTCCACAACTCCCCGTTCTTCTTTTTGAGCAATCCAGGTTTGATGGACCATGCGCATTATGAGGGTTTTAATACACGAAAACATACAGCTAAAGACAATTATTACAATCAGAATCATTACCAAGAGTCTACCTCCTTCAAGGACCAAGGTTTGTAACCAGCCAGTAATTCCCCATCCACTAAGTAATTTGTTTAACCATCCAAGGCCATCACTAACTTGTAACTTGCCTACTTGTTCCTTCATGGTTTGAAGGGTTTTATGAATCGACTCTGAATGATCTGACAGATTCATGCAACACATTCCATCCAGATCTTCACACCCATGACCATGTGCTAGCAATAAAAAAATCTATGGCAGCTCTATTTTGTAGTGTAGCGTGTCTAATACTATCTACATCGGTAAGCAAACCATCCTCTGCTACCAGATGTCGGAGTGGGAGCCGAACCCAGAGTAACGACGCGATCTCAATATGAGTATGATCGTTCTCTACTTTATTCAAGCACTACAGGGTTTATATAGTCACACGCGGCAGAAGCTGCTACTTGATTGGATAATGGCCTTTGTGCACGAGCCTTAGGCAACAATACGGTTGGTGCTTCTCCTTTGTGCACGCACCTTAGGCAACAATACGGTTGGTGCTTCGCCTTTGTGCACGCGCCTTAGGCAAGCTGTAACGCTGACATTCATTCCTCTTTAGTTGTTTTCCTTCTAGCTAGTCTTATCTGCCAAGGTCAAGTTACTACTGCTAAAGCCTGGATTGCTCAGGCTTAAGTATACGTGTCCTCTTTCGTTTAGCCATTCTTCCACATTTTTGCACTGAAAAGGTCCTTGATCAGATACCCTTAAAGAAGCAGACACTCTCCTTTCATATACCCTTACATCCATCTATCCATCACAGAACTCTAGTCATAAGAGCTATCCCACCTGTGGTGGTTTAACCCCAGCCAGCAACTAAGCACCACGCAGCCGCTCACTCACTCCCTCCCCACCCAGTGGGACAGGGGAGAGAATCAGAAAAAAAAAAAGGTAAAACTCGTGGGTCGAGATAAGAAGAGTTTAATAGAACAGAAAGGAAGAAACTAATAATGATAATAATAACAATATTAAAATGACAATAATAATAATAATAGGATTGGAATTGTCCCGATCCAATGTCAGGGAAGGTTTCGATATGATCCCAAGAGCGAGATTAAGACACAAACGAGGTCAAATGGCGTATACCCAAAAGAGTTTTTATTATCAAAAGTAGGAAATAGTAGCGATAGGATAGAATGGAAGCAAAGCCAGAAATCAAGCAAGCAGTCGGGATAGAGTTGCAAGGATAGTCACCACCATGGATCCAGCGGCATCCCGTTGGTCCTCAGTCTTCAATTCTTCGGTGGTGGGTGCACACCACGGCTTGTCTCCACGGTTTTTTATAGGGCATAGTTTGATGATGCATGCACATACATACTGTTCATGCACTGTTCACGCGCTGCAGGTTTCGTCTATCACACAACCTTCGCGTGATCAACACCAGAAACCAGTATCTTATCTCAAAGACTACAGTTTCCATGAGAATGGTAGTCTCCACATTCCTGCATGCTTCGTCGGGCTCTTTCCTCCCCTGGATGCCTCAATGGCCTGGTAATCGTCCTTATGGACAGAGGAGTGTCCTGCTTAAACAGGCCATCCCAGAGACAAATGGCTTGAGATAAATAGTTCACAGTTCAGTCTCTCACATCAAACAATCCTTGAGATGAATGGCTTGAGATGGCAGTCCAGTCTCTCACACCTAACAATCTTTGAGACAAACAGCTCAAGGTAACAATTCAGTCTCTCACAGGAATATAGAAATGATGCACAATGCAATTGCTCACCACCCCGCCGACCGACGCCCAGTTAGTTCCTGAGCAGCCATTCCTCCCAGCCCCACTCCCCACAGTTTATATACTAGACATGACATCACATGGTATGGAATACCCCATTGGCCACTTTGGGTCAGCTGCCCTGGCTGTGTCCCCTCCCAACTTCTTGTGCCCCTCCAGCCTTCTTGCTGGCTGGGCAGGAGAAGCTGAAAAATCCTTGACTTTAGACTAAACATTACTTAGCAACAACTGAAAACATCAGTGTGTTATCAACATTCTTCTCATACCTAGCTCAAAAACATGGCACTATACCAGCTACTAGGAAGACAATTAACTCTATCCCAGCTGAAACCAGGACAGACATCCAGCTATCACGACCTGCAAGGGTACCTGCCCTTGGGTAAATATCACAATAGTGGGTTCATAGTAGGATTCCGTAATACACAAGGACACAAAGGTTTTTGTTTCTTAAATTTCTTTATTACAAATTACTGCAAATTACTACTAGTAAAGCAAATTACCACTAGTAAAGCAAGCATACTTATGATTAATTACTTATATGCATGCCTGTATATATTATTCAAAGCATTACCGGTACAGCACTCACCAAACTGCTCCCAGGAGCAGGGCCAATTGACAACAGACAAAGTCTCACTTCAAAGATTATCCGCGTCATGGAGTCTGGAGTCAGCCAGGCATCCCCAGCGAGGGTCCAGTCTGTCCAGGAGGTTTCATGTAGAGAAGTTCTCACAGGGGGAGCTCTCAGAGAGAAACTCCCTTTGGGCTGCTCCCATCACAGACCACATGCTGGTCAGAAGCCTGACTGGGGAAGGATTAGGAATGTTTTCAGTGTGACTCTAAGGAGATGATTTGGAATGTCTTACTTGGAAGAGAGGAGAGAAGGATGATGCTGCAAAACCATGGAGGGATGCTCTGACTACACTCCCTCCTCTTCAAACAAGAAAGCAAAATGTCAGGGAGTGTCTTAAAAATTTTGTAGTGAATCTCCCTTCATGTGAACATGCTGATGTTGAGGTGCTACTTTCCTCCCACTTTTGTTTATCTCTTGCTTTTTTCTTTAGATGCCTTTTGGTTGAACTCTCTTATGTTTGTTCTACAGTAGTGGTTTTGGGGTTTTTTTTTTTTTTTTTTCTCTGTGTGTGTGTGTGTGTAAAGTGCGGTAAATATCTATTTGGTTGTTAGAGCTCCCTGTCTGTGGAAAACATTTTCTCACTGTTGAGGGGAAAACTATTGGCTGTTTTTCTTGTGCTCTGGCAATCTAAGATACAGCTTTCTTTTAGAAGTTACTTTATTTGACAAGTAATGTAGAAGGAAGAATGAGTACTTTATTTAGGGAAAGAAGTGGGAAGTGGTTTTGAAATTTGGTATTTTCAGGAGGTTTTTGAGTATGTATTGTGTTCTTGTTTTCTCATCTTCTCAAATGCACACACATGCCCCAAATGTTCATTCTTAAAACACTGTCTTCCCCAGACCTTTCTCAGTTGAAGGGATTGATATCATACCTGTTATCACCTAGGTCGCTGTTCCCAGAATCACTGCCATCTTATTTAGGTTGAGCCTCTGCCTCTCAGCTTTCATTCAAGCCCTTGCTAATCATGGTTTGTGTGAAAAGGGAACCTTTATCATCAGTCTATAGGTGATAAAGCATTTCAAGACATTTCACTAATTTCTCTTGTAATGGCTAATCTTCTGCATCCACATAGATAACCTGTGTCCATTGCAGCGTTGTCCAGCACCTGGTAGGGTTTTGTTGGGAATCTTTCCTCTGTACATATAGAGATGATATGATTTGGCTTTCATAGTTTGGAAATTTTTCTTAACAATCAGCCTTCAGTAAAGCATTGCAATATTTCAGACTTCAAAAATGAGCCAGTCCATCACTATGAACTCTCCTGGCCATCTGGACTGTTGTCTGACCCTGGTTATTGTCACTGGACCTGCTCTGCTCTCCTCACCCAGGTAGGCCCTGGCCTGCCTTGCTGTTACCCTTGTCTCCCAGTTTGCCCTCCCTCACAAAGGAGTCACTCTTACTGTTCCCTGAGAATTTCATAGCCTCTCTCAGTTAACAAATGAGAGGGAGCAGAGCTGGTCATGTATGTAAGCTAGTGTGTAATGGCATGATGACATGAATGGGCATTCTTTATCATTGCTAAAGCCCTGCCTACTTTAAAATGAACATTTAGACTACCTACTCATCAAGTGGGGTCACTTTTTAACCTTTAAGAGACTGCCTTAGGTACTGAAACACCTGTCAGGGAGCAGCAAGAGCAGGGCTGTCCCCTCAAGGAAGGCAAGCCAGAAGCTGAGAGCAGCCACAACACAGGCCAAGCAATGACCTCACCAACAGGGCACAGTCCCGCAGCACTAGAGCCAGTGTGGTGACAGCAACAGGTCCTATCAGTAATCCAGAGAGTCAGAGCTGCAGGCTGTGGGACCAGGGGGGGCTGCAGTGATGCAGAAATCCTGGGGTGGCCTTACATAATTTCTCATTCTTAGAGTAGTTAGTGACTATGTTTCCCATCCAATTTCTCCATTTCATCCAGGCGGATCGTGGCTCAGGATCTGTCCATGCCGCCCCCCCCCTTCCCGCACATACCTTTCCATCAATTTCCCTACCCGTTCCAAGCACCCATCTGCTTCCCCCAGAGGGCCTTTTCCCTCTGTAACCAAACCCTCCTTCCCAGACATACTCATTTAGTCTGCTGACTTCAGATCAGGATCCTGCCGACTATGTCAGATGTTAGGCACTGATTAGCAAAATGCCATCCTGACTAGAACAGGCACTGATATGGTGATACCAGGATGCTTGACCCATCCTGTCAGAGTGTTCTCCTGCTAGGTAGGGAAAGCAGCCCCCCCTTCCCTCCCATCCTCCTGACCACAGAAAAAGGTTTGATTTGCATGGCATGGTCAGAACAACAGGCTTTGTTTAATGTCTTGATTTAGGCTGCAGTGATCCAGTGCAGGGCTGTCCGGCAGGTGCCTCCAGACAGCCCTGATCCCATGATTTGCATAAATTACTTCTTTTCCCATGTCTTCACCCTCCTTTTCACTGCCCTCATACTTCTGTTGCAGGAAAAAATCTGGTGAACCCATGTAGTTTAAATCAAATCAGGATCCAAATGGTTTATTGATTTATTAATGACATAATTAGCCAGTAATCAGTGAGCTATACATTCAGGATCTATATCAGGAATTCAGCAGATAAAGCACAATACCACACACTTACAAAATATTAATAAACACTTAAAAAATTTTAAACACCCTTCTATAACTAATCCCAAGAGGTTCTAATCCCCCCCCCCCCCCCCCATTCACACGGTTATATGCACACCCTCTCCTGGGAGTGCAGATACTTCTACTTGCACACACTTCCTGTGGGAGATGTGGCTGATCCAGCTTTATGTGAAGCCATGCTGCTCCCTACATTCCTGGTGAGAGAGCACCCCACGAGGTCACATACACACACCAAAGGTGTGGATCCCTACCTGCTGCATGCACTCTGTACCATCAGTGCACTAGCTAGAATGCAGGCTACTCATAGCGTCCCACAGGGAGGCTGCTCTGTCAGGCCTAGGCAGAGGTCATGATGTCTGCAGGGTGACTTTTGGCAGTGTCAAACCAGGTTTTGATTCCTGCTTTGTTCCCACTGTTACAAATTTTCATGCTTCTTTTATACTTCTTTTCGAGCTGACGCCTTTTTTTCAGAACTCTCTTGCTAATTCACTGGTTATTGCTTAATTTGGCTCATGGTCATCTTAAGCAAACTTCCTCTTCAGCCTCATCAGCTTTTGGGCAAACACTCTCTCAAACAGCTTTGGGTATTATATTCATGCACACTATTTGCACTCGCATTCCTCTCTTATCAGCTGTTGGTATCCAAGCCATTTTGCCAAGAGATGGCCGTGTGGATTCCCCCACTTAATGCCCCTCTCCTCCCATATAAACAATCACCCCTAATCACGTTTTCCCCGTTGGCCCCAGTTTTACTACATCTGTACCCAAATTTGGTATTTCTGATACCAGTTCCAAGGCATTCATGGCCATATATGTTATTACTGATACAGTTACCCAAGCACTGCTGGCCTTGCAAGATTCCACTCCCCAAAAGGCCCCCCCGATGCTCCCCTTAGGTGTCTCCTCCTTAACCCCATATGAAATCCAGCCATCCCTCATGGCGCTGCCTGTAACTTCTCACACTATTATTGACAAGGAGAAGCAAGAGCAGAACTGCTCTATGAGGGGGAAAAAAAAAGAGTTAAAAACAAAGGGCAATTACAGAAAAGGCAGGGGCAATGACCTAACCAACCAGGATACATCCCCACAGTACATGAGGAGGGTGAGCACAGCAGGAGTGGTGATAACAACAGGTTCTATCACAGGCTGGCAGTGGAAGGGGTCTGTGTGATGAGGCTTCAGGAGGGAGACATGAACAACTGGGTGAATCTTCTGGGATCATGGGAGCTCCAGGCAGTAGGTAACTGGGTTGATTTGGTCAGCCATGGTGAAAGGCCCTAAATAACGATGGTCCAGCTTGGCAGATGGTCAGGCAGTCTGGATGTACTTGCTGGAAAGCCAAACCCAGTGACCAATGGAGAAGGCTGTGGCCAGGCAACACCATCTGCCTGCTTGCCTCTTGTAGGCACTTTTGGCTTTGCCCAGCTGGGTTATGAGAAGGATGTGAATTTGCTGGAATTGTACAAGCAGGTCACCAGTTGCAGGTGCATGTGAAGCAGCTGCTGTGGTTGGATGACTCTGGGGGTGGAAATCAAAGTTAGCAAAGAATGGGGTCTGCTCTGCAGATGCAAGGATGTTATCGTTGTAAGCAAACTCTGCCAATGGGAGGAGGGTGACCCAGTCATCTTGGAGAAAATTATTGTAACGCCAGAGATATTGTTCCAGGATCTGATTCACTCTCTCTGTCTGCTCATTGGTCTGGGGGTGGTGAGAGGGCGAGAGGCAAGTTTGTATGGGGAAGAGCCCCACAAGCTCCTTCCAAAATCTGGCTGTAAACTGCTGACCTCCCCCCCTTCCCCCAGTCAGTAATGATGTTGTCTGGGAAAGGCTATGGCATCAGAAAATGTGCTGTAGGAAGTCGGGCAGTCTGTGGGCAGTTTCCTGAGGGGAACAAAGTGAGCCATCTTAGTGAAGAGGTCCACGGTTGCTAGGACAGCTGTGTTGCCCTGTGAGGGGGACAGGTCTACTATGAAGTCCATGGACACCAACTGCCAAGGCTGGTCAGGAGTGGGGAGGGTCTGCAAGAGACCCTGTGGTCTTTGCAGAGGCCTTTTGGTATGAACGCAGGTGTTCACGAGGATGGCTGTGATGCCCTGCAAGGGGGGGGAGGGGCAGGTCTACTATGAAGTCCATGGACTGTGGCCCATACTGTGGGCCACCAGTAGGTCCAGGTAATCAGGTGTTGTATCTTCCATCAGCCCACGCATCTGGCTGCAGGTACATGGCGGCATTGATGGAGGACCTCTGCTTGCAGCAGTCTCTGAAAGATGTACAGCTTCTTCCCCCAATACAGGCAGCTGTCCTGTTTTTGCAGGCCAAGTTAGGCTGTGCCAGCACAATGCTTTGCTAGAAGTGTGCCATTTGCAGTGGTTTCTCTAACTACTGCAGTGAGCTCATCCTCTGCTGCAGTGGTGACGAAGTGTCTGAGTCCCCCTTCCATGACAAGGCATCGGCCTTGCCATTCTGCTGCCCTGGACGTTGGGTGAAAATGAAGTGAAAGTGCAAAAAGAAAGAGGCCTAGAGGGCAAGGCTGGGAGAGAGACATGTCATCCCTCAGTAGTATTCCAGGCTATGGTGGTTGGTCAGCAACACTGTTGGGTCTTTTGCCCCCTTGAGGAGGTGAAAGGCAGCTTTGATTGCCAGGAGCAACTTGTCCCAGATGTTGTAATTTGTCTCAGTGGGAGCGGGCTGCTGAGAGAAAAAGGCACAGGGGTGGAGCTCCTGCTTAGGGCTGACCTTCTGAGAGAGGATGACCCCTATGGCTCCTCCGTCTAAGGCATCCACTTCTACAATGAAAGGCTGTCTGGGTAGTCTAGGAATGGGGCTGTAGTGAATGCCCATTTCAGTTTCTTAAAGGAGCATTTCTTGAGTTTGGCATAGAGATGCTTCTGTCGCAAGTCACGCGAGACTTCCTGCATGTAGTCTACGTGAGCCTCTTGAGCGGTTGAAAAAGTCAAGATGTCATCCAGGTATGCCACGACAGAGTTATCAAGCAAGTCCCTCAGGACATCATTTATAAAATGTTGGAAGGTGGTTGGAACATTGCAGAGACCAAATGGCATCACAAGATACTCGTAGTGGCTGTACCTGGCGTGGAAAGCAGTTTTCCACTTGTCCCCCTGCTGGATTTCGAGCAAGTTGTAGGACCCTCTCAGGTCCAGCTTTGTGAACCAGCGAGCCTCCTGCAGACGGACCAAGAGCTTCAGGATGAGAGGAAGAGGGTGACGTTTTTTAACCATTGTATCATTCAACCCCCTGTATTCTATGCAGGGGCAGAAACCTCCATCATTCTTTTTTGCTGAAAAATATGGGGGCCCTGGTGGGGGAGATGGAGGGAACAGATGAACCTGCATGCCAGATTGTCCTCAAGAGCTGCTAATTCCAGGCATAGATGCATCTGAAAGGCTCCTCCTTTCCTAGGATCGGGTCAATGGGACAGTCATACGGGCAATAGGGCAGTAGTGTTTCCACCCCCTTCTTCTCAAAGACATCTGCAAAGTCACTGTACTCCTCTAGGAACATTGTTGGGAGCGAGGGATCCAGTGACTGAGGCAGAGGTATGTTCAACCTGGACAACTGCTCACAGGATGTAGAGCCAGGAACATGGGAGTCTCTGGGTCAAGTCACAGAGGGTGCTGTGGTGGGGGAGACAGCCCCAAGAGGATCCCAGGGCCAGATCTTGTCCTCAGGCTCTGAATATCCCCTTTCCACAGGAAAGCCCAAGAAGACCAATTGTCAGTTAACGATAGGTTCTGCTTCCATAACCAGAGCAGCCTGAGGATGACTAGAAAGAGGGGTGTGTGCAGTATGAGGAAGGGCAAAATCTCAGTGTCCAGGTGCCATGGTTACCCAAAGGGGAAAAGTCTCATGAGTGATGACCCCCCCAATCTCGGGTTCTCCTCCCATCTTATAGCAATGACTGTGCTTGGGGTGGGTCAGGGCTGGGCACTCTTTTCAGACTCAGAGGCCATAAACCAACGGGAGGTCCTGAGTCTACCAGAGCAGTAGTTTAGATGGCATGCCCACCTGGGAGGGTGATGATCCTGGACTCACAATACCCCTCACCTTGTGCAGATGCCCCTGACCGCTCTCCCTTCACAGTGGTTAGGGTAGAGGATTTGTTGGGGCAAGTGGCAACACAATGGCCTTTCTCACCACAGTAGAAACATACCCTTTCCTTCCACCTGCATTCTCACTCTTGAGGCGAGGTTAGGTTTTGCCTATCTCTATGGTCTCCTCCTCTGGGGATAGTAAGGGAGGTGGAGCAAAATGTGGAGGTATGCTCTCTCTGATGTGTTATCAGGCACTTCTCCAGAGTGATAGCCAGGTCTGACAGCTGCCCCAGGCTCTGGGGTGGGTCAGCCCTGGCCAGCTCATCTTTGAGAGCCTCAGTCAGCCCTGATCTGTAACAGGCCATAAGGGCTTGGTTCCTCCCACCCGGTTTCCATGGCCAACTACATGAATTATTGAATTGAATTGAATTGAATTGGTGTAGTTAGTGCCTGACTGACTCCCTTGCCAGAGCTCCAGCAAGGCAGCCTCAGCTGCATGATTACAGTCTCCCCCAAAACTGTTCCAGAGCAATGAATAAATAATCAGGGTCCTGGAGCACTGTGTCATTGCACTCCATATAGGGGGTGACACGGTCTAGGGCCATCCCTGAGAGCCAGGATATTATTAATGCTGTGTGGCTAATTTCTGTTGGATAAGCAGTACAGATTAGCTGTATCTCACTAATAAATCCCCATACCCTCACCTGATGCCTACTGAAGGGTTTGGGGAGGTGGGGGGCAGGGGCAGGCTGTGACCTGCCTCTGCATGCTGATTACAGCTTCCTGAAGGGTTTGGAGGTCAGCCTGGAGCTGTGGGGGAGCCATGGGGGCAAGTCCCTGTCCAGCCTGAGAGCCAGACTCCGTGGCACTCAGCTCAGGGCTCAACAAGGCCTGAGCTAACTGTCAAGGAGCAGCAAGAGGAGAACTGCTCCATGAGGGAAGGTGAGCTGAGAACCAAGGTGTGACCGATCAACAAACCCCTACAATGGAAGAAGGCTCAGAGAAGATAGGCAAGGGTGATGTGCTCATGAAGCTCAGAAAAGAATGTAGGAAGTGACCACACCTATCGTAAAGGAAGCTGAACTTAACACAAAAGGGGACTGTTTTAGATAAACAGCTGTATCGGTTGAGCGGGTCAACTGGTTATGTAAATGGCCTTCCCTAAAATAATCACTAGAGAGTATTGTCTTCCTAAGCCAGACAGACCAACATGGGGGAAGTGTATGTGTGGCTCAGCCCAACATAGAACATAAAAACTGGACAACCAGCAAGGTGAACTTTGAAGAGAGCAACAGGCTTGAGCTGGCTTCAACCCACGTATTCCTTCCTGGCAATTGGGGATGCTCAGTGTCGTGATGGTGAGCATGTAGATATTGGTAACGGGAATCATGTTTGTATTGTGATCCAACTATATGTTGCAATTGCTATAGTGTGTTTGTGTTGTGATTTCAGTAGGTTGCTGTATCACTCTGCTAAATCAAAAATCCCATGTAACGTCAAATACCTACAAATAAGTAAATCTGATATTAAACATTAAACCCTCCTCATGTGGAATAACTAAAAGAACCTGGTCAGAGAGTATTGGACTCTGACACAAGGGCAACCACAGCACAGGCAGGGGCAGTGCCCTAACCAAAAAGGGCACACCACCACAGTATGAGCAGGGTGAGCAGAGCAGGGGTGGTGACAGCAGCAGGTTCCATCAACAGTCCAACAATCATCAGACACAGGTGAGGTAACAAGTCAGGTCTGAGGTCAATCTGGGAAGTCCAATCAACATGTCAGGAGTGACAAGGGACAGGACTGGAGACAAGTATACCAACAACATAGCTCAAGCAAGGACATGTAGTCTGGGCCTGAGCTTAAATGGAGCTCCTGGACCAGTGAGCAGAGGGTATGTGCGTGGGAGTCCCAGGTAAGGTTGGTCAGGGCAATGAAGGCCTGTTATTGCACTCAGCGCTTTGACAGTTATCTGTCACGTCCGGCAATTTCTCATGTCATGGCCAGTAGTTTTCCACGTCTTGTTCAGTTAGATTAACCTCAGGCCAGGGACTAGTCAGTGGTGTAGTCATTTGCCTGCAGCCCTAACACTGAGCTAGCCATCTTGGAGAGGAATGGGCTGCTCCACAGGGTGAGCCATCTAATCTACCTTAGATAATCATCTTATGTCATGCATCACCATCTGGGGGTGCTGTGACTTAGAAAAGGAGCTTGGGGTGACTAGATGTCCCACATTTTATTGTGTAAATAGGACAGGTGATTCCTACCCTGTACACCCACTGAATTTCAACGGCTCTCCAACTGTAATGTGGAGATAACGAACCGCAGGATATTGACATGCTCACTCTTTCCATGCACAGCACCAAGCACAACAAAACAGAAGAAACAACCAAGCACATTTTCATCAAAAAAGCTTTTTTTCTGTCTTTTTTGATGCAAAGTCAATTATTTTTCCACAGAGGAAAATTTTCAGACTGCTAAGCATATTTTTGATGACTACATAAATTGAGTAGAATTATGATAGAACAAGTCAGAATTAAAAAGAAAATCCTTGAAAATGCTCAAAGCTTTTGAGTTCCATGGGTTTTGAAATGGAAGGGTGTCACTGTAGAGACGGACAAAGCGACACGCACACACCTCAAGATGATCAAGCAGTTGTTCTATTTTTATTACAAGCGTGCTCTTTTTATATATTTCTAAAGGCAGCGTGCTACAGCATAATTGGTTAAAAAGTTGTTTTTAACATTCTCATTGGGTGACTTTTTATAAGTTCGTTATCACAACTGCAACTGGTCAACACATTCCTTAAACTTAGTTTCCCAGGCATGCTTCTCGTTCTTTCTCGTTCTCTCAAGGATACACCGGAATGTCAAGGCCAGACCTGTGTTCTTCCATCTGGTTGTTATCAGACCAGCTGCCTACCCCAACAGAAGGGTTTTTTGTTTTATAAATAAAAGTGATTACAAAATTAATTACAAAAATTGCTTTTTACATTTTTTCCCCTCTTCCGGTCTCCCTTTTTCCCTTTCCCCATTTATTCCACTGATTGAAAACATAATAACAGCCATACTGGGTCAGACCTATGTTAAAGGATTTTTAGTCATGGGTTTCTCTAGGTTTGCTTTATTCACAACTCAGAGTTGGGCCACCACCGCAGTGAATGGCACACTTCCAAAAGTTTCCAAATCTTATATACCCTTTTACCACCCATTGTCCCAGTCCAAAGTCTCTGTAATTTTCCAGCCGATTTTCTGTTCTCATATCGTTATCATTCATCATCTTATCTCATCCATTCTCCATTCTCATGTCTCGGTTCTTCTGAAGTTGGTGGTCATAGGCAGAAGGCCTTCGGTCACCATAATCATTTATCTTCTTACCTTACTCCCATGTCTTAGGTCTAAGATGTATGATCCTTCCTCTGTTGATTCAGCTTGACTGGATTTTAAGCCAGCCACGAAGAGGGAGACACATAGAACAATTAAGCAGCTCATACATATTGTTTTATAAGCACCTGCATTCTATTAATCATATCTAAAACAATTTCTAATCATTAGTTATATGTCTAATATGAATAGTCTTAAAACAATGAGGCTTAAGGCCTAGTTCCTTTTACAACCTAAGGTCCACCTAGTATCCTTTGACTGACAGTGGCCAGAAGTGCATGTCAAAAGAAGGGGATAAGAAAAGAGAAAGCGTATATGATGCTTTCTCAAGGGCTCTCTCAGCCTCTGACCATTTGCGAGAGCTGGGTTTATTTTCTATTCTTCTTTTGTCACTCAGTGATGGTTCCAAAACTGAGGAAGACTTTTAAGAGTGCCACATTGGAAAAAGGAAAAAATATCACTTGAGAAACTTTTGTCGTTGTCTCCCCCCTCTCCCCGAAAAAAGCGAGAGAGAGGGGACAAAAAAAAGAAACCTCCCAAAAGATTGCCTGTTCTGTTGTGTTTCGTGGCAACCTGGATGCCAGCAGTGGGGTATGAGGGGAAAGAAGAAAACATGGAATATTTTTTTACAGGGGTTGTCTTTACCTCTAACATTTTGACCAGTTCTAATAAAACTAAGAGGATAAAAGGCCTTTGCGGCGGTCAGGGTAGGAGGTTTGTTGGGGTAAATGACAACACGGTGGCCTTTTTCACCACAGTAAAAGCATACCCCTTCCCTCCATCTGTGTTCTTACTCTTGGGATGAGGGGTGTGGCTGGATGACACCTACTTCCATGGGCTCATCCTCTGGCAGGGTGTCATGGGTGAGACAGAGTAAAAGAGAACCCATAGTGGATCTGGATACTGGGGTGTCGTGGTTTCAGCTCAGCCGGTAACAAAGGACCACGCAGCCGCTCGCTCACTCCTCCCGACCCCCTCTGGTGGGATGGGGAGGAGAATCAGAGGGGAGAAAAGAAAAAAAACCGGGACCTCGAGGGTTGAGATAAGGGCAGTTTACTGGGACTACACAAAAAGAGAGGTTACAACAACAACAACAGTTCTAACAAAAGAATATACAAAAGGAGTGATGCACAGTGCAACTGCTCACCACCCGGAACCCGACGCTCCACCACTTCCCCCACCGAAAGTCGAGAGAACTCCCACCAGCCTGCTCCCCATTTATATACTGAGCATTGTCGTGGTTTAACCCCAGCCAGCAACTAAGCACCACGCAGCCACTCACCCACTCCCCCCCACCCAGTGGGATGGGGGAGAAAATCAGGAAAAGAAGTAAAATTCGTGGGTTGAGATAGGAACGGTTTAATAGAACAGAAAAGAAGAAACTAATAATGACAATGATAACACTAATAAAATGACAACAGTAATGATAAAAGGATTGGAATGTACAAATGATGCACAGTGCAATTGCTCACCACCCGCCGATCGACACCCCGTTCGTCCCCGAGCTGCGGTAACCCCCGCCCCCACTCTCCCCAGTTTATGTGACGTCCCATGGTATGGAATACCCCGTTGGCCACTTTGGGTCAGCTGCCCCGGCTGTGTCCTGTGCCACCTTCTTGTGCCCCTCCAGCTTTCTCACTGGCTGGGCTTGAGAAGCTGAAAAGTCCTTGAATTTAGACTAAACATTACTTAGCAACAACTGAAAACATCAGTGTGTTATCAACATTCTTCTCATACTGAACTCAAAACATAGCACTGTACCAGCTACTAGGAAGACAATTAACTCTATCCCAGCTGAAACCAGGACAGCATCCACCCCTTATTCTATACCATTGACGTCATGCTCAGTTCCCATACCTTTAGTTACATCCTGGTCAATCATCATCACCTTTCCGTCTCTTTGGGACATATGAACAGTGATATATATATATATACATGTATATGTGTATACACACACAGAGATATCATTCCTTTAGTTTATGGGTCATGTTCATAAAATGTTCATTGAGTTCATTTAGGTCCTGGCTCTGGGCTCCATCTGTCATACCGGTCTTTCTGGGCAGGAGGGATGGTGCGAAGTCCTCTCAGTCGGTAGAGCAGGATTGGGCTTCAGTGCGGTGTGACGAGCAGGTGACATTGGATGCGGCAGGAGGATGGTGTGCACTGTTGGATTGTTGCATGCTGGAGTCAGTTCTGGTTCTATCACTACTGCACTTCGCTCAGTTTTATCACAGTTCATTCTTGCTTGATCTAAGTGATGCTTACTATAGTACTATGGATATAGCATATAACAATTATAGTAATGATAACATACAGTAGCAGGGTTATATAGCAACTAATATCATACAGTTTAATTCTGGCTATTCTCACCTAAAATCAAATCCCCTTGAGGCACACATCGGACTTCTCCATCTTTTCGCATCACCCACAAAGTGCACCCAGGCCCTTGAGCAAAAGCAATCCCACAAATGGGTTTACCTTTGCCTGAGGCAGGAGTAACCCAGACTGTCTTCCCTAAAATATTTTTGATGTGCACTACAGGGACTTTATCCCCTTCTACAGTATGTAAAAATTCTGACTGGGCAGGGCCACCCCGATTGGCAGATCCTCTGGTGTTGACTAACCAGGTGGCTTTTGCTAAATGTGTATCCCAATGTTTGAAAGTTCCACCCCCCATTGCTCTCAATGTAGTCTTTAACAGTCCATTGTATTGCTCAATTTTCCCAGAGGCTGGTGCATGATAGGGGATATGATACACCCACTCAATGCCATGCTCTTTGGCCCAGGTGTCTATGAGGTTGTTTCGGAAATGAGTCCCATTGTCTGACTCAATTCTTTCTGGGGTGCCATGTCGCCACAAGACCTGCTTTTCAAGGCCCAGGATAGTGTTCCGGGCGGTGGCATGGGGCACAGAATATGTTTCCAGCCATCCGGTGGTTGCTTCCACCATTGTAAGCACATAGCGCTTGCCTTGGCGAGTTTGTGGGAGTGTGATATAGTCAATCTGCCAGGCTTCCCCATATTTATATTTCAGCCATCGCCCTCCATACCACAGGGGCTTTAACCGTTTGGCTTGCTTAATTGCAGCACATGTTTCACATTCATGGATAACCTGTGCGATAGCGTCCATGGTCAAGTCCACCCCTCGATCACGAGCCCATCTATATGTTGCATCTCTTCCCTGATGGCCTGAAGTATCATGGGCCCACTGAGCCATAAATAGCTCACCCTTATGTTGCCAGTCCAGATCCACCTGAGACACTTCAATCTTGGCAGCCTGATCTGCCTGCTGGTTGTTTTGATGTTCTTCAGTGGCCCAAATCTTGGGTACATGAGCATCTACGTGACGTACTTTTACAACCAGATTCTCTAGCCGGGACGCAATATCTTGCCAGAGTGCAGCAGCCCAAATGGGTTTACCTCTGCGCTGCCAGTTGCTCTGCTTCCATTGCTGCAGCCACCCCCACAGGGCATTTGCCACCATCCATGAGTCAGTATAGAGATAGAGCCCTGGCCACTTCTCTCTTTCAGCAATGTCTAACACTAGCTGGATGGCTTTCACCTCTGCAAACTGACTCGATTCACCTTCTCCTTCTGCAGTTTCTGTGACTTGTCATATAGAACTCCATACAGCAGCCTTCCACCTCCGATGCTTTCCCACAATACGGCAGGATCCATCAGTGAACAGGGCATATTGCCTCTCATTTTCTGGCAGTTTATTATACAGTGGGGCCTCTTCAGCACGTATCACCTCCTCCTCTGGCGACATTCCAAAATCTTTGCCTTCTGGCCAGTCCGTGATCACTTCCAAAATTCCGGGGCGACTGGGGTTTCCGATGCGAGCTCGTTGTGTGATCAGTGCGACCCACTTACTCCATGTGGCATCAGTTGCATGATGTGTAGAGGAGACCCTCCCTTTGAACATCCAGCCCAGCACTGGCAGTCAGGGTGCTAAGAGGAGCTGTGTTTCAGTACCAACCACTTCTGAGGCAGCTCGAACTCCTTCATATGCTGCCAATATCTCTTTCTCAGTTGGAGTATAGCGGGCTTCGGATCCTCTGTATCCCCGACTCCAAAACCCCAGGGGTCAGCCTCAGGTCTCCCCAGGTGCTTTCTGCCAGAGGCTCCAGGTAGGGCCATTCTCCCCGGCTGCAGTATAAAGCACATTTTTAACATCTTGTCCTGCCCGGACTGGTCCAAGGGCTACTGCATGGACAATCTCCCGCTTAATTTGTTCAAAGGCTTGTTGTTGCTCAGGGCCCAATTTAAAATCATTCTTCTTCCGTGTCACTTGATAGAGAGGGCTTACAATCAGACTGTAATTTGGAATATGCATTCTCCAGAAACCCACGACACCTAAGAAGGCCTGTGTTTCCTTTTTATTAGTCGGTGGGGACATAGCTGCTATTTTGTTGATCAAATCCATCGGGATCTGATGACATCCATCTTGCCATTTTATTCCTAAAAACTGGATCTCCTGTGCAGGTCCCTTGACTTTACTTTCTTTTATGGCGAAACCGGCTTTCAGAAGGATTTGGATTATTTTCTTCCCTTTTTCAAAGACTTCTTCTGCCGTGTTGCCCCATACGATGATGTCATCAATGTACTGCAGGTGTTCCGGAGCTTCACCTTTTTCCAGTGCAGTCTGGATCAGTCCATGGCAAATGGTGGGGCTGTGTTTCCACCCCTGGGGCAATCGATTCCAAGTGTACTGGACACCCCTCCAAGTGAAGGCAAATTGTGGACGACACTCTGCTGCCAGAGGGATTGAGAAAAACGCATTAGCAATGTCAATTGTGGCATACCACTTGGCTGCCTTTGACTCTAGTTCGTATTGAAGTTCTAGCATACCTGGAACAGCAGCACTCAGTGGTGGCGTAACTTCATTCAGGCCACGATAGTCTACTGTTAGTCTCCACTCCCCATTAGACTTTTGCACTGGCCATATGGGAATATTAAAGGGTGAGCGAGTTTTGCTGATCACTCCTTGGCTCTCCAGTTGGCGAATCAGCTTGTGGATGGGAATCAGAGAGTCTCGGTTGGTGCGATATGGCCGCCGGTGCACCGTCGTGGTAGCAATTGGCAGTTGTTGTTCTTCAACCCTCAGCAACCCCACAATCGAAGGGTCTTGAGAGAGACCAGGCAGGGTAGACAGCTGTTCAATGCCCTCTGTCTCCAAGGCAGCTATACCAAAAGCCCATCGATACCCCTTTGGGTCCTTAAAATACCCTCTCCTGAGATAGACAGTCTATGCCAAGGATACACGGAGCCTCTGGACCAGTCACAATGGGGTGTTTCTGCCATTCATTCCCAGTTAGGCTTACTTCAGCTTCCAATACAGTTAACTCTTGGGATCCCCCTGTCACACCAGAAATACAAATGGGTTCTGCCCCTTTATAACTTGATGGCATTAGAGTACACTGTGCGCCGGTGTCTACTAGAGCCTTATACTCCTGTGGGTCTAACGTGCCAGGCCATCGAATCCACACAGTCCAATAGACCCGGTTATCCCTTTCCTCCAATTGGCTGGAGGCAGGGCCCCTGTAATTCTGGTCAGAGTATCCAGTACTCACTTCTCGTAAAATTGGCTCAGGAGTCCCTTCAAGAGGATCAGAAATAAGATCAGCCCTTCTACTCTGTTTGGAAACTGGAGCAGCATTTTTCCTGGGAGAATCCCCTTTTGTGGTGGTTTTTTCCTCGCAACTCACGTACCCGTGCATTTAGGACTGAGGTAGGTTTTCCATCCCATTTCCTCATGTCCTCTCCATGATCACATAGATAAAACCACAGGGTACCTCGCGGTGTGTACCTTCTATATTCTCTCTCTTGGGCAGAGGAACGCTCACTCCTAATAGCTGAGACATTGGTCCTTACAGGTGGGGAGTAGGACATATCCTCTTTGAATTGCTGGAAATCCTCAGTCAGCTTCTCCACAGCCGAAATGCAGGCTTGTAGGGAGGAGGAGAGATTTTCTTCGTATTGCCGGAGTTGGCGAGCCACTTCATCCACTGTCGGTGCCTCTTCGTCTTTCCAGGTCATTATTGCCAGTGAGTTGGCATAGGATGATGGTGCGCTCTGTACAAACTTCCGCCACATGGTTTGTGTGCATGGGGCTTCATCTGGATCTTTGGGTAATTGTGGGTTGTCTGGGTCATAATGAATCGTCTCTAGCACGGCTAATTCCCTCAGCTATTGG
This sequence comes from Gypaetus barbatus, assembly GCA_028022735.1. Taxonomy (NCBI): domain Eukaryota; kingdom Metazoa; phylum Chordata; class Aves; order Accipitriformes; family Accipitridae; genus Gypaetus; species Gypaetus barbatus. The sequence continues at coordinate 36,865,248 of CM051561.1, read as the reverse complement.
ATACCTCTTTCCATGGTGGTCCACTTGCTTGATTGACATATAACATCTTCCTTAAAGGGGTACCTTTCCTTCACACTTGACAGGAGTCACCTCCAGAGGCTGATGGCTTGTGTCCCTTTTCCAATTGCCTTGTCAATGCCACCTTCCCTGGCAAGCGATCCCAGCTGCTTGGCTTCCCTACCTTCTAATTCCAAGCTATTAGCGCCATTGTCCCAGCATCGGAGGAGCCAGGTGATAATATGCTCACCTATACGGCAGCCGAAATCTTTTCGCATATCCCACAGCTCACTCAAGGATAGGGACCGGGTTATTACCTCTGGTTCTGCCTCTTCCTCCTGTTCCCGTGATGACCCTGGTTCACCTTCATCCTTCGCTAAGCGAGCTGATTTTTTTGTATATTTCTTCTTCTGTACAGGGGCAACTGATACTGGTGCAGGTTGGTCCGCTGGTTCAGTTGCAGTACCGCTTGCCGGGTTTTGGATAACCGCAGTGTCTGTCGCCAAGGTTTGGGTAGCTGCTGTGCTCATTGCTGGGGCTGGAGGGGCTGCAGTGCCCATCGCTGAAGTTTGGGTAGCCGCAGTGCTCATCGTTTTGTTGTTAGGTCCAGAGACCTTCTCTTCCCCTTGAGTGGTGTTGAACAAGGCTCGATAGGCATGGGCGAGGCCCCCAGCACGTTGCAGTGATTTGTATCTCTCTGGAGCTGCCGGGGTGACAGCACACCTTTTCCAAATATTTTACTAGTTCTTCTGGATTCTGCACTTGTTCATGGGTGAATTTCCAAAACATTGGAGGTGCCCACTTTTCTAGGTACTTGCCCATACTACCCCACACACCCTGCCACTCATAATTATCCAACCTCAGGGCAGATCTCTGGGTGATCTTCTTAAACAGTTGTTTAACCTTAAACAAGAGCTGAACCACATTCAGGAGCATGCTAATTCCCAGCAATAGGCCTAGGACCGTGCTGGTCTCAACATCCCAAGAGGATTCAAATTTTCCAAAATTCTCAAACACCAGTGTAACTGGACTGAAGGAGAAAGGAGAGGGGAAGAAAGGTACCCCACTCATAGACTGGTTTTCCAAGGAGGAGAGGTAAATGGTGTAATTATTAATAGTTTCCCACAGATGGCTCTTGGAGTATAAAGGTGACCATGCTGAGTGCAAATACCGGATTAATCCCCCAACTGATGACTATCATATCATAAACCAGTGTTATACAATACATCAAAACGAAAACCTTAATCCACCTCCCACGGAAGATAAGTAGCAGAAGAGGGACTACATACAACAAGCGAGGTGATATATAACAGAACTTTAAAAACCAGAGCAACAACTCTAAGAACACATAAATCAACATAATGACCAGCGACTATTAGACCAATATAATGAACGCTTATAACAAATTTGTTTTAACAAGCTCTGACCAGGTTTGTCGTTATCTCAACCCTTCGTGCCCCACGTTGGGCGCCAAAAAGGACTGTCGTGGTTTAACCCCAGCCAGCAACTAAGCACCACGCAGCCGCTCACCCACTCCCCCCCCACCCAGTGGGATGGGGGAGAAAATCGGGAAAAGAAGTAAAATTCATGGGTTGAGATAAGAACGGTTTAATAGAACAGAAAAGAAGAAACTAATAATGACAATGATAACACTAATAAAATGACAACAGTAATGATAAAAGGATTGGAATGTACAAATGATGCGCAGTGCAATAGCTCACCACCCCGCCGATCGACACCCCGTTCGTCCCCGAGCGGCGATAACCCCCGCCCCCACTCTCCCCAGTTTATGTGACGTCCCATGGTATGGAATACCCCATTGGCCACTTTGGGTCAGCTGCCCCGGCTGTGTCCCGTGCCAGCTTCTTGTGCCCCTCCAGCTTTCTCCCTGGCTGGGCTTGAGCAGCTGAAAAGTCCTTGACTTTAGACTAAACATTACTTAGCAACAACTGAAAACATCAGTGTGTTATCAACATTCTTCTCATACTGAACTCAAAACATAGCACTGTACCAGCTACTAGGAAGACAATTAACTCTATCCCAGCTGAAACCAGGACAGCATGATGTCACATGGTATGGAATAGCTCCTTGGCTAGTTCAGGTCAGCTGTCCTGGCTGTGCCCCCCCTCACCTCCCAGGTTCCTGTAAAAATTAAATCTATCCCAGCTGAACCCAGGACATTATCCACCCCTTATTCTATACCATCTACATCATGCCCAGATCTTACATTTTCCAATTAACCACTACCACTTTCCTTGTCTTGTATACATATATATATGTATATGTATATGGACACCCCCCCCCACACACACACACACAAATAGTATTCCCTTAGTCGATGGGCTATTCCTTCAATGTGTCCATCAATTTTATTTAGTCCATGACTTTGGGGCTCCATCTGTTGCAACAGTCCTTCAGGATAGGAGAGATGGTGTGAGGTGTTGGATTGTTGCATGCTGCCTCTGGAGCTTGCGGCTGGTACATTCGGTGCAACCCACGCCCTTGGTCTGCAGGTCGAAGATGTTGATCTTGAGGAAATCGCTGGGCACCAGTTCAAGTTCTATCACTGTTGCACTTGGCTCGGTTTCAAACTCCATCCTTCAGTCATTTGGGTAATTCTTACTGTAATACCCTTGATATGGCATATAGACACTATAGATACAATGACATACATTGGCAGGTTATTTAGCAGTTAACATCATACAGCCTAATTCACTGGCTATTCTCTCCCAAAATCAAATCTCCTTGAGGTACACATCGAACTTCCCCATCCTTCTGCATCACCCACCAGGTATACCCAGGTCCTTGAGCAAAAGCAATCCCTTGGATGGGTTTGTCTCTGCTTGAGGCAGGACTAACCCAGACTGTCTTTCCTAACATACTCTTCATGCGCACTACAGGGACTTTATCTCCTTCTACAGTATGTGGAAGTCTTGGTTGGGCGGGACCAGCCCGATTGGCAGATCCTCTGGTGTTGACTAACCAGGTGGCTTTTGTTAAATGTGTATCCCAATGTTTGAAAGTTCCACCCCCCATTGCTCTCAATGTAGTTTTCAGCAGTCCATTGTATCGTTCGATTTTTCCAGAGGCCGGTGCTTGATAGGGGATGTGATATACCCACTCAATGCCATGCTCTTTGGCCCAGGTGTCTATGAGGTTGTTTCAGAAGTGAGTCCCATTGTCTGACTCAATTCTTTCTGGGGTGCCGTGTCACCATAAAACTTTCTCTTCAAGGCCCAGGATAGTGTTCTGGGCAGTGGTGTGGGACACAGGATATGTTTCCAGCCATCCAGTGGTTGCTTCCACCATTGTAAGCACATGGCACTTGCCTTGGCAGGTTCGTGGGAGTGTGATATAGTCAATCTGCCAGGCCTCCCCATGTTTATATTTCAGCCATCGCCCTCCATACCACAGGGGTTTTAGCCGCTTGGCTTGCTTAATTGCAGCACATGTTTCACATTCAAGGATAACCTGTGCGATAGTGTCCATGGTCAAGTCCACCCCTCGATCGCGAGCCCATCTATATGTTGCATCTCTTCCCTGATGGCCTGAAGTATCATGGGCCCACTGAGCCATAAATAGCTCACCCCTATGTTGCCAGTCCAGGTCCACCTGACCCACTTCAATCTTGGCAGCCTGATCTGCCTGCTGGTTGTTTTGATGTTCTTCAGTAGCCCGACTCTTGGGTACATGAGTGTCTACGTGATGTACTTTTACCACTAGCTTCTCTATCCGAACAGCAATATCTTGCCAGAGTGCAGCAGCCCAAATGGGTTTACCTCTGCGCTGCCAGTTGCTCTTCTTCCATTGCTGTAGCCACCCCCATAGGGCATTTGCCACCATCCATGAGTCAGTATAGAGATAGAGCACTGGCCACTTCTCTCTTTCAGCAATGTCTAACGCTAGCTGGATGGCTTTCACCTCTGCAAATTGACTTGATCCACCTTCTCCTTCAGCAGTTTCTGCGACCTGTTGTGTAGGACTCCATACAGCAGCCTTCCACCTCCGATGCTTTCCCACAATGCAACAGGATCCATCAGTGAACAGGGCATATTGCCTCTCATTGTCTGGCAGTTTATTATACAGCGGGGCCTCTTCAGCACGTGTCACCTCCTCCCCTGGCGACATTCCAAAATCTTTGCCTTCTGGCCAGTCCATGATCACTTCCAAAATTCCTGGGCGACTGGGGTTTCCTATGCGAGCTCGTTGTGTGATCAGTGTGACCCACTTACTCCATGTGGCATCAGTTGCATGACGCGTAGGGGATACCCTCCCTTTGAACATCCAGCCCAGCACTGGCAGTCGGGGTGCTAAGAGGAGCTGTGTTTCAGTACCAACCACTTCTGAGGCAGCTCGAACTCCTTCATATGCTGCCAATATCTCTTTCTCAGTTGGAGTATAGCGGGCCTCGGATCCTCTGTATCCCCGACTCCAAAACCCCAGGGGTCGGCCTCAGGTCTCCCCAGGTGCTTTCTGCCAGAGGCTCCAGGTAGGACCATTCTCCCCAGCTGCAGTGTAGAGCACATTTTTAACATCTTGTCCTGCCTGGACTGGTCCAAGTGCTACTGCATGAACAATCTCCCGTTTAAGTTGTTCAAAGGCTTGTTGTTGCTCAGGGCCCCATTTAAAATCATTCTTCTTCCGTGTCACTTGATAGAGAGGGCTTACAATCAAACTGTAATTTGGAATATGCGTTCTCCAAAAGCCCACAACACCTAAGAAAGCCTGTGTTTCCTTTTTATTGGTCGGTGGGGACATAGCTGCTATTTTGTTGATCACATCCATCGGGATCTGACGACGCCCGTCTTGCCATTTTATTCCTAAGAACTGGATCTCCTGTGCAGGTCCCTTGACCTTACTTTCTTTTATGGCGAAACCGGCCTTCAAAAGGATTTGGATTATTTTCTTCCCTTTCTCAAAAACTTCTTCTGCCGTGTTGCCCCATACGATGATGTCATCAATGTACTGCAGGTGTTCCGGAGCTTCACCTTTTTCCAGTGCAGCCTGGATCAGTCCATGGCAAATGGTGGGGCTGTGTTTCCACCCCTGGGGCAGTCGATTCCAGGTGTACTGGACACCGCTCCAAGTGAAAGCAAACTGTGGCCTGCACTCCACTGCCAAAGGAATGGAGAAAAATGCATTAGCAATGTCAATTGTGGCATACCACTTGGCTGCCTTTGACTCTAGTTCGTATTGAAGTTCTAGCATACCTGGAACGGCAGCACTCAGCGGTGGCGTGACTTCATTCAGCCCACGATAATCTACTGTTAGTCTCCATTCCCCATTAGATTTCCGCACGGGCCATATGGGACTATTAAAGGGTGAGTGAGTCTTGCTGATCACTCCTTGGCTCTCCAATTGGCAAATCAGCTTATGGATGGGGATCAGGCAGTCTCGGTTGGTGCGATATGGCCGCCGGTGCACCGTCGTGGTAGCAATTGGCAGTTGTTGTTCTTCAACCCTCAGCAACCCCACAACCGAAGGGTCTTGAGAGAGACCAGGCAGGGTAGACAGCTGTTCAATGCCCTCTGTCTCCAAGGCAGCTATACAAAAGGCCCAACGGTACCCTTTTGGGCCCTTGAAGTACCCCCTCCTGAGATAGTCTATACCAAGGATGCACGGGGCCTCTGGGCCAGTCACAATGGGGTGTTTATGCCACTCATTCCCAGTTAGACTCATTTCAGCTTCCAATACAGTTAACTCTTGGGATCCCCCTGTCACACCAGAGATACAAATGGGTTCTGCCCCTTTATAACTTAGAATAGAATCATAGAATCATTTAGGTTGGAAGAGACCTTCAAGATCATCGAGTCCAACCATCATCCATGCCCACTAAACCATGTTACAGAGTACCCCGTCTATGCGCTTTTTGAAAACCTCCAGGGATGGTGACTCAACCACTTCCCTGGGCAGCCTATTCCAGTGCTTGACAACCCTCTCAGTAAAGAAATTTCTCCTAATATCCAACCTAAATCTCCCTTGCCTCAACTTGAGGCCATTTCCTCTCGTCCTATCTCCAGCCACCCGACAGAAGAGACCAGCACACACCTCACTACAACCCCCCTTCAGGTAGTTGTAGAGAGCTATGAGGTCTCCCCTCAGCCTCCTCTTCTCTAGACTAAACAGCCCCAGCTCCCTCAGCCGCTCCTCATAAGACTTGTGCTCCAGGCCCCTCACCAGCTTTGTTGCCCTTCTCTGGACACGCTCCAGCAACTCAATGTCTTTCCTGTAGTGAGGGGCCCAAAAGTGAACACAGTACTCGAGGTGCGGCCTCACCAGTGCCAAATACAGGGGAACAATCACCTCCCTGCTCCTGCTGGCCACACTGTTTCTGATGCAGGCCAGGATGCCGTTGGCCTTCTTGGCCACCTGGGCACACTGCTGGCTCATATTCAGCCGGCTGTCAACCAGCACCCCCAGGTCTTTTTCTGCCAGGCAGCTTTCCAGCCACTCTTCCCCAAGCCTGTAGCGCTGCATGGGGTTGTTGTGACTGAAGTGCAGGACCCGGCACTTGGCCTTGTTGAACTTCATACAATTGGCCTCAGCCCATCGATCCAGCCTGTCCAGATCCCTCTGCAGAGCCTCCCTACCCTCAAGCAGATCCACCCTGCCTCCCAACTTGGTGTCATCTGCAAACTTGCTGAGGGTGCACTCAATCCCCTCGTCCAAATCGTCAATAAAGATATTGAACAGAACGGGGCCCAACACCGAGCCCTGGGAAACACCACTTGTGACCCTCCGCCAACTGGATTTCACCCCATTCACCACAACCCTCTGGGCTCGTCCATCCAGCCAGTTTTCACCCAGCGAAGAGTACACTTGTCCAAGCCGTGAGACACCAGCTTCTCGAGAAGTATGCCATGGGAAACAGTGTCAAAAGCCTTGCTGAAGTCAAGGTAGATAACATCCACTGCCTTTCCCTCATCCACTAGGCGGGTCACCTGGTCATAGAAGGAGATCAGGTTGGTCAAGCAGGACCTGCCTTTCATAAACCCATGCTGACTGGGCCTGATCCCCTGTTTGTCCTGCACTTGCCTTGTGAGTGCTCCCAAGACAAACCGTTCCATAATTTTCCCCGGTACCGAGGTCAGGCTGACAGGCCTGTAGTTCCCCGGATCCTCCCTCTGACCCTTCTTGTAAATGGGAGTCACATTAGCAAGCCTCCAGTCCTCTGCGACCTCCCCTGTCGACCAGGATCACTGATAGATGATGGAGAGTGGCTTGGCAAGGACCTCCGCCAGTTCCCTCAGTACTCTTGGATGGATCCCATCGGGCCCCATGGATTTGTGAGTGTCCAGGTGGCATAGTAGGTCACTAACTACTTCCTCCTGAATTAAGGGGGGGTATAATCTGTTCTTCATCCTCACCATCCAGCTCAGGGGGCGGAGTACCCTGAGGATAACTGGTCTCCCTATTAAAGACCGAGGCAAAGAAGGCATTAAGTACCTCAGCCTTTTCCTCATCTCTGATGGCTACGTTCCCTTCTGTATCCATTAAAGGATAGACATTCTCCTTGGGATTCTTTTTGCTGCTAACATATTTGTAGAAACATTTTTTGTTGTCGTTTACAATAACGGCCAGATTTAGTTCTAGCTGAGCTTTTGCCTTCCTAATTTTCTCTCTGTGTGATCTAACAAGATCCCTGTACTCCTCCCAAGTTGCCCGCCATCTCTTCCAGAGGTGATAAACTCTCCTCTTTTTTTTGACTCCCAGCAAAAGCTCCCTGTTCAGCCAGGTTGGTCGTTTTCCTCGGCGGTTCGACTTGCAGCACATGGGAATAGCCTGGTCCTGGGCCATCAAGATTTCCTTCTTAAAGAATGTCCATCCCTCCTGGACCCCTTTGCCCTTCAGGACCATCTCCCAAGGGACTCTCTCAACCAGTGCCTTGAAGAGGCCAAAGTTTGCCCTCCAGAAGTCCATAGTGGTGGTCTTGCTGACCACCCTCCTTGCCTCTCCAAGAATTGAAAATTCTATCATTTCATGGTCGCTAAGCCCAAGGTGGCCTCCGACCACCAGACCTCTCACCAGTCCTTCCCTGTTTGTAAACAATAGATTGAGCAAGGCTCCTCCCCTGGTTGGCTCACCTACCAGCTGTGTCAGGAAGTTATCTTCCACACACTCCAGGAACCTCCTAGATTGTTTACTCACTGCTGTGTTGTATTTCCAGCAGATGTCTGGAAAGTTAAAATCCCCCACAAGAACAAGGGCACACAATTCTGAGACTACTGCCAGCTGCTTGTAGAAAGATTCATCCGTCTCTTCCACCTGATTGGGTGGTCTATAACAGACTCCCAGCACAACATCTGCCTTGTTGGCTTTCCCTCTAATCCTCACCCATAAGCACTCCACCTTGTCATCGGCATCATGTAGCTCTGTACAGTCAAAACATTCCCTAACATAAAGAGCCACCCCACCACCTCTTCTACCTTGCCTATCCCTTCTGAAGAGCTTATAGCCATCCATTGCAGCACTCCAGTCGTGGGAGTCATCCCACCATGTTTCCGTGATGGCGACTAAGTCGTATCTATCCTGCCGCACGATGGCTTCCAGCTCCTCCTGTTTATTGCCCATGCTGCGTGCATTGGCATAGATGCATTTGAGCTGGCCTATCGAATCCACCCCTAACATCGGCATGCTGCCTCTAGGCTCCTTTCTGGTGCAGCTAGTCTTATCCCTTACCCCCTTCAAACCTAGTTTAAAGCCCTCTCTATGAGCCCCGCCATCTCATGAGTGAGGATTCTTTTACCCCTTTGAGACAGCTGGATACCATCTGTCGCCAGCAAGCCCGGTGCCGTGTAAACCTCCCCATGATCCAAAAACCCAAAATTCCACCGATGGCACCAGCCTCTGAGCCACGTATTAACCAGGTGTGTTTTCCTGTTCCTTTCAGTATATTTCCCTGCCACTGAAGGGATTGAGGAAAACACTACCTGTGCTCCCGATCCTTCCACTAATCGTCCCAGTGCCCTGAAGTCCCTTTTGATTGCCTTTGGATTTCTCTCTGTAATCTCATTGCTGCCAGCCTGCACAACCAGCAATGGGTAATAATCAGAGGGCCAAACCAGACCAGGGAGTTCCCTGGTAATGTCTTTTACCCGGGCCCCAGGGAGGCAGCAGACTTCCCTGTGGGATGGGTCAGGTCTGCATATTGGGCCCTCTGTCCCCCTCAGAAGGGAGTCACCTACAACAATTACCCTCCTTTTTCTTTTTTCAGAGGATGTGAGAATGCGTGGGACTGCCCAACTGAGCCTAGGCACCTCCCTAGATAAGGATTCACCTACACCCTGATCATCGTTGACCTGGTCCTCAAGTTCCAGAGCCCCATACCTGTTGCGTAGGGGCAACTGGGAAGGTGAGGGAGACCTGGAGGGGATACACCTGCCCCCCCGAGCAGGGACCTGTATCCATTCCCCTCCACCACCTAGGTCCCCTCCTGCCTGGTGGCAAGAGGGCAGGGGAACCTCCGCTTCTTGCGGAGCCTCCACCTGCTGCCTCTGCCTCAGGGATGGTAGGGTGTGGGTCCACCAATCTATCTCCCTCTCACACTCCCTGATACTCCTCAACCTTTCCACTTCCTCCTTCAGTTCTGCCACCAGGCTGAGCAGATCATCCACCTGGTCACACCTCACACAAGAGGTGCCTCCGCTGCCCTCCATCATCAGGGATAGACTCAGGCACTCCCCGCAGCCAGAGACCTGGACAGCTGCATGTTTACACAGGGGCTCTGTCTGTGTCGCCACATTTTTCCTAACAATGGCTTTCCCCCAGGTGGCAACCATACCTGGGTCTCCCTCTGGGCCGACGCCCCCGCTTGAGTAGCCTTCTTGAGCTCGGAAGAGGAGGGCTGCACCCTGCCTGCACTCCCTGCCTGCGCAAACTGCCGCGCTGACGCGCCACGCCCTTTCTAACGTGCCACGCCCTGTTTGCCCGTCCTGTTCACCGCGCTCCTGGTCGCTGGCGCTCCTTCGGGCCGCTTAAATCTCCCGCGGTTGTCCCTGGCAACGCCCGCGCCGCGTCAGCCTCTCTCTCGAGAGCCGCCGGCTCTGGACGGGTCCCCCCGCTCTTCCCCGGGGCTCCTGGGCCCCAGGAACTCCCCAGTCCGCCTCAATCTAGCACTTAGCCGCCGACCCACCATCGCCTCTGCGGGCCTCGCCGCTGACTTGATGGCATTAGGGTACATTGTGCACCAGTGTCTACTAGAGCCTTATATTCCTGTGGGTCTGATGTGCCAGGCCATTGAATCCACACTGTCCAGTAGACTCGGTTGTCCCTTTCCTCCACCTGGCTGGAGGCAGGGCCCCTCTAATTCTGGCCATAGTAGCCGTTACTCACTTTTTGCAAATGTGAATCAGAAGTCCCTTCAAGAGGATCAGAAATGAGATCAGCCCTTCTACTCCATCTGGGGGACTGCTCACGGGAAACTGGAGCAGCAGTTTTCCAAGAAGAATCCTCTTTTCTGATTGCTTTTTCTCGCAACTCCCGTACCCGTGCATCCAGGACTGAGGTAGGTTCTCCATCCCACTTCCTCATGTCCTCTCCATGGTCACGCAGGTAAAACCACAGGTTAGCCTGTCGTGTGTACTTTCTCTCTCCTCTCTCTTGGGCAGAGGAATGCTTACTCCCAATAGCCGCGATGCAGGCCTGTACAGGTGGGGAGGAGGACATATCCACTTTGAATTGCTGGAACTCTCGGGACAATTCCTCTACAGCCGAGACACAGGCCCGTAGGGAGGAAGAGAGACTTCCTTCGTATTGCTGGAGCTGGACAGCCAATTCGTCCACCGTTTGTCCATAGCCTTCTTTCCAGGACATTACTGCCAATGAGTTGGCATAGGTTGGTGGTGCACTTCGTAGAAACTTCCGCCACATCGGTTGTGTGCATTGGACTTCATCTGGATCTGTGGGTGACTGCCCATTTTCTGGATCATTATAAATCACCTCCAGCACGGCTAATTCCCTCAGGTACTGGATACCTCTCTCCATGGTGGTCCACTTGCCTTGGTGACATGTAACTTCATCCTTGAAGGGGTATCTTTCCTTTACACCTAACAGAAGTCGCCTCCAGAGGCTGAGGACTTGTGTTTTTCTCCCAATCGCCTTGTCAATGCCCCCTTCCCTGGACAGAGAGCCCAACTGTTTGGCTTCCTTACCCTCTAATTCCAAACTACTGGCCCCATTATCCCAGCATCGGAGCAGCCAGGTAATAATGTGCTCACCTGTGTGGCGGCTAAAATCTTTTCGCATGTCACGCAACTCACTCGGGGATAGAGATCGGGTGATTATTTCAGGTTCTGCCTCTTCCTCCTGTTCTCGCGATGACCCTGGTTCATTTTCATCTCTCACTAAGCGAACTGATTTCTTTGTGTGTTTCTTTTTCTGTACAGGGGCGACTGATACTGGCACAGGTTGGTTCTCTGGTTTAGCTGCAGTACCTATCGCCAGGGTTGGGGTAGCCACGCTGCCTGTTGCCGGGGTAGGGGTAGCCACGGTGCCTGTCGCCAGGGTTGGGGTAGCCACGGTGCCTGTTGTTGGGGTTGGGGTAGCCACGGTGTCAGTTGTCGGGGTTGGGGTAGCCACGGTGCCTGTCGCCGGGGCTGGGGTAGCCACGGTGCCTGTAGCCCTGTTTTCCCTCTTTTCCCCCTGAGGATGCTGCATAATATCAAGCAGTGTTTGGTAGATACTGGCCGGGGCCCAGCACAGTGCAGTGAGTTGTGCGTCTCTGGAATAGCCACAGCATTTTCCTTTCAAATATTCTACCACTTCATGAGGGTTCTGTAGTTGGTCAGGAGTGAACTTCCAAGCCACTGGAGGTGAGAAGTTCTCTAGATACCTGCCCATATCCTCCCACATGCTGTGCCACCCATGAATATCCAGCTTTGGGGCAGATCTCTGGGTGGTACTCTTAAAGAGCCTTTTTGTAGCCCTAAACAAGACCTGAAACACATTCAGGAGGCATAGCACTAACAGCACACTGGCTTGCACATCCCAAGGATATTCAAAATTCTCAAAAGCTGTTGTAATTAGCCGGAAGGAGAGAAGGGAGTTGAACGGACGGGGGAAGTATCCCCCCCTGACTTCCCCATGGGTTGGGTGTAATTACCAATAAAATCCGATAGAAGGTGCCCGAAGTATGGAAATGATATCACTACCTCATACAGATACCAGCTTAACCTCATGACCAGTGATGTAATCATTTCACAAGTCGACATTGCCCAGTATAGCAAAATGATAATCCCGATCCTTCTCACAGAGGTGATAAACGTAGCTACAGGCAATACATAGAGCATATAAGAACTTACAAAACGCCACCATGTAAACAAATGAACCAACATTGTGACTAGCATCTAGTTATCTAATATAAGAAATGCGTATGACAAATTTGTTTCAACACGCTCTGGCCAGATCTGTCGTTATCTCAACCCTTTGTGCCCCACGTTGGGCGCCAAAAAAAAGGACTGTTGTGGTTTCAGCCCAGCCGGTAACAAAGGACCATGTAGCCACTCGCTCACTCCTCCCGCCCCCCTCCGGTGGGATGGGGAGGAGAATCAGAGGGGAGAAAAGAAAAAAAAACGGGACCTCGAGGGTTGAGATACGGGCAGTTTACTGGGACTACGCAAAAAGAGAGAGATTACAACAACAACAACGGTACTAACAAAAGAATATACAAAAGGAGTGATGCACAGTGCAACTGCTCACCACCCGGAACCCGACGCTCCACCACTTCCCCCACCGAAAGTCGAGAGAGCTCCCCCCAGCCTGCTCCCCATATATATACTGAGCATGATGTCACATGGTATGGAATAGCTCCTTGGCTAGTTCAGGTCAGCTGTCCTGGCTGTGCCCCCCCCCTCACCTCCCAGGTTCCTGTAAAAATTAACTCTATCCCAGCTGAACCCAGGACATGGGGTTTATTTAAGAACCAACAAGATTAGAGCTTTTACCCTACTTGATCATCTCACACACTCACTCATTTGCTCGCTTCCTCCCCCCCGTGTTACATTCACTAGGTCAGGTCTTAACTTCCCTTCCCATCAGGGAGATTGCTGCTGGTCCAGGAAGATTGAGCAGAAAGTTGGATCAATTCCTGCCGTGCCGCTACTCGCAGTTACCAGTCTCAGGCATTACTGGCCAAGGTCCCTGGGCATTTGGGGACTGGAGCGTCTCACATATGAGGAAAGGCTGAGAGAGCTGGGGCTGTTCGGCCAAGAGAAGAGAAAGCTCAGGGGGATCTCATCAATGTATACAAATATCAGAAGGGAGCGTGCAAAGAAGACAGAGCCAGGCTCTTTTCAGTGGTGTCCAGTGACAGGACAAGAGGCAATGGGCACAAAGTGAAACACAGGAGGTTCCGCCTGAACATCAGGAAACACTTTATTACTGTGAGGGTGACTGAGCACTGGGACAGGTTGTCCAGAGAGGTTGTGGAGTCTCCCTCCTTGGAGATAATGCAAAAGCCATCTGGACATAGTCCTGGGCAACTGGCTCTCGGTGGCCCTGCTTGAGCAGGGGGGTTGGACCAGAAGACCTCCAGAGGTCCCTTCCAACCTCAACCATTTTGTGATCCCCCCAGCATTTGTCTCCACACATCACCCTGATCTCCAGGATCTTTCCCCACTTCCAGGATCTTCACTCACCTTCCCCCCCACGCCCCTCCCTCCCCCTCGAGACCACTTCTTCTTTTCGAGAACCCTTCTTTTTGGCACCAGCTTGTCTTTCCTGAACTCCAAGGCCTTGTTCTTCCCAATCTAAATAGTCTATGTGCAGAAGCAGAACGTGTGATCAGCCTCCTAATTGGTGGTTCTGTCTCGTGTCTCTTTATTAATTGGAGGATGCAGGATATGCCACTTTTGTTTAGTCCAGGTGTTATCAAAGTTTCCAACCAGCCTATGCCAGTTGCAGCTAGCAAGTAGCAGGCTTCCACTTGAGAGTTCAAAAGTTCAATTTCAGACATTCACCCACACATGCACCCAATTATCTGCCGCCTGTTAGCATTCACAACTTAAGCTATGACAGGGTGGTAAGGGAGGTAGAGAAAAGCATGGCTGAGCTCCCCCAAGGATCTGGGCATCCTCTCTCTGGCACACCATCTGGCACCTCTCCAGGGTGATAGCCAGGTCTGAGAGCTGCCCCAGCCTCTGGGGTGGGTCCACCCTGGCCATCTCATCTTTGAGGGCCTCAGTCAGCCCTAACCTATAGCGAGCCATAAGGGCTCACTCTTCCCACCCAGTTTCCACGGCCAACTTCACAAATTGTGTAGTCAGCAGCCAGCTGGCTCCCCTGCCAGAGCTCCAGTAAGGCAGCCTTGGTCACAGCTGCACAATTGCTATCTCTGAAAAAAACCACTCCAGAAGAGCAACTAGGTCCTCAGAGTTCTGGAGCATTGGGTCATTGTGCTCCATATAGGAGGTGTCCCAGTCTAGGGCCATTCCTGAAAGCTGGGAGATAATTACTGCTGAGCAGCTAATACCTGTTTGGTAGGCCCCTGGATGAGCAGCATTGGCCACATCCGACTAACAAACTCCCATACCCTTGCTCAAATCTCACGGAGGGGTTTAGGGAGCTGGGGGGTGCACTGGGTGCAGAGGATGCTAAAGCAGCCTGCAAGAGCTGTAATCTGCCTCTGCATAGTGACCACAGCCTCCCCCAGGGTTTGGAGGTCAAATGGGGGCTGTGAAAGCAAGTTCCAGTACAGCCTGAGGGCCAGGCTCTACCAGTACTTAGTTCAGGGCTTGAGAAGGCCTGAGCTAATTGCGAGGGAGCAGCAAGAATGGGGCTGTTTCCTAAGGGATGGTGAGCAGGAAGTTAAGGGTAGCCACAATACCAGCCAGGCAACAACCTCATCAACAGGGTGCAGTCCCATAGCACCAGAGGCAGATGAGTAGAGCAAGGTGGTGATAGCAACCAGTCCTACTGGCAGCCCAGCGAGCATCAGATAAAGGGAACAAGCTAAATCCAAGGTCAAGCCCCTCACCACCCCTGGCCCCCAAGCCTGCCTGGCCTCCAGGGCTCCCAAGGGGCATCTCCCATGCCATGTCCTTTTCCAGTTTCCTATCCCTGCCCTAGCTCTGTCTCCCCTGAAATAGTCCCATGACAACCCATAGCAATTAAATCACTCTACAGCAAGTCCCTTCTGAACCCAGATCTCTGTAAGGTGTGAGGACACACCTTGCTGGGAGGGGAGGCTGCTGTCAGTGCCCTGAGGGCATTAATAGGCCTGAATTGCTCTGACCAGCCTCCCCTGGAGCCTCCACCCCTGCTTTCTGCCCAGGGGTTCCCTTTAAGCTCAGGCCTGGGCTTTCAGTTTCTAAGCTATGTTGTCGGTGCATTTGTCTGTGGTGCTGTCACAACTATGCCTGTGTTTGGTCATGGACCTTGTTGATCTGGACCCTGATCTGCAGACTGGTTTCCTGGTTTGATCTTGGACCTGTCTTGTCACTGTGGATTTGCCTGGGTGATTTCTGCCCCTGGTTACTGTTGCTGGATCTGACCTGAGGATTGACTTCCTGGCTTAATCTTGGACTTGCCTCGGCACCATGAACTTGCCTGATGCTTTGAACTCTTGGTTGAACCTGGCTATCATGCCCAGGTCTGTCCTGCTTGCCTTGCCCCAGTACTGTGGGACTGGGCCCTGACTGGCAAGGGTCCTGCTGTTGCATTAAAGGGTAAAGAAGTTTGGCAGAAAATAAACCCCCTTGCGTTCCAGCTTGTCCTCAGATGTCAGAGGGGCTGGGGGTGGCTAGGTTTAAATTCTGAGTGATGTCCAATTCAACGCTATAAGTCCAGTTGCGTTCAATACGTTGAACTATCACGATGACGGATGCACTAATAGCGTACTGCACTCTCAGCTTAGCTGCGTTCAACGCACTAGAATTACCAGACTTAGAGAGTTTGGTCGTGTTTAACGAACTATCATGGCCAGATTAATGAACAGTACAGTTTATTAAAGCAACACAAGTACAGGTTCTTTTGGCTTGCCGGTGATAAATACACTGTCTGCAAAGCTCTTGCAAATAATAATACAGTCGACTACAAGCACACTAAATTACGAAGGAAAAGAGCTTAAGAAAACATCTTAAGACAGTCAGGAAGGCCACGAATGAGGGGAGTTAATCGTGCCGGATCAATGGGAGCTAACGTTGGGGATTTCCTCAATATATTTCTGTCATATATGGCTTGTATGCAGGCTGCTTTCTGTATTGCCAAAGCCAGGTCGGAGTAACTTGTAGCTTTAACCTCCAGTGGTTCCCCTCTCTCCTGAGGATCTATACCACCTGCCCAGTATACAGCGCGTGCAGTTAAGGAATAACTGTGATCTCCCGGCATGGTAGTCAAAAATACTCCTGGGCCCCAGTAACCTCCTGCTTCCTCCTCATTCAACATAATATGGTCCCCCCCATAAGAGAAACTCGCCACACGTACTCAACCTCCATTTCTCCTGACCGCCTTGAGTATTTCTCCTGTATTTTGGCCAATTCCGCTGGTGACCACAGACTTGTACGCACAGTGGTGTGGATCTCGTCATCACTATTAACAGCGGTCTCGGTTTTAACCAGGGGGCGTAAGGGGATCAATTGAGGTTCGGAATCAGGGATCCCTTCGATCTCATCATCATCACTGTCAAACCAGATATCTCCATTCTATGTTTCAGAATTCGTACAACGCATCAACCTACGAATCAGCCTGACCGGAGCAGAGGGTAGCATCTTATCTAGTAGCTGACTCACCCTTTCCATTACTTGCTTAAGGTGACTATTCTCATTCACGAGTTTATCAACTCGGGCTCCTAGTTTTTCTCCTGTCTCCCTTTCAAAAGCCAATGAGGACTTCAACACCTCATTTTCTGATTTCAAAGCTGCATATTCTACATCAGAAATCTGTTCGGGAGCAGGGGTTTCCTTAGCTTCTTGCTGAGCACAAGATAAACAGGCTCCTAAAACCGCACAAATAACACCTTTACCTTTCCTCCTTCAAATCTTTTGCGTAGCCTGGCATTGCTCAATGCGCTCTACCACTTTCTCCTTATCCTTCCAAAACTTTTGGGCCCACTCCTTCCCAGCCTGGGAAGGGGCACAATTATATTTTTGCAGCAGTTTATCCATGGCAGTCCTGCCAACTACGCCAATTTTCTGTTGCATTAAAGTGTAACGAAGTTTGGCAGAAAATAAACCCCCTTGCATTCCAGCTTGTCCTCAGATGTCAGAGGGGCTGGGGGTGGCTAGGCTTAGATTTGGGGTGATGCCCAATTCAGCACTATAAGTCCGGTCGTGTTCAATACGTTGAACTATGTATTGGCTTTGCGTGGCAAGGTTTTGGAGGCGGGGGGGGGTTACAGGGGTGGCTTCTGTAAGAAGCTGCTGGAAGCTTCCCCTGTGTTCGACAGAGCCCATACCAGCTGGCTCTAAGTTGGACCCACCGCCGGCCAAGGCCGAGCCAATCAGTGATAGTGGTAACGCCTCTGTGATAACATTTTTAAGAAGGAAAAAAAGTTGGGAGAGACAGAAAGAAACGGCAGCCGGAGAGAGAGTGAGAACATGTAAGAGAAACAACCCTGCAGACACCAAGGTCAATGAAGAAGGAGGGGGAGGAGATGCTCCAGGCGCCGGAGCAGAGATTCCCCTGCAGCCCGTGGTAAAGACCATGGTGAGGCAGGTTGTCCCCCTGCAGTCCATGGAGGACCCCACGCTGGAGCAGGTGGGTGCCCGAAGGAGGCTGTGACCCCGTGGGAAGCCCATGCTGGAGCAGGCTCCTGGCAGGACCTGCGGATCTGTGGAGAGAGGAGCCCATGTTGGAGCAGGTTTTCTGGCAGGACTTGTGACCCCATGGGGGACCCACGCTGGAGCAGTGTGCTCCTGAAAGGACTGCACGCCATGGAAGGGACCCATGCTGGAGCAGTTCGTGAAGAACTGCGGCCTGTGGGAGGACCCACGTGGAGAAGTTCATGGAGGACTGTCTCCCGTGGGAGGGACCCCACGCTGGAGCAGGGGAAGAGTGTAATGAGTCCTGCCCCTGAGGAGGATGAAGCAGCAGAAAATAACGTGTGATGAACTGACCGTAAACCCCATTCCCCGTCCCCCCTGTGCCGCTGGGGGGGGTTGGTAGAGAATCCGGGAGTGAAGTTGTGCCCGGGAAGAAGGGAGGGGGTGGAGGGAAGGTGTTTTGAGATTTGGTTTTATTTCTCATTACCCTTCTCTGGTTGATTTGTAATAAATCAAGTTAATTTTCCCCAAGCTGAGTCTGTTTTGCCCGTGACGGTAACTGGTGAGTGATCTCTCCTGTCCTTATCTTGACCCACAAGCCCTTTGTTATATTTTCTCTCCCCTGTCCAGCTGAGGAGGGGGGAGTGATAGAACGGCTTTGGTGGGCACCTGGTGTTCAGCCTGGGTCAACCCACCACAAACTATCACGATGATGGGTGCACTAATAGTGCACTGTACTTTCAATTTAGCCATGTTCAACACACTAAAATTGCCAGACATAAGGAGTTTGGCCGCGTTCAACAAACTATCACGGCTAGATTAATGAACAGTACAGTTTATTAAAGCAACATGAGTACAGGTTCTTTTGGATAGCCAGTGATAAATACACTGTCTGCAAAGCATGTGAAAATAATAATACAGTCGACTACAAGCACGCTAAATTACGAAGGAAAAGAGCTCTAAAGAATTCTAAGTTTCCCGGGAAAGCACTCGGTACAGCCGAGTGTTCAAATCTCACCCAATAGGCTTCCCTATGGGGGGGAGGAAGAGAGGTTCAGCCCGTCGACTGATCCCAGAAGTCAGCGATGTCCTCCTGACTTGTCCACGATGGTATCTTCCCTAGCATTTCTCCTCTCTTAAGCCCTTTTATATTTTCTTATTTTTAGGTGGACCTTGAGTGACTCTAGTCATATATACCTTTATTATGATCCGTGTAAAATCTCCTCGCTTGACTTTTAAAGGTATATGCTAGAGAAAATTCAGAGCGCATGCTCAGTGAGGGGTGGTTGCACCTTGGAGGCAGGTAGCTTTTGGGATGGAGGTGTGTTTTGGTATTATAGTGAGCAAAATTTACCCAAAGGACATGATGTTGCATGTCAGTACCCCAGAACGGGGCACTTACTTCTGATAAAAATCAGAAGTAGGGCAGTAGGTCGACAGAACCCCCATTATTTTACCTCCTTGCTTCAGTGGATTCAATGCAGGGACCTAGCGTTCTTGTTCCAGTAGTTCCAGTTCCCTCTCCCTGCGATGATATCACAGAGCCTGGCCGCAGTGTCTCCACTCCGCTCCAGCCTCCGTGTTGTTTCTCTTAGGGTCAGCACACCAAGCTCCCCTGGTGTTGCTAACATCTAAGGTTGCAGGTTATGTTGCTTAGGGCATTATTATGGAACACATTTCGTGTATATCCGCTGCATTCCATCCTGGAGGTTTACCTTCCCTTAAGAGGGGGACATATCAGTAAGTCACCTCCAGCAATCATTCCACACCTGCCTTGCCAGATGTGTTATTGTGCTTGGCTCCTGGCTCCCTGTCCCTTAGGGAGCAGCTGTCCCTTGCTGCTACCTGACAGTGTTGACCCCAAGGAATGCCAGTAGTAACCAGCTGACAGCTGGATTTTGTATTATGCAATGTAACCCTTTGAGCCTAGTAGACAGAAAATCGGCTGTACCATCTTGTAGTCCACTTATCCAGTCCATATTTCACCAGTTTGACTATAAGGATTCCATGGGAGACCATGACAAAGGCCTTGCCGAAGTCAAGGTAAACCACATCCACTGCTTTCC
The DNA here is from genome assembly GCA_028022735.1 of Gypaetus barbatus. NCBI lineage: Eukaryota > Metazoa > Chordata > Aves > Accipitriformes > Accipitridae > Gypaetus > Gypaetus barbatus. Next base: position 36,845,489 of record CM051561.1, on the reverse strand, counting down.
CTTCACCCACAGAGCCAGTCTTTTCATTGTAGAAGGCAATCGAGTTGGTCAGGCACAATTTGCCCTTGGTAAATCCATGCTGGCTGTTCCCAATCACCTTTTTTGTTGTTTGTGTCTGAACATGGCTTACAAGTTCTTCAGTCCTGTGGGATATTGAGGCTGCAGCAGAATATGTCAAATGTATAATAATTGTATCACACTGTGCTTGACTCTTTAAGAGGAGCCAGGTCTAGCCTCCATGTCCAAGGCATCACTTGTCAAGTGATTAGAAAAGCCAGAGCATGGTCCAAGGGGATGGCTGGCTCTGAGGCATAGGAGAGAACAGGAAGAGGGAAATGCCTCAGTGATGGCAGTGGGTGTTATTCTCAGGTTTTGATTTGAAGGGTAAGCCATGCCTTGGGAGGGGTTCTCAACAGAGCATGGAGGGCTCTAGGTAGATGGCCCTCCTGGCATCTCCACTTTCTGGGCACTGTCCCCAAACCCTGTGCTTCCCCTGTACCTGTGCATGATGCTATTGGTCGAGACTGCTTGGGTGAGAGAGGCTCTTCCCTTGGCTGTGCCTAGTATGTTGAGATGGGAAACATTCTTCTTTTACTGTATGGGCCCTTTGAATCTTCACTCTGGCAGAATCTTTCCATTGGTTTAAGTAGTGTCTGGGTCACCCCAGAGTGGTGCAATAGTTCTCTCTGCTATACCCTGCGGGACAATCTTATCCCAGTGCAGTGAGCCCATATCTCTTGGACCCATTCGCGCTCTTAACCCAGGCATTGCGAGCAAAACAGTCTCGAGTCAGGGAATTTCACTGAATTTAATTTATTGCTGATTGCATCAACTTATAATTATGGATATGGGTACTGAGAAACAAGTCAAACAAACACTCAGGGAAAACACCCTTTCTCCTTTGACTGTCTCAACTTTGCTCCAGGCACCTTTCCTCCCTCCTTCCTAGTGTCCAATGCCCTTGTTTTTGCTGTATGTTACACTCAGTCCCTTCAGTGAGGTGGCAGATGGGCACAGGAGGTTGGGGGTCAGTGTGGAGTGGTTTCCTTTTTTGTCACTCCTTGTTTATTACTCTTTTAAACTGCTCCAGTGGGGATTCCTCCACAGGCTGCAGTCCCCTTTGTGCCTCCGCCTGTGTCTCCTCCAGTATCTCCTTCTCTGCTCCAGCATCTCTTGCCCCCAGCGGCTATCGCCTTTTCTTAAATATGTTTTAGCAGAGGTGCCATGTGCTTCTCTGATTGGTTCCAGTTTTGGCACCAATGGGTTGGTGTCATCTGTTGTTGAGCTGGCCTGGAACTAGCTGTGGCCGGCAGAGGGCAGTCCGTGACCTCCTCCCACACACATCAGCCCTGCAGCCCCTGCCCCCAATACCTTGCCAGTTATGCCCAATACACTCCACCCCTTGCCTCTTCGAAACACCTTAATATACATGCATTATAAACTCTACCCTTCTTCCCAGACAATAGGGATTGCCATGGTAACAATGTGTATGTGCATTGGGTATATGTGGCAAGGCTTGGGGGGGGCGCTGCAGGGATGGCCTCTGTGGGAAGAGGTAAAGGGCTGCCCTGTGCCAGACACAGCCGGTTTCAGCCAGCTCAGCAACGGGTCCACCGCAGGCCAAAGCTGACCCAATCAACAAAGTGTGTGGTGCCTCTGCAAAAACATATTTAAGAAAGGGCAAAAAAACGCTGGGCGGCAAGAGGAGGAGGTGTTACCTGATCAGAAAGTAACTCCCGAAACACACAAAGTATGTTTAGAGAGGAGACATTGCTTTATTCTGCACAGGGTGCAAGGTGGAAGATTTCCACAAATCCAGCACACCTACTGAGGTTTTCAGTCACGCCTGTCTAATACATATGTTCCACCTAACTATTGCATATTCATTATGTTGAGCAAGCATGACGAGTTGTTCTCTTGAGCAATCATCCCAGAGTCTTCTATGCCTGCGCGGGCGTCTCCGGTGGTCGTTTGGAGAAGAATACCCCTACTCCTTTTGTCCTTTTATGGTCGTGCGTCATCTGGGGACACCAGGGTCTTTGTTTCTCTTGCCAACCCCTCGAAGGAGGATGTATGTCCTTAATTAGCAAGTCTGTGACTCTTTAAGCATCCTCTATTGTAAGCAGAATCTTAAACTAGATAAGCTTTACCTTGAGTACACATAATTTAAACAGTCCTTGAATAGAAAACGTACCACACTTCTCATGGTTTAGGTTTTTTTTCTGTAAACTATCACCGCCGCCTTATTTGTTAATCAGTCTTCTGAAGGCTTGAGGCAACAGAGGGAACAAAAAGAGTGAGAAACAACAGAGGGAACACCAAGGTCAGAGAAAGGAGGAGGAGGAGGTGCTCCACGGTGGAGCATACATTCCCTGCAGCCCATGGAAGACCTGTGGGGGAGCAGATATTCACCGCAGCCATTGGAGGACCCATACCAGAGCAGATGGATGTTCCCAAAGGAACTGCTGCCTGTGGAGAGCCCATGTTGGAGCAAATTTTCCTGACAGGACTGAAGCCTGCGGAGAACCCATGCCGGATGTGGTGGGTTGACCTTGGCTGGACTCCAGGTGCCCACCAAGCCACTCTATCACTCCCCCTCTGCAACTGGACAGGGGAGAGAAAGTATAATGAAAGGCTCGTGGGTCGAGATAAGGACAGGGAGATCACTCACCAATTACCGTCATGGGCAAACCAGACTTGACTGGGGGAAATTAATTTAATTTATTGCCAATCAAAAGTCAGAGTAGGATAATGAGAAGTAAAAACAAATCTTAAAACACCTTCCCCCCACCCCTCCCTTCTTCCCAGGTACAACTTCACTCCTGGCTTCTCTACTTCCTCCCCCTGAGTAGTGCAGGGGGACGGGGAATGGGGGTTGCAGTCAGTTCATCACACATTGTCTCTGCCACTCCTTCCTCCTCACGCTCTTCCCCTGCTCCAGCGTGGGGTCCCACCCACGGGAGACAGTCCTCCACGAACTTCTCCAATGTGGGTCCTTCCCACAGGCTGCAGTTCTTCACGAACTGCTCCAGCATGGGTCCCTTTCCATGGGGTGCAGTCCTTCAGGAACGGGCTGCTCCAGCGTGGGTCCCCCACGGGGCCACAGGTCCTGCCAGGAGCCTGCTCCAGCGCTGGCTCTCCATGAGGTCAGAGCCTCCTTTGGGCACATCCACCTGCACCGGCGTGGAGTCCTCCACAGGCTTCAGAGTGGATATCTGCTCCACCGTGGACCTCCATGGGCTGCAGGGGAATCTCTGCTCCGGCACCTGGAGCACCTCCTCCCCCTCCTTCTTCAATGACCTTGGTGTCTGCAGAGTTGTTTCTCTCACATGTTCTCACTCCTCTCTTTGGTTGCAGTTGCTGTTGTGCAGCATTTTTTCCCCCTTCTTAAATATCTTGTCACAGAGGCGCTACCACCGTCACTGATTGGCCCGGCCTTGGCCAACGGTGGGTCCGTCTTGCAGCCGGCTGGCACTGGCTCTATCGGACATAGGGGAAGCTTCTAGCAGCTTCTCACAGAAGCCACCCCTGTAGCTGCCCCGCTACCAAAACCTTGCCACGCAAACCCAATACAATGGCATGACATAAATGCTAAATTTATTTTTTTTTTATTTAAAATGCATTTAAAATTAAATGAATACATTCAAAATTGTGAGCAGCATAAGGGAGTTTTAACAGGTCAGTTAGTGTTCCAAATTGGTAACAGAGTTTGCATGAGTGTGAAATGTTTCTTACAAGATATACAAGATGATTCTCTGCCAATACATATGTAGAAGAAAAGTTTAAATCTGAATTCTGTAGATTTTATTAAAATATAACTTCATAATCTGCATAATTTGAAAGTTTCCTCTTAAAGGAGTACCCTACAATATTCTAAAAAATGGTAAATGCCATAGAGAGTATCTGTTTGCCTGTTATGTATTTGTATGAGAGGCTGGGGAATGATTATGCAACTAAATCTGGCTAGTAACATTCACTGAAAAGATGAAAGTGTTGAGTCTGCATTGGAGAAAACAAGGAACACCACATGAATGCTGTATGATGTACCTGTACCAAGAAGTTGCAGTACAGAATTTGAAAAAGTTTGCTGCGTGTTATAAGCACAGATAAAACTTATCCCTCTTTACGTTTCTGCACTATGTACCTCGGATATTATTTAGGTTGCAAAGGGAAACTTTCGAGGTTTACATTTGCTCTCTGCTCAGGCCTGTTCCTGTGAAGATTTGCTTTGCAGACTCCTAGAACCATTCAGGTTGGAAGGGACCTTGGGAGGTCTCAAAAGCAGGATCAGCACTGAATTCAGACCAGGTTGCTCAGGGCTTTATCTGGTCAGATCTTGAAACTGCGCCCCGCAGTTTGGTGTTGTCCACAAAGTTGATGAGGTGCATTACGTCTCCTCCTCCAGGACACTGATAAAGATATTAAGCAGGAGCTGTTCCAGAATAGACCCCTGAGAAACTCCACTTGTAACCAACCTCCAGGTAGAGCACGAACCATTAGCCTTTGAGCCCAATGATCCAGCCACTTTCTCACCCATCTAGTAGTCCACAGCATCCCAACTTGGATATGAGGATGCTGTGGGAGACAGTGTCAAAAGCCTTGCTAAAGTCAAGGTAGGCAACATCCACTGCTCTCCCCTTGTCCCCAGAGCCAGTCATCTCATCATAGAAGGCATCAGGTTGTTCAAGCATGTTTTACTCTTGATAAATCTGTGCCGGCTCTTCCCAACCAGCTCTTCCTTCGTGTTCCCAGAAATGTGTTCCAAGAGGACTTGCTCCATGATTTTCCCAGGGACTGAAGTGAGGTTGACCAGCCTGTAGTTCCCTGGATCATCCTTCTTGTCCTTTCTGAAGACAGGTGCAACATTTGCCTTTCTCCAGTCACTGGGGATCTTCCCTGATCTCTAAGCCCTTTCAAAGATGATTGAGAGCAGCCTCATAATGAAATCAGCCAGCTCTCTCAGCACCCTTGGCTGCATCACATCTGGTCCCATGGACTTGTATGGGTTGAGATTTCTCAAAAGATCCCTGATGCCTGACTTGATCTTCCACTATTGGCAGTTCCTCTCCTCCTTGAACTCTGTCTCTAGGCACAAAGGCCTGGGAGACCTTGTCTTAGTGGTTATTCTTACTTAAAGCAGTGAGCTTTGAACTCACCTGAAGTGAAAGGAAATCTGCAATACTGAATGCAGCAGCTTTCTGATCACTGCAATATTTTGAGTTTGTAAACTCTAAAACAAAACAAAGCCCATAACAGTGGAAAAATCCTCACTGGATATAACTTCTCCTTAGATCTGTTTGATGTAAGCTATCAAGGGGTTTAACACTGGACATCAGTCAGCACTGTTATGTTCAGGAGAATGAGGTAGGGTAGTAGTTACTTCTGTAAGGGCCCTGAGAGCATCCCCCCGCTCCTGGAGGTTTGCCTGCCTGGGCTCAGGGACAACTTAGAGACAGTGCAGCTGAGGGCTGCCCCCCTTCCCTCTGGTGACCTTGGGGAGAGCACTCCCAGACAGCTCTGCAGGGAAGCCTCAGCAAGGGCTGACCCCCCTTCCCATGGGAGTTGCTTTTAAACTGAGCCTCCACCATTTGGCCCCTGCCTGAGCTACAGCTCCCACTGTGTTGCAGCCAAGCCTGTGCCTGGCCATGGGACCCAGACCCTGACTCACAAACTGACTTCTTGGCCTGACTTCGCACCTGCCTTGTCACCATGGACTTGCCTGGAGATCACTGGACTGTCTGACCCTGGTTACCATCACCGGACCTACCCTGCTCATATTGCTTGGGTACTGTGGGACTGGGGCCTTACTGGTGAGGCCACTGCCTCTGCTGGCCTTGTTATCACACTTGGCTCACCTTCCCTTGCAGAGCAGCCCCGACAGCTTTTATCTTTGAAGAAGGAAAACTAGGTCTTTAAAAACCCTGTAGACCTCATCCTCTCCTCATAGGGCATGTGCTCCAGCCTCCTGACCATCTTGGTGGCCTCTGCTGGACTTGCTCAAAGTTTATCAACATCTTTCTTGTACTGGAGGGTGTGTGTGTGTGTGTGCATGCACGCGTGCACGCTAGAGCATGCTGCTGGCTCCTGTTTAGCCTTCTGTCCCCCAGGACCCCCAGGTTCTTTTCAGCAGATCTGCTCTCCAGCTAGTCAGTCCCCAACCTGTACCGCTGCAAGGGGTTATTCCATCCCAGGTACAAGATTTGGCATTTGTCCTTGTCGAGTTTCATAAGGTTCCTGCCAGCCCATTCCTCCAGTCTTTCTAGATCCCTCTGAATGGCAGCTCCATCCTTGGGTATATCAACTACATTCCCCCAGTTTGGTGTTGTCCACAAACTCAATGAGGTGGATTCTGTCTCCTCCTCCAGGTCACTGGTGAAGATATTAAATGGGATAGGTTCCAGGACAGACTCCTGAGGAACACCACTTCTTACCAGCCTTCTAAGCATGTGTGCAATTCTGCTTTCATAAAAAACAAGTATTTGCAGGATCACAACTGTGGGGCGTGAAACCTATCACACTGAGTCATCGGGAGCAGCTCTCCAGATCACCTTTCAGACCAAGGGGGGTTGCTGCCTAGGGATGAGACACATTATGGGATGCAGGAGAAAATCATTTTGGGATCACACAGGATTTATTATGGGTTGTTGTCCTGGTTTCAGCTGGGATAGAGTTAATTGTCTTCCTAGTAGCTGGTACAGTGCTATGTTTTGAGTTCAGAATGAGAAGAATGTTGATAACACACTGATGTTTTCAGTTGTTGCTAAGTAATGTTTAGTCTAAAGTCAAGGACTTTTCAGCTTCTCAAGCCCAGCCAGTGAGAAAGCTGGAGGGGCACAAGAAGGTGGCACAGGACACAGCCGGGGCAGCTGACCCAAACTGGCCAAAGGGGTATTCCATACCATGGGATGTCACATAAACTGGGGAGAGTGGGGGCGGGGGTTATCGCGGCTCGGGGACTAACGGGGTGTCGATCGGCGGGTGGTGAGCAATTGCACTGCGCATCATTTGTACATTCCAATCCTTTTATCATTACTGTTGTCATTTTATTAGTGTTATCATTGTCATTATTAGTTTCTTCTTTTCTGTTCTATTAAACCGTTCTTATCTCAACCCACGAGTTTTACTTCTTTTCCTGATTTTCTCCCCCATCCCACTGGGTGGGGGGGGAGTGGGTGAGTGGCTGCGTGGTGCTTAGTTGCTGGCTGGGGTTAAACCACGACAGTTGTTTAGGGGAGGAACTGTTGTCCCAAAAATTTGGGTCCATTACCCAGTGTGCATCACCCAATTTACACACAGAGTCGAGGTATTTTCTGTTGTTATGTAAATGCACAGATATGGATGCATGGCACAAACCAGCACACCATTGGTACAAACTGACAGTTATTTATACACAAAATTTAGTCAGCTAATACATATTCATTGTTATTCTATTAAATGATTGGTTAAAATTCTTCACCTATCATGTAAATAACTACGCATGCACGCTACGATTTTTGAGACCTTTACTTCCTTAACCTTTTGGGTCGGTGGGTTTCTTGAGTGGGTGGTCCTTGAGTCGGTGGTCATGATCTCCCCCTGCCGGAATTATCTTTCCTCTAGTTTCACTTTAATTTGGCAACACTAAGCAGTCCTTCATGGACCTTTAACAAAGCAGACTATCGTTCAATTTGGGGTTTTGTTCTTAGACAGCAATATCCTGGTTTACAATGCCAAAGTATTGTTAGGGTAAAATGAACTAAGTTAATCTTTATCGATATCAATTCCTCCCTTTGAGACTTATCGAAATTCTAATTTTTGACAAGTCTCACCTCCATTTTGCACCACCAATGCATATGATCGAGATAGTTGTCTAGTAATAAGGGTTTTTAAACATCCAAACATGATACAGACAATAATAATCTTCAATTTTATCATGTTTGGATTTTCCCTTCCAAAACCCGATATGAATTTTCTCAACAATTGGTGAAACTAAACACGCTGCTATAATTATTATTATAATCAAATTCAACATAAAAATTTTCAATGTTCTAAATATAATTCGCAAACTTATAACTCAAAAATAACAGCAATTGTCCAAATATAAAAGGAACCATTAACTCTTCTTTGATATCTTTAATTTCTCCGGGGGTGGTGCCTTCTTAACTCTTGTATAATTAATCCAAGAATCCACTCCTCCTACTTTTACCACAGTGTAAGTTCTTAACAACACAGTGTATAGTCCTTTCCACTTTTCCTTTAATGGTTCGTCCTTCCAAATCCATATGTAGACTAGGTCTCCCAGCTGAAAGGGGTGAACAGGGGTATCCAATGGTAACAGTGTCCTCTGGTTGAGATATCTATGTAAAGAAGATAAAATCTGCAAAAGAGAGATTAAATACCCTTTGACTGTCTCTTGTCCTTTAATATGCATTTGATCCCCTTGTGTTGTGATTAAGTTAACAGGATATGGTTTTCCATATAGTATTTCAAAGGGACTCAATTTTCTCTAATTCTTGGAGTTATCCTAATCCTTAATAAGGCTAGAGGTGGGGCCTCTACCCATTTAAGGTGGGCTTCCTGACATAATTTTGAAATTTGTCTTTTAAGAGTCTGATTCATTTGTTTTACTTTACCACTGGACTGAGGTCTCCATGGAGTATGGAGATCCCATTTTATCTTTAAAAATTTAGATACTCCTTGTACTACTTCTGCTATGAAAAGAGATCACTTATCCAAAGATATTCCCTCTGGAATACCAAATCTTGGAATAATTTCTCTTAGCATTACCTTAACCACTTCTCTAGCTTTATTGGTGCGACAGGGGAAAGCTTCAGGCCATCCAGAAAAGGTATCTACTAAAACTAGTAGATATTTATATTGAATATACCTAGGCAACTCTGAGAAATCTATTTGCCAATACTCTCCAGATGTTACTCCTTGTTTTATATTTCCTCCTGGTGTCTTCTTTTCAATTTTTGGATTATTCGCACAACATACTGGACATTTCTTTACCACTATATCTGCAAGGCTTTGCATTTTTGGTCCTATGACATATTTTTTTGCAACAAGAACCAATGCATCAGAGCCCATATGTGTTTCCTGGTGTAATTTCTTCAATACAAATTCCATTGTCCTTTTAGGAATTAGGAGTTGTTTTAAAGGTGTCATCCACCATCCTTGTTCAATTTTGGTACAGTCTAGTTGTTCAGCTAGTTGATCTTCTTTTTCTGTGTACTGTGGAGGAGTTAAATCTAGGCATCATTCTGGAATTAGAGCTCCTTCTATCTTTGGGGTTTTTTTTAAAGCTGCCTCTGGCAGCTGCATCTGCTCTCCAATTTCCTTTGATTACTTCATTGTTTCCCTTCTGGTGCGCTTTACAATGAATTATTGCAACTTTTTCTGGCTTTAAAACAACTTGTAACAATTTCACAATTTCAGCGCCATATTTAACAGGAGTTTCTTCTGAGTTTAGATTGCCCCATGAGCATGGACAACTCCAAAGGCATATTTTGAGTCAGTATATATATTAACTTTCTTTCCAGCACTCATTTCTAAAGCTCGAATCAGAGCTATCAATTCAGCTTTCTGGGCTGAAGTATTATGAGGTAAAGACTCAGCTTCCAGAATGCGGTCTCTAGTCACTATTGCATATCCAGCACGTCGCTTTCCTTCAGACATAAAACTCCTCCCATCTGCATATAATTCTAAATCAAAATCTGAAAGGGGAGTTATCTTGTAAATCTGGTCTGCTAGAATAAACTTCTTCAATTGTTGTCAAGCAATCATGCTGTAATTTGTTTTGTTCCGAAATTGGCAGTAAAGTCGCAGGATTTAAAGTAGTAGATATTAAAAGGGTGACATCATCCTGCTCCAGCAAGACAGCCTGGAATTTACCCAATCTGCTGGGAGAAATCCAATGGTGTCCCTTATTTTCTAGGAGAGAGATCACAGCATGGGGTACAAATACAGTTATATGTTGTCCCAAAGTCAGTTTCCTGGTCTCTTTAATCAAAATCACTGCTGCCACAACAGCTCTCAAGCAAGCAGGCTATCTTTTACTGACCTCATCCAACTGTTTAGAAAAATACCCCACGGGTCTCTTCTAACTTCCCAACATTTGGGTTAGGACTCATAGGGCTACTTGCGGCCTCTCATGTACATATAGCTGAAAGGGTTTCTCCAAATTTGGAAGTCCTAATGCAGGAGCTTCCATTACTCTTTTCTTGATTTCACCAAACCCTTTTCGGCATTCCGCAGTCCATTCCAACAGCTCTTCTGGCCTTTTAATAGCAGCATATAATGGTTTAGCAATCAGTCCAAAATTAGGGATCCACAGTCAACACCATCCGGCCATGCCCAGAAATCCTCTTAATTGTTTCTTTGAGGTGGGTATCACAATTCTACAAATTGCTTCTTTTTGTTCTGCACTTAACTCCCTCTGTCCCTGCATTATGTCAAATCCCAAATATCGAACTCTGTCTTTTACTATTTGTGCCTTTTTCTTGGAGACATGATAACCTGCAAGTCCTAAGCTGCATCCAGCTCTGTAGTCCCCAGTACAAGAAAGACATGGACCTGTTGGAGTGGATCCAGAGGAGGGCCACAAAAATGATCAGAAGGATGGAACACCTCTCCTATGAGGAAAGGCTGAGAGAGTTGGGGTTGTTCAGCCTGGAGAAGAGAAGGCTCCAGGAAGACCTTATTGCGGCCTTTCAATACTTAAAGGGGGCTTATAAAAAAGATGGGGACAGACTTTTTAGTAGGGCCTGTAGTGATAGGACAAGGGGTAATGGTTTTAAACTAAAGGAGGGTAGATTCAGACTACATACAAGGAAGAAATTTTTTATGATGAAGGTGGTGAGACACTGGAACAGGTTGCCCAGAGAGGCTGTAGATGCCCCATCCCTGGAAACATTCAAGGACAGGTTGGATGGGGCTTTGAGCAACCTGATCTAGTTGAAGATGTCCCTGCTCATTGCAGGGGGGTTGGACTAGATGACCTTTAAAGGTCCCCTCCAACCCAAACTATTCTATGATTCTGTGATTCTATGATCTGTCAGGATATATTTTCCCCTAACAACATGCAGTATGGGAAACAAACAGGAGGAATTCCAAGTCTGACTGCAGTTGCAGAGCTATGATCTCACTGGGATTACAAAGATGTGATGGCATAGCTCACATGACTAGAGTGCTGCAATGGATGGATACAGGCTCTTTAGAGAGGACAGACCAGGAAGGCAAGGAAGGAGGGATTGTGCTCTATTCAAAGGAGTGGTTTGAATGCATGGAGCTTTGCCTTGGAACAAGTGACAAGCCAGTTGAAAGCTTATGGGTAAGGGTCAGAGGACAGACCAACATGGGTGACATTGTGGTGGGCATCTGCTGCAGACTGCTGGATCAAGGAGAGAACGTAGATGAGTCCTTTAGACCAGCGGTCTCCAAAGTGGGGTGCACACACCCCAGGGGGTGCACAAGATGATCTGTTGGGGTGTGGCAAAAAAATATTGGAACTTCTATTTATACTTAATTTTTATCTAAAAAAAAAAAAGGAAAGAAATTAAGCTTTAGTAATATTGAATATGTGGATTGACACTGGCACTCTCACTCGGTCCGTCTGTCAGTCACGTGTCACATACAGTAGCGAGGTATCCTGAGGGAAGAGTGGGTGTTCCACAATGCAAAGAGGTTGACAGTGGCGCCCTCACTCATTCGCTTGCTTTCAGCATATTGCAAAGTATTGCAGCTTACGTGTGCTGGGTTAAGTGGCTTTATGGATTATATTATATAGTTTTAACTAAACTAACCCTCACAGAATGGACAAGTGGCTTAAAAAGATTCCTGCAAAGAAACTACAGATTGAAGATAATGCTAATAATGTGAGCACAAGCAAACTACAATAAAATGGTAGAGCTGACACTTCTACTCCTAGTAGGAGTACTCTTCACCAGCCACATTACAAGGTAAAAACAATGATGATCTAGTCAGATCTGACAAGAAGTCAGACAAAAAAACCCGGAAATTATCAAGAAGACTATTTGAAATATGGATTTACATCCACTATTATCAACGATGAACCTTGCCCTAAGAGTATACTGTGCCTTGAGATATTAGCTAATGATAGTATGAAGCCATCACGATTAGCAAGACATTTAAGAACTAAGCATCCAGAACATGAAGACAAACCTCTACAGTTTTTTCAACAATGTTTCAAGTCATGCGATACTCAGTCCAGTACCTTACAAAAATTCACTAAAATTAACAATAAATGTTTAGAAGCCTCTGTTGAGGTTTCTTACTCAAGAGCGAAAGACAAAAAGCCACGTGCCATTGGGGAAACACTTGTTCTTCCTCCCGCAGTAAAAATGGCTGAAATAATGCATGGAAAACAATATGGTGACAAACTAAAATGCATTCCTTTGTCAGGAAATGCTGTTGGAAGACGCATAGAAAACACTGCTGAAGATTTGAAGAAACAAGTATTAGAACCAATTACACAGTGTGGGAGGGTTGCTATGCAGTTGGATGAAAGTACAGGTGTTTCTAACATGTCTCATCTTATGGTATTTGTTAGATTCTGTTTCAAGAATGAAATACACAAAGAACTACCTTTTTGTGAGCCACTAAAGGAAAGATGCACCAGAGAAGATATATTCTCGACAGTAAATGACTCTCTAATAAAAAACAATGCTTTGTGGAAAAACTGTGCAAGTGTAACCACCGATGGAGTGGCTGCTTTGACTGGAATAAAAAAAGGATTCCGGGGTAAGGTTACAGAGATAGCACCACATGTGGAACTCATCCACTGCTTCATTCGTAGGCAAGCTTTTACAGCAAAGATGTTGGAGCCAGAACTGCACAAAGTGCTACACGATGTCATCGGTATGGTTAATTTTATAAAAACAAGACCTGTAAATAGTAGAATCTTTACAATACTTTGTAATGAGATGGGGAGTGACAATGGAAATCTTTTGTACCACACAGAGGTTCGCTGGTTATCTCATGGCAAAGTGCTTAAAAGAGTTGTCGGACTTAAAAATGAGTCATGCATTTTTCTTTTACAAAAAGACATGTGTTCCAAATTTGCTGACCTTTTCTGTGATGACAAGTGGCTGCCAGTAGTATGCTACCTAGCAGATATTTTTGAAAAAATAAATGCACTTTATGCATCCCTTCAAGGTGAAGGTGACATTTTAACAAAGAGTGAGAAAGTAACTGCTTTTCAAAAGAAACTCATGCTATGGAGAGAGCATTTGGAAAAGAGCTGTTTGGAAATTATGATGTGACTTTGATGCTGAAAACAATGTGTCACCTATAAAAACTCTTGTATCTGTACACTTACAAAACTTGGAAACAGAATTTTGTAGCCTGTTTAAAAATCTTCCCAAAGAAGAGTTTCAGTGGGTTTTGAACCCATTTGTCAAAAATATAAAAATGCAACATCTTCCGAGTAGTTTGCAAAAACAACTGATTGACATCGTCAGGGAAGATGAAAATTTACCAGCCAAATTTTGTAAAAGTCAGTTCTTCGCCGGTTGAGGAGGGAGGCAAGGATGCTTAGCATAGAATTACCCAGGGAATTTATTCTTTTCTTTTAGCTATTTTAGCTATGCGCATAGCGGTGCCCCAGCCTAATGCATGAAGGACCCTGATACATAGGAAAGCAGGGTTTATATATGTTACAATACAGTTGTGTAGACCAATCAAATTACTCATGTTAAGGGGTGGGCTAATCAGTTAATCAGTTACTATTGCTCACATAATCGGTATGTACTTGTCCCATGCAGGATCAGTACATGCTTGTCCCGTGCAGGTGGTGTGGACGTATAGTCAGTGGTGTGTTAATCTTCATTGTTCTAAACCGATGTCCCATGCAGGTGTGTGTGTGGGGGGTTATACTGGATTCTGGTTGATTACTGTTCTGGCCGTGGTTATATGCCTGGGTTTTTTTGAAAGGTAAATCTCCGATCGTTTTATCGTCGGTATGGGGCATTCTCAGCTGGTAAGAGCTGGCTTAGGTTGGATCTTCAGGTCACATCGACCCCGAGGATAAAAGTTCATAGCCTCAGGTAGTGTTCATTCTTCTATGCAAGTCATATTGCAGTTAGCGCCTTACCTTTCACAGTTTCAGGAAAAACTTTTGCATAATTGGTGGATGGGATTGAAAAATGAGTATCATGGTTTAGTAAGCTCAGGCAATGATGCACTTCTTCCATTTGGATCTACATTTCTTTCTGAGGTAACTTTTTCAGCTATGACAACCATTAAAACCAAGTATCAAAATAATAAACTGAACTTAGAACTAGACCTTCGAATCACTGTATCACAGTGATAAACCAAGATTTTTTTTAAAAATGAAGTACATTCAATTGCATTGCTCTCACTGAAAAACATTATTTTTTTTTTAGTGAGAGCAGAAAGATATTGTTCTTTTCATCTTTATCTCATCCTTTTTTAATTTCAATTTTTTGTGTATGTTTTATAATGTACATAATATATTAGTACAGTAGTACATGTATATAAATTATAAATAAACACATATACATATATTGGGGGTGCACGCTCAGAAATTTTTTATTGATGGGGTGTGTGATCAAAAAAGCTTGGAGACCACTGCCCTAAGGAACAGGGATCCAAGCATGATAACAAGGCTGGGAGGGCAGGGGCCTCTACAGCTAGGGCTTTGTCCCACAATACCCAAGAAAGGGAAGCCTGGGGATGGGAGTTGGGATCAACTGAGAGTCCATATCACCAGACAAGTTTGTGGTGATGAGCGAGGTCCAAATTCAAGCTGGGAAATGAGTCTATAGGTCAAGGTTCATAGACAGGCACAGCTATAATAAAACTGGAAACAGGTAGTCCCTCAATGTAGTTTAAGCAGGAAGATAAAGGCCCAGGCCTGAGTTTAAATGGAGCTCCTGGGGCCATGGGCAGGGGTTATGGGGTAGAGGTCCCAGGTGAGGATGATCAGGGCAATTAAGGCCTATTGATACACTCAGGAACCTGATACCATGTGTTGTTTGGGGTTTTTTGAGAGAGAGAGAGAGAGAGAGAGAAAGAAAGAAAGAAAGAAAGAAAGAAAGAAAGAAAATGCAAGGTCCATGTTATTGAGTCACTTACAATTTGTTTTCTCCAAAAGTAGATTCACCTGGCTTTAGATGGCATAAATGCACCACCTCCAGAAATTTCTCCTAGTATCCAAATGTGTAGATGATCAAAACAAGTGTATATGCAATAATTTGTCATAACTGTTCTCATTATTTCCTGCATATCATTTTTATCTTAAAGTAAGTTCTCTTGAATTAGTTTAGTTTAATTTTGTCCCTGACATAATAGGCAGAAAGCCTACAACCTTGGGGCAAGCAAGAAATGAGGATGGTATTCGATTAACAATGTCAGTGCCTTATCCATAATGATTACTTTCCTAGGGATTTTTTTAGCTTGAATTCTGAGCTTGAATTGATTCCAAGATTCAAACAACTATATGAAGTGTACTTACTAGTAGTTATGTCTATTGCCTAAGCCTAAATGAAGTGGGAACAGGAAATTTAAACTATTTTCCAGTGTTAATTTTTTTTCACCTATCTTATCTTGAAACTTTTATTTCTTACGGGGCAGAGTTAGAAAGGTGAAGAGGAATGTGTCGTGGTTTAACCCCAGCCAGCAACTAAGCACCACGCAGCCGCTCACTCACTCCCCCACCACCCAGTGGGATGGGGGAGAGAATTGGAAACAAAAGGTAAAACTCGTGGGTTGAGATAAGAACAGTTTAATAGAACAGAAAGGAAGACAGTAATAATGATAATGATAACAATAATAAAATGACAATACTAATAAAAGGATTGGAATATACAAAACAAGTGATGCACAATGCAATTGCTCACCACCCGCCAACCGACGCCCAGTTAGTCCCCCAGCAGCCATCCCCCCCAGGCCCACTCCCCCCAGTTTATATATAAGGCATGATGTCACATGGTATGGAATACCCCTTTGGCCACTTTGGGTCAGCTGCCCTGGCTGTGTCCCCTCCCAACTTCTTGTGCCCCTCCAGCCTTCTTGCTGGCTGGGCATGAGAAGCTGAAAAATCCTTGACTTTAGACTAAACATTACTTAGCAACAACTGAAAACATCAGTGTGTTATCAACATTCTTCTCATACTGAATCCAAAACATAGCACTATACCAGCTACTAGAAAGAAAATTAACTCTCTCCCAGCCGAAACCAGGACAGCCAGGCTCGCTAGAGATAATCCTGGGGGTGGCACGCCAATGTTTGAGGGACAGTGTGCTAGCGAGGTCCTTCGGTCTGCAATCTCAGTGGGGGTAGGGGATGGAGATCCATGTGGCAGCAAAGAAACAAGGGTTATTGATTTCTACGAAACCACGGAAGCACCTGAGAACAGCCACATAGGAATTAGGGCTTCTCCCCCAAAAAAGGTGGCAGGATCCATAGACCAACTGAAGTGCATCTACACCAATGCATGCAGCATGGGCAATAAACAGGAGGAGCTGTAAGCCATTGTTCAGCAGGAAAACTATGACATAGTTGCAATCAGGGAAACATGGTGGAATGACTCACACAACTGGAGTGCTGCAATGGATGGCTATAAACTCTTCTGAAGGGATAGGTAAGGAAGGAGAGGCAGTGGGGTAGCCCTGTATGTTAGGGAGTGTTTTGACTGTCTAGGGCTTGATGATGGTGATGAAAGGGTTGAGTGTTTATGGGTAAGAATCAGGGGAAAGGCCAACAAGGCAGATATCATGGTGGGAGTCTGTTATAGACTATCCAACCAGGATGAAGAGGCAGATGAAACATTCTATAAGCAGCTGGGAGAACTCTCACAAGCCCTTGTTCTCATGGGGGATTTCAACTTACCAGACGTCTGCTGGAAATACAATACAGCAGAGAGGAAACAGTCTAGGAGATTCCTGGAGTGTGTGGAAGATAACTTCCTGACACAGCTGGTGAGTGAGCCAACTAGGGAAACGGCCCTGCTGGACCTGTTGTTTGTGAACAGAGAAGGACTTGTGGATGATGTGATGGTTGGAGGCCGTCTTGGGCATAGCAAACATGAAATGATAGAGTTTTTGATTCTTGGAGAAGTAAGGAGGGGGGTTAGCAGAACTGCTACCTTGGGCTTCTGGAGGGCAGACTTTGGCCTGTTTAGGGGCCTGGTTGACAGAGTCCCTTGGGAGGCAGTCCTGAAGGGCAAAGGTGTCCAGGAAGGCTGGAGATTCTTCAATAAGGAAATCTTAAAGGTGCAGGCCATCCCTATGTGTCAAAAGAGGAGCCAGTGGGGAAGAAGACTGGCCTGGCTGAACAGAGAGCTTTGGCTGGAACTCAGGAAAAAAATGAGAATTTATGACCTTTGGGAAAAGGGCAGGCCACTTGGGAGGACTACAAGGATGTTGTGAGGTTATGCAGGGAGCAAATTAGAAGGGCCAAAGCCCAACTAGAACTTAATCTGGCTATTGCTGTAAAAGAAAATAAAAAAATGTTTATATAAATACATTAGCAAAAAAAGAAGGGCTAAGGAGAATCTCCATCCTTTATTGGATGCGAGGGGGAACATAGTGACAAAGGATGAGGTACTTAATGCCGCCTTTGCCTCAGTCTTTAACAGTAAGACTAATTGTTCTCAGGGTCCCCAGCCCCCTGAGCTGGAAGACAGGGAAGGGAAGCAGAATGAAGCTCCCTATGATAATCCAAGGGGAAATGGTTAGTGACCTGCTACACCACTTAGACACACACAAGTCTATGGGGCCGGATGGGATCCACCCAAGGGTACTGAGAGAGCTGGCGGAAGTGCTCACCGAGCCACTTTCCATCATTTATCAGCAGTCCTGGCTAACCAGGGAGGTCCCAGTTGACTGGAGGTTAGCAAATGTGACACCCATCTACAAGAAGAGCCAGAAGGAGGATCCGGGGAACTACAGGCCTGTCAGTCTGAGCTCAGTGCCAGGGAAGGTTATGGAGCAGATCATCTTGAGCACCATCACGCGGCACATACAGGACAACCAGGTGATCAGGCCCAGTCAGCATGGGTTTATGAAAGGCAGGTCCTGCTTGACTAACATGATCTCCTTCTATGACAAGGTGACATGCTTAGCGGACGAGGGAAAGGCTGTGGATGTTGTCTACCTGTACTTTAGTAAAGCCTTTGACACCATTTCCCACAGCATTGTCCTGGAGAAACTGGCTGCTCATGGCTTGGACGGGTGTACTCTTCGCTTGGTAAAAAACCGGCTGGATGTCTGGGCCCAAAGATCCAGTTGGCGGCAGGTCACAAGTGGTGTTCCCCAGGGCTCAGTTTTGGGGCCAGTTCTGTTTAATATCTTTATCAATGATCTGGATGTGGGGATCCAGTGCACCCTCAGTAAGTTTGCAGATGACACCAAGTTGGGAGGGAATGTTGATCTGCTTGAGGGTAGGGAAGTCTCTACAGAGGGATCTGGACAGGCTGGATCGATGGGCCGAGGCTAATTGTATGAGATTCAACAAGGCTAAGTGCCAGGTCCTGCACTTGGGTCACAACAATCCCATGCAATGCTACAGGCTTGGGGAAGAGTGGCTGGAAAGCTGCCTGGCGAAAAAGGACCTGGGGGTGTTGGTTGACAGTGAGCTGAATATGAGCTGGCAGTGTGCCCAGGTGCCCAAGAAGACCAATAGCATCCTGGCCTGTATCAGAAATAGTGTGGCCAGCAGGACTAGGGAAGAGATTGTCCCTTTGTACTCGGCACTGGTGAGGCCACACCCTGAATACTGTGTTCACTTTTGGGCCCCTCACTACAAGAAAGACATTGAGGTGCTGGAGCGTGTCTAAAGAAGAGCAATAAAGCTGGTGAAGGGTCTAGAGAACAAGTCTTATGAGGATTGGCTGAGGGAGCTGGGGTTGTTTAGTCTGGAGAAAAGGAGGCTGAGGGGAGACCTTATCGCTCTCTACAACTACCTGAAGGGGGGTTGTAGCGAGGTGGGTATCGGTCTTTTTTTCCCACGTAACAAGTGATAGGACGAGAGGAACTGGCCTCAAGTTGTGCCAGGGGAGGTTTAGATTGGATATTAGGAAAAATTTCTTCGCCGAAAGCATTGTTAAGCATTGGAACAGGCTGCCCAGGGAAGTGGTTGAGTCACCATCCCTGGAGATCTTTAGAAGACATGTAGATGTGGTGCTTAGGGACATGGTTTAGTGGTGGACTTGGCAGTGTTAGGTTTGCAGTTGGACTCGATGATCTTAAGGGTCTTTTCCAACCTAAATGTTTCTATGATTGTATGATTCTATTTCTGTTAAAATTACTCAGGGTTATATCTATCAATCATTTATTTCCATTGATTTTTTTTCTTTTTCAGAGGTTTTGCTACACCTTGAGACATTTTCTTGCCTCTTCTGTTTTTTTATAATAGTGTTATTAATGATCTTGTTTCTACTTTTCTCAAGGTTTCAGGATAATAGGGGATATGGTATATCCAGTCAATTCCATGTTCATCTGTCCATAATTTTACCATTTCATATCTGAAATGAGACCCCTTCTCAGACTAAATTCTTTCAGGTGTACCATGTCTCCACAAAATTTGTTTTTTCAAGACCTATGTATTGGGTTTGCATGGCAAGGTTTTGGTAGTGGCGGGGCTACAGGGGTGGCTTCTGTGAGAAGCTGCTAGTAGCTTCCCCTATGTCCGACAGAGCCAATGCCAGCCGGCTCCAAGATGGACCAGCTGCTGGCCAAGGCCGAGCCAATCAGCAACAGTGGTAGTGCCTCTGTGATAACATATTTAAGAAGGGAAAAAAAGTTGCTGTGGCACAGAAACTGCAGCCAAAGAGAGGAGTGAGAACATGTGAGAGAAACAACCCTGCAGACACCAAGGTCAACCTACTATTGTGCTTTTAAGCAGTGTCATGGGTTATTGGATAAGTCTTCAGCCAGCTTATAGTAATTTCTACCATGGTAAGGACATATCAGTGCCCCTACTAGTTCTGCACAGAGGTCCAATGTAGTCTATTTGCCATACATATCCAAATTGGTAGTTTAAATGTCATCTTTCATTTGATATATTTTGCTGTTTACCTTTTTTCACTAATGCATAACTTTCAATCCTTTGTTATTTGTATAATGACATCTTTAGAAAAGTCCACCCCTCCGTCTCTTGCCCAGTGATAGGTGGCATCTCATCTTGGATGTCCTAACGTTTCACGAGCCCATCTAGCTACAAATAGTTCCCCTTTATGTTCCCAGTCCATGTCTTCATTGATTGTGGCAATCTGAGCAGCTCAGTCTGCTTGATGGTTGTTGATTTCTTCTTTGGTGGCTCTTCCGTTTGGGACATTGACGTGTTGCATCCACACATCGAGTTTTTCCAAATCCTGTGCAATGTTTTTCCACAAGTTAGCCATCCAAATAGACTCTGTTTCCCAGAGGGTGTTAGCCACCATTCAAGAGTCAGTATAACTTGGGTCATTTCCTCTGTAATGCTACATCAATGGCTAGTCTTATGGCTTGGACTTACACAAATTGATTTGATTGTCTTTTACCTTCATCTGTTTTTAATCACCTGTTAGACAGGATTCCAAATGGCAGCTTTCCATCTTCTCCAGTTGCCAATACTCTGATAGGAACTGTCAGTGAACAGAGCATACTGTCAATCTTCTTTGGATAGTTTGTTATATTCCAGGGCTTCTTGAGCGTGTAGTAATAGCCTGTGTGTGGCCCCCAAAATCACAATTTTCATGCTATTCCATCAACTCTTCTACCAGGCCTGAACATCCCTGTTTCCCCATTTGAGTGTGTTGGGTAATCATCAGAGCTGTCCATTTACTCCAAGTACCCTTTGACTCATCACGTGACAAGTGCATTTCTCCTCTCAGCATCCAGTGAAGTGCCAGCAGTTAGGGGCCAGCAGTTGTGATTCTGTTCCCACCACTTTAGATGCTGCCTGAATTCCCTCATAGGCAGCTAATATTTCCTTTTCTGTCGGGGTATAGTTCTCCTCAGATCCTCAGTAGCTTCAGTTCCAGAATCCAAGGGGTCTTCCTCTGGTCTCTCCTGGTGCTTCATGCCATAAACTCCATTGGATTGATTGGTCCCCTGCTGATGCATGTAGCATGTTTCGGACATTTGGACTAATTATGATGGGGCCCAGGGTAACTGCACATGCTACTTATTGTTTTACCTGGTCAAAGGCTTGTTGTTGCTCAGGTTCCCACTCAAATGAGTTCTTTTTTCCTGTTAACTTGGTACAGGAGGTTCATGAGCTGACTGTATCTGGAAATGTGCAACTGCCAAAATCCTAGCATTCCAAGAAAAACTTGGTTTTCCTTTTTATTGATCAGTGGTGCCATTGCCTTATTAGTCATCAGTAGGAAGTGACAGTTCCCATCTTTCTATTTGACACCAAGAAACTCTATTTCTTGCATAGATCCCTTCACCTTATTTCTCTTGGTTGCAAATCCAGCATTTAGTAAAATTCTTATAATCTGTTTGCCTTTGTTTTCCACCTCTTGAATAGTGTTTCCCTGTATTATGATGTCATCAAAGTACTATAAGTGGTCTGGGGCACTGCCCTCCTCCAAAGCCCTTTGTACATTCCCCTTCCTTCCATCCTTGTCTCAGGCGATTGTATGTGTACTGTACTCCTCTCTAAGTAAAGGCAAACTGCGGTTTACACTCAGGGTCCAGGGGAACTGAGAAAAAAGCATTAGCTATGTCAATGGTCAAATATCAGGCAGCATTCTTTGCTTCGATTTCATACTGTAGTTATAGCATACCTGATACTGCTGTGCTCAAAGATGGTGGTACCTCATTCAAACCTTGATAGGCTATGGTTAATCTCCAAACCTTTCTAGGATTTGCACTGGCCACATGGGGCTGTGGAAGGGCAAATGGGTTTGAGGAACCACCCCTTGACTTTCTAGTTCTTTGATAAGACCACTTATGAAACCAAGCAAAGCTCTGTTGATCTGATATTGTCATCGGTGCACCATTCGAGTTGCAACCGGCACCAACTGAGGTGACGTCTGTAGCAGTTCTGCTACTGACTCTCCTTTTGAGGAACCAGGTGGTTTAAATAGCATAGGGGTCTTCTCACTCATTTCCACAACAGCAGTGCCAAATGCCCATCCATGCCCTCACAGGTCCTTAAAATGTCCATTCCTTACAAAGTCAATGCTCAAGATGCAAGGGACACCTGGTCCCATTACCACTTTGTGGGGTTTCCAGTTTCCTTTAGTAAGACTGAGTTCACCTTCTACTACATGGAGCTTCCACTGGCTTCTGGTGACTCCTTTGATGACGATTGGCATCTTTCCACTCAGAGTGGAAGGAAGCAGGATGCACTGAGTTCCTCTGTCCACCAAGGCTTGATGTTCTATGGGTCAATGTTTGTCAGGCCACCAGACCCACATAGTCAAATAAATCCAGTTATAGAATCATAGAATGGTTGGGGTTGGAAGGCACCTTTAAAGATCATCTAGTCCAACCTCCCTGCCATGGGCAAGGACATCTTTCATTAGATCAGGTTGCTCAAAGCCCCATCCAACTTGACCTGGAATGTTTCCAGGGATGGGGCATCTACAGCCTCTCTGGGCAACCTGTTCCAGTGTCTCACCACCCTCATAGTAAATAATTTCTTCCTTATATCCGATCTAAACCTACCCTCTTTCAGTTTAAAACCATTGCCCCTTATCCTGTCACTACACGCCTCGGTTAAAAGTCTCTCTCTGTCTTTCTTATAAGCCCCCTTTATGTATTAAAAGGCCACAATAAGGCATGCCCAGAGCCTTCTCTTCTCCAGGCTAGACAAACCCAACTCTTTCAGCCTTTCTTCATAGCAGAGGTGTTCCAGCTCTCTGATCACTTTTGTGGCCCTCCTCTGGACCCACTCCAACAGGTCCATGTCTTGTACTGGTGGCCCCAGAGCTGGATGTAGTACTGCAGGCGGGGTCTCACGAGAGCGGAGTAGAGGGGGAGAATCACCTCCCTCGACCTGCTGGCCACGCTTCTTTTGATGCAGCCCAGGATACAGTTGGCTTTCTGGGCTGCAAGCACACATTGGCGGCTCATGTCCAATATTTCATCCACCAGTATCCCCAAGTCCTTATCTGCAGGGCTGCTCTCAATCCACTCATCCCCCAGTCTGTATTGATACTGGTGATTGCCCTGACCCAGGTGCAGGACCTTGCACTTGGCCTTGTTGAACCTCATGAGATTCACATGGGCCCACTCCTCAAGCCTGTCAAGGTCCTTCTGGATGGCATCCCTTCCCTCAAGCAAATCAACTGCACCACTGTGGTGGGTTGACCCTGGCTGGGTGCCAGGTGCCCACCAAAGCCATTCTATCACTCCCCCTCCACAACTGGACAGGGGAGAGAAAATATAACAAAAGTCTCGTGGGTCGAGATAAGGACAGTTTAATAAAGCAAAAGCAACGGTCGCGCACGAAAGCAAAGGAAAACAACTGGCCACTTCCCGGGAAGCAGGGCTTCAGTACTCGTAGTGGTTGCTCCAGAAGACAGACGTAAAATAACGAATGCCCCCCCTTCTATCTCCCTTTACTTAGCTTTTATAGCTGAGCTGATGTCATATGGTATGGAATATCCCTTTGGTCACTTTGGGTCAAAAAAAAAAAAATAGATTGTATTGGGTCTGGCTGAGATGGAGTTAATTCTCCCCATAGCAGCCCTCATAGTGCTGTGCTCTGCATTGGTAGCTAGAAAGGTGTCGATAACACACCAGTGTTTTGGCTACTGCTGAGCAGTGCTGGCACAGCATCAAGGCTGTCTCTCCAACATTTTTGCCCCCCCCCCAACGGCAGGCTGGGGCTGGGCAAGATCTTGGGAGGGGACATAGCCAGGACAGCTGACCTAAACTAACCAAACAGATATTCCATACCACATGACGTCAGCTCAGATATAAAAGCTAAGTAAAGGGAGACAGAAGGGGGGGGGACATTTTTGTCTTCCGGAGCAACCACTACGCATACTGAAGCCCTGCTTCCCAGGAAGTGGCTAGACATCACCTGCTGATGGGAAGTAAAGAATAACATCATTTATTTTTCTTTGCTTTCGTGCGTGACCTTTGCTTTCACTTTATTAAACTGTCCTTATCTTGACCCATGAGCCTTTTGTTATATTTTCTCCCCCCTGTCCAGCTGAGGAGGGGGAGTGATAGAGCAGCTTTGGTGGGCACCTGGTGCCCAGCCAGGGTCAACCCACCACACCTGACTATGTCCCCTCCCAAGATCTTGCCCAGCCCCAGCCTGCCAGTGAGGGGTGTGGGGGTGGGGAATGTTGGAGAGACAGCCTTGATGCTGTGCGAGCACTGCTCAGCAGCAGCCAAAACATTGGTGTGTTATCAACACCTTTCTAGCTACCAATACAGAGCACAGCACTATGAGGGCTGCTATGGAGGGAATTAACTCCATCTCAGCCAGACCCAATACAACCACTCAGCTTGGTGTCATCTGCAAACTTGCTGAGGGTGCACTCAATCCCACTGTCTATGATGTCAGTGATGAAGATATTAAATAGTACTGGCCCCAGTATGGATCCTTGAGGGACACCACTCATTACTGGTTTCCACTTGGACATTGAGCCATTGACTAGAAGTCTTTGGATGCAGCCATCCAGCCAGTTCCTTAGCCATCTAACAGTCTGTTATGGGTTTGTGTGGCGCATTTTTTTTTTTTTTTGGTAGCGGGGGAGGGGCCGCAGGGGTGGCTCCTGTGAGAAGCTGCTAGAAGCTCTCCCAGCTCCAAGTCAGACCCGCCTCTGGCCCAGGCCAACCCAATCAGTGAAAGTGGTAGTGCCTCTGGGATAACATATTTAAGAAGGGGAAGCAGTAGTGAGTAGGGGGATTGGAATGTGAGAGGAACACCTATGCAGATACTGAGGTCAGTGAAGAAGGAGGGGGAGGAGGGGCACCTGAGGAGGTTGATGCCCTGCAGCCTGTGGTGAGACAGCAGGCTGTCCCCCTGCAGCCCATGGAGGCGAGCGGTGGAGCAGAGGCCCCTGAAGATGGCCGTGACTCCATGGGAAAGCCTGCGCTGGAGCAGTTTGTACCTGAAGACCGGCCCACAGAAAGGACCCACTCCAGGGAAGTTCAGGAAGAACTGAAGCCCGTGGAAAGGACCCATGCCAGGGAAGTTCAGGAAGAACTGAAGCCCGCGGAAAGGACTCACGTTGGAGGAGTTCGTGAAGGACTGTCTCCTGTGGGAGGGACCCCACGGTGGAGCAGGGGATGAGTGAGGAGTCCTCCCCCTGAGGAGGAAGGAGCGGCAGAGACAATGTGTGGCGAGCTGACCCCAACCCCCATCCCCTGTTCCCCTGCACCGCCGGGGGGAGGAGGGAGAGAGAACCAGGAGTGGAGTTGAGGTGGGAAGGAGGGAGGGGTGGGGTGAAGGTGTTCTAAGGTTTGGTTTTACTTCTCATTATCCTTGTTTTGTTTTGATTTGTAGTAAATTAAATTGATTTTGTTTCTTCCCCAAGTTGAGCCTGTCTTTTGCCCGTGACCATAAGTGGGGAGTGATCCCTCCCTGTCCTTGTCTCAACCCACGAGCCTGCCTTTATATTTTCTCCTCCTCCTCCCACCGTGGCTGGGGTGGGGGGGGAGTGAGCGAGCGGCTGCATGGTGCTTTGTTACCGGCTGGGCTTAAACCATGACACAGTCCATCTGTCAAACCCATCTCTCTCCAATTTAGAGTTAAGAATGTTGCGGGGGACCATATCAAAGGCCTTACAGAAGTCCAGGTAGATGACATCCGTAGCTCTTCTCTTGTCCACTGATGCAGTCACTCCATCATAGAAGGCCACTAGATTAGTCAGGCACGACTTGCCCTTGGTGAAGCCATGTTGGCTGTCTCTAATCACCTCCCTGTCTTCCACATGTTTCGACATGTCTTCCAGGAGGATCTGTTCCATGATCTTACTGAGCACTGAGGTGAGGCTGACTGGTCAGCAGTTCCCAGGGTCCTCCTTATTACCCTTTTTAAAAATGGGCATGATGTTTCCCTTTTTCCAGGCACTGGGGACTTCGTCTGACTGCCATGACTTTTCAAATATCATGGAGAACAGCTTAGCAACTATATCTGCCAGTTCCCTTAGGACCCTGGGATGTATCTTGTCAGGTCCCATGGACTTGTGTATGTTCAGGTTCCTCAGGTGGTCTCAAACCTGATCTTCTCCTATGATGGGAGGGACTTCATTCCCCCAGTCCCTGCCTTGAGATTCAGGGACTTGAGAGATGTGGGAAGAGCAATTGCCAGTGAAAATGGAGGCAAAAAAGCTGTTGAGCACCTCAGCCTTCTCCATGTCGGTTGGTTATCACCAGATCCCGTCTCATTTATCGAGGGGAGTACAATTTCTTTACTCTTCCTTTTCTGACTAATGTACCTGTAGAAGCTCTTCTTATTGTTCTTCATATCCCTTGCCAAATTCAGCTCCAGTATTGCCTTAGCCTTCCTGATCCCATGCCTATGCTCCCAGGCAGTATCCCTATATTCTTCCCAGGATGCATGTCCTTGCTTCTACTGCATATGCATTTCCCTCTTGTGTTTCAGTTTGACCAGGAGGTGCTTACTCAGCCGTGCTTGTCTCCTGACTTCCTCGCCTGATTTCTTGCACATGGGAATCGATAGTTCATGTGCTCTAAGTAAAATGTCTAAACAGCTGCCAGCTCTCTCCTCCTCCTTTATTCCTGAGGGCAGTTTCCCAGGGGGTCCCATCCACTAGTCCTTTAAACAATCATGAATTCCACCAGGGCATGATCACTGCAGACCAGGCTACCACCAGTCGTGACCTCTCCAAGGTCAAAATATCTTCTTTATCATCATCTTCATTATCCTTTTCCCTGACCTGGCCAGATGCAGAGCATCCCTCTTTGGTAACCTCTTTGAGGTTTTCCAAAGCCAGTTCTTCAAGGAGAGTGCTGTAGGAGGAATTTTCTGCTGGTGGGGCTGATGTTGTGAGGTCTTCCTCAGCCTACTGCGGCTTAGATGTCTGTCAGGGAGTAGCAAGGGCCAGCTTCTCTGTAAGGGATGGGGAGCTCTGAGCCAAGCGTGATAACACAGCTGGCAGGGCAAGGGCCTTGCCAGCCAGGGTTCTGTCCCACAGCCCCCAAGCAAGGGGGCAGGCCCGGGGATGGCAGCAAGGGTCAGCCATGAGTCCAGATCATCAGGCAAGACCATGGTGATGAGGCAGTTCTGAGGTCAAGCTTGGAAGTCAAGTCAGGATCAGGTCCACTGAGGGTAACCAGGGTGGAACACACTCCAGGGATCACCAGGCAGGTTCACAGTGATGAGGCACATCAAAAACCAAGCCGGGAAGTAAGTCCATGGGTCAGGGTCTGGATCACTGAGGTCCATCACCAGGCACAGGCATTGCTGTGATGGAGCTGCAAACATACCTACAACATAGCTGAGCTAGGGACTGAAGGCCCAGGCCTGAGCTGTGTTGGGGAATTTTTATTGTACTCCTTGAGGTGAATTAAACACACGTTTGTGCTTAAATATAAAGAGATTGCATTGGACAGAGTCCTACCATACGGTCCCTCCCAAGGGATACAGTCCTTCACAAACTGCTCCAGCGTGGGCTCCTCTCCATGGGCTGCAGTTGTTCAAGAACTCCTCCAGCATAGGTCCTCTCCACAGAGCACAGTCCTTCAGGGACAGACTGCTCCAGCATGGGCTCCTCTCCATGGGCTGCAGCTTCCTTCAGGGCATATCTACCTGCTGCGGCATGGGGTCCTCCATGGGCTGCAGGGGGACAACCTGGGTCTTCACCATGGTCTTCACCACGGTCTTCACCACGGGCTGCAGGAGAATGTCTGCTCCTGTGCCTGGAGGACTTCCTCCCTCTCCTTCTTCACTGACCTTGGTGTCTGCAGGATTGTTTCTCTCACATTTTTTCTCACTTCTCCCTCTCACAGCTGCTGCGCAGCATTTTTTACCCTTTCTTAAATATGTTATCACAGAGACACCACCAGCTTCGCTGACTGGCTCAGCTTTGGCCAGCAGTGAGTCCATTATGGAGCCAGCTGGAACCAGCTCTGTCCAGCATGGGGGCAACCCCTGGTCTCTTCTCACAGAGGCCACCCCTGCAGCCCCCACCCACTACCAATACCTTGCCATATAAACCCAATACATGTATACAGCGGTAAGGTCTCCTCTTAGCCTTCTCTTCTCCAAGTTGAACAGGCCCCATTCTCTCAGTCTCACCTTGGATGTCAAGTTCTCCAGCTGCATAACCAGTTGGTGGCCCTCTGCTGGACTCGCTCTAGTAGGTCAATATCTTTCTTGTAATGGGGATCCCAAAAGTGGACACAATATTCCAAATGCAGTCTCACAAGTGCTGAAAAGAGAGGAAGGACCACTTCCCTGGACCTGCTGGCTACACTATTTCTAATACAGTCCAGGATGCGATGGGCCTTCTTTGCTGCAAGGGCACACTGCTGACTCATGTTGGATGGTTGAGTTCAAAATCTTTGGTGATATGAGAAAAAACTGTCAGCAGAACTGCTACCCTGGATTTTGGGAGAGCAGACTTTAGGCTGTTCAAGGAGCTAGTTAGTAAGATCCCCTGGGAATCTGCTTTTGAGAGTATTGGAGTCCATAAATGCTGGTCACTTTTTAAGAGCCATCTTTTATGAGAGGCAGGCAATTCCAATATGTCAGAAGTCAAGCAAGGGGGGCAGAAGGCCAACTTGGCTGAACAGGGATCTCCTTTGGAAAAAGAAAGTGCATGGACTTTGGAAGCAAGGTCAGGCTACACAGGAGGATTACAGAGATGCTGTTCGCCACTGTAGGGAGAAAATTCGTACGACCAAAGCTCAATTGGAGTTGAAGATGGCCAGTACTGTGGTGGATAACAAGAAAGGCTTTTTTAAGTATGTTAACAGCAAAAGGAGGACTAAAGAAAACATTGGTCTGTTACTTGATAAGGTTGGTCACCTCACCAATAGGGATGAAGATAAAGCAGAGACATTTAATGCCTTCTTCACCTCTATCTTTAACACCAATGATGGGCCCTGGGACCCCAGGAGCCCTGGGTTGGAGGACTGTGACTGGGGGAGTGATAAGCTCCCAGTTGACTTTGAACTCATATGGGATTTGCTGCTGCAACTGAATGCACATAAGTCTATGGGGCCTGATGGGATTCATCCCAGGGTACTGAAAGAGTCAGCTTATGTTATTGTGAGACCTCTCTTGGTTATTTATCAACAGTCTTGGGAATCTGGAGAAGTCCCAGTCAACTAGAAGCTAGCAAATGTTATTCCCATTTTCAAGAAGGGCCAGAGAGATTACCCTAGCAATTATAGGCCTGTCAGTCTCACTTTGGTGCCTGGTAAAATTATGGAGAAGGTTATTCTGGGAGTTATTGAAAAACACTTGAAATACACGTTGGTAAGCTCAATATGAGTCTACAATGTGCCCTGGCGGCCAAAAGGACCAACAGCATCCTGGGGTGCATTAAGCACAGTATAGCTAACCAGTCGAAAGAAATGCTTATCCCACTATATTCAGCATTGGCGCAGCCTCACCTCGAGTACTGTGTGCAGTTTTGGGCTCCACAATATAAGGATATAAAAATATTAGAATGTGTCCAAAGGAGGGCAACAAAGATAGTGAAAGGACTAGAGGGCCTGACTTATGAGGAGCAGCTGAGGATACTAGGCTTGTTCAGTTTAGAGAAGAAGAGACTGAGGGGTCACCTCATTGCTGTCTGCAACTTCCTCATGAGAGGGAGCAGAGAGGGAAGTGCTGATCTCTTCTCTCTGGTGTCCAGTGATAGGACGTGAGGGAATGGCTTAAAGCTGCATCAGGGGAAGTTCAGATTGGATATTAGGAAAAAGTTCTTCACTGAGATGGTGGTCAAGCACTGGAAAAAGCTCCCCAGGGAAGTGGTCATGGCCCCAAGCCTGCTGGTGTTCAAGAAGCATTTGGACAATGCTCTCAGATATATGGTTGCCTGTCATGGTTTAACCCCAGCCAGCAACTAAGCACCACGCAGCTGCTCACTCAATTCCCCCCCACCCAGTGGGATGGGGGAGAGAATCGGGGAAAAAAGTAAAACTTGTGGGTTGAGATAAGAACAGTTTAATAGAACAGAAAGAAAGAAACCAATAATGATAATGATAACACTAATAAAATGACAACAGTAATAATAAAAGGATTGGAATATGCAAGTGATGCACAATGCAATTGCTCATCACCCGCTGACCGATGCCCAGTTAGTCCCCGAGCGGCAATCCCCCCGCCCCCACTCCCCCCAGTTTATGTACTAGATGTGATGTCACATGGTATGGAATACCCTGTTGGCCACTTTGGGTCAGCTGCCCTGGCTGTGTCCCCTCCCAACTTCTTGTGTCCCTCCAGCCTTCTTGCTGGCTGGGCATCAGAAGCTGAAAAATCCTTGACTTTAGACTAAACATTACTTAGCAACAACTGAAAACATCAGTGTGTTATCAACATTCTTCTCATACCTAACTCAAAAACCTAGCACTGTACCAGCTACTAGGAAGACAATTAACTCTATCCCTCTGAAACCAGGACATTAAGTTAGAATCAAACTAAAATTCTCATTACAGAAACCATCAACGCAAAAGGATAAGAGAGAAACATACAGAGGAAAAATCGGGTTAGAATTGATTTATCATGATTGGTACACAGATGGAATTTGTAAAAAGGTAGGGGAGACCCTCCTGTTGAGTCACAAGGTTCAGAGAAGACCCCCTTGCTTTCTAAACTCCTGTCAGAGTCTAGGTGTGGCTGGATCGACTCCTAGTCTCAGACTTGGTCAATGGTTTATGTCTAAAGGGATTATGAGTATAATAGCAGCCTGAGATTCATTTACAGTTGAATAAAGTTCACGACAGTGACTTATGTATAGATTTGAAAAGCAATATTTGTAATATACTTGCTATAGAATATTCAGGTAAGTACACACAATTGCACAAAGACACTAAGAGATATACATATAAGCGAGTCAAAGACGTATACCTGTTAAAAATTCCCCTTGAGTTCAGTGAAAATATTCACGTCAAATGCTTTGGCATCTTTCTCAATGGGCGAAGGGTTTATCCTCAAGGAGCGAAGAGTATCAGCCCATGTCTTGTTGGCTTTCAGCGACAGACCTCCAATCTTCACAAACACCAGAGTTTGTGAGCTCTGAGAGGCATTCCACTCAGAGGGAGATGCTGGTCACAGCCTGCTGCAGTCCAGGAGAGCTCAAAGGGTCTCACTTAGTACTGCTGTTTATAGGTTTGGGAGATGATTGGCTTTTGTTACAGAGGCTCACACAATCAAATCAAACAGGTGTTAAAACTCAGATTTGTTCTTCAGTAAAAAAGTTAGTTAAAACTCCGATAACATTAGTAAACCACAGGCTCAATGATGTAAGGGGAATTAGTGCTACACAGCTGACTTAAGAATTCTTAAGGTTTAAAAATGATGACTCAAAATGCGCATATCACTCACCTAAAAGATGAGGGCTCTCAACCTCGAGGAGTTACCTAGGGCAGCATCCCGACCCAAGGGGAGAGTCCCCAACTGCAGACCCGCTGCTCCAAGGAGGACTGATTCAAAATGTCCTCTGGCGGGGCCCTGTTTATACCCTTGTCAAATCTGATCTGTGGTCATTTTAATCCCCATTGGCCAAAAGGTCAACACTTCTGTGTACCTGGTGCATCTTGGATTGGTCAGTTCAATTTTCAACCTGTGGCCTCTAGGGTTTGGGTTTTTTTTCCTCTCCTTCCTGCCCAGAGAAGTTTCATTTCCTGTCAGGATGGGTATACCTGCCACACAATCCACCCCGTGACCACAGTCACAATTTGACTGGTTTCCTTGGAGTGGTGGTACAGTCACCTCTTGCCTCCAAAGTTAAAAGGGAGCGCAGTCTGATGAATTTGATGCTTGTCGTGGGTCATCATTCCCTTCTGGTCTAGAATTAGAGTGGAATATCTGACATGGGAATATCCAGTGCACGAACAGGTTTTAAGGGAGTATACTTAACTGTTAGTACAGACTTCACTACCACGCGTTTGATACAACTTATTGCAATACAGATAACAATAATCTTAACTACAAGCATTATTAAAGATTGGAGAAGGCTGGTCATCCATCCTGTCAAAGAAAATCTGAACATATCAAAAACCTTTCCCAGCCAATTAGTCCCTAGTGAAGAAGCAATTGCCTGAGTGTCTTGCCACTTTCTTTATTTTGTTGATTTGATCTTGAAGCTCCATTGACACATTCAGAATGTGAACACAGCAGTCGTCCATCGACAGGTTCAAAACTCCACATACACCCTTCTCTATCAGTAGCATCAAATCCAATATTGCTCAATTTTGGATAGTCATTTTACTGGTATGTTGTAACTGATTGTTCAAGAGTCCCAAACTGTCAGATGTAGCATTGGCTAAGGCTGATAGTTGTAAACTCAGTTCTAGAATGCTCTGTCAGTGCCCCCCATGGAATTTCCGGGCATGGTGTAGTACCATTCCAGCTCCACTCCATGGTCTCATGGGTTGGTTGGAGGATATAATTAAATCTGGTGTTCCATACCGAACTAGCATTTACCGCGCCTGGTGACCAACTATAGACAACATAAGTATAACCTCTTCCCCCGTCGTCTCTGAACCTCCAGCTGTAATTGTTACATTGCTCCCATGTGAGCTCAAGGGCTTGCGATATACTGATGTTCTGCACAAAAATCAGTAAGGGGTCTTCAGCTGATTTGGGGGTAGGCAAGCAAACCGTTACAGAGGTCAGGTTCATCATTCGAGCCAATCCCACCATCATTTTTGCCACGATATTATCATCCAGATCTTCACCATCCATGTTTGCCACCATCATCACTACCAATAGAAGCACTGGAATGGCTCGTTTCTTCATTGTCCTGTAAGAAAGCACAAAGCTAGGCCTCGGTCTTAAAACTGGGTCACAGGGTTAGAAGTCCAGGATTATCCATCGGGCACTGATGCGGTGAGTCTTTCTGCTCCCATCTAAGTCTTCCCAGGCATATAAGCCTCTGGGTTTTGCTAAGGTCATAGGAACAATGCCAATGGAGGGCAGTTTCACCATGACAGGTTGGCCCATGTATGTCCCCAGTGGGAACTTGTTGGCCCATGGCCACGGTTGTGAAAACCTTAATGGTATGTGTTGTATGAACCTATCAGATCATTCGGTGTCAGTGTCCCAGAGTATCCAACAGCTGCGAAAGGAGGTGCAGAAGCTGACAGAAGATGTTGGGGTTTTTGGGTTGGATGGCTTGTTCTCTCAATGGGAGATTGAAGAGTGGTTAAAGGGAGTATTGAAAACAGGATTATTAATATTGGCAATTATTATCATTGTATTGAGCATCCTCCCATGTGTGCTGTCCTTGCTGCAAAGGGCCCTGCAGCGGACAATTCACATGGCATATTTGGTGCAAAAACAAAAAGGGGGAATTGTGGAGGACCTCGGCTGGACCGAGGGGCCTGGGGAGGATATTGACATTGGCAAGATTACAGTGTACCCTTGAGAGAACAAGAAAGAATGAGAAGCATGCCTGAGAAACCAAGTTTAAGGAATGTGTTGACCAGTTGCAGTTGTGATAAGGAACTTGAAAAAGTCACCCAATGAGGGGTGAGAAAAACAACTTCTGACAACTTTTGACCAAGAAAGGACAGACACATGTACAAGGTAACAAGTATAATGGGTATAAATTTGCTGGCTTGGAGTAATAAAAAAACTTCTTTGCTTGTACTATAAGAATGCGTACGTGTCGTTTGTCCGTCTCAACCATGACAGGAACTGGCGTCTCTGATCATCTGGTATAGAGTCATTGCCCATTAATGGTCCCACAGGACAAAATGCTTGAATTTTTGGACTTCCATAATTTCCCCATGGGTTATTAACAGTAAAAACTGCCTGTGGTAATCGTGTGTCCCAGTTATGGCGTGAGACATCAGCATGTCTTTTGATCAAGCCATTGGTTCATTCAACTATACCATTAGCTTGGGGATAATATGGTGTGTGAAACACCCATTTGATGCCTTCCCCTCCCGCCCAGTCTTGTACCACTGTGGCTGTGAAATGCGACCCATTATCACTTTGAATACATTCAGGAATAGGTAGAATACCAAACCATTCTCACAAAGCCTGGACTGTCTGGTCTCCGGTGGCTGTGCCAACAGCTGTTGCCATAGACAATCCTGATACTACCTCCACTCCTGCCAAAATATATTTCCTCCCATGGGATGGTTTCAGACAACCAATGTAATCAACCTGCCACATGCTCCAAAGAGCCTTGCTTTGCCTGATATGCTGGGCCAGAGCTTGGTTTGGGTGATTAGCCTTAAGCCTTATTTGGCATTGCGGGCAAGCTGTGAGAATTGCTTCACAGGTTTTCATAGACACTGGCCAACCCCGAGATCAGCATTCATAATAGAGATCTGCTTTCCCTGAGTGGCCTCGCTTGATATGCAACCATTCAGCTAGTCTATCCCAATCTTCCTTCTCACTGGTGACCATCCTGATTTGGGCCAGGTGATCCACCTGTTGATTCTATTTCGCAGCTGGGGTTCTATCCCGAGCATGTCCCTTCACCCATCCCACCTTTAAAGGTCGGGACCTCCCTATTGCCAGGAGATGTTGCCAGTCCTCTGTCCTCCACACTTTCACATGACCTACTTCCCACTTGCTAGATTCCCACTGACATATCCACTCTGTAGCACCCTTAATGGTTGCATAAGAGTCAGTATAGACAATGGTAGCACCATTCTCTACGGCCAGTAATAAAGCCTGTAGTTCTCCTACTTGTGCACTACCTTCATCCTCTTCCTCGACTGTATTCCAGGTACCAATTTCCAATGCTGCTGCTTTATATTGCCATTTTGATCCCACTCGATGGGCAGATGCATCAGTAAACCACACTCCCTGCATAGCTGAGCCTGCCACAAATTTGGGTGCCTCCTCAATCGGAGAAGGTTTATAAGGTCAACCCAACAAGGTTGGATCGGGGTTCACAGGTTGCTGTAGTTTGAAAACCTTAGTCGGACTCTCCTTTAGTGGGAGCAATTGGCTTATGCCTTCTAGGTATGCATACCATTTCCTAACTGTGGCCTCCGGAGGAGGTGACCCATTGAGGATTGAATTTAAGAGAGGGAAAGGACCCTGTACTATAACATCCTGTGAGGTATGCAGCTTTTCAGCCTCCTTAACCGCTCTAGTGAGGCAAAGGACCCCTTTTTCCCAATCTGAATATCATTGCTCAGTCTCCTTAAATGAAGTG
Source organism: Gypaetus barbatus (assembly GCA_028022735.1). Taxonomy (NCBI): domain Eukaryota; kingdom Metazoa; phylum Chordata; class Aves; order Accipitriformes; family Accipitridae; genus Gypaetus; species Gypaetus barbatus. The sequence continues at coordinate 36,810,256 of CM051561.1, read as the reverse complement.
GAAGAGAATAATAAAGGCCTAGCCAGTCCAGAGGGGAGGAGGTAGAAGAGTCAGGAGTGAAGTTGAGCCTGGGAAGAAGAGGGGTGGGGGGAAGGTGCTTTTAGGTTTCGGTTTGTTGGGATTTTTTTTTTACTATCCTACTCTATTTTTATTTGGCAATAAATTAATTTCACCAAGTCGAGTCTGGTTTGCCCATGATGGTAATTGGTGAGTGATCTCCCTGTCCTCATCTCGACCCACAAGCTTCCCCTGTCTTGCTGAGGAGAGGGAGTAAGAGAATGGCTTGGTGGGCACCTGGCAGCCAGACAGTGTTAAGCCACCACAGAAATCTAGATTCACTTCAAAGCCTGCTTGTGAGCAGAAATGCTAACAGTTTTAAAAAGCTGTGACAGCTGGATCAATTTTTATAGTTTGCAACTGGTATCAATTTTTTAGGTTCAAGTCAAAAATCTATCTAGGTTTAATGGCCATTTATTACATTTATGTATTACTTAAATAGTCTGTAACAATTTAACAATTTCAGTGTATTGAAATAATGTGTGAAGGGTGTTCAGACTAACAGGGACATTCTACCAATTTTTTTGACTATTTTTTTTCTTTCCGAAAATACAGTTATGGGATTATTTGAGGAGGGAGTGCATAACTAAAAGACATGCTCTTGAGCATTCTTTCCATTTGAAAATGGAGGGATTAAAACTTTTCTAAAAAATTAACTTTGAAGATCATGTCATTGAACAAAATAAGTTTACAGCAAAGTGAATGTACTCACCAATTAACTGAAGCCCACATATGATTCTTGACTTTCTACTTTAAAAGCAAGAAAAAAATATTGAAAGCAATTTTAATGTCTAATAAATTTTTGTTTAACTAAAGTAGTGATGGCAATAAGGAATGACACATTATACATTTTTTTTTCCAAATAACTGTGTTGGGAGAGGTGTCTAAGGACACCTTGCACTGGCAATGATTTCTGCCTGTGCCTGGTCTGTATTTTGTCAAGCATTCTTACAAGATCTTTGATCAGTCCTCTTATGGTCCAAAGCAATGTGGACCACAAAGATGTATAAAATTGCTGTATGTGAAATTACAAAATAAAACTATCCACATTTCAAAACTTCAAAAACAGTGAGAAATTGTTAGGGAAAAGCTTTAGGTACATCTTCCGCAAGGAAACCATGTAATAATGAAGGTTTACAAATGAGACTGTTTTTTCTACTTTTTTTTTTTTAAATGTCTTTGCTCAATGGGAAGAGGGAGACTCTTTTTTTCCACAGTGTACAGGCTGTGTACATGTATTCATTTGCACATTAGCCAAAACCTGTTCCCAGCTACTAATTATTTTGGTTCAGTACAGCTTAGTCCTTACTTAAGTTTGTGCATATGCATTTTATTGCATATGTTTGTTTTGGATTTATGAACCAGTGCTAGTTTTGTTATCTTAAACATTTAAAAAAAAAAATCTGGGTGACGTTATTGCTGGCACACTGAAAAATGTCTCTCTGCTGCTTATTGTCTTGAATATAAGAGCTGTCTGATACAGATGTTTGGCAAGTAAATATCTCTGCCATGTAAAAATAGTTTCTGGCTGGTACAGTTGTCTATATTTATTTTTAGTGTTCATAGGAACTGGGTTTTCATTTTAATGAATTTTTTTCCTTCCCCGCTTCTCTTGTAGGTAGCATTGGCACTTCATTTCAATGCCAGTCAATCCATCAAGATCACATTTGCAACAATGACAGTGACAAGGTGAGATTTGCATAAGTGTTCCATTTACAGGGTGCATTTTTTTATGAATCACATTGATTTTACTGTACTAATAGTGTTTGTTTTCCAGGCCCAGTAGCTAACTTTCAGTGTTACACCTTGAAATCTCTCTGGCTTTTTAAGAAGTATATGTACTTACTTCACTCAAGACAATGTTTTTAGTTCATTAAAGAGATATTTGTCTTGCAGCATATTTTTCTTCTTGCTCGCATTCCCTTGCTATTCTAAATATTTGTGGTTTACCATACTGACCCTCACAGGTAAATAAGAGTGGTAATGTCATTGTTAATACATTAGGCACAGTAATGTGTCTTACTCCTATCATTTGTGTCTTCTGAGGTTTGAGCTAGTTAACAATGCTGAGAGTTTTTTTGCAATAGCTTGCTTTTCTATATTTGGAGATGGCAACTCCAGGTTTTACAGACAGGAACCTATTGTTCATTATTGTAGCTTTAAAATATCATCCTATCTAGCACCATCCAAGTGTTTTCTTAATCTTTTAGCAAGGGATCATGCTTGCACACTGGATTGCTTTCAGTCTGTAGAGATGTGCATTGGAATTGTTGTGTTCAGTGATATATCAGTAATGTATATGTGGGCTATATGATATATCAGTAATATATGTGTGGAAAAGTTTTCAGGTTGGATTATTGTCAAGACTTGCTTTCATGTTTCTGTTCTTTTTTGTGATTTTTCCTTAACAGTTCCTCTCCTTAATATCACAAATTGATTAACATTAGTCCAATATGTAACGTATTGCATTATTTTCAAGTTTGACACTGTCTAATAAGCTTTCTTGCTGCCTTGAGAAGCCTGGGAAAGGGCATGTATTAGTCAAATTTAATTAATCTTTCTTGGAAGTTGGAATGCTAGCTGCCTGTCAGTGCTCTGATAACCACACAAATCCTTGTGTTTTGAATTGGTGGAATAACTTAAGAATCAGTTTGTTTATAGCATTTTCAGACCATTCCAAAACCAAGTTTCTTTTCAAAATGACTCTGCATTTTTTCATAATTTGGAAGTATGTCCAGATTTGGAGTCTAGTTAGCTTTCAAATATTGGACAAACATGTTAGTTACAACTTGGTAAAAAAAAATATTTAAAGTTTCCAGTTGATTTGGTGGTCATTGTCAGGGAGCAGCAACAGTAGCTGCTCCACAAGAGCAGGTGAGCTGGGAGTTGAGGGTGACAGCAAGGCAGACAAAGGCAATAGCCTCAACAACAAGGGGTGCAGTCTCGCAACACCTGAACAAAGAGAGCAGAGCAGGTCTGGTGACAGTGACCAGGGTCAGTTACGGTCCAGTGATAAGCAAGGACATAGTGATAAGGCAGGTCCAAGGTCAAACCAGGAAATCAAGTCAGCAAGGCAAGGACAGGATCAACAAGGTACATGGCCAGGTATAAGCGTACATAGTATACCTACAGTGTAGCTCAGGCAAGAACCAAGGTCCAATGGCCTGAACTTAAACACAGCTCCTGAGTGAAAGGGGTAGCCCCTGCACTGAGGCTTTTCCCAGCTCTTTCTCAGCAGTCTGATCCCAGGTTATACAACTGTGCTATGTCAGAGCTGGCCTTAAGTGTAGGCAGACAAACCCTTGGTGGGGAGGGGGGGGAGAGGTTGCAGAGTCTGTTGGTGCACTCTGGGCCCTGGCAGTCATTCACTATGGTAGAGTAAGACAGTTACTTTCCCTTATGGTGTTTCCAAGGTCTGAAAAGCTTCTTTCTAACTATAAAAGGAGGGAAAAAAAATAGTCCCATTACTTTAAATTATTTTATTTTTCTATGGTGTTGGATCTATTTTCAAGGAAAGTTAGGGATTATGTTGTAGCTTTGCCTTATGTAATGCGCTTCTTCAATAGGAAGCCTTTGCTGTCTGTCTTGGAAACTTGACAGGGTTGAAGGTCACTTCTAGGTGATACATCAGAAGTGTGGAACAGATGGTGGAAATGTGGAAGAGAGAAAAGTATTAGAGTTGAATGAAGATTCTGTGGTTGGGATTCAGTTGTACAGTCACTGTGTGCTGTTGCATACTCACACACTGAGTGTTATTTAAAGAAACTGATTTATTGCAGTCTTCTGCATAGGGTAATGCTCATTTGGGGAATCACTCAAACAGGATGGCCAGTTGTTGTCTGGATGTTGACAGGTCTCTCAATTGCAAGGGTCCTTGTAATGGCATCTTCAACTGGATCAGATGAGACTCCCTAAACTGTTGCTCTGTAAATTCTCATAATCTAGCTGGCTCCTGGTCCTACAATACCGCTCTAGCATATGCATGATCAGTTTCTATTGAGTAGTTAAACTATCTTAACTATTGTCCTATCCAATAATAAACATATCTAAACATAAAAATACCATCTATCAATTGGTCAGTTACTTTATCTGTGCAAAGCAGGAATTGCTGCTGGAGTTCCTGTCAATCTATTGATTATCTTATCAACATGAAGCCAGGACTGCTTGGGAAGGGGGTTCCTTTATCAATTGGTCAATTATCTCATCTAGGCAGAAACTGTCTGGGGGGTTCCTGGGAGTGTTCTATTGATGACTAAGTGGGCTGACTATGTACATAGGCACAGGTTTTATACCTAGCTGCATTAATTATAATTGTAGTGTAAGTTTAAATTCCACAGGTTTTGCCACATTGACAATACATCTGTTGGTAGTAATGTTTGTAGAAGACAGCAAAATGAAGATTCTTTAGATCCTTTTACATGTTGCATATTCATAAATTTCTTTTGTTCCTTGTGAGCTATATTCCAAGTGGATTCTTTGGGGAGAGGAGCAAGCAGTGGTAAATTCCTTTCAGAGCTACACTAATGTACAAACTTCCATATTGGAACTTCCTTCCTTTTTAACACTCCTCACTTCCTGCCATTATGGTGAAGATAATCTTTTTATTAGTGGTTGGGTTAAGAGAAAATTCAGGGAAGATAATAATGTATGTTCAATCAAAAAACTGTTTTACTTTCAGTTGGGAATTCCATTTTTGGCATGTCACAAAATTTTGGGAGGGTGGGGGAAAGCACAGCAGGTTTAAATTCCAGAAGACTACATAACTTTTTTTGAGTTGCATGGCATATGATCTGTTTCCATATTGATAGAACAAAGGGACTAAAACTTTTTTGGTTTTCATGTTTGTTGGAAGGCAGGAGGGGGGAATCCACCTTTCTTATTGGTATTGATTCTGTATCAAATTAGAACACCAAGTTGTAAAAGCTGATAAAAGTAAAAAACTAGTCCAAAACACAGGAAGAATGCAATTTGGAAGCATTGCAGAGATATATGTGGTTTTGTCCCCAAATGTCAGTTTTATCTTTGATTTTTCTATGAGAAAATGTGAAACTGTCTTGCACTTTATAGGAGAATCTGGTGATTCCCCCAGTAAAATGATTGTTTCTTCTCAAGAATGTTCACAGTTCTACCAAACTTGAGCTATAATGCTGCTTTCTAAAAGCGGTAGGTTGCAATAGTAGGGTATAATAGCAATCTCCTACCCTTTTCTCCCAATACTATATGTGTGTCTATGTGAATGATTTCCACACCAATTACTTAATTTTGTTGACTCAGCACACGTGTTGACTCATGAGCTTTGTCATCGTGTTTTCCCCCCCGTCCTGTTGAGGAAAGGGAGTGAGAGAGCAGCTTGGTGGGCACCTGGCGACCAGCCAAGGTCGACCCACCACAGGGCAGAAAGGAAAAGTGAAGGAGAATGGGATTTTAATGGGGGGGACATGCCTTGTCAACTTTGGTTGTTTATGGACACAAAGTTTCAGGCCTACACTTTCCTAGCGTATAATGCAAAAGGCTATGAAGCCTACTTTGTTGTTAGTCAGCTTCTGAAGGAAAGAATGGATGTGCAGTGGAGGTGGTAAACTCACATGCATAGACATTCCCCTGCTGAGTATATGTTTCACAGACTACACATTTTTTACCCATGTAACTAAACAGCCTTCCCCATGTGCTGGGTATTGAGGGCTGCAAAGGTTATTTCTCCCATTTTTTCAATACTGCTGAAAATCAAAGCTATGTGAGCCCTTTTTCACAACTGGAATATTATGGGGTGCACAGCATGATGCTTGAGGAGAAAACACAATTCTTGGCATGGCATACAGCTAATCAGGAAAAGATTTCTGACTTTCAAAAAGAACTGTGTTACTATTGCCAGCAAGATATGAAAATTTTGTGGGAGGCCTGCAGACCATAGAGGAATGGGATTATGGTGATAACCTGGGCTGTCAGAGCCAAACATTCTCTAAACCCCTGATTACTGACACTATCCAGTGTGACTGCTTCCTGCTGCTTGGCTGTGTCTTTGTAGAAGAGTCTCATGGAGAAATGCGTGGACAATGTGTCCTGTCTGTAATGGAGAAGCAAGTCAATGAAGCATTCAAGCATTGGAACAGGCTGCTCAGGGAAGTGATTGAGTCACCATCCCTGGAGGTATTTAAAAGACGTGTAGAGGTGGTGCTTAGGGACATGGTTTAGTGGTGGACTTGGCAGTGGTAGGTTTGTGGTTGGACTTGATGATCTTAAAGGTCTTTTCCAACCTAAATGATTCTATGATTCCATGATTCTATAAAGGTGCGATAGGGATAGCAGTTGTTACTCTGGCTTATTAGTTGGTCCTGTGGCATAATGTCCAGCTGGCTGAAAATAGAGGCCAATGGATAATTTGCCAATCCCATGGCCTCACCTCACCAGCACCAAAGTTGGACCCAGCATCTTTTAAAAACTTGCAACAAAAGTATAGCAGAGTATTGTTCATATCTGTGTTATCTTTTCCATTTCCAGCTATGAAAAAGTCCAGAGGTGTAGGCTCCATGATAGCTAAAAGTGGGGACACTTCAAACAAATCCAACTCAAATCTGATACATTCTTCTGAGGAGCTGTGAACGAAAGGTATCCCTGTCAAAATATAGCTCCTTTTCTAGCAGTAGAATGGGCCCCCATTCTTTGGGTTTTCCATTTCTTTTGCACCATTCAGCCTGTCTTGTTCTTTTTCTTCTTCCTGTCCTAGTCAGACTGCTGCCTGGCACCACCCATTCTTTTTCTTTTAAGGGGCAGGGGTCAGCCTTCCCTCTGGGGGCATGAAGCAGTTCTCTTTCCTTTAAAACACTTTCTTTAAATATAATCAAGCCTCAAGACCTCCTGCTTTGTTGGTGTTTCTGGCTTGTCCAGGAAGTTCTTGGAAATTCATCCAAACACATTTGTTGCAATGTCTTGAACGATGCTTTTAACATGTGGCTTAACAATTTCTAAACCCCCTTTCAAAAGCAGAATGGCCTTTCTAAACAGGCTATGGAATATACCTCCAGTGTCCATCCCATATATCACAGGAATGCCTTGAAAACCAGGGAGACCATTATCAGCTGTGGTGGGTTGACCCAGGCTGAACACCAGGTGCCCACCAAAGCCATTCTATCACTCCCCCCTCCTCAGCTGGACGGGGGAGAGAAAATATAACAAAGGGCTTGTGGGTCGAGATAAGGACAGGAGAGATCACTCACCAATTACCATCACGGGCAAAACAGACTCAGCTTGGGGAAAATTAACTTGATTTATTACAAATCAACCAGAGAAGGGTAGTGAGAAATAAAACCAAATCTCAGAACACCTTCCCTCCACCCCCTCCCTTCTTCCCGGGCACAACTTCACTCCCGGATTCTCTACCAACCCCCCCCAGCGGCACAGGGGGACGGGGAATGGGGTTTATGGTCAGTTCATCACACGTTATTTCTGCCGCTTCATCCTCCTCAGGGGCAGGACTCATCACACTCTTCCCCTGCTCCAGCGTGGGGTCCCTCCCACGGGAGACAGTCCTCCATGAACTTCTCCACGTGGGTCCTCCCAAGGGCCGCAGTTCTTCACGAACTGCTCCAGCATGGGTCCTTTCCATGGCGTGCAGTCCTTCAGGAGCACGCTGCTCCAGGGTGGGTCCCCCATGGGGTCACAAGTCCTGCCAGAAAACCTGCTCCGTGGGCTCCTCTCTCCACAGATCCGCAGGTCCTGCCAGGAGCCTGCTCCAGCGTGGGCTTCCCACGGGGTCACAGCCTCCTTCGGGCATCCACCTGCTCCGGCGTGGGGTCCTCCACAGGCTGCAGGTGGATATCTGCTCCACCATGGACCTCTATGGACTGCAGGGGGACATCCTGCCTCACCATGGTCTTCACCACGGGCTGCAGGGTAATCTCTGCTCTGGCGCCTGGAGCATCTCCTCCCCCTCCTTCTTCACTGACCTTGGTGTCTGCAGGGTTGTTTCTCTTACATGTTCTCACTCTCTCTCTGGCTGCCATTTCTTTCTGTCCCAACTTTTTTTTTCCTTCTTAAAAATATTATCACAGAGGCGTTACCACTATCACTGATTGGCTCGGCCTTGGCCGGCGGCGGGTCCAACTTAGAGCTGGCTGATATGGGCTCTGTCGAACACAGGGGAAGCTTCCAGCAGCTTCTTACAGAAGCCACCCCTGTAACCCCCCCCGCCTCCAAAACCTTGCCACGCAAAGCCAATACATCAGCCAAGGCTCTGTATTAATTCATGTACAAGGCCAGTTCCTCATAGTTCTTTACTACTACCTATTTGGCATGGTTTCTAAAATTTCAGAGACTCCTGGGTCCACAGGTGCAGCTTCGCAATCACCTTCACAAAGCCAAATGAGACATGCTTGTTCTGGTCAGTCTTTATTTCAATGCAGATTGTGTTGATGTGCTGGCAGTTTACTGGCACAGTGCAGCTTATCATATGTCACCATAACAGTCTCGTTATTACTGCTAGTGGGAACACAGCATGATAATGGAAACAAAAAGTCCCCAACAAGCTAGTGCTCTACAAGGTCCAAGGTTCAAGGGTGAAGTTCCAAAACACTGGAGATGCCCACTGTCCTAAATACTTGCCCATACTACCCCACACACCCTGCCACTCATAATTATCCAGCCTCGGGGCAGACCTCTGGGTGATCTTCCTAAATAGTTGTTTAACCCTAAACAAGACCTGAACCATATTCAGGAACATGCTAGTTCCTAGCAATAGGACCATGCTGATTTCAACATCCCAAGGGTATTCAAATTTTTCAAAATTCTCAAACGCTATTGTAATTAGCCTGGAGGAGAAGGGAAAGGGGAAGAAAGGCATCTCACCCATAGACTGGCTCTCGAAGGAGGAAAGGTAAAAGGGTGTAATTATTAATAGATTCCCACAGATGGTTCCCGAAGAATAGAGGTGACGATAAAGCTGGCAGAAGTACTCACCAAGCCACTTTCCATCATTTATCAGCAGTCCTGGCTAACCAGGGAGGTCCCAGCTGACTGGAGGTTAGAAAATGTGATGCCCATCTACAAGAAGAGCCAGAAGGAGGATCTGGGGAACCACAGGCCTGTCAGTCTGACCTCGGTGCCAGGGAAGGTTATGGAGCAGATCATCTTGAGCGCCATCACGCGGCACGAACAGGACAACCAGGTGATCAGGCCCAGTCAGCATGGGTTTATGAAAGGCAGGTCCTGCTTGACTAACCTGATCTCCTTCTATGACCAGGTGACCTGCTTAGTGGATGTCGTGGTTTAACCCCAGCCAGCAACTAAGCACCACGCAGCCGCTCACCCACTCCCCCCCCACCCAGTGGGATGGGGGAGAAAATCGGGAAAAGAAGTAAAATTCGTGGGTTGAGATAAGAACGGTTTAATAGAACAGAAAAGAAGAAACTAATAATGATAATGATAACACTAATAAAATGACAACAGTAATGATAAAAGGATTGGAATGTACAAATGACGCGCAGTGCAATTGCTCACCACCCGCCGATCGACACCCCGTTCCTCCCCGAGCGGCGATAACCCCCGCCCCCACTCCCCCCAGTTTCTGTGACGTCCCATGGTATGGAATACCCCTTTGGCCACTTTGGGTCAGCTGCCCCGGCTGTGTCCTATGCCAACTTCTTGTGCCCCTCCAGCTTTCTCGCTGGCTGGGCTTGAGCAGCTGAAAAGTCCTTGACTTTAGACTAAACATTACTTAGCAACAACTGAAAACATCAGTGTGTTATCAACATTCTTCTCATACTGAACTCAAAACATAGCACTGTACCAGCTACTAGGAAGACAATTAACTCTACCCCCAGCTTCTCCCCCAACCACATTCCACAGAACAAACGTATAGCAGTCTTGCCAGGTTCTCCATGTCCACATCTATGGATTTCTCTCATATCCACATACTCAAACACTTGAAACTTTGCCACTTGTCTTGGCAAGTTCCTTCCACAGGACCATTTAAATCAAATAGCTGCTTTTGCTCTTTTACCACTCCAACTGCTCTACTTCCCTAGACATATGGAACATCCCACAGAAATACACCTCAAACTCTAAAACATATCCTTATTTTAGACAAAAGCTATCTATCAAGCATATTTTATGTCAATTAAACTTTTGCTTCATTTTGGAAAAAAAAAAATGTATACCCTTCAGTAATAACTGAACATTTTAATTTCAGAGTGCAATGCATTATACTAGGCACACTACTTGAAAACAATCATATACTAAAGCTTCATATCTGATTTTTTTAACCAACAAGTTTTTACACATGCAGCATAGCAAATTAAAAACCTACTAGAGTATTTAACATCCAAATAGCTGTCAATCTGTCCTTGCAACAGACTGACCAATTTTTGAAGGAATAAGAAGCACTGAAATGGAACCAGCTGTATTAGAAGTCTTAAAGAAGATATTGTAATTGAGAAGCTAGTGATCTTGAGCAGGCCATGTCTGCTCTATTGGGCCTTGTACTTAGGGCTTGAGAAGCCCGTATGTTGGCATGAGGAGCTGTGGTAAGGGAATTTGCTGGAATGTCCCATGCTGGCCTGTGCTACACACTGGTGGGTGTTATGACAGAGAAAACATTCCAACCTGTCAGAAGATATGATTCTGCTTGTTACACAAAATAAAAGGCACCATGGTATTGGAGGGAGGAAGACCCTCTGCATGGATGGGATCCATGCAGCATGCCATGGGAAAATCCATCTGGGGTCCATCCGATGCTGCACAAAAGCAAGGTTCCCAGCATCTGAAGGGACCTATGATTTACTCACTATCAATATTCCTCTTCTTATTCTAGAATATTAAACCAGCTATTTTATTATGCCATTTATTGTTGGGCCTTCCTTAGGGATCCAGAAAGAACCCTACACCATCCTTTCTCCCCCCACTCTGATGCAGAACACCAGTTTATCAAAAACATTCAGCACACAGCAGCCATCATTCAGAACAATGCAAACATAGTTGAAGGCTCTGAAGAAATAACCAGTGAGGAAGAAAAAACAATTATTTTTCTTTATTTGCCTAGAGGGACAACCATCTGTCCTGGTTTCAGCTGGGATAGAGTTAATTGTCTTCCTGGTAGCTGGTACAGTGCTATGTTTTGAGTTCAGTATGAGAAGAATGTTGATAACACTGATGTTTTCAGTTGTTGCTAAGTAATGTTTAGTCTAAAGTCAAGGATTCTTCAGCTTCTCAAGCCCAGCCAGCAAGAAGGCTGGAGGGGCACAAGAAGCTGGCACAGGACACAGCCAGGGCAGCTGACCCAAACTGGCCAACGGGGTATTCCATACCATGTGACTTCATGCCTAGTATATAAACTGGGGGGAAGGGGGGGTGGGGGGGGATCACTGCTTAGGAACTAACTGGCATTGTTTGGCAAGTGGTGAGCAATTGCATTGTGCATCACTTGTTTTGTATATTCCAGTCCTTTTAATATTATTATTGTCATTTTATTAGTGTTATCATTATCATTATTAGTTTCTTCCTTTCTGTTCTACTAAACTGTTCTTATGTTAACCCACGAGTTTTACTTTTTTTCCCGATTCTCTCCCCCATCCCACTGGGTGGGGGGGAAGTGAGTGAGCAGCTGCATGGTGCTTAGTTGCTGGCTGGGGTTAAACCACGACACCATCTCAAAGCTTTACTGAAGTCTCCTAGGTATTGTCTCTTTTCAACAGCATTACAAATTGTGTTATTTGTGTTTTCATTCCTTCTTGTATAATAGTTCATTTTTACTGCAGCGTGAAAGAACATGGAGAGGGTTCTGTCAAAAACTCAAGGAACTGACCAAGCCAGACATTGCATTAAGATGAAAGGCTCTGGAGAGAGGATGGGGCTGAAATCAGATAATTACTAAGTTGGCCTACTACTAATGGAAAACAAGTGATTACAGGAATGGAGACAGAATTGCAAGATTGACAGGAAGTGATTCAGTTACAACTGTGAAGATCAGAGGACTCCCTAAGGAACAAAACTAAACAATGCATGCATAGTGGTATTCAGGCAAAAAGAAGAACAGTGTTTTTTGACAAGAGTTGAGGTGGTGTCATGGTTTAAGCCCAGCCGGCAACAAAGAACCACGAGGCCGCTCGCTCACTCCTCCCCGCCCCCTCTGGTGGGATGGGGAGGAGAATCAGAAAGGAAAAAAGAAGGTAGAACCTTGTGGGTTGAGATAAGGACAGTTTACTGGGACAACACAAGGAGAGAAATTATAATAATAACAATAGTACTAATAAAAGGATATACAAAACAAGTGATGCACAGTGCAACTGCTCACCACCCGGAACCCGACGCTCCACCACTTCCCCCACTGAGACACCACCTCCATCCCCCAGCCTGCTCCCCAGTTATATACTGAGCATGATGTCACATGGTATGGAATAGCTCCTTGGCTAGTTCAGGTCAGTTGTCCTGGCTGTGCCCCCTCCCAGCTTCCTGTGAAAATTAATTCTATCCCAGCCAAACCCAGGACATTATCCACCCCTTATTCTATACCATCTACATCATGCCCAGATCCTACACTTTCTAATTAATCACCACTACTTTCCCTGTCTTTGATATATATATATATGTACACCTACACCCACGAATAGCATTCCCTTAGTCTATGGGCTGTCCCTCTAACATGGCCATCAATTTTATTTAATCCATGAGTTTGGGGCTCCATCTGTCATAACAGTCCTTAAGGGTAGGAGAGATGGTGTGAGGTGTTGGATTGTTGCATGCTGCCTCCAGAGCTTGCGGCTGGTGTATTTGGCACAACTAATGACCATGGTCTGCGGGTTGAAGATGTCGATCTTGAAGAAGTTGCTGGGCGCCAGTTCAAGTTCCATCACTGCTGCACTTGGCTCGATTTCAAAGTCCATCCTTCAGTCATTTGGGTAATTCTTACTGTAATACTCTTGATATGACATATAGCCACTATAGATGTAATGACATACAGTGGCAGGTTATTTAGCAGTTACCATCATACAGTCTAATTCACTGGCTATTCTCTCCCAAAATCAAATCCCCTTGAGGCACACATCGGACTTCCCCATCTTTTCGCATCACCCACCAAGTGCACCCAGGCCCTTGAGCAAAAGCAGTCCCACAAATGGGTTTACCTTTGCCTGAGGCAGGAGTAACCCAGACTGTCTTCCCTAACATATTTTTGATGTGCACTACAGGGACTTTATCCCCTTCTACAGTATGTAAAAGTTCTGATTGGGCAGGGCCACCCCGATTGGCAGATCCTCTGGTGTTGACTAACCAGGTGGCTTTTGCTAAATGTGTATCCCAATGTTTGAAGGTCCCACCCCCCATTGCTCTCAATGTAGTCTTTAACAGTCCATTGTATTGCTCAATTTTCCCAGAGGCTGGTGCATGATAGGGGATGTGATACAATCCAAATGAAGCAGGTGATTGGGAAAAGCCAGCACAGATTTACCAAAGGCAAATCATGCCAGACTAACCTCATCACCTTCTACAACAAAATAACTTATTCTGTCGACATGAGGAGAGCAGAGCAATGGATGTTGTTTACCTGGACTTCAGCAAAGTGTTTGACACTGTTTCCTACAGCCTTCTGGACAAACTGGCAAGATACAGACAGGACGGGTAAGAAATTGGCGAACAGGTTGCACTCAGAGGGTGGTTATCAACGTTTTTTACTCAGGCTGGCAGCCTGCCACAAGTGAGGTCCCCCAAGGATCAATACTGGGCCCCACACTTTTCAACATCTTCATAAATGATCCGGATGATGGGATTGAAAGCACCCTCACCAAATTTGCTGATGACACCAAACTGGGTGGTGAGGTGGACATGTCAGAAAGGAGAGACATCTTACAGAGAGACCCGGACAGGCTGGAAGAGTGGGAAAGCAAGAACAGTATGAAGTTTAGCAAAGACAAGTGCAAGGTCCTGCACCTGGGACATTACCAAAAAGCCCAGTACAGGCTAGGATCTTTGTGGCTGGGGAGCAGCCTTGCTGAAAGGGACCTGGTGGACAACAAGCTGAATATGAGTCAGCAGTGTGCTGCTGCAGCAACAAAGGAAAATCAGATCCTGGGCTGCATCTGCAGGGGCATTACTAGCAGAGATAGAGATGTGATCATCCCACTCTACTCAGTGCTTGTCAGGCTGCACCTGGAGTACTGTGTCCAGTTCTGGTCCCCACAATTCAAGAAAGATGTGGAGAGACTGGAGAGGGTCCAAAGGAGGACCACAAAGATGATCAAAGGGCTAGAGAACCTGCCCTATGAAAAGAGACTGAAGGAGTTGGGTCTTTTCTCCCTGGAGAAGAGAAGGCTCAGAGAGGACCTCATCACGGTATTCTAGTGCTTAAAGGGTGGCTACAAAGAGGACGGAGGCTCTCTCTTCACAAGGAGCCACATGGAGAATACAAGGGACAATGGGTTCAAGTTGTACCAGGAGAGGTTTCATCTTGATTTAGATAAGAAACTTTTTACAGTGAGAATAATCATTCACTGAAACAACCTCCCCAGGGATGTGGTAGTGTCCCCATCACTGGAGGTTTTCAAGATGTGATTGGACAGGGTGCTAGATAATCTCATCTAGGCTCCCTTTCCCATGAAAGGTTGGATGAGGTGATCTTTCAAGGTCCCTTCCAACCTTGGCTGTTCTATGATTCTATGAAATACTCTACTCGACCGATAGTGTTCAGAAAGTGGCAATCAAACTCCTTTAAAGCTAAAAAAAAAAAGAGGGCCAATAAAATAGGAAGAAAAAGAATATTTGGTAGACTGAGGAAAATTGTGAGGAATGAATAAGTGTAGAGAGGCTTTAAAACATGATAGTCTTTAAATGTATGTGAAGCAAAAGGCTTCTGACAGGGTTAGAGGGTGCAGTTCAGGAAGACAGTTATTGTAGAGAAGCTCAGTTTTCTCTGTATTGGTCATCTGAAAATGACTGCAAATATTTGGTTTCTTAAACTCATCACATCATATCTCTTAACTGAAATTATTATGGTGAAGAAGAAGAGAGGTCTAGCTAACCATTTTAAGCAGGAACAAGTAGTGAAAAGGAGAGGTAACTATTTCTGTTCAGGACCGAATGTAAACTTGGAGGTGAATGGTTTTCATATCACTGACACTGACAACTCTAGGAGCTACCTAGTCCCAGTAGAACTTCAGTAAAATACACGAAGTTAAATCAAGTTTTTCATGGTAGTTGTTTTTGATCACATTGTCTTTACTTATTAATTACTATTACTGTACTAACAAGTTAAAAGATGAGGCACCTCTGTGCTGGGATAGCAGAGCTGATTTGTACTCCAGACATTTTAAAATGTTTTTTTCAGCTATGTAAGCATGCACTGGGTAAGAATGGAGTGCATATGCTGAAATAGAGCTCTATATGGCATCGATTTACTGGCAAATATGGATCCCATTGGTGTGAAATCTATGCTTATCTTTTACAAAAAGGTCTTTGGATCACTTATTTATGTGTTTATATCCTAAATCTGTATTGGGCGGGGGGGGGGGAGGTGGTGCCTGTGTTGAATATTATAACAAAATAGGACCTACCTTTTTCTCCTGAAATAAATGTTTACTCCTTTTTCTGATATAACTTCTGTGGTTGCATTGGCATTAGTATTTAAAATACCTTGATGTTGCTAAAATATGCTTTAGTACAAATGCTCAGGTGGGCAATTAAGTGTTTGTATTATGAAAGCAATAGGTTCTACAACTAATTATAGTTGTTTAACTTTATGGTGTTTTGATCTAGTCTGTTAAGTCTCCCTCTCTAATGCTAGCTGAAGTAAATAATATTGGAGTTTCAATATGGGAAACAAATCACTCAGCTGAGGGTTTTTTTTGTTTACATTGGCACAGAGTGAAGATAGTTCAAGTCCCAAGAGACAACGCCTTTCTCATTCAGTCTTTGACTATACAGCAGCATCACCAACTGCATCACCGCCAATGCAACCATGGGAGATGGCATCAAATAGACAGCCTCCTTTGGCTCGGTCCAACCAACATCACTTCTCTGGGGAACGCTGCAGCACACCTGCACGAAGTAGGAGGAGGTAAGTAAGCTATATAAGTTAGGGACCAGTTTCTTATTCTCTCTATTGTCAACTCAGGGGAAGCCTATTTCAGGCAACACTGATTAGTATTTATTATATCATAAATACTCTAATGCATCTTTTGACTTTTTTTTGACTAAATTATAATAAGTGAAACAGAAAACTCTGTATTGAAAGTAATTTAACCTCTTGCATCTTCCAATAATTTGTAAGAGTAGAGAGAAATTTGAGAAGAGAATGCTTATTAACATTTTTTGTTATGAGCTAGCTTCTTTCTCTCATTCTGTACTGGAGAAATAAGCATTTAAAAAATGGGAAGGGAGAAATTGTGGTGGGTTGCCCTTGGCTAACTGCCAGGTGCCCACCAAGCCGCTCTATCACTCCACCTCCTCAATAGGGCAGGGGGAGAAAAATATGACTAAAAGCTTGTGGGTTGAAATAAGGACAGGGAGATCACTCAGCAATTACAGTCACAGGCAAAACAAACTCAAATTGTGGAAATTAATTTAATTTGTTGTCAATTAAACAGAGTAGGATAATGAGAAATAAGAACAAATCTAAAAATACCCTCCCCCCACCCCTCCCTTCTTCCCAGGCTCAACTTCACTCCCGACTCCTCTACCTCCTCCCCCCGAGCAGCACAGGGGTATGAGGAATGCGGGTTATGGTCAGTTCATAATGCTTCATGTCTGGCGCTCCTTCCAACTCACACTCTTCCCCTGCTCCACCATGGGGTCCCTCCCACGGGAGACAGTCCTTCATGGACTTCTCCAACATGGGTCCTTCCCACGGGCTGCAGTTCTTCAAGAACTGCTCCAGCATTGGTCCTTTCCACAGGGTCCACAGGTCCTGCCAGCAAACCTGCTCCTGCGTGGGCTCCTCTCCATGGGGTCACAGGTCCTGCCAGGAGCCTGCTCCTGTGTGGGGTCTCTACAGGCTGCAACTTCCTTCAGCGCACATCCACCTGCTGCACTGTGGGGTGCTCCACAGGCTGCAGGGTGGATATCTGCTCCACCGTGGACCTCAGTGGGCTGCAGGGGGGCAACCTTCCTCACCATGATCTTCACCACGGGCTGCAGGGGAATCTCTGTTCCCATGCCTGGAGCACCTCCTCCCCCTCCTTCTTCACTGACCTGGGTGTCTGCAGGGTTGTTTCACATATTCTCACTCCTCTCTCCCAGCTGCTGCTGCGCAACATTTTTTACCCTTTCTTAAATATGTTATCACAGAGACGCTACCAACGTTGCTGATTGGCTCAGCCTTGGCCAGCCTGGAGCTGGCTAGAACTGGCTCTGTCCAATATGGAAGGAGCTTCTGGCATCTGTTGCATTAAAGGGTAAAGGAATTTGGCAGAAAATAAACCCCCTTGCATTCCAGCTTATCCTCAGATGTCAGAGGGGCTGGAGGTGGCTAGGTTTAAATTCTGAGTGATGTCCAATTCAACGCTATAAGTCCAGTCGCATTCAATATACTGAACTATCACAATGACAGATGCACTTAATAGCATACTGCACTCTCAGCTTAGCTGCATTCAATGCACAAGAATTATGAGACTTAGGGAGTTTGGTTGCATTAATGAACTATCACGACTAGATTAATGAGCAGCACAGTTTATTAAAGCAACAGTACAGGTTCTTTTGGATTGCCAGTGATAAATACACTGTCTGCAAAGCACATGCAAATAATAATACAGTCGACTACAAGCACACTGAATTATGGAAAAACTCTATAGAGATTTCTAAGTTTCCCGGGGAAGCACTCGGTATAACCGAGGGTTCGATTCTTACCCAATAGGCATCCCTATGGCGGGGGGGAAGAGAGGTTCCGCCCCCTGAGCTGGATGGTGAGGATGAAGAACAGATTATACCCCCCCTTAATCCAGGAGGAAGTAGTTAGTGACCTACTATGCCATCTGGACACTCACAAATCTATGGGACCCGATGGGATCTATCCAAGAGTACTGAGGGAACTGGCGGAGGTCCTTGCCAAACCACTCTCCATCATCTATCAGCGATCCTGGTCGACAGGGGAGGTCCCAGAGGACTGGAGGCTTGCTAATGTGACTCCCATTTACAAGAAGGGTCGGAGGGAGGATCCGGGGAACTACAGGCCTGTCAGCCTGACCTCGGTACCAGGGAAGATTATGGAACGGTTTGTCTTGGGAGCACTCACAAGGCAAGTGCAGGACAAACAGGGGATCAGGCCCAGTCAGCATGGGTTTATGAAAGGCAGGTCCTGCTTGACCAACCTGATCTCCTTCTATGACCAGGTGACCCGCCTAGTGGATGAGGGAAAGGCAGTGGATGTTATCTACCTTGACTTCAGCAAGGCCTTTGACACTGTTTCCCATGGCATACTCCTTGAGAAGCTGGTGTCTCATGGCTTGGACAAGTGTACTCTTCGCTGGGTGAAAAACTGGCTGGATGGACGAGCCCAGAGGGTTGTGGTGAATGGGGTGAAATCCAGTTGGCGGAGGGTCACAAGTGGTGTTCCCCAGGGCTCGGTGTTGGTGCCAGTTCTCTTTAATATCTTTATCAATGATCTGGATGAGGGGATTGAGTGCACCCTCAGCAAGTTTGCAGATGACACCAAGTTGGGAGGCAGGGTGGATGTGATTGAGGGTAGGGAGGCTCTGCAGAGGGATCTGGACAGGCTGGATCGATGGGCTGAGGCCAATTGTATGAAGTTCAACAAGGCCAAGTGCCAGGTCCTGCACTTGGGTCACAACAACCCCATGCAGCGCTACAGGCTTGGGGAAGAGTGGCTGGAAAGCTGCCTGGCAGAGAAGGACCTGGGGGCGCTGGTTGACAGCCGGCTGAATATGAGCCAGCAGTGTGCCCAGGTGGCCAAGAAGGCCAACAGCATCCTGGCCTGCATCAGAAATAGTGTGGCCAGCAGGAGCAGGGAGGTGATTGTTCCCCTGTATTTGGCACTGGTGAGGCCGCACCTCGAGTACTGTGTTCACTTTTGGGCCCCCCACTACAGGAAAGACATTGAGTTGCTGGAGTATGTCCAGAGAAGGGCAACCAAGTTGGTGAGGGGCCTGGAGCACAAGTCTTATGAGGAGCGGCTGAGGGAGCTGGGGCTGTTTAGTCTAGAGAAGAGGAGGCTGAGGGGAGACCTCATAGCTCTCTACAACTACCTGAAGGGGGGTTGTAGTGAGGTGAGTGCTGGTCTCTTCTGTCGGGTGGCTGGAGATAGGACGAGAGGAAATGGCCTCAAGTTGAGGCAAGGGAGATCTAGGTTAGATATTAGGAGAAATTTCTTTACTGAGAGGGTTGTCAGGCATTGGAACAGGCTGCCCAGGGAAGTGGTTGAGTCACCATCCCTGGAGGTATTCAAAAAGCGCATAGACGAGGTACTCTGTAACATGGTTTAGTGGGGATGGATGATGGTTGGACTCGATGATCTTGAAGGTCTCTTCCAACCGAAATTATTCTATGATTCTATGATTCTAGGTTCAGCCCATCGACTGATCCCAGAAGTCAGCAATGTCCTCCCAACTTGTCTATGATGGTGTCTTCCCTAATAGTCTTCCTCTTTTGGGGTCTTTTTATCCTATTTTTCCTTTTAGGTGGTGCTTGAGTGACTCTAGTCATACATACCTTTACTTTGATTGGTATAAAGTTCTCTCGCTTTGCTTTTAAAGGTATATGCTAGAAAAAATTCAGAGCGCATTCTCCATGGGGGGGTGGTCGCACCTTGGAGGCGGGTAACTTTTGGGCTGGAGGTGTGTTTTGGTATTATAATGATATTATAATGAGCAAAGTTCACCCAAAAGACATGGTGTTACATGTCAGTACCCCAGAACTGGGCATGTGTGATATAAATCAGAAGTAGGGCAGTAGGTTGACAGAACCCCCATTATTTTACCTCCTTGCTTCAGTGGATTCAATGCAGGAACCTAGAGTTCTTGTTCCTATTGTTCCAGTTCCCTATCCCTGCGATCACAGAGACTGGCTGCGGTGTCTCTACTCCGCTCTACCCTCCGTGTTACTTTTCAGAGTCAGCACACCAAGTTCCCCTGGTGTTGCCAACATCTAAAAGTTGCAGGTTATGTTGCTTAGGAAACTACCATGGAACCGATTCTTTACGTGTCCACTGTATTCCACCCTGGAGGTTCACCTTCCCTTGAAGGGGGGGGCGTCATATTAATAAGTCACCTCCAGCAATCATTCCACAGCATCTTCTCACAGAAGCAGCCCCTCTGCTACCAAAACCTTGCCACGTAAACCCCATACAGGAATAAAACCCTATTTATTGCCAGGGTGCTATTAAAAGCAATAAGTTCCATATGTAGTGTCATATATGTTCACTGCAATCGCAACTCAGTCCTTGTCTTGCAAACAGCAAAGGTGAGGAAGACCTGACTGGAGGATACCATAGCATCATGTGGTTGCTGAGGTGGTTGCTTTGCATATTATAAAGAGTATATTTTTGTTCTTTTTTTTACTGTGTGGCTCATAAGACTCTCTGAAGCAGAGCTTTTGGAATAAGCTTCCTTAGTCATGGAATAGTAGAGTTTTAGATGGTTATGTTGAACTGATGTCTGGATAAGAGTGTATAGGAAAGCATAAAAATAAAGATGACCTTTACTCTTCTATTTAGTTATCCAAAGAAAAAGCTTTCAATTCCCCTCCCCACTCTGCAATGTCTCAGAAATGTGTCCAAGTCATCTAATAAAAGTTTAAAGCTCACTGACCTCTGTTTACATCGCAGAAACACTATAGCTTGATTTCTACTAAAATGGAAGTATCTCTGCTTTTTCATGACTGTAAAACATTAGGCGAGGTTGAAAAAATATAATTGCTTCTCCTCTGACTCCATAGATAAAATTTGTCAACCATGATAACATAGTGTTAGAAGGAATAGACTTAAACATGCTGGGTTTTGTTTCTTCTTCAAGTCCAGAAATTTGCTTTCAGTCCAAAGCATGAACATGGTATTGGTGTTTGTATGGCTGTCAGACCTAAGAAAGAAATTGGTTTGTTGGCTCAAGCTTCTCTTTTCAGAATAACTGCTGTATGTCCTTTATACAGTTCTTTGCAGTGGTGACTCATAAATCTAGTCCACAAGATGTTTTTATTTAGAAATGCTTTGAACTGGGCTGTTCAGAATATGATGCATTTGGCATTTTTGCTTCTCATCTGACCAGCCTGCAGACATTTCTGTGCATCCTTCCATTACCATCTCTTGCTGGTGTGTGCCTGAGCTAATCTACCTTCCCAGAATAGGATCATTGGGGGAGCAGTTTATACACATCCGTGTACATGTTCTGCAGGAGTCTGATTAAGTTTTATAGCACTGATGCTAAACCAGAACTGATAAGCCCTAATGGAAACAGAGCTTGATTCTTTAAGGTTGTTCTGAGTCATAGAATCATAGAATGGTTTCAATTGGAAAGGACCTTGTCCTGGTTTCAGCTGGGATAGAGTTAATTGTCTTCCTAGTAGCTGGTACAGTGCTATGTTTTGAGTTCAGTATGCGAAGAATGTTGATAACACTGATGTTTTCAGTTGTTGCTAAGTAATGTTTAGTCTAAAGTCAAGGACTTTTCAGCTTCTCAAGCCCAGCCAGCGAGAAAGCTGAAGGGGCACAAGAAGTTGGCACAGGACACAGCCAGGGCAGCTGACCCAAAGGGGTATTCCATACCATGGGACATCACATCTAGTATATAAACTGGGGGGAGTGGGGGTGGGGGTTATCGCCGCTCGGGGACTAACTGGGTGTCGATTGGTAGGTGGTGAGCAATTGCACTGTGCATCATTTGTACATTCCAATCCTTTTATCATTACTGTTGTCATTTCATTAGTGGTATCATTATCATTATTAGTTTCTTCTTTTCTGTTCTATTAAACCGTTCTTATCTCAACCCATGAGTTTTACTCCTTTTCCCAATTTTCTCCCCCATCCCACTGGGTGGTGGGGAGTGAGTGAGCGGCTGCATGGTGCTTAGTTGCTGGCTGGGGTTAAACCATGACAAACCTTTAAAGATCATCTAGTCCAACCCCCCTGCCACAGGCAGGGACATCTTTCACTAGATCAGGTTGCTCAAAGCCCTGTCCAACCTGACCTTGAACACTTCCAGGAAGGGGGCAGACACAACTTCTCTGGGCAACCTGTTCCAGTGTCTCACCACTCTCATAGTAAATAATTTCTTCCTTTTGTCCAATCCAAATCTGCCCTCTTTTAGTTTAAATCCATTGCCCCTTGTCCTGTCACTACAGGCCCTGGCAAAAAGTCTTTCTCCGTAATTCTTATAAGCCCCCTTTATATATTGAAAGGCCGCAATCAGGTCTCCCTGGAGCCTTCTCTTCTCCAGGCTGGACAACCCCAATTCTCTCAGCCTTTCTTCATAGGAGAGGTGTTCCAGTCCTCTGACCATTTTTGTGGCCCTCCTCTGGACCCACTCCAACAGGTCCATGTCTTTCTTGCACTGGGGAACCCAGAGCTGGACACAGGACTCCAGGTGGGGTCTCACGAGAATGGAGTAGAGGGGGACAGTCATCTCCCTCGACCTGCTGGCCACGCTTCTTTTGATGCAGCCCAGGATACAGTTGGCTTTCTGGGCTGTGAGTGCACATTGCTGGCTCATCACCAATTTTTCATGCACCAGTATCCCCAAGTCCTTCTCTGCAGGGCTGCTCTCAATCCATTCATCCCCCAGTCTGTACTGATATTGGGGATTGCCCTGACCCAGGTGCAGGACCTTGCACTTGGCCTTGTTGAACTTCATGAGGTTCACATAGGCCCACTTCTCCAGCCTGTCAAGGTCCCTCAGGTTGGCATCCCTTCCCTCTAGCGAATCAACTGCACCACTCAGCTTGGTGTCACCTGCAAACTTGCTGAGGGTGCACTCAATCCCACTGTCTATGTCAGTGATGAAGATATTAAATAGTACAGGCCCCAGTACGGACCCTTGAGGGACACCACTCGTTACTGGTTTCCACTTGGACATTGAGCCATTGACTAGAAGTCTTTGGACGCAGCCATCCAGCCAGTTCCTTATCCATCTAACAGTCCATCCGTCAAACCCATCTCTCTCCAATTTATAGTCCAGAATGTTGTGGGGGACCATATCAAAGGCCTTACAGAAGTCCAGGTAGATGATATCCATAGCTCCTCCCTTGTCCACCAATGCAGTCACTCCGTTATAGAAGGCCACTAGATTAGTCAGGCACGACTTGCCCTTGGTGAAGCCATGTTGGCTGTCTCTAATCATTTCCCTGTCTTCCACACATTTTGACATATCTTCCAGGAGGATCTGTTCCATGATCTTACTGGGCACAGAGGTGAGGCTGACTGGTCGGTAGCTCCCAGGGTCCTCCTTATTACTCTTTTTAAAAATAGGTACATTTTCTTCCTTTTCTGGCCAATGTACCTGTAAAAACCCTTCTTCTTATTCTTCGCATCCCTTGCCAAATTCAGCTCCAGCTGTGCCTTAGCTTTCCTGATCCCATCCCTACACACCCTGGCAGCATCCCTATATTCTTCCCAGGATACATGTCCCTGGTTCCACTGCCTGTGCTTTTCCTTCTTACACTTTAGTTTGACCAGGAGGTCCTTACTCAGCCATGCTAGTCTCCTGCCTTCCTTGCCTGATTTCTTACACATGGGAATTGAGAGCTCTTGCACTCTAAGATAAATGTCCTTAAAGAGCTGCCTGCTCTGTTCAGCTCCCTTGTCCCTGAGGGCAGTTTCCCAGGGGGTCCCATACGCTAATTCCTTAAACAACTGAAAGTTCACTTTCCTAAAATTCAGGGTCTTGACTTTACTTTTCACCTGGCCTGTATCCCTCCGGATTGTGAATTCCACCAGGGCATGATCACTGCAGCCCAGGCTGTCACCAATCTTATTAATGTTTTAGTTGGGATTATTCAAAGCAAATTTCCTTATTGTTGGTGCTTATGATGAATTGGTTTCTATTGTGGAGTGATCTTGGACCTCATGAACTGGATTCTTTTAATTTAAAGCTAAACTGGAAGATGTACTCCAGTTGTAAATGGGCATTCAGTGTTTGGGCTAGTTCTAGTTTTCTGAAATGTGTATAGGATTGATATCGGGTACTCATTGCCAACTGGTTTGCTCTATAGATTCACTACTATTGGTCCACACTTCTTGCTAATGTAGACATAGCCTGCATCTTTGCCATGTTTTCAAGTGGATTTCTGTAGGGTCTTTATTATCTGGATTTTTTTCTTCCATTATTTGGATTACTGTTTATACTATAAGCTCTTTTGATCAGAGATTTCTGTACCATGCCTAGTAAAATGAGGCTGTATTTTCAGTTGGGATTTTCAGATTCATGATAAGCAAATACATATTGCATTAAGAAGATAGCCTTAATAGAGTTTTACATATTACTGCTTATAAGGTCAACCCCAGCCAGCAACTAAGCACCACACAGCCGCTCACTCACTTCCCCCCCACCCAGTGGGATGGGGAAGAAAATTGGAAAGAAAAAGTAAAACTCGTGGGTTGAGATAAGAACGGTTTAATAGAACAGAAAAGAAGAAACTAATAATGATAATGATAACACTAATAAAATGACAACAGTAATGATAAAAGGATTGGAATATACAAATGATGCGCAGTGCAATTGCTCACCACCCGCCGACTGACACCCAGCTAGTCCCCAAGCGGCTATCCCCCCACCCCCACTCCCCCCAGTTTATATACTAGATGTGATGTCCCATGGTATGGAATACCCCATTGGCCACTTTGGGTCAGCTGCCCTGGCTGTGTCCTGTGCCAACTTCTTGTGCCCCTTCAGCCTTCTTGCTGACTTTAGGCTAAACATTACTTAGCAACAACAGAAAACATCAGTGTTATCAACATTCTTCTCATACTGAACTCAAAACATAGCACTGTACCAGCTACTAGGAAGACAATTAACTCTATCCCAGCTGAAACCAGGACAGTATCCACCCCTTATTCTATACCACTGACGTCATGCTGAGTTCCCATACCTTCAGCTACATCCCGGTCAATCATCACATTTCCGTCCCTTTGAAATATATAGACAATGATATATATATATATATATACACACATGTATACACACACAAACATATCATTCCTTTAATTTATGGGTCATGTTCATAAAATGTTCATTGAGTTCATTTAGTTCCCGACTCTGGGCTCCATCTGTCATACCGGTCTTTCTGGGCAGGAGGGATGGTGCAAAGTCCTCTCAGTCGGTAGAGCAGGACTGGGCTTCAGTGCGGTGTGACGAGCAGGTGACATTGGATGCGGCAGGAGGATGGTGTGCACTGTTGGATTGTTGCATGCTGGAGTCAGTTCTGGTTCTATCACTACTGCGCTTCGCTCAGTTTTATCACAGTTCATTCTTGCTTGATCAAAGTGATGCTCACTGTAGTACTATGGATATAGCATATAACAATTATAGTAATGATAACATACAGTAGCAGGGTTATATAGCAACTAATATCATACAGTTAATTCTGGCTATTCTCACCTAAAATCAAATCCCCTTGAGGCACACATCGGACTTCCCCATCTTTTCGCATCACCCACCAAGTGCACCCAGGCCCTTGAGCAAAAGCAATCTCATGAATGGGTTTACCTTTGCCTGAGGCAGGAGTAACCCAGACTGTCTTCCCTAACATATTTTTGATGTGCACTACAGGGACTTTATCCCCTTCTACAGTACGTAAAAGTTCTGATTGGGTGGGGCCACCCCAACTGGCAGATCCTCTGGTGTTGACTAACCAGGTGGCTTTTGCTAAATGTGTATCCCAATGTTTGAAAGTTCCACCCCCCATTGCTCTCAATGTAGTCTTTAACAGTCCATTGTATCGCTCAATTTTCCCAGAGGCTGGTGCATGATAGGGGATATGATACACCCACTCAATGCCATGCTCTTTGGCCCAGGTGTCTATGAGGTTGTTTCGGAAATGAGTCCCATTGTCTGACTCAATTCTTTCTGGGGTGCCATGTCGCCACAAGACCTGCTTTTCAAGGCCCAGGATAGCATTCCAGGCGGTGGCATGGGGCACAGAATATGTTTCCAGCCATCCGGTGGTTGCTTCCACCATTGTAAGCACATGGCGCTTGCCTTGGTGAGTTTGTGGGAGTGTGATATAGTCAATCTGCCAGGCTTCCCCATATTTATATTTCAGCCATCGCCCTCCATACCACAGGGGCTTTAACCGCTTGGCTTGCTTAATTGCAGCATATGTTTCACATTCATGGATAACCTGTGCGATAGTGTCCATGGTCAAGTCCACCCCTCGATCACGAGCCCATCTATATGTTGCATCTCTTCCCTGATGGCCTGAGGTATCATGGGCCCACTGAACCATAAATAGCTCACCCTTATGTTGCCAGTCCAGGTCCACCTGACCCACTTCAATCTTGGCAGCCTGATCCATCTGTTGGTTATTTTGATGTCCTTCAGTGGCCTGACTCTTGGGTACGTGAGCATCTACGTGACATAATTTTACAACCAGATTCTCTAGCTGGGACGCAATATCTTGCCACAGTGCGGCAGCCCAGATGGGTTTACCTCTGCGCTGCCAGTTGCTCTTCTTCCATTGCTGTAACCACCCCCACAGGGCATTTGCCACCATCCATGAGTAAGTATAGAGATAGAGCCCTGGTCACTTCTCTCTTTCAGCAATGTCTAATGCTAACTGGATGGCTTTCACTTCTGCAAACTGACTCGATTCACCTTCTCCTTCTGCAGTTTCTGCGACTTGTCATATAAGACTCCATACAGCAGCCATCCACCTCCGATGCTTTCCCACAATGTGACAGGATCCATCAGTGAACAGGGCATATTGCCTCTCATTTTCTGACAGTTTATTATACAGTGGGGCCTCTTCAGCATGCGTCACCTCGTCCTATGGTGACATTCCAAAATCTTTGCCTTCTGGCCAGTCCGTGATCACTTCCAAAATTCCTGGGTGACTGGGGTTTCCTATGCGAGCCCGTTGTGTGATCAGTGTGACCCACTTACTCCATGTGGCATCAGTTGCATGATGTGTAGAGGAGACCCTCCCTTTGAACATCCAGCCCAGCACTGGCAGTCGGGGTGCTAAGAGGAGCTGTGTTTCAGTACCAACCACTTCTGAGGCAGCTCGAACTCCTTCATATGCTGCCAATATCTCTTTTTCAGTTGGAGTATAGCGAGCTTTGGATCCTCGATATCCCCGACTCCAAAACCCCAGGGGTCGGCCTCGGGTCTCCCCAGTTGCTTTCTGCCAGAGGCTCCAGGTAGGGCCATTCTCCCCGGCTGCAGTGTAGAGCACATTTTTAACATCTTGTCCTGCCCGGACTGGTCCAAGGGCTACTGCATGAACAATCTCCCGTTTAATTTGTTCAAAGGCTTGTTGTTGCTCAGGACCCCATTTAAAATCATTCTTCTTCTGGGTCACTTGCTAGAGAGGGCTTACAATCAGACTGTAATTTGGAATATGCATTCTCCAGAAACCCACGACACCTAAGAAGGCCTGTGTTTCCTTTTTATTAGTCGGTGGAGACATAGCTGCTATTTTGTTGATTAAATCCATCGGGATCTGATGACATCCATCTTGCCATTTTATTCCTAAAAACTGGATCTCCTGTGCAGGTCCCTTGACCTTACTTTCTTTTATGGCAAAACCAGCTTTCAGAAGGATTTGGATTATTTTCTTCCCTTTCTCAAAAACTTATTCTGCCATGTTGCCCCATACGATGATGTCATCGATGTACTGCAGGTGTTCTGGAGCTTCACCTTTTTCCAGTGCAGTCTGGATTAGTCCATGGCAAATGGTGGGGCTGTGTTTCCACCCCTGGGGCAATCGATTCCAAGTGTACTGGACGCCCCTCCAAGTAAAGGCAAATTGTGGACAGCGCTCTGCTGCCAGAGGGATTGAGAAAAACGCATTAGCAATGTCAATTGTGGCATACCACTTGGCTGCCTTTGACTCTAGTTTGTATTGAAGTTCTAGCATATCTGGAACAGCAGCACTCAGCGGTGGCGTGACTTCATTCAGGCCACGATAGTCTACTGTTAGTCTCCACTCCCCATTAGACTTTCGCACTGGCCATATGGGACTATTAAAGGGTGAGCGAGTTTTGCTGATCACTCCTTGGCTCTCCAGTTGGCGAATCAACTTGTGGATGGGAATCAGAGAGTCTCGGTTGGTGCGATAATGCCACCCGTGCACCATCGTGGTAGCAATTGGCACTTGTTGTTCTTCAGCCCTCAGCAACCCCACAATCGAAGAGTCTTGAGAGAGACCAGGCAGGGTAGACAGCTGTTCAACGCCCTCTGTCTCCAAGGCAGCTATACCAAAGGCCCATCGATACCCCTTTGGGTCCTTGAAGTACCCCCTCCTGAGATAGTCTATGCCAAGGATACACAGAGCCTCTGGACCAGTCACAATGGGGTGTTTCTGCCATTCATTCCCAGTTAGGCTTACTTCAGCTTCCAATACAGTTAGCTCTTGGGATAAAGTTTCCCTGTCACACCAGAAATACAGATGGGTTCTGTCCCTTTATAACTTGATGGCATTAGAGTACACTGTGCACTGGTGTCTACTAGAGCCTTATACTCCTGTGGGTCTAACGTGCCAGGCCATTGAATCCACACAGTCCAATAGACCCAGTTATCCCTTTCCTCCACCTGGCTGGAGGCAGGGCCCCTCTAATTCTGACCAGAGTATCCGGTATTCACTTCTCGTAAAACTGGCTCAGAAGTCCCTTCAAGAGGATCAGAAATAAGATCAGCCCTTCTACTCTGTTTGGAAACTGGAGTGGCATTTTTCCTGGGAGAATCCCCTTCTGTGGTGGTTTTTCCTCGCAACTCACGTACCCGTGCATTTAGGACCGAGGTAGGTTTTCCATCCCATTTCCTCATGTCCTCTCCATGATCACATAGGTAAAACCACAGGGCACCTCATGGTGTGCACCTTCTATATTGTCTCTCTCGGGCAGAAGAATGCTCACTCCTAATAGCTGAGACATTGGTCCTTACAGGTGGGGAGTAGGACATATCCTCTTTGAATTGCTGGACATCCTGGGACAGCTTCTCCACAGCTGAAATGCAGGCTTGTAGGGAGGAGGAGAGATTTTCTTCTTATTGCCGGAGTGGGCGAGCCACTTCATCCACTGTCGGTGCCTCTTCGTCTTTCCAGGTCATTATTGCCAGTGAGTTGGCATAGGACGATGGTGCACTTTGTACAAACTTCCACCACATGGGTTGTGTGCATTGGACTTCATCTGGATCTTTGGGTAATTGTGGGTTGTCTGGGTCATAATGAATCGTCTCTAGCATGGCTAATTCCCTCAGATATTAGATACCTCTCTCCATGGTGGTCCACTTGCTTGATTGACATATAACATCTTCCTTAAAGGGGTACCTTTCCTTCACACTTGACAGGAGTCGCCTCCAGAGGCTGATGGCTTGTGTCCCTTTTCCAATTGCCTTGTCAATGCCACCTTCCCTGGCAAGCAATCCCAGCTGCTTGGCTTCCCTACCTTCTAATTCCAAGCTATTAGCGCCATTGTCCCAGCATCAGAGAAGCCAGGTGATAATATGCTCACCTATACGGCGGCCGAAATCTTTTCACATATCCCGCAGCTCACTCAAGGATAGGGACCGGGTTATTACCTCTGGTTCTGCCTCTTCCTCCTGTTCCCATGAGGACCCTGGCTCATCTTCATCCTTCGCTAAGCAAAGTGATTTTTTTGTATGTTTCTTCTTCTGTACGGGGGCAACTGATACTGGTGCGGGTTGGTCCGCTGGTTCAGTTGCAGTACCACTTGCTGCAATGCTCGTCGCCGGGGCTGGAGGGACCACAGAGCCCATTGCCGAGGTTTCGGTAGCCGCAGTGCCTGTTGTCTTGTTGTTAGATCCCGAGACCTTCTCTTCCCCTTGAGGGTACTGAGTGGTGTTGAACAGGGCTCGATAGGCATGGGCCAGGCCCCAGCACATTGCAGTGATTTGTATCTCTCTGGAGTTGCCAGTGTGACAGCATACCTTTTCCAAATATTTTACTAGTTCTTCTGGATTCTGCACTTGTTCAGAGGTGAATTTCCAAAACATTGGAGGTGCCCACTTTTCTACATACTTGCCCATACTACCCCACACACCTTGCCACTCATAATTATCCAGCCTTGGGGCAGATCTCTGGGTGATCTTCTTAAATAGTTGTTTAACCTTAAACAAGAGCTGAACCACATTCAGGAGCATGCTAATTCCTAGCAGTAAGGCTAGGACCATGCTGGTCTCAACATCCCAAGGGTATTCAAATTTTTCAAAATTCTCAAAAGCCATGTTACGGATGCATGACTAACCAAATGCAATAGGTGTTAAGACTCAGATTTATTCTTCAGCAAAAGTAGTTAGAAGTCCGGTAACATTTTATAAAACCACAGGCTCAATGATGTAAAGAGAATTAATACTACACGGCCAACTTAAGAATCCCCAAGGTTTCAAGTGATGGCTCAAAATGTGCATATCACTCACCTAAAAGCTGAGGGCTCTCTCCCTTGAGGAGTTACCTCGGGCGGTGCCCCGACCCGAAGGGGAGTCCCCGACTGCAGACCCACTGCTCCAAGGAAGACTGCTAACATGTCCTCCGGCGGGACCCCGTTTATACCCCTGTCGAATCTGACCTGTGGTCATTTAATTCTATTGGCTAGGAGGGTCACCTCGGTGTACCTGGTGCATCTCGATTGACCAGTTCAAATTTCAACCTGCAGCCTCCAGGGTTTCCTTCCCCTTCTCCCTTCCTGGAGAAGTTTTGTTACCTGCTGGCAGGATGGGGGGGGGAATGTACTGCCACACGCCATTGTAACTGGACTGAAGGAGAAGGGAAAAGGGAAGAAAGGTACCCCACCCACATATTGGCACTCCGAGGAGGAAAGGTAAATGGTGTAATTATTAATAGTTTCCCACAGATGGCTCCCGAAGTATAGAGGTGACGACAATGCTGAGTGCAAATACCAGATTAATCCCACAACTGATAACTTTATCATACCATAAGCCAGTATTACACAATACATCAAAGCGAAAACCTTAATTCACCTCCCATGGATGATAAGCAGCAGAACAGGGACTACAAACAGCAAGTGAGGTGATACATAACAGAACTTTAAAAATGAGAGCAACAACTCTAAGAACACATAAATCAACATAGTGACCAGCAACTATTAGACCAATATAATGAATGCTTGTAACAAATTTGTTTTAACAAGCTCTGGCCAGGTTTGTCATTATCTCAACCCTTCGGGCCCCACATTGTGCGCCAAAATGGATTATCGTGGTTTAACCCCAGTCGGCAACTAAGCACCACGCAGCCACTCACTCACTCCCCCCCACCCAGTGGGATGGGGGAGAAAATCGGGAAAAGAAGTAAAATTTGTGGGTTGAGATAAGAACGGTTTAATAGAACAGAAAAGAAGAAACTAATAATGATAATGATAATGATAACACTAATAAAATGACAGCAGTAATAATAAAAGGATTGGAATATACAAATGATGCGCAGTGCAATTACTCATCACCCACTGATCGACGCCCAGTTAGTCCCCGAGTGGCGATTCCCCCCTTCCCCCCAGTTTATATACTAGATGTGATGTCACATGGTATGGAATACCCCGTTGGCCACTTTGGGTCAGCTGCCCTGGGTGTGTCCCCTCCCAACTTCTTGTGTCCCTCCAGCCTTCTTGCTGGCTGGGCATCAGAAGCTGAAAAATCCTTGACTTTAGACTAAACATTACTTATCAACAACTGAAAACATCAGTGTGTTATCAACATTCTTCTCATACTGAACTCAAAACATAGCACTGTACCAGCTACTAGGAAGACAATGAACTCTATCCCAGCTGAAACCAGGACAGTTATGAACACCTTTCTAGCTACCAAGACAAAGCACAGTACTATGAGAGCTGCTATGGGGAAAGTTAACTCCATCCCAGCCAGACCTAATACAATGATGCACGCATACGGTGACTCACTGGATCACCAATAGCAAACACATGATTATAAGCGATGCCATGGCTCTAGTGAACTGCTAGAAACATTTGGTGTGCAGGTCATCTGGGAGCAATAGCCAATCATGCAAATGCCTTTTGAATGGGGGTGAGAGTCCCACCACCCCTTGGCTCCACCAATGGTAGTGTGATTTGAGAGATTCAAACTTTACATGGAATGTGGGCGGGACCCTGCCTACACTTCCAAGGTCAGGGGGCAGGATGTCGGCAGTCTGTCTAGGCCTATGATAAAGATCAAGTGGCAGGGTGTCACAGGTTGACGGAGGTATCTTTCCCCTCTACTCAGCACTGGTGAGGCCACACGTGGAGTTCTGTGTCTAGTTCTGGGCTCCACAGTACAAGAGAGACATGGATATACTGGAGAGAGTTCAAAGAAGGGCCACAAGGATGGTTTTAAAGGAGTGGAGTATCTCTCCTATGAGGAAAGGCTGAGAGAGCTGGAACTGTTTAGCCTGGAGAAGAGAAGGCTCGGGGGGCATCTTATCAATGTATATAAATATCTGAAGGGAGGCTGCAAGGAAGACCGAGCCAGGCTCTTTTCAGTGTTGTCCAGTGAGAAGACAAAAGGCAATGAGCACAAAGTGAAACACAGGAGGTTCCATCTGAACATCAGGAAACTTTTTTACTGTGAGGGTGACTGAGCACTGGAACAGGTTGTCCAGAGAGATTGTGGAGTCTCCCTCCCTGGAGATATTCAAAAGCCGTCTGGACATGGTCCTGGGCAACCAGCTCCTGGTAGCCCTGCTTGAGCAGGGTGGGGTTGACTAGATGACCTCCAGAGGACCCTTTCAACCTCAACCATTCTATGATTCTGTGAATCAAGTGCTCAAATGTCTTTTTAACAAGTTTTGTGAAGGTAATATTTCTATAAAAATGCTTCTGGTTTCCTCTCTTGTATTAAACTATGCTCAAGCACTCATGTTGAAATAAGCATCTATGCTAGGGCTTTCAGAAATTTTCTGAATGAGAGATTGTATGGCAAACTAACATACCTAGCCTAGCAAAACTTTCCAGTGTAAAAATATCCTTACTATTGAGTTCTTTGTGCTTCTAGTTATAAGTGCCACAAACCTTTCTTAATGTGATCTTTCATCTTTTTATGTGTTTTTAGTCCTCCTGTTCACTGTCAGAGAGCAAGAAGGGATCGTCTGTCTCGACACAATTCTGTTAGCCAAGATGAAAACTATCACCATCTCTCCTATGGACAGCAGCAAACAATAGAAGAGCCCCAAGCCTTTAACCCTCCAAATATATCCCATCGTATGTTGCACCCAGCTGCTCACCCGCCACAGCAGAACACAGTGATGGTTGACATTCATGATCCGGTAAGAGTGTGTTGAGAACATGGATGCAAATGTCTTAAATTCTGTGTGTTCCGCTCTGAAGAGAGCAAATGAGTGAACTCTCTTTGACAAATTAGTTGGCAATGGAGGTCACATAACACTAACTCCTATTAGTCCTTTTGTAGAGCGTTTTTTTTTTCTTTTTTTCTTCTGAGTAGTATCAGTGTATAGAGAGCTGCAGTGAAAACATTGATACATTTGTTACTTAAGAAAAAAATAAAAATCTAGACTCTAATAGACAAGAGTGAAAGTCAACAGTCTGTCCGTGTGTGTTGGCACAGTTCTGAAGATCTCTGCATCCCACCTTTGAAATGTGACTCTTCTGCTTCTGAAGCTAATTTAGTTTAAGATATGCTATGGTAATAATGTATTTTACTTCACTGCATATGAAGTACCTCTCCTTAGCTTAAAGTGCTTTACACAGCTTAAATATATTCTTTAAAAATAGAATTCACAATGCATATAATTGACTGCCTATATAACAGCAAAACTCATAACGGTTTGACTTGATGATCTTAAAGGTCTTTTCCAACCTAAACAATTCTATGATTCTATGAACTCATGATAATATCATCTCATCACTAAATTACTCATTCTAGCCTCAACCAGCTCCTTAAAAGGCATGAGAAAATGACATTTGCAGCTAGTCCAGAAAAATAAGTTAGATCTTCCCTGAGACAGGAAGAGGAGTAGGATTCCATAATAGAGGCTCTTTAAAGGAAATTGTCCTCTTGATATAGCCTTTTTTTGTTCAAATCAGTAGAATGCAGCCCAAGGGTGTTTCTTGCTATGCAGTTACATTCATTAACTGGGGACAGAACTGGTCATTCTAGTGTGGTGTACATGGGGGTTTCCTGAACTGGGGAAACCTCAGGGGGTGCCGAGAGACCTGCCAGGAGCCTGCAGCTCGTGTGACAGTGGCTGACGAGACCTGGGCAGGGCCAGGAGCAATGGCGGGAGATTTAAATGCAGTGTAACCAAAACTAGCACTCAGTCGCCGAGGTGAGCAGCTCCAGTGCTGGCATGCTCTAGCATGCTGTACAAAGGGGTTTCCTGAACCAGGAAAACCTCAGGGGGAGCCGAGAGACACGACAGGAGCCCACAGCTCGTGCAACAGCTGCTGATGAGACCTGGGTGGGACCAGGAGCAACAATGGCCAAGCCCTGGCCCCGGGTATAAAAGAAGCCCCTAGGGAGCAGTAGCGACCAGGGTGGGCAAACAGGGCATGGCGTGTCAGCAAGGGCATGGCACAGCAGTTCACGCGGAAGGGTGCGCAGGAAGGGCGCTGTAGCTCTGCCAGCTTGATCAGGGAGAAATGGTATCTACCCAGCAGAAGGCCATGGCCTCTCTAAACTCTGCACCTGCCACGACTGATGCAGCTTCCCAGACAGAGCTCCGATGGGAACATGCTTCCACCTAGGCATCAGGCTGCAGGGTATGCCCTACTCTTAGGCCAGTACTGGACAGCAGTAGTGAGTACACCTGTGGGAGGTGCACCCAGGTAGAGGAACTCCTCCACTTAGTGACAGAGCTCCAGGAGGAGGTGAGTAGGTTGAGGAGTATCAGGGAGTCTGAGAGATAGACAGACTACTGGAATCACACCCTACCTTCCCTGGGACAGGCCTGTCAGGCAGACAGGACACATGATACGGAGGATTCCCTATCCTCTCTCCACCTGACTGAACATGGTGACTTAAGGGATGGGGGCAACGGCGACAAGTTCCTGCCCAGTGCAGCAGATGCATCTCCTCTGTGACTACCCCACCTTCCCCAGTGCCCTTGCATAATAGGTAGGAGGCTCTGCAAGTGCAACCGAACAATGATGAGGACGATGGTTCATCTAGCTTGGAGGTGTCGCCAAGGTTAAGTTGGCCTATGCCCTGCATCAAAAGAGCTTCCGTAAATTAAAAAAGATGAGTCATTGTCATAGGAGACTCTCTCCTGAGGGGAACAGAAGGCCCAATATGCAGACAGGACCCACTTCTTGGGGAAGTCTGCTGCCTCCCTGGGGCCCAAGTTAAAGATGTGGTGAGAAAACTTCCTACCCTGGTATGGCCCTCGGATTATGATCCATTATTGATTTATCAGGTAGGCAGCGATGAAGTTTCAACAAGAAGTCTGAGGGCAATCAAGAGAGACTTCAGGGCCTTGAGATGACTTGTTAAGGGATCAGGAGCACAAGTAGTGTTCTCCTCTGTCCTTCCAGTTGCAGGGAATGATAAGGGAAGAAACAGGAAGAGCCAGCAGATCAATACCTGGTTCCAAGCCTGGTGTCACCAGCAGAATTTTGGGGTTTTTGATCATGGGTCACTCTACATGACACCAAGCCTGCTGGTGAAAGATGGGGTACACCTGTCTCAAAGGGGGAAAAGGATCTTTGTTGAAGAGTTAGCAGGGCTCATTGAAAGAGCTTTAAACTAGATTTGAAGGGAAAAGGGATAAAACCAGGCTCGCTACAGATAAGCCTGGGGGCAGTATGCCAGTGTTTGAGGGATGGTGTGCTAGCAAGGTCCTTCGGTCTGCCATCTCAGTGGAGGTAGGGGATGGAGATCCACGCAGCAGCAAAGAAACAAGGGTTGTTGATGCATTAGAAACCACGGAAGCACCTGAGAACAGCCACATAGGAATTAGGGCTTCTCCCCCAAAGAAGGTGGCAGGATCAATAGCCCAACTGAAGTGCATCTACACCAATGCACGCAGCATGGGCAGGAAACAGAAGGAGTTGGAAGCTGTTGTGCAGCTGGAAAACTATGACATAGTTGCAATCAGGGAAACATGGTGGGATGACTCACACAACTGGAGTCCTGCAATGGATGGCTATTGTGGTGGGTTGACCCTGGCTGGACGCCAGGTGCCCACCAAAGCTGCTCTATCACTCCCCCCTCCTCAGCTGGACAGGGGAGAGAAAATAGAACAAAGGGCTCATGGGTCGAGATAAGGACAAGGAGAGATCACTCAACCAATTACCGTCACAGGCAACACAGACTCGACTTGGGGAAAATTAACTTAATTTATTACCAATCAACCTGAGTAAGGTAATGAGAAATAAAACCAAATCTCAGAACACCTTTCCTCCACCCCTCCCTTCTTCCCAGGCACAACTTCACTCACGGATTCTCTACCTATACCCCAGTGGCGCAGGGGGACGGGGAATGGGGTTTACGGTCAGTTCATCACACGTTATTTCTGCTGCTTCATCCTCTTCAGGGGCAGGACTCATCACACTCTTCCCCTGCTCCAGCGTGGGGTCCCTCCCATGGGAGACAGTCCTCCACGACCTTCTCCAACGTGGGTCCTTCCCACGGGCTGCAGTTCTTCACAAACTGCTCCAGCATGGGTCCCTTCCATGGGTTGCAGTCCTTCAGGAGCACACTTGTCCTGGTTTCAGCTGGGATAGAGTTAATTGTCTTCCTAGTAGCTGGTACAGTGCTATGTTTTTGAGTTAGGTATGAGAAGAATGTTGATAACACACTGATGTTTTCAGTTGTTGCTAAGTAATGTTTAGTCTAAATTCAAGGACTTTTCAGCTGCTCAAGCCCAGCCAGTGAGAAAGCTGGAGGGGCACAAGAAGGTGGCACAGGACACAGCCAGGGCAGCTGACCCAAACTGGCCAACGGGGTATTCCATACCATGGGACGTCACATAAACTGGGGAGAGTGGGGGCGGGGGTTATCGCCGCTCGGGGAGGAACGGGGTGTCGATCGGCGGGTGGTGAGCAATTGCACTGCACGTCATTTGTACATTCCAATCCTTTTATCATTACTGTTGTCATTTTATTAGTGTTATCATTGTCATTATTAGTTTCTTCTTTTCTGTTCTATTAAACTGTTCTTATCTCAACCCATGAATTTTACTTCTTTTCCTGATTTTCTCCCACATCCCACTGGGTGGGGGGGAGTGGGTGAGCGGCTGCGTGGTGCTTAGTTGCTGGCTGGGGTTAAACCATGACAGTCCTTTTTGGCGCCCAACGTGGGGCACGAAGGGTTGAGATAATGACAAACCTGGCCAGAGCTTGTTAAAACAAATTTGTTATAAGTGTTCATTATATTGGTCTAATAGTCGCTGGTCATTATGTTGATTTATGTGTTCTTAGAGTTGTTGCTCTGGTTTTTAAAGTTCTGTTATATATCACCTCGCTTGTTGTATGTAGTCCCTCTTCTGCTGCTTATCTTCTGTGGGAGGTGGATTAAGGTTTTCGTTTTGATGTGTTGTATAACACTGGTTTATGATATGATAAAGTCATCGGCTGCGGGATTAATCCGGTATTTGCACTCAGCATTGTCACCTTTATACTCCGGGAGCCATCTGTGGGAAACTATTAATAATTACACCATTTACCTTTCCTCCTTGGAAAGCCAGTCTATGAGTGGGGTACCTTTCTTCCCCTCTCCTTTCTCCTTCAGTCCAGTTACAATGGTGTTTGAGAATTTTGGAAAATTTGAATCCTCTTGGGATGTTGAGACCAGCATGGTCCTAGCCCTATTGCTGGGAATTAGCATGCTCCTGAATGTGGTTCAGCTCTTGTTTAAGGTTAAACAACTGTTTAAGAAGATCACCCAGAGATCTGCCCTGAGGCTGGATAATTATGAGTGGCAGGGTGTGTGGGGTAGTATGGGCAAGTACCTAGAAAAGTGGGCACCTCCAATGTTTTGGAAATTCACCCCTGAACAAGTGCAGAATCCAGAAGAACTAGTAAAATATTTGGAAAAGGTGTGCTGTCACCCCGGCAGCTCCAGAGAGATACAAATCACTGCAACATGCTGGGGCCTCGCCCATGCCTATCGAGCCTTGTTCAACACCACTCAAGGGGAAGAGAAGGTCTCTGGACCTAACAACAAAATGATGAGCACCGCGGCTACCCAAACCTCAGCGATGGGCACTGCAGCCCCTCCAGCCCCAGCAACGAGCACAGCAGCTACCCAAACCTTGGCGACAGACACTGCGGTTATCCAAAACCCGGCAAGCGGTACTGCAACTGAACCAGCGGACCAACCTGCACCAGTATCAGTTGCCCCCGTACAGAAGAAGAAACATACAAAAAAATCAGCTCGCTTAGCGAAGGATGAAGGTGAACCAGGGTCATCACGGGAACAGGAGGAAGAGGCAGAACCAGAGGTAATAACCCGGTCCCTATCCTTGAGTGAGCTGCGGGATATGCGAAAAGATTTCGGCCGCCGTATAGGTGAGCATATTATCACCTGGCTCCTCCGATGCTGGGACAATGGTGCTAATAGCTTGGAATTAGAAGGTAGGGAAGCCAAGCAGCTGGGATTGCTTGCCAGGGAAGGTGGCATTGACAAGGCAATTGGAAAAGGGACACAAGCCATCAGCCTCTGGAGGCGACTCCTGTCAAGTGTGAAGGAAAGGTACCCCTTTAAGGAAGATGTTATATGTCAATCAAGCAAGTGGACCACCATGGAAAGAGGTATCCAATACCTGAGGGAATTAGCTGTGCTAGAGACGATTCATTATGACCCGGACAACCCACAATTACCCAAAGATCCAGATGAAGTCCAATGCACATGACCCATGTGGCAGAAGTTTGTACGGAGCGCACCATCGTCCTATGCCAACTCACTGGCAATAATGACCTGGAAAGATGAAGAGGCACCGACAGTGGATGAAGTGACTCACCAACTCCGGCAATAAGAAGAAGATCTCTCCTCCTCCCTACAAGCCTGCATTTCGGCTGTGGAGAAGCTGACTGAGGATTTCCAGCAATTCAAAGAGGATATGTCCTACTCCCCACCTGTAAGGACCAATGTCTCAGCTATTAGGAGTGAGCGTTCCTCTGCCCAAGAGGGAGAATATAGAAGGTACACACCGCGAGGTACCCTGTGGTTTTATCTATGTGATCATGGAGAGGACATGAGGAAATGGGATGGAAAACCTACCTCAGTCCTAAATGCATGGGTACGTGAGTTGCGAGGAAAAAACACCACAGAAGGGGATTCTCCCAGGAAAAATGCCACTCCAGTTTCCAAACAGAGTAGAAGGGCTGATCTTATTTCTGATCCTCTTGAAGGGACTTCTGAGCCAGTTTTACGAGAAGTGAATACCGGATACTCTGACCAGAATTAGAGGGGCCCTGCCTCCAGCCAGGTGGAGGAAAGGGGTAAGCGGGTCTATTGGACTGTGTGGATTCGATGGCCTGGCACGTTAGACCCACAGGAGTATAAGGCTCTAGTAGACACCGGCGCACAGTGTACTCTAATGACTCTGAATAACTCTATCCCAGCTGAAACCAGGACAACACTGCTCCAGCGTGGGTCCCCTGCGGGGTCTCAAGTCCTGCCAGAAAACCTGCTCCGTGGGCTCCTCTCTCCACAGATCCGCAGGTCCTGCCAGGAGCCTGCTCCAGCGTGGGCTTCCCACGGGGTCACAGCCTCCTTTGGGTATCCACCTGCTCCAGCATAGCATCCTCTACGGGCTGCAGGTGGATATCTGCTCCACCGTGGACCTCCATGGGCTGCAGGGGGACAGCCTGCTTCACCATGGTCTTCACCACGGGCTGCAGGGGAATCTCTGCTCTGGCGCCTGGAGCACCTCCTCCTCCTCCTTCTTCACATACGTTTGTGTCTGCAGGGTTGTTTCTCTTACATGTTCTCACTCCTCTCTCTGGCTGCTATTTCTGTGTGCCCCAGCAACTTTTTTCCTTCTTAAATATGTTATCACAGAGGCGCTACTACTATCGATGATTGGCTTGGCCTTGGCCGGCTGCAGGTCCGTCTTAGAGCCGGCTGGTATTGGCTCTGTCAGACATAGTGGAAGCTTCCAGCAGCTTCTCACAGAAGCCACCCCTGTAACCCCCCCGCTACCAAAATCTTGCCACACAAACCCAATACAATGTGGCACTTAGGGACACAGTTTAGTGGTGGACTTGGCAGTGTTGGGTTTGCGGTTTTACTCGATTATCTTAAAGGTCTTTTCCAACCTAAATGATTCTATGATTCTATGATTCTATATCCAGGTCACAAACTGCCAGGCTTAAAATGCAAGTCTTACAGCACAGCTTATAAAGTGACTTGCATTCAGTACAGCTGCAGATCACTGATGTATTTTCTGTGCAGAGCGCTGATCATTAAGGAAGTATCTGCACCCAGAGCAGAGTGCATGGGTTAAAGACAATAGTCTTTCTGGCCATGTCACAAACTTCACTTGTATCTGAACAGTTGAGTTACTGAAGTATCTCAAAACAAAAATACATTTTGTGTTTGTCCTTGCGTGATTAGACTTGCAGCGTCATCCTGAGAAACGATTGTTCTATGATGCTGTCACTACCTTCCAAGCACTTTCCACAAGGCGTTAGTGTTTTCAGAGTTACTATGGGTCTTCCATGATGGTGCTTTGCACAGACTACTCTAGAGAGGGAACCACTTTCTCTTTTTTTTTTTTCTTTCTTTCTGCACTGAGAGCAGTGGTAAGCTCTCCTGAATCGCATCTGGCACTGCCCTCAAACATCCGATAGTTATGGCATTAAAAACTCTCTGATAGCTCACATATAAAATATTTGCATTGGTACCTGAACTGGAACTAGGTCAAAGTCACTGTTTCTGCTGAGTGGGTTTTTTCCCAAATATGTGCAGTTTTGAGATTTGAGGTTTTATTCAGTCATCTGTGTGGTGTTCCTTTTTTGGCCTCTGCATCTCATGGCCAGTTCAGTAGGTTAGCTCTCTTCAATTTATTTATTCTCATCTTTGTAATGAGCTGTTCTTGCTTGTTCATTTTCCAAGGGTGAATTTCATTTTAGTAGGTTGTGAAGGAAGGTTCTTCAAAATAATTGCTTTCTGTGTATCCACGTTCCTTACCTATGGTTCTTTGCAGTTTTTGCTAGATTCCTGATGTAGTACAAGGAATTGAGGAGTGTCTGGGTCCAGAGTACCTTCTACCCTTGGATTGATGATTGAGTTCTAAGTGAATATTGCTAACTAAAAAAACCTGTAAGCCATCATGCTCTCTACTATGTTTGTAGATATTTAGTGGATATTGTCTCAGAGGCATGTTTATGAATATGTAACCTTTTCTTTTTCAGCTTTTAAATTAATCTTTGGTTTCAACTACTGTTGTTAGTCGTGTTAAGACACATCCCTGGAGTGTTGCCCTGAGTAGGCATTCAGAGATTGGTTTCTTTACAGGAAAGAAAATCTATCTGAAGTTCTTTTTCTTCAAAGATATAAGTCTCTGGGTTAACATTTAATCACTCTGCAAGGATGAGTTGAAGAGATTCTTTAGCTACTTGTAGGGGGGTTTTTACGCCCCTTTTTCTGACTGGCTTTTATGTGGGAGTTATTGCTGCCTATTTTCTCTAAGAACTAACCTTAGTGTGTGGGAGGGGCAGCTTTGCTGAATTTGAGATGCTTTTGAGTGCCTCTAACAGTGTCATGGAGGACTTAACATCTTGAGAGCTCCCTCCTGGCCTTGTCCTAAAAGCACTGACTGAAGAGTGATACTCCAAATACTCCAATGAGAATTTTTTTTTTTTTTAAAGGACAGGGATTACAGGTATTTGCCTTCTTTAATACCTTCAGAGTAAAAAATACTTTTTTGTTGTTAGGTGAAAGCTTGTTTTCTATGCCATGCCATAACTGTCCAAAGCCCTTGTAACAGCTTGCTTCATACACTTGTGTTTTTGCTGCAGATCCATCAAGGCGCAGTCCCCGTCTCATACACGGTGACAACGGTGGCGCCACATGGAATTCCACTTTGTACAGCCCAGCACATACCACCCTGCAGCACACAGCAGGTCCCAGGTTGTTCTGTGGTATTCAGTGGACAGCACCTTCCTATCTGTAGTATGCCTCCTCCAGTAAGTATGGTTCTCTAGTTATATTGATTCTGGACTTAGGCTTAGGAGGTGGAAAGCCTGGAGTTTCACTGCCCATACAGCTTTCCCTGATGTAAAATAAAAACTATTATTTCCTGGGGTAAATTGTAATGGTATATATAATATGGTATATACAATAGTGCAAGCTTTAGAGCTAGTAAATGTATTGTGCTTCCCTGCTCCCTTCATAGAATTATACCATATTCTCATGTATTTTTGACTCAAAATGGATGCTGGTTTATGATCTGGTCTCTTACCCTATCCATTAGCAGCTATTCTACATATATTCAGATGCTTACAGGAAAAGACTTTCAAAGTTCATCAAGTACTTTTAGGAATCTCACCTAGAGCTTTTATCTGGAAATGGTCTTATAAAATGGTACATCTACAGCTAATAGCTCTTTATGAAAGACAGGCAAGGAAGCAGAGAGGATTGCCCCTTACATGAAGGAGTAGCTCAAGCATATAGAGCTCTTCTATGGAATGGGTGACAGGCTGTTTGAGAGCTTGTGGGTCAGGAACAGAGAAGAGACTAGTAAGGGGTGATATCATGATGTGAGCTTGTTACAGACCACCTGATCAGCGTGAAGAAGGGGACAAGACCTTCTTTAAGTAACCTGAGGAAGTCTCCAGATTATAGACCCTAGTTCTTATGGGGGACTTGAAACTCCCTGACATCTGCTGGAAGGGCAACAATGGAACAGAAATAGTCCAGGAGGCTTCTGGAGGGTGTTGCAGGGGGTGAACGATGACAAAAACTTCTTAATACAGGTGTTGGATGGGCCAACTGGGGGGATGCACAGCTGGATCTGCTGCTCATGAACAAGGAAAAACTAATTGAGGATGTGGCAATCAGTGGCAGCCTTGGCTTGAGTGGAGCTCAAGATCCTGAGGGGAGTGAGGAAGGCAAGAAGCAGAGTACAGACCTTGCATTTCAGACCATTCTGTGCACAGCTTTTGCTTTACCTATTAAACTGTATTTATCTCAACCCATGAGTTTTCACACTTTTACACTTCTGATTCTCTTCCCCATCCCACTGAGGGGAGGGGAGTGAGTGAGTGGCTGTTTGGTGTTTAGCTGCCTACTGGGGTTAAAACACAACAGTCCTTTTTGGTGCCCAACGTGGGGCTCGAAGGGTTTGAGATAACGACAGATTTGACTGGAGTGTATTGGAGGGAACTTATAATTATTATATCAGTTTAACAGTTGCTGGTCGTGATGTTCACGTAACTGTCCTCGACATTGTTTTATCTGATCCGTGCCATGCTCCCTTTTTTGCTGTACATCAAATTTGAGAGCTTGTTAAAGGCTGGTTTTGGCTTTTGCAGTTTGCTGTGCTTGGTGGTGTTTTGCCTGGGAGAATTATGATAAAAGCACTGGCCTTGAGCCTAATCTGGTATTTGGGCCCTGCACTGATGCCTTCCCTGTACTTCAGGAACCATCTCATGGAAACAATTAACAATTACACTTTTTCCCTTTTCACCTCTGAGAGGCATTCAGTGGAAGAAATACAGAATGGCACCTTCCCCTTCTTCTATGGGGGAGATGTTTTCTCCCTTGTTACAATAACTCTTCAGTATCTTGAACATCCTTGGATAACCAAAACACTCCTATTGGTACCTCTGAAGAATATTTTTTTGTTTTTTTCTAAGGTTAATCAACTATTTAGGAATATCACCCAGGGATATGCCCCGAGGCAGTGTGGTTATGGGTGGCAAGGGGTGTGGGAGAATATGGGCAGGTACCTAGAATGGTTGTCACCGATGGTCTGGAACTTCACCCCTGAACAAGTGTGAGATCCTGATGAAGTGATAGAATGTTTGAAAAAAAGATGCCCTGGCCCTGGCTATGCCAAAAAGACACAACTTCTCGTATCGTGCTGGGGCCTGGCCTACGCCTACTGAGAACTATTCAGGACCCTCAAGGAGAAGAGAGGGTCTCTGGATCTGAAGACATACAAACAGACACTGTGGCTAAACCAGAGACCCAGCCCCCAACTATATCAGTTGCTCCAGGATAGTCAAGAAGAAACAATGGAAGCGGAGGTAAACTTGTTTAGTAAGGGAGAAAGAAGCTTCTCCTGAGAGGAAGCAGGAGGGAGAATCAGAAGAGGCAGCCTGTTCTGCAGCAGGACAGCCACAAGAACAGGAGAGGGAAGAGACTGAAAGCATAAATGAGTCAGAAACCACCCTGTCCCTGAGTGAGCTGCAAGATATGCAAAAAGATTTCAGCTGTCAACCACATGAGCAAATTATCCACTGATTGCTCTGATGCTGGGATATTGGGGCCAATAGTCAGGAAACAGAGGGTAAGGAAGCCCAGCAGCTGGTATCCCTTGCTAGGCATAAGGCCATTGACAAAGGGATTGGAAAAGGGG
Organism: Gypaetus barbatus; assembly: GCA_028022735.1. Classification (NCBI taxonomy): domain Eukaryota; kingdom Metazoa; phylum Chordata; class Aves; order Accipitriformes; family Accipitridae; genus Gypaetus; species Gypaetus barbatus. Next base: position 36,765,613 of record CM051561.1, on the reverse strand, counting down.
CAACAGTCCTCAGCCTCTGGAGGTGCCTCCTGTCGAGTGTGAAGGAAAGGTATCCCTTCAAGGAAGATCTTGTAAATTACTGAGGCAAGTGGACCACCACTGAGGGAGGTATCCAGTATCTGAGGGAATTAGCTGTGGTGGAGGTGATCAACAACCTCATAGACACCTGGGACAAAGAGCATGGCATTGACTGGGTATATGACATCCCCTATCATGCACCAGCCTCCGGGAAAATTGAACAATACAATGGACTGTTAAAAACTACACTGAGAGCAATGGGTGCTGGGACATTCAAGCATTGGGATACAAATTTAGCAGAATCCACTTGGGTAGTTAACACTAGAGGATGTGCCAGTTGACCTGGCCATGCCCAATCAAAACCCCTATGTACTGTGGAAGGAGATAAAGTCCCCATAGTACACATAAGGAACTGGCTGGGAAAGACAGTCTGGGTTATTCTTTCCTCCAGAAAAGGCAAACCCATTTGTGGGATTGCTTTTGCTCAAGGACCTGGGTGTACTTGGTGGTAATGCAGAAGGATGGGGAAGTCCAATGTGTACCTCAAGGAGGTTTAATCCTGGGTGAAAATAACCCATGATTTGAGTTGTATGGTGCCATTGCTGTATGATGCCAGTGTTATATGATGCTGTATGTTGCTACTGCTGTGGCTTCCATATGTCAAAGGTATTATAACAGGAACCCCTTGCTGCTAGCCAGGCTAGGAGCAAAGGGAGGAGTTTATTGCAATGTTAGACCCTATAACTTTGTCCAAAGGGACCAGGGGTGGAGATTGTAATGGATATACCTTTAAATTGTTGTAACCCATGATTTGAGTTGCATGTTATAGGAAGTACTATAGCAGGAACCACCCAGACCAATGGAGGATGTGCCTCACAAGAAGCAGTGCAAGTGCAGCAGTGACCCAACCTGAGCTGGCTTTGGTGCCCAATAACTCCACGCAACACATCACCTCTCCTGTCCTGAGTGACCACCATAACATATGGAGCCCAAAGTCATGGAATAAATGAACTGAATAGACATTCTATGGACATTTTACAGCGGTAGTCCATAGACTAAGGGAATGATATCTGTGGAGAATGTAGTGGTTTTAGCTGGGATAGAGTTAATTTTCTTCACAGTAGCTGGTATGGGGCTATGTTTTGGATTTGTGCTGAAAACAGTGTTGATAACACACCCATGTTTTAGTTATTACTTGTTAAGGTAATTCGCACAGTCCAGGCGTCCGGTATTATCCCCGCAGTTTGTACCCTAGGTTTCCCGCAGAAGAGTCTCAGGTGCCAGATTATATAAAAAAAATAATTTGAGTGGTACGGCAGTAGAAGCAGCTCGAGCTGGGTGCCTCCGAAGAGGGACCCTGAACAAAGAAAACCCTGGGCAATTATGCCCTTACAATCTATGCACCCGCCCCTCACGCACTCTTCACACACCTTTCATGCACCTTTTGGTCCAATGGTGATTTCTGTTCTGGGATCTTTTAACACTTTATTGGATTCCTTCTCTGCCCCCAGGCAGGCTGTTAACTGTTCTTATCTTGTTGAGATGCAGCTTCTGCTGACAGTTGTAGCCTCCTTATCTTCTGGTTTGTGCTGGCTCTGAAGGCCCTCTTTTGCTTAACTAGGTAAAAGTTCAGCATATCTAAGTGAAAGTTCACAGCTTGTGGCCTAAGGCTTCAGCAAATCTAGCTACTCATGCTAAGTAAGTAATGCTAAACAAACAGTATACCAAATCGCACAACATTATGCTATAACCCCTGTGTCCTAATGCTAAATGATTGACTCTGAGCAATTCATTCTATTAAAAACTTACTTAAGCTAAACAACTAGTATGTCTTAACATTACTGAACAGTGCTTGCACAGTGTCAAGGCCTTTTTTGCTTCTCACACTGCCCTGCCAGTGAGTAGGCTGACTCCAACTGACCAAAGGGATATTCCATACCATATGATGTCATGCTCAGCAATAAAAACTAGGCAGGGAGGGGGAAGTTTGCTGGGGCTGCCATTTCTCAGGGACAGGATGGGCATCAGTTGGCTGGTGGTGAGCAGTTGTGGGTTTTTTGCATCACTTGGTTTTCTGGGTTTTGTTTTTCTTTATTGTTTTTTTCTCTTTTTTTCTTATTAAACTGTCTTTATCTCAACCCATGAATTTTCACACTTTTACCCTTCTGATTCTCTCCCCTATCCCACTGTGGGGGGAGTGAGTGAGTGTCTGTGTGGTGCTTAGCTGCCTACCAGGGTTAAACCACAACACTGCATCTGTGTGCACACGCCCCCCTCTCTCTCTCTCTCTCTCTTCCTCTGCATCTGTGTGTGTGCGCCTCTCTGTCTCACTCTGTCTCTCTGTGTGTCTGTCTGCACGTATCTCTGTGCACATGGATCTCTCCTCCTCTGCCTCTGTGCATGTCTCTGTGGCTCTGTGAATGCATCTGTATTTCTCCATGTCTTTGTGTAGGCTTGTCTCTCTATGTCTGTGTGCATGCATGTCTGTGTATCTCTCTGCATCTGTGTGTGCTCGCATCTTTCTTCCTCTGTGTCTGTGCACGTCTCTGCGTCTACCTGCATGAGCGTCTCCCAGATGCTCTTCCTCTGCATCTGAGTGTATGCATTTGTGTTTGTCTGCCTGCCTCTCTCTGTCTCACTTTGCTCCTCTGTGTGTGTGCATGTCTCTGTTCCTCTGTGTGCACGTAACTCTGTCTGTCTCTCTCTTCCTCCGCTTTTGTGTGTATGCGTTTCTCTCTGCATCTGTGCACGTGCGTGTGCATCTCGTCTCTGCATCTGTGTGCGTGCGCATCTCTGCATCTGTGTGTGTGCGCATCTCTGCATCTGTGTGTGCATGCCTCTCTTCCTCCTGCGTCTGTGCGCTCACGCCTCTGCCTCTCTGCCTCTCTCTCTGCGCACATGTCTCTCCACATGTGTGCTGTGCATCTGTCTGTCTCTCTTCCTCTGTGTCTGTGTGTGTGCCTCCGTGTTTCTGTGTCTGGGGGTGCTCTAGTCTGTGTATGTGTGCACGCATCTCTGTCTCCTCCTCTGCATCTGTGTGCGTGTGCCTGCCTCTGCCTCTCTGTCTCTCTTACTCTGCACACACGCGACTCTCGGTTTCTCTTTCTGCCTGTCTGTCTCTGCGTCTGTGTACACACACAACTCTTAGTGTGTGCACATCTCTTCATCTGCATCTGTGTGCAGAAGTGTCTCTGTGTCTGTGTGCATGCACGTCTCTGCTGCTCTTCCTCTGCATCTCTCTTCACACATGTCCCTCTGTCTCTCCACCTGTGCATCTTTGTGTGTGCGTGCATCTCTCGGTCTCTCTTCCTCGGCATCTGTGTGTGCGCATGTCTCTCCATGTCTGTGTGTACATGTGTCTGTCTTCCTCTGCATCTGTGTGCATGTGTGGTAGGTTGACATTGGCTGGCCACCAGGTGCCCACCAAGCTGCTCTCACTCCCCCCTCCTCAGCAGGACAGGGGGAGAAAATAAGATTAAAAACTCATGGGTCGAAATAAAGGCAGTTGAATGAAACAAAGCAAAGGCCATGCACAGAAGCAAAGCAAAAAAAATTTATTCTATACATTCCATCAGCAGGTGCTGTCCAGCCACTTCCTGGGAAGTAGGGCCTCAGTATGTATAGCAGTCGCTTTGGAAGACAAACGCCTTAATAACAAACGCTCCCTCCTCCTCCTTTCTATTGACTTTTATTGCTTTGCATGACATCATAGCGTATGGAATATCCCTTTGGGTCACCTGTCCCAGCTATGTTGCCTCCCACCCTCTTGCCCACCTCCAGCCTTTGCGGGGGGGGGGGGTTGGAGAGACAGCCTTGATGTTGTGCGAGTGCTGCTCAGCAGTAGCCAAAACATTGGTATGTTATCAATGTCATTCTAGCTACAAATACAAAGCACAGCACTATGAGGGCTGCTATGGGGAAAGTTAACTCCATCCCAGCCAGACCCAGTACAATCTCCACCGCTTATTCCATCCCATTTGTGTCATGCTCATTCCACATAATTTGAAACATTAACATATCTTCTGATCACCCCATTGTATCTGTTTCACGTTCCTGAAACCCCATCCTGCCAACACTTGTAACTTATACGACATAATTAAACCATCTTTTCATCCAACGCAGATTTATACATTCTCATTAACTACTATCCCTTCTCCCTTAACAGATAGTTAGATATTATTTCCCCATTCCATGGGCCTCCACCACTCACCAAAATGTTCATAAGAACAGGCTATGACTTGGGCTCATCTGTCAAGGTGAGTGCTCAGGACAGGAGAAGCAGCATGATCAATTGTTGGGCACAAACACCAGCTTGGTTTGGGTCATTGCTGCATTTGTCGGGTTACTTGGGAAGCTCACTCTTCATCGGTTCAGGTAGTTCCTGCTACATTACTTCCTACAACATGCAACTCACATCACAGATTATTTTTCCCCCAAGGTTAAATCTCCTTGAGGCACACACTGGGTCTCCCCATCCTTCCGCATTGCCCACCAAGTACACACAGGTCCTTGAGCAAAGACAATCCCACGAATGGGTTTGCCTTTTCCCATGGGAGGAGCAATCCACACTGCTTTCCCCAGCCACTTCCCCATGTGCACTACGGGGACCTTATCTCCTCCCACAGTATGTAGGGGTTTTGTTTGGGCAGGACCAGGATGGTTAGCAGATCCTCTGGTGTTAACCAGCCAAGTGGCTTGTGCTAATTTTATATCCCAGTGCTTCCAGGCCCAACGCTCTCAACACAGTCTCTAACAGTCCATTATATTGCTCAGTCTTTCCAGACACTTTTGGGTGATAGGGGATGTGGTACATCCACTCAATGCCATATTTCTTGGCAGTCGTGGTTTAACCCCCAGCCAGCAACTGGAGGTAGGAGGCTGCCTGGAGAAGTTGAGTTCTGTGACTAGATTTTCTAGTTCAGTCATGAGCTCTCAGTAATGCTGAGGTGTTACAAAGGAGCTGTAATCCAATTGTGACTTGGTAAGGAAGCAGGTTCCCAAATATCGGAGAACTCTTCCTTGGTCAATAAGGATGATTGTTGCACTAGTCAGCTCTGGCCTTCCCTCCCTGTGTGTGAAGTATCTGGAGGGTTTAATCCTTTGTCGTGGTTTAACCCCAGCCAGCAACTAAGCACCATGCAGCCGCTCACTCACTTCCCCCCCACCCAGTGGGATGGGGGAGAGAACTGGAAAAAAAAAGTAAAACTCATGGGTTGAGATAAGAACAGTTTAATAGAACAGAAAAGAAGAAACTAATAATGATAATGATAACAATAATAAAATGACAATAGTAATAATAAAAGGATTGGAATATACAAGTGATGCACAATGCAATTGCTCACCACCCGATGACCGATGCCCAGTTAGTCCCCGAGCGGTTGTGGTGGGTTGACCCAGGCTGAACACCAGGTGCCCACCAAAAGCCATTCTATCACTCCCCCCTCCTCAGCTGGACAGGGGAGAGAAAATACAACAAAGGGCTTGTGGGTCGAGATAAGGACAGGAGAGATCATTCACCAGTTACCGTCACGGGCAAAACAGACTCAGCTTGGGGAAAATTAACTTGATTTATTACAAATCAACACAGAAGGGTAGTGAGAAATAAAATCAAATCTCAGAACACCTTCCCTCCACCCCCTCCCTTCTTCCCGGGCACAACTTCACTCCCGGATTCTCTACCAACCCCCCCCAGCGGCACAGGGGGACGGGGAATGGGGTTTACGGTCAGTTCATCACACGTTATTTCTGCCGCTTCATCCTCCTCAGGGGCAGGACTCATCACACTCTTCCCACTGCTCCAGCGTGGGGTCCCTCCCACGGGAGACAGTCCTCCACGAACTTCTCCGCGTGGGTCCTTCCCACGGGCCGCAGTTCTTCACGAACTGCTCCAGCGTGGGTCCTTTCCATGGCGTGCAGTCCTTCAGGAGCACACTGCTCCAGCGTGGGTCCCCCACGGGGTCACAAGTCCTGCCAGAAAACCTGCTCCGTGGGCTCCTCTCTCCACAGATCCACAGGTCCTGCCAGGAACCTGCTCCAGTGTGGGCTTCCCACGGGGTCACAGCCTCCTTCGTGCATCCACCTGCTCCGGCGTGGGGTCCTCCACGGGCTGCAGGTGGAGATCTGCTCCACCATGGACCTCCATGGACTGCAGGGGGACAACCTGCCTCACCATGGTCTTCACCACGGGCTGCAGGGGAATCTCTGCTCCGGCGCCTGGAGCATCTCCTCCCCCTCCTTCTTCACTGACCTTGGTGTCTGCAGGGTTGTTTCTCTTACATGTTCTCACTCCCTCTCCGGCTGCCGTTTTCTCTCTGTCCCAACTTTTTTTCCTTCTTAAAAATGTTATCACAGAGGCATTACCACTATCACTGATTGGCTCGGCCTTGGCCGGCGGCGGGTCCAACTTAGAGCCGGCTGGTATGGGCTCTGTCGAACACAGGGGAAGCTTCCAGCAGCTTCTAGCAGAAGCCACCCCTGTAACCCCCCCCGCCTCCAAAACCTTGCCACGCAAAGCCAATACAGCGGTGATTCCCCCCAGCCCCACTCCCCCCAGTTTATATACTAGACGTGATGTTACATGGTATGGAATACCCCTTTGGCCAGTTTGGGTCAGCTGCCCTGGCTGTGTCCTGTGCCAACTTCTTGTGTCCCTCCAGCCTTCTTGCTGGCTGGGCTTGAGAAGCTGAAAAATCCTTGACTTTAGACTAAACATTACTTAGCAACAACTGAAAACATCAGTGTGTTATCAACATTCTTCTCATACCTAACTCAAAAACATAGCACTATACCAGCTCCTAGGAAGACAATTAACTCTATCCCAGCCAAAACCAGGACATCGGCCCAGGGGTTTTTGAGGTTATTTTGGAAATGAGTCCCATTGTCCGATTCAATTCTTTCTGGGGTACTATGTCACCACAGAATTTGCCTGTTAAGAGCTAAGATGGTGTTTCAGGCAGTGGCATGGGTTACAGGGTATGTTTCTAGCCACCCAGTAGTTGCTTCCACCATTGTGAGTATGTAGCACTTGCCTTGATGTGTTCATGGCAGTGGTCCAATATAGTCAATTTGCCAGGCCTCGTCATATCGAAAACCTAGCCACTGCCCTCTATTCCAGGGACACTTTACTCTTGTGGCTCGCTTGATTTCGGCACATGTTTCACGTTCATGGGTGACCTGCATGGTTGCCTTCATGGTCAGGTCCACACCTCAGTCACGAGCCCATCTGTATGTTGCATAGAATCATAGAATCTTTTAGGTTGGAAAAGACCTTTAAGATCTTCGAGTCCAACCGTAAACCCAACGCTGACAAGTCCACCACTGAACTGTGTCCCTAAGTGCCACATCTACACATCTTTTAAATACCTCCAGGGACGGTGACTCAACCACTTCCCTGGGCAGCCTGTTCCAATGCTTGACAACCCTTTCAGTGAAGAAATTTTTCCTAATATCCAATCTAAACCTCCCCTAGCACAACTTGAGGCTGTTTCCTCTCATCCTATCACTTGTTACTTGGGAAGAGACCAACACCCACCTCGCTACAACCTCCTTTCAGGTAGTTGTAGAGAGTGATAAGGTCTCCCCTCAGCCTCCTTTTCTCCAGACTAAACAACCCCAGTTCCCTCAGCTGCTCCTCATAAGACTTGTTCTCTAGACCCTTCACCAGCTTCGTTGCTCTTCTTTAGACATGCTCCAGCACCTCAATGTCTTTCTTGCATCTCTCCCTAGATGTCCCGATGTTTCGTGGGCCCATTGAGCTACAAATAACTCGCCCTTATGCTCCCAGTCCAGGTCCACCTGAGCTACTTCTATTTTGGCAGCCTTGTCTACCTGTTCATTATTTCGATGTTCTTCAGTGGCACGGCTTTTGGGCATGTGAGCATCTACATGACATACCTTTAGAGCCATGTTTTCTACCTGGGCAGCAATGCCCTGCCACAGTGCAGCAGCCCAGATGGGTTTACCCCTGCGTTGCCAGTTGGTCTTCTTCCACTGCTGTAGCCACCCCCATAGGGCATTAGCCACCATCCAGGAGTCGGTATAGAGATAGAGTACCGGCCACTTTTCTCGTTCAGCAATATCTAGGGCTAGTTGGATGGCTTTCACTTCTGCAAACTGACTTGATTCGCCTTCTCCTTCAGTGGTCTCAACGACTTGTCGTGTGGGACTCCACACAGCAGCTTTCCACTTCCGATGGTTCCCTACCACACGACAGGATCCATCAGTAAACAAAGCATAACGCCTTTCGTCTTCTGATAACTCATTATATGGTGGTGCCTCTTGGGCACGAGCCACCTCCTCAGGCGATGCTCCAAAATCTCTGCCTTCTGGCTAGTCTCTTCCAGAATTCCCGGGCGGTTGGGGTTCCCCGTTCAAGACCATTACGTGACCAATGCTATCCACTTACTCCATGTAGTGCTGGTTGCATGATGCGTAGAGGGGATGTTTCCTTTGAACATCCAGTGTAGCATGGGCAATCGTGGTGCCAAGAGGAGATATGCTTCGTACCAACAACTTCTGAAGCGGCTCGAACCCCCTCATATGCTGCTAGTATCTCTTTTTCAGTTGGGGTGTAGTGGGCTTCCGATCCTCGATACCCCCGGCTCCAAAACCCTGAAGGTTGACCTCGGGTTTCTCCTGGTGTTTTCTGCCTGAGGCTCCAGGTGAGACCATGCTCCCCAGCTGCAGTGTAGAGCACATTTTGTACATCTGGTCCTGTCCGGACAGGCCCAAGAGCTACTGCACGAGTTATTTCCTGTCTAATATGCTCAAAGGCTTGTTGTTGCTCAGGGCCCCATTCAAAATAGTTCTTTTTCCGGGTTACTCGATAGAGAGGGCTCACAAGCTGACTATAACCTGGAATATGCATTCTCCAGAACCCCACGAGGCCTAGGAAAGCTTGTGTTTCTTTCTTGTTAGCTGGTGGAGACATAGTTGCTATCTTGTTAACCACATCCATAGGCACATGATGACATGCATCCTGCCATTTTACTCCCAAGAACTGGATCTCCTGTGCAGGTCCCTTGACCTTGCTTTTCTTTATGGTGAAACCAGCTTTCAGAAGAATCTGAATTATTCTTTTTCCCTTCTCAAACACTTCTTCTGCCTCGTTGCCCTACACGATGATGTCATCACTGTATTGTAGATGTTCAAGGGCATCACCCTGTTCCAATGCAGTCTGGATTAGTCCATGGCAAATGGTAGGACTGTGCTTCTACCCCTGGGGCAGTTGATTCCACGTGTATTGGACACCTCTCCATGTGGAAGCAAACTGTGGCCTGCACTCTGCTGCCAAAGGAATGGAGAAAAATGCATTGGCAATATCAATTGTAGCATACCACTTGGCTGCTTTTGATGCCAGTTCATATTGGAGCTCTAACATGTCTGGTACAGCAGCACTCAGTGGTGGTGTCACTTCGTTCAGGCCGCGATAATCTACTGTTAACCTCCACCCTCCATCAGACTTTTGCACTGGCCATATAGGACTATTAAAAGGTGAGTGAGTCTTGCTGATGACTCCTTGGCTCTCCAGTTGATGAATCAGCTCATGCATGGGAGCCAGGGAGTCTTGGTTGGTGCGGTATTGCCGCCGGTGCACCGTCCTGGTAGCGATTGGCACCTGCTGTTCTTCAACTCGCAGCAATCCCACAATGAAGGGATCTTCCGAGAGACCAGGCAGAGTAGATAGCTGTTTGATCTTCTCTGTGTTTACAGTGGCTATACCAAAAGCCCATCGGTACCCCTTTGGGTCCTTGAAGTACCCTCTCTTGAGGTAGTCTATGCCAAGGATACAGGGGGCCTCTGGGCCGGTCACAATGGGGTGCTTTTCCCACTTGTCCCCTGTTAAGCTCACCTCAGCCTCCAATATAGTCAATTCTTGGCATCCCCCTGTCACTCCAGAGATCCAGATGGGTTCTGTGCCCCTGTACCCTGATGGCACCAGCATACACTGTGCACCAGTGTCTACCAAGCCCTATACTTCTGTGGGTCTGATGTGCCAGGCCATCGAATCCACACAGTCCAGTATATCCGGTCATCCCTTTCCTTCTCCTGGCCGAAGGCCGGGACCCTCTATTGCTGTTCCTCATCAGAGTATTCACTGTCTGACCCTTGTGGTGCCAGACCAGAAGTCCCCTCACCAGAATCAAGGGAGGTGGTTTCAGGTCTTCTATGCCTGGAGGATCGCTGATTGCCTTCTTGGGCCTCTACAGCAACGACGCTGACAGCCTTCTTCTTGGGTGACCCCTTCTTAACAGCTGTCTTCCCTCTCAGTTCACGTACATGGGCTTCCAGCTTAAAGGTGGGTTCACCATCCCACTTCCTCATGTCCTCCCCTTGGTCACGCAGGAAGAACCAGAGTGTACCACGTGGCATACGCCTTGGGCTCCCTTTCCCTCTGACCGGGGCAGGAGAGGACTGATTTCTTGGAGCGTCCCTAACAGCCAAGGCACTGTCCTGTAGGGATGAGGAGACACAGAGATTTTCTTCAAAGTTTTGGAGCCAAGACGATACTTTCTCCACAGTTGGTGTTTCCATATCTGGGCAATACATTGCTGCCAAGCTGTTAGAATACGACGCTGGGGCACCTTGAATCACCTTTCTCCACGTGGCCCGTGTGCACAGGACATCCTCTGGATCTTTGGCGACCTCCTCATCATCTAGATCACTGTAGATGACTTCCACCACTGCTAACTCTCTCAGGTACTGGATGCCTTCATCTGCGGTAGTCCGCTTTCCTGAGGCATTCACAAGATCTTCCTTGAATGGATATCTTGCCCTCACACTTGAGAGGAGCCGTCTCCAGAGACTGCAAATTGCTGCCTCTTTTCCGATTCCTCTTTCAATTCCCCGGTTTCTAGCAAGGGATCCCAGCTGTTGGGCTTCCTTGCCTTCCAGTTGCTGACTGTTGGCCCCGTTATCCCAGCATCAGAGCAGCCAGGCAGCAATCTGCTCACCTGGCTGGCGGCTGTAGTCTTTCCGCATGTCCTGAAGTTCTTAGGACATCAGGGACTGAGTAGTTTCTGCTTCTTGTTTAAGTTCTCTCACTCCTTCCTCCAATTTCTTTGTCAAAGGACCAGCTTCTAGATTAAACCTTTCCTCTTCTTCTTCTTCCCTTACTAATCGATGATATGGACCCGTTGATCTCCTTGTGCACTGTTTCTTTTTCACTATTGGGGCAATTACTGTAGTTGTTGTTGTTGTTTGGGTCCCTATCTCGAGCTTGGTGTCCTCAAATGCAGTCTGGGTCCCTGCCTCAACCATGGTCCTCTGAGAGTGTTGAACTATGGCTCAGTAGGCATAGGCCAGGCCCCAGTACAGTGCGAGAAGCTGCTGGTTTTCATTGGGGTAGGCAAGGCACCCTTCTATCAGGTGGTGCGTCAGTTTGCCAGGGTTGCTTGCCTGTTCAGGTGTAAAGTCCCAGATTATGGGAGGTGATAACCGTCCTAGGAATCTGCCCAAATCCTTCCATATACCCTGCCACCCAGGGACCGGTCGCTTGAGGGCACATTTCAGTATTGCCTCACCCGAAACTTGTCTTCTCTTATACCAGGACGAGACCAGATTCCACAATACCCATAACATACCACCAGTATTAATTATTAGTATTGAACAGCTCACATAAGGGTGAACAAGGACCTCGGGAGCCTGCATAATAAAACCATTCATATCAATGCCCGGTAGGGAGAGGGAGATGTATTCCCTCATCTCCTCCACAAGATAGCTCCCACAACACAGCAAAGCCATCAGTGCCAGGGCAAAGCACATAGACATTGTTTGCATTACCATGTTCCCAAACTCAGCAAGATAGAGATAAGCAAGCAGCCAACAAGCTCTGTGACCTGCACAGGAGCTGGCCACTTAATAACTAGCTATGGCACGCTTAATGCAAAACTGCCGTTGTCTTGCCCCATGTTGGGCGCCAAAAAGGACTGTGGTGGGTTGACCCTGGCTGGGTGCCAGGTGCCCACCAAAGCCGCTCTATCACTCCCCCTCCTCAGCTGGACAGGGGGGAGAAAATATAACAGAAGGCTCGTGGGTCAAGATAAGGACAGTTTAATAAAGAGAAAGCAAAGGTCGCGTGCGAAAGCAAAGAAAAACAAAAGATGTTATTCTCTACTTCCCATCAGCAGGCGATGTCTAGCCACTTCCTGGGAAGCAGGGCTTCAGTATGCGTAGTGGTTGCTCCGGAAGACAAAAATGCCCCCCTCCCATCTCCCTTTACTTAGCTTTTATAGCTGAGCTGACATCATATGGTATGGAATATCTGTTTGGTTAGTTTAGGTCAGCTGTCCTGGCTATGTCCCCTCCCAAGATCTTGCCCAGCCCCAGCCTACTGGTGAGGGGGGGGGCAAAAATGTTGGAGAGACAGCCTTGATGCTGTGCCAGCACTGCTCAGCAGTAGCCAAAACACTGGTGTGTTATCAACACCTTTCCAGCTACTGATGCAGAGCACAGCACTACGAGGGCTGCTATGGGGAGAATTAACTCCATCTAAGCCAGACCCAATACAGTGTGTGCACACCTGTCTGTCTATTTTCCTCTGCATCTGTGTGCATGTCTCTCTGTTTCTCTCTGCATCTGTGTGTGCCCGTCTATGTCAATGCACGCCCATGTCTCTGTCTCTCTCTCTCTCTCTTCCTCTGTATCTGTACACACACACGTCTCTTCTTCTTCCTCTGTGTCTGTGTACACGCACGTCTCTGTTTCTCTCTTCCTCTGCATCTGTGTGTGTGGCATCTGTCTCTGCTCCTGTGTGCACATCTCTGACTCTCTTCGCCTGTGTCTCTGTGTGTGCATACCTCTCTCTCATTCTGCACCTGAGTGTGCATGCATCTCTGTCTCTCCCTGCATGTGCGCATGCATCTCTGTATGTCTTTCTTTCTCTGCATCTGTATGCCTGCGTGTCTGTCTCATCCTCTGCATCTCTGTTCACACACGCCTGTCTCTCCTCCTTTGTGACTGTGCATGCACGTGTCTCTGTGCATGTGCATCTCTCTCTCCCCTCCTGCTTGCATGCCCGTCTCTCTTCTGTCTGTGTGCACGTGCCTCTTTCTTGCTCTGCATCTGAACAAGCGCATGTGTCTCTGCGTCTGTCTCTTCCTCTGCAACTGCACTTGCATCTCTGTCGCTCCTCCTCTGCGTCTATATGCACACCCATCTGTCTGTGCGTGCACGCCTCTTTTTCTGTCTTTCTTCCTCTGCATCTTTGCTCACGCCTCTGTCTTTCTTCTTTTGCAAATGTGCACGTGTGTGTGTCGTGGTTTAACCCCAGCCAGCAACTAAGCACCACGCAGCCGCTCACCCGCTCCCCCCACCACCCAGTGGGATGGGGAAGAAAATCGGGAAAAGAAGTAAAATTTGTGGGTTGAGATAAGAACGGTTTAATAGAACAGAAAAGAAGAAACTAATAATGATAATGATAACACTAATAAAATGACAACAGTAATAATAAAAGGATTGGAATGTACAAATGATGCGCAGTGCAATTGCTCACCACCCGCCGATCGACACCCAGTTAGTCCCCGAGCGGCGATAACCCCCGCCCCCACTCTCCCCACTTTATGTGACGTCCCATGGTATGGAATAACCCGTTGGCCAGTTTGGGTCAGCTGCCCCGGCTGTGTCCTGTGCCACCTTCTTGTGCCCCTCCAGCTTTCTCGCTGGCTGGGCTTGAGAAGCTGAAAAGTCCTTGACTTTAGACTAAACATTACTTAGCAACAACTGAAAACATCAGTGTTATCAACATTCTTCTCATACTGAACTCAAAACATAGCACTGTACCAGCTACTAGGAAGACAATTAACTCTATCCCAACTGAAACCAGGACAGTGTGCCTCTGTCTCTCTGCCTGTCTCTGTCTCTCTGTGTGCATGCCTGCATCTATTTTCCTCCACGTTTGTCTGCGTGAACATCTCTCAGTCGCTCTTCCTCTGCCTCTGTGCACATGTGTTTGTGTGTGCATCTCTTCCTCCTTGTCTGTGTGCAGGCACATGTCTCTGCATCTGTGTGCATCCCTCTGCCTCTCTTCCACTACGTCTGTGTGTGTGCTTATCTATTTGTCTTTCTTTGCCTACATCTGTGTGCACTCACGTCTCTCTCTCTCCCCCCCTCCATCTTTGTGCACACGTGTCTTTCCCTGCATGTGTGCGTGCATGCATCTCTGCATCTGTCTTTCTACATCTCTCTCTCTTCACGCCTGTGTGCAAGTGCCTCTCTGTCTCTCTTTCTCCGTGTTGGTGTTCACGCACACCTCTCCTCATCTGTGTGCACAGGTGTCTCCTCCCCCCCGTGTCTCTCTGCATCTGTGTGCACGTGTGTCTCTCTCTTCCTCTGTGTGCGCGTGGTTCTCTGTATGTCTCTGTGTCTATGTATGTGCCTGTTTGTGTGTGTGTCTCTCTCACTCTGTGTTTGTGCACCTGTGCATCTCTCTTCCTTTGCATCTGTGTGCGCATGCGGCTCTCTTCCTCTGCATCTTTGTGTGCGTGTGTCTGTCTGGCCTCCTCTGCATCTGTCTGCACGTGCATCTTTCTCTTCCCCTGTCTGCACTTCTCTCTCTCTCCCCCTCCCCCCCACATTCGCACACACATGCCTCCCTGTGTCTGTCTCCTGTCTGTCTCCGCCTCTGTCCCTGTCTCTTTGCTGATGCTTTCTCTCTCTCTCATTCTGCCTTTTGCTCTCTTTCACTCTCTCTTCTCCTCTGTCTTCTGCTCTCTCGCACTTTTGTGCATGCTCACTTTCTCTCACACTTCTTGTGTCATCCTCTCGATTGCGCTTTCTCACTCTCATTCTGTCTTGCTGTTTCTCCCTCACTTTCTCTTCCTTTCTGCTCTCTTTCTCTCTTTTCTTCCTTTATCCTTCTATTTCTCTTCCTATCTTCTTTCTTTCTCACTCTCTCACATGTTCACGCTTTTGTCTCTCCTCCACCCTTTCTTTTTTTCTCTCTCTTCCTGTCTCTTTCCCCTCTCTTGTTCTCTTTATGTCCCTCTTGCACTTTCTTTTTCTGTCTGCTTCTCTCTCTCTCTCTCTCTCTCTCTCTCATCCTAACTATCTTTCTTTTGCTTTCTCCCTTGCTCCCCATCTGGAAAAGTCAGCCTGTAAAATGAAAACTTTTCACTAAACTTCTGAAAAGACTTTCTGCAATTGTAATGGTCACTTATTTTTAGTACCAGAGATCATTGCACATTCTAGCTCTACTTAAAAATAATGAAACTGAAAATTATTTCAGAATATAACACCATAAAGTGGAGACTTGGTTGACATGCCCTCTTATTGTAATATTGGGTGTAGAATACATTGTTTCTTCAGTATTGAACAACTGGATTAAGGCAATAGATTTGAAAGCCTGAAGGACATTTAAAATATACCCTAACCTCCTGCATAACACACATCACAGAATGTTGCTCAAAAATCTTTATGCATTACCCTTAACATACGTTAAAGCTGTAATAAACTTTATTTATTCTTGGCTATTATATAAACTGATCATAGAATCATAGAATCATAGAATCATTTAGGTTGGAAGAGACCTTCAAGATCATCGAGTCCAACCATCATCCATGCCCACTAAACCATGTTACAGAGTACCCCATCTATGCGCTTTTTGAAAACCTCCAGGGATGGTGACTCAACCACTTCCCTGGGCAGCCTATTCCAATGCCTGACAACCCTCTCAGTAAAGAAATTTCTCCTAATATCCAACCTAGATCTCCCTTGCCTCAACTTGAGGCCATTTCCTCTCGTCCTATCTCCAGCCACCCGACAGAAGAGACCAGCACTCACCTCACTACAACCCCCCTTCAGTTAGTTGTAGAGAGCTATGAGGTCTCCCCTCAGCCTCCTCTTCTCTAGACTAAACAGCCCCAGCTCCCTCAGCTGCTCCTCATAAGACTTGTGCTCCAGGCCCCTCACCAACTTGGTTGCCCTTCTCTGGACATGCTCCAGCAACTCAATGTCTTTCCTGTAGTGAGGGGTCCAAAAGTGAACACAGTACTCGAGGTGCGGCCTCACCAGTGCCAAATACAGGGGAACAATCACCTCCCTGCTCCTGCTGGCCACACTATTTCTGATGCAGGCCAGGATGCTGTTGGCCTTCTTGGCCACCTGGGCACACTGCTGGCTCATATTCAGCCGGCTGTCAACCAGCGCCCCCAGGTCCTTCTCTGCCAGGCAGCTTTCCAGCCACTCTTCCCCAAGCCTGTAGCGCTGCATGGGGTTGTTGTGACCCAAGTGCAGGACCTGGCACTTGGCCTTGTTGAACTTCATACAATTGGCCTCAGCCCATCGATCCAGCCTGTCCAGATCCCTCTGCAGAGCCTCCCTACCCTCAGTCAGATCCACCCTGCCTCCCAACTTGGTGTCATCTGCAAACTTGCTGAGGGTGCACTCAATCCCCTCATCCAGATCATTGATAAAGATATTGAACAGAACGGGGCCCAACACCGAGCCCTGGGGAACACCACTTGTGACCCTCCGCCAACTGGATTTCACCCCATTCACCACAACCCTCTGGGCTCATCCATCCAGCCAGTTTTTCACCCAGCAAAGAGTACACTTGTCCAAGCCGTGAGACACCAGCTTCTCAAGGAGTATGCCATGGGAAACAGTGTCAAAGGCCTTGCTGAAGTCAAGGTAGATAACATCCACTGCCTTTCCCTCATCCACTAGGCGGGTCACCTGGTCATAGAAGGAGATCAGGTTGGTCAAGCAGGACCTGCCTTTCATAAACCCATGCTGACTGGGCCTGATCCCCTGTTTGTCCTGCACTTGCCTTGTGAGTGCTCCCAAGACAAACCGTTCCATAATTTTCCCCGGTACCGAGGTCAGGCTGACAGGCCTGTAGTTCCCCGGATCCTCCCTCTGACCCTTCTTGTAAATGGGAGTCACATTGGCAAGCCTCCAGTCCTCTGCGACCTCCCCTGTCGACCAGGATCACTGATAGATGATGGAGAGTGGCTTGGCAAGGACCTCCGCCAGTTTCCTCAGTACTCTTGGATGGATCCCATCGGGTCCCATAGATTTGTGAGTGTCCAGGTGGCATAGTAGGTCACTAACTACTTCCTCCTGAATTAAGGGGGGGTATAATCTGTTCTTCATCCTCACCATCCAGCTCAGGGGGCGGAGTACCCTGAGGCTAACTGGTCTCCCTATTAAAGTCCGAGGCAAAGAAGGCATTAAGTACCTCAGCCTTTTCCTCATCTCTGGTGGCTACGTTCCCTTCTATGTCCATTAAAGGATAGACATTCTCCCTGGGATTCTTTTTGCTGCTTGCTTTTTGATGAACTGTGTTTTAATATTTCCAAAATACCTCCTACATGTGTTATAGAATACTATGTTATGTTGTACCTGCACATTTATTATTTATTTCAGGGGATCATTTGAGGAAAAATAGTATTTAGATCAGATTAATTTTGAACTGTATCATCTTGGTGTAAAGATCAATTTGGGGTCATGAACACAGTAAATGAGGTTGTGACTGCACTTTCGCTATTGGAATTTGATCATAAACTATATCTCCTTACCATCTTTGCAGTCATATTATACATATTGACCATAACTTGTTTTATGTTTTCTAAGAAGAACAATATGCTTTGGGTAAGAGAGAGTACAACTGGGTCCCCTACTCTTCTTCATTTCTTGATAAAGCTTGATTCACTTTGGAAGTGAAGCAGTGAAGTTTAATATTTAAAAACTTTCGCTAATAAATACCCTTGTTTACATAAGAGAACTGATGCTTATTTTTCAAAAGCTCATTTTGAGTTGCACTTTTAGTGGTCAGAAACATAAAAGGAGAGCCAGATATTCTGGTGAATGATTAAAAAAGCAGTTGAAAGAATGCAAATTTGGGGATGTGTAGAGCTGGGAGTGAAACTGAGCACTTCCATGAAGTGAATTTCTATTCTCCCTACCACCACCTTGATTCCTGAGAGTTCAAACTTTAGTGACTGACAGTGTATTTTGGACAAGTAACTTCACAGAGGAGACATTTGCTTTTACTGGAATCTCTGTCTCTGGGTGATGCCTTCATAGATCAGAGGAAGAGTTTTCACTCCAGAGCATAAGGCTCCCCTCAAAACATGGAAGTAGAGGGGGAGAATCACCTCCCTCGACCTGCTGGCCATGCTTCTTTTGATGCAGCCCAGGATACAGTTGGCTTTCTGGGCTGTGAGTGCACATTGCTGGCTCATCACCAATTTTTCATGCACCAGTATCCCCAAGTCCTTCTCTGCAGGGCTGCTCTCAATCCATTCATCCCCCAGTCTGTACTGATATTGGGGATTGCCCTGACCCAGGTGCAGGACCTTGCACTTGGCCTTGTTGAACTTCATGAGGTTCACATAGGCCCACTTCTCCAGCCTGTCAAGGTCCCTCAGGTTGGCATCCCTTCCCTCTAGCGAATCAACTGCACCACTCAGCTTGGTGTCACCTGCAAACTTGCTGAGGGTGCACTCAATCCCACTGTCTATGTCAGTGATGAAGATATTAAATAGTACAGGCCCCAGTACGGACCCTTGAGGGACACCACTCGTTACTGGTTTCCACTTGGACATTGAGCCATTGACTAGAAGTCTTTGGACGCAGCCATCCAGCCAGTTCCTTATCCATCTAACAGTCCATCCGTCAAACCCATCTCTCTCCAATTTATAGTCCAGAATGTTGTGGGGGACCATATCAAAGGCCTTACAGAAGTCCAGGTAGATGATATCCATAGCTCCTCCCTTGTCCACCAATGCAGTCACTCCGTTATAGAAGGCCACTAGATTAGTCAGGCACGACTTGCCCTTGGTGAAGCCATGTTGGCTGTCTCTAATCATTTCCCTGTCTTCCACACATTTTGACATATCTTCCAGGAGGATCTGTTCCATGATCTTACTGGGCACAGAGGTGAGGCTGACTGGTCGGTAGCTCCCAGGGTCCTCCTTATTACTCTTTTTAAAAATAGGTACATTTTCTTCCTTTTCTGGCCAATGTACCTGTAAAAACCCTTCTTCTTATTCTTCGCATCCCTTGCCAAATTCAGCTCCAGCTGTGCCTTAGCTTTCCTGATCCCATCCCTACACACCCTGGCAGCATCCCTATATTCTTCCCAGGATACATGTCCCTGGTTCCACTGCCTGTGCTTTTCCTTCTTACACTTTAGTTTGACCAGGAGGTCCTTACTCAGCCATGCTAGTCTCCTGCCTTCCTTGCCTGATTTCTTACACATGGGAATTGAGAGCTCTTGCACTCTAAGATAAATGTCCTTAAAGAGCTGCCTGCTCTGTTCAGCTCCCTTGTCCCTGAGGGCAGTTTCCCAGGGGGTCCCATACGCTAATTCCTTAAACAACTGAAAGTTCACTTTCCTAAAATTCAGGGTCTTGACTTTACTTTTCACCTGGCCTGTATCCCTCCGGATCGTGAATTCCACCAGGGCATGATCACTGCAGCCCAGGCTGTCACCGATCTTGACCTCTCCAATTAGTTCATCTGCATTGGTGAACAACAGGTCTAGTAACACTTCTCTGCTGGTTGGGCTTTCCATTGCCTGGATTAAGAAATTCTCCTCAGTGCACTCTTATAGCTTGCTGTGCTGATTTCCAGGAGGTGTCAGGATGATTGAAGTCCCCCAGCAGGATCAGAGCCTGTGAGCATGATGCTTCCTGTAGTTGAAGTAAGAATGCTTCTTCAACAGGCTCCCCTTGATCAGGCAGCCTGTAGTAAACACCAGCCATGAGGTTTCCTTTGTTGGCTTGGCCCCTAATTTTTACCCATAAGCTCTCAACCTTTTCATCACTGTTTTTCAAAGACAGCTCTGGGCAGTGAATCAATTTTTTACATAGAGGGCACCCCCCCCGCCCCTCCTTCCTTGTCTGTCCCTTCTGAACAGTTTATATCTGTTGATTGCATCACTCCAGGCGTGTGATACATCCCACCAAGTTTCAGTGACTGTGATTATATCACAGCTTTCTAGCTGCACAATGGCTTCCAGCTCCTCCTGTTTGTTACCCAATGCTGCATGCATTGGTATAGAGGCACTTCAGTTGGGCTGTTGACCATGTCACCTTTTTGGAGGAACAAGCCCTAATTCCTTTGCAGCGTTTCTCAGGTGTTTCCCTGTTGGTTCCTAATGCATCAGTAGCCCCTGGCTCTTCTCTGTTACTCAAAACTCCATCCCGTTCCCCCAATAAATCTAGTTTAAAGCTCTCTTTATAAGTCTAGTCACCTTATTGGCAAAGACCCTCTTGTCCCACTTGGTCAGGTGAATCCCATCAGCTCCCAGCAGACCCAACTTCTCAAAGGTAGATCCACGATCATAGAAGCCAAAACCTTGTGTATGGCACCAGCCACACAGCCAGGCATTCACTTCTTCAAATCATCTCCTCCTTCCTGAACCCCTTCCTCTGACTGCAGATGATAATGTGTAGGGTTCACCAGGCTCGGCAGCCTCTCAGGAACGTCATGAATGCAAGCTCCTGGTAGGCAGCAGACGTCTCTAGAGAAATTGTCTGGATGGCAAATGGGTGCTTCTCATTAAGGAATCTGGCACTGGTTCTAATGCGGATGGGTGGTTGGATCAACTTTGCATCATCGGCTTCTCGTGGATCCTGTCCATTATTCACATGCTCTTCAATCTCCAACTGCAGAGCATCGTGTCTGTTACGCAGGGGCACTTCAGGGGATCGGGGAAGGTTCTTCTACCCTGAGCAGAGAAAAATGTCCAATCTCCTTCATCTTGCGAGTTACTTGTGTCAGTCAGATCGAGGTTGGATTCAGGCTTACCTTCCCCTTGCACAGCCTTGAGGCAGAGCTTTCCCTCAGCCTGGGACAGTGCACAATACCACGTATTGACCTGCTCACATTCCCAGATACTGCGCTGCCTGTTGAGCTCCTCTTGTTACATAGCTACTTGTCTAAAGAGTTCTTCCAACTGGGCACACTTGTGCAGCTATGACATCCACCACTGCCTTCAGGTGCTAGGGGGACTCGGAGCGTAAGGGCAAGTTATTTGTAGCTCGATGGGCCCACGAAACATCGGGACATCTAGGGAGAGATGCAAGAAAGACATTGAGGTGCTGGAGTGTGTCTAAAGAAGAGCAACGAAGCTGGTGAAGGGTCTAGAGAACAAGTCTTATGAGGAGCAGCTGAGGGAACTGGGGTTGTTTAGTCTGGAGAAAAGGAGGCTGAGGGGAGACCTTATCACTCTCTACAACTACCTGAAAGGAGGTTGTAGCGAGGTGGGTGTTGGTCTCTTCCCAAGTAACAAGTGATAGGATGAGAGGAAACAGCCTCAAGTTGTGCTAGGGGAGGTTTAGATTGGATATTAGGAAAAATTTCTTCACTGAAAGGGTTGTCAAGCATTGGAACAGGCTGCCCAGGGAAGTGGTTGAGTCACCGTCCCTGGAGGTATTTAAAAGATGTGTAGATGTGGCACTTAGGGACACAGTTCAGTGGTGGACTTGTCAGCGTTGGGTTTACGGTTGGACTCGAAGATCTTAAAGGTCTTTTCCAACCTAAAAGATTCTATGATTCTATGCAACATACAGATGGGCTCGTGACTGAGGTGTGGACCTGACCATGAAGGCAACCATGCAGGTCACCCATGAACGTGAAACATGTGCCGAAATCAAGCGAGCCACAAGAGTAAAGTGTCCCTGGAATAGAGGGCAGTGGCTAGGTTTTCGATATGACAAGGCCTGGCAAATTGACTATATTGGACCACTGCCATGAACACATCAAGGCAAGTGCTACATACTCACAATGGTGGAAGCAACTACTGGGTGGCTAGAAACATACCCTGTAACCCATGCCACTGCCTGAAACACCATCTTAGCTCTTAACAGGCAAATTCTGTGGTGACATAGTACCCCAGAAAGAATTGAATCGGACAATGGGACTCATTTCCAAAATAACCTCAAAAACCCCTGGGCCGATGTCCTGGTTTTGGCTGGGATAGAGTTAATTGTCTTCCTAGGAGCTGGTATAGTGCTATGTTTTTGAGTTAGGTATGAGAAGAATGTTGATAACACACTGATGTTTTCAGTTGTTGCTAAGTAATGTTTAGTCTAAAGTCAAGGATTTTTCAGCTTCTCAAGCCCAGCCAGCAAGAAGGCTGGAGGGACACAAGAAGTTGGCACAGGACACAGCCAGGGCAGCTCCCAAACTGGCCAAAGGGGTATTCCATACCATGTAACATCACGTCTAGTATATAAACTGGGGGGAGTGGGGCTGGGGGGAATCACCGCTCGGGGACTAACTGGGCATCGGTCATCGGGTGGTGAGCAATTGCATTGTGCATCACTTGTATATTCCAATCCTTTTATTATTACTATTGTCATTTTATTATTGTTATCATTATCATTATTAGTTTCTTCTTTTCTGTTCTATTAAACTGTTCTTATCTCAACCCATGAGTTTTACTTTTTTTTTCCAGTTCTCTCCCCCATCCCACTGGGTGGGGGGGAAGTGAGTGAGCGGCTGCATGGTGCTTAGTTGCTGGCTGGGGTTAAACCACGACAAAGGATTAAACCCTCCAGATACTTCACACACAGGGAGGGAAGGCCAGAGCTGACTAGTGCAACAATCATCCTTATTGACCAAGGAAGAGTTCTCCGATATTTGGGAACCTGCTTCCTTACCAAGTCACAATTGGATTACAGCTCCTTTGTAACACCTCAGCATTACTGAGAGCTCATGACTGAACTAGAAAATCTAGTCACAGAACTCAACTTCTCCAGGCAGCCTCCTACCTCCAGCTGCTGCCCAGTAGAGCAGAGATGGTACTCATATCTGGAGATGGCCCCAGTTTTCCTGAAGGGTGCCTGGAGTTCCACCACTGGTGTTGCTGACCAACCTGACCTTGAATGTTTCCAGGGATGGGGCATCTACAGCCTCTCTGGGCAACCTGTTCCAGTGTCTCAGCACCCTCATCCTAAAAAATTTCTTCCTTGTATCTAGTCTGAATCTACCCTCTTTTAGTTTAAAACCATTACCCCTTGTTCTATTGCTACAGGCCCTACTAAAAAGTCTGTCCCCATCTTTCTCATAAGCCCCCTTTAAGTATTTAAAAGCTGCAATCAGGTGTCCCCGGAGCCTTCTCTTCTCCAGGCTGGACAACCCCAACTCTCTCAGCCTTTCTTCATAGGAGAGGTGTTCCAGCCCTCTGATCATCTTCATGGCCCTCCTCTGGACCCACTCCAACAGGTCCATGTCTTTCCTGTATTGAGGACTCCAGAGCTTGATGCAGTACTCCAGGTGGGGTCTCACGAGAATGGAGTAGAGGGGGAGAATCACCTCCCTCAACCTGCTGGCCACACTTCTTTGTATGCAGTCCAGGATACAGTTGGCCTCCTGGGCTGTGAGCGCATGTTGCTGGCTCATCACCAATTTTTCATCCACCAGTATCCCCAAGTCCTTCTCAGCAGGGCTGCTCTCAATCCCTTCATCCCCCAGTCTGTATTGATACCTGGGGATTGCCCCAACCCAGGTGCAGGACCTTGCACTTGGCCTTGTTGAACTTCATGAGGTTCACATGGGCCCACTTCTTGAGCTTGTCCAGGTCCCTCTGGATGGCATCCCATCCCTCAGGCTTGTCAACCGCACCACTCAGCTAGGTGTCATCTACAAATTTGCTGAGGGTGCACTCAATCCCACCGTCTATATCATTAATGAAGATATTAAACAGTACTGATCTCAGTACTGGTCCCTGAGGGACACCACTCGTCACTGATCTCCATCTGGACATTGAGCCATTGACCACTACCCTCTGGATGCGACTATCTAACCAATTCCTCATCCACCAAACAGTCCATCCATCAAATTCATATCTCTCCAATTTAGAGAGGCGGATGTTGTGGGGGAACTCTTAGAGAATTCCAGATAGATGACATCCGTAGCTCTTCCCTTGTCCACTGATGTAGTCACTCCACTTACCTTCCCCTTGCACAGCCTTAAGGCAGGGCTATCACTCAGTCTGGGACAGTGCACAATACCACACATCAATTTCCTGCTCACATTCCCAGATACTGCGCTGCCTGTTGAGCTCCTCTTGTTACATAGCTACTTGTCTGAAGAGTTCTTCCAGCTGGGCACACTTGTGCAGTTATGACATCCACCACTGCCTTCAGGTGCTAGGGGGACTTCCAGATACTGGAGCTCCATGCAGCCTGAGGTCTGGACAGCTCTATCGATCCTTGGGAGGTCTGTTTGCGGGGGCATGTCAGCATAGGTAGGCTGTAGTGCTTCTGTTTGGGTTACAGCCACAGCCTTGCAGTTGTGGCAGATGGACACCATTTTCTTTCAGCAGATCACCTCGAAGTCCCAGGACAGAGGAGAAAGGGACAGCAGGTACCAGCAAGAGGGGAAGGAAGAGAAGGGGCCCAACTTCAGGCAACAGAGTTGTTTAGGGCACAATCTGACATTTAGGAGTCCTTCAGTTCCAACTAGTGATTGTTTTCTTGGCATGTGTCTGTAAATGTAATATATGGGAAGAATAGAAGCTACTATGGTAAGTAAACCTACTCCCCCCCCTTGGGAGCCTGTGCCTGATAATGCAGAGTGAACACCCCCAACTCCTACTGACTTCATCTGAAGTAAAAGGCCCTTTGCACCTTGCAAGTGTAGCTGGTAGCATCACACTTTTAGACCCTGTTCTGTACTAGAATCACTGTTCATTGAGTTTCTGAATGAATTATTGTGTGATTTGTGTTTGTAAGCTAAGGGTAAGTGGACTGCTTTCTTTTAATAATCTCCTTTCACTCTAGATGTAAAAATCTTCATTTTCTTTCAGATGCTTCAGGCGTGCTCAGTCCAACATCTACCAGTACCATATGCAGCGTTCCCACCTCTGATTTCTAACAACCCATTCCTTTTGCATCCTCCTCACCTCTCTCCGCATCACCCGTCTCACCTGCCGCCTCCAGGGCAATTTGTTCCCTTCCAAGCACAGCAGTCACGTTCAGTAAGTAATGCTTTTTATCACCTCCCCTAAAATATTTGGGGGTTGATCAGCAAATAATGCTCTCGTCCTTCTAATAACATTCTGGTTGAGAGAAAAAATGGATCTGATTTAGAGTAAGTAATAGGGTTTTGTAGTAGTGCTACCTGAGCAACACTTAGTCTGAAGAAAAAAAGTATTGTTTTGAAATTCATTTTGATTCTCTTAAGATTTCTTCAGCTGTTGCCCACTCCGTTTCCCTGGAGGCCGGTACTCCTGTCAGTCTGACATAAGTTTGCTTCATGTACTGCTTCTGGAGGTGGTGTTCTTCCAGAAAGTAAAAGAGAATATAGAGACCTAAGTGCAGTGCAGCAGTGGTCTCAGAGAAAAAACTTTGCAGAGACACCAGAAAGCACAAAGCATTATTTCTATTGCATGCTTCTACCACATTAATTCACAGTTTATTTAAAGTGACCACTGTATCCCCCCCCGAACACTAGTGTGAAAAGTATTACTTAAACTTTCTACGGCCTGCTGGAACCTGTTTTCTCCCCTGCTTATGGAAATATTGACTCTTTTCACTTAAACAAACATGACTGAAAAGTTAATGCCTTCATAAGAGGGTGTTTTAGGGTGATTTCGAGGATTCCCGAGAAGGCGAACACACACACACTGACTATAAGGGAAAAAGCAAGCATTTATTAACTACAGATGTGCGTTATGCTAAGGGTATCTTGTAAAGCAGATTAACATACCGACCCGAGGACCATGAGGAAGATGGACCATCCATACATGCTTGTGCCATCTTGCGCCGCGAGCTCAGCCCAGCAATCGGTAGGTGCCAGCTTTACGTGGGCGTCCCCACGGAGGCAACGGTGGCCTTGCTGTACACCATCCTGATGCTCTTCAGAAAAATCCCAGTATTTATACATTTGCAGAGGAATGGGTTTCGGCACACGTGGCCAGTGGGTGCCAAAACATGCCTCGGTTGCAACATAGGGAGCCTATGACACATGTGCTCGCTGGCCAGGCACGCTGCACGAGCCATAGCCATCCTGTCTATTGGTTCATGGGCTTTGTACATGCGACATATTGTCATAATCCAGCAGTCACGCACCAACCATGTTCACAGCTGTACTGTGCAACAGCCCGCTGCATGTCCTCCCCCAGTATTGCTCAGCTCTCTTATCTCCGTGGTCAGCATTCCAAGCAACGGGCAACAAACCATCCGTTTTCTGTGCTGACTGCATTTTTCTCGGCTATCTACTTCTCCCCCAGTGTTCATCCATGGACCAAAATTCCATCTTTTAACCCCTCCGTATACATGCCACTGCATGGTCCATGGATGGAACATGACGATATTCTGCCATTCATATGATATGCTGTTGTAGCAGAGTATCCATCATTTGTCATATTAGTTGAATAATACAGGGGACAAAACACATGATACATAAAAATACAAGACATACAAAAGCAAAACCTAAGATGAGTTGTCGTAGCCATGGCCACCCCCCTGTCCACCCCGCAAAGGGGGTTCCAACCTGCTTGCATGACAAGTTGGTGACTTACTTAGCCTTTGTAGCTCCTGTATTTGTGCATGAACAGATGTGGAGGGGTTGCTCAAATTCATGCAACAGAGTCCATCAAAGTCTTGGCAGCCATGTCCATGAGCAAGTAATAGAAAGTTGATTGCAGCTCTATTTTGTAAGGTTGCATGTCTAATACTATCTACATCTAACAGTAAATCAGATAATGCTACACCAATCTGCATTCAGGGACCCCAGAATTTGTGATTCCCGGGGTGGCAATGAGGGTGAATGCCCGATCTGTGGAAACCAGGCATTCCAATCCGTCAAGTCTATTGCCTGTTGCACGGGGGTCTCCATCAATAGGGTTCTTAAACTTCGTTGATGCCAGCGGAACCCCTATTAGACACATGGAAAAGGGATTGTTCGGTGTTGCTGTACTGAGGCATAAGGAATCTTGTTTGGTCACGTTAGCCAGGGTCATCCAGACATTTTCTTTGGGTTGCGGCAGTATCCATGATTACGTCCATCTGTGAACACAAGAGGGGAGGGGAAACATAGCCCATACCCTACTCCCGTCGCGTTAGGTGCTGTGCTGGCACGCGCCGCCATGCAGATTCTCCCTGCACCACAATAGTTACACCTTGCGAGTCATTAGCGGCTATAACTTCAGCCGCAACTGGTTGTCCTAACGGGGGTCGATACCATACCCACGCCCTAGCGAACCACCGCGTGGTCTCTGTAGTTGGTGGTGCATTCAGGACATGATATACCAAAACCCATGGGGCGGTAGGTAGGATCACCGCCCGCGAGGAGGTGTTTTTGATTCCAAATATGAGTGGTCTTTTTCCAGATTCCTGAGTTGGATTCAGTAACACTAGGCCCCGGGCCAAGAGCCCTGGGGTCAAACACAATAAATGTAGACAGTTGCCGGAGGCTGGATACAGCGTGACATCGGTGCGGAACCACCGCATCTCTTGGCTAGCCATGGTTATATCTGTAGTGCTTCGC
The DNA here is from genome assembly GCA_028022735.1 of Gypaetus barbatus. Lineage (NCBI taxonomy): Eukaryota > Metazoa > Chordata > Aves > Accipitriformes > Accipitridae > Gypaetus > Gypaetus barbatus. The sequence continues at coordinate 36,738,151 of CM051561.1, read as the reverse complement.
ACGGCGTATCTGCCGCCTTGGGGTGTAGCTGTGAAGGCCGTCCCTTGTAGGACGGATATTCCTGGATTTGCAACCTCTGTGGTTCTGATCTGCCCTTGCTTCATGTGTAGGATGGGGGTCGAGCTCTGGCCAATGATACGGTTATTCAAGATGCGTACTGCTTCAGTTAGATGGTCTACCCACCCAGTGAACGTACCACCCCCCAAGCGCTTCAGCTGCTCTTTCAATAATCCATTAGTGCGCTCTACTAATCCCGCCCCCTGGGGGTGGTAAGGAAGGTGCCATGTCCATGTGACTCCTCGGTCACTGGCCCACTGTGCTACTCTGGTGTTTTTGAAATGCGTCCCATTGTCAGATTGGATCTCTACAGGGGTACCATAATAGAGCTCTATCATCTCTAAGCATTTAATTGTGGTATGTGCATTACTATAGCGGCTGGGAACTGCTACTACTAGTCCCGAATATGTGTCCACAGCTACAGCGTTGTCGCCTGTGTTCCCACAAAGGCCCAACATAATCAATCTGCCATACTTCACCCCCTGTTGTGCCCCGCCGTATGTGCCCTACTGGTTGATCTAAATAAGGATGTCTTTTTAGCAGTTGGCAAGTTTCACATTGAGCAATACATGTTTGAACATCTTTTACTGAAAGTTGTACTCCCCGGGCCTTGGCCCATGCTACGATGGCATCCCTTCCTCCATGACCGGCCTTTTCATGGGCCCACTGTGCTAATGCGGTGTTACTCTGTTCCTCTAGTTTTACTGACTGGACCTTTGCGAGAGCATCAGCTTGTGCATTCCCCAAATGTGTCTCAGATTGTTCTTTCATGTGTGTGCGTCCACATGAAATACATGGACATCCCTGTCCTGGAGGAGAGCCCAAATACGCTCCCAGCAACTTTTTTTTTTTTTTTTCCTTCTTAAATATGTTATCACAGAGGCGCTACCACTATCGCTGTTTGGCTTGGCCTTGGCCGGCGGCGGGTCTGTCTTAGAGCTGGCTGGTATTGGCTCTGTTGGACACAGGGGAAGCTTCCAGCAGCTTCTCACAGAAGCCTTTCTGTAAACCCCCCCCCCCACTACCAAAACCTTGCCACACAAAGCCAATACATTCCACCCCTTGCCTCTGTGCATCACATATTTAAGAATTATCATTAAAATCTACATTCATCACACAAAATCTTCACAGTTTTCACAAACTTCACTCACATCAACAAAAAAGAATACTCCACATCATAATCAAAATAATATCATCACCACACCGACAAAAAGTGGACAATTTACGCACAATCCACCCCTCATCACTTCACCACAATTACAACAACAGAAATTCCCTTCTTGTCATGCAGCTTTTCACTCTCTAGCTGCGTTCAGTCCATGTTTTGCCCCTTACCTCTCTCAGTTACTTTCCTTATCTCGAATTCCTCACATTCCCAGGCTTCAGCACTAAAAAAGACTGTGGAGGGTTGACCCTGGCTGAATGCCAGGTGTTCACCAAAGCCCTTCTATCACTCCCCCCTCCTCAGCTGGGCAGGGGAGAGAAAAAACAACAAAGGGTTTGTGGGTCAAGATAAGGACAGGAGAGATCACTCACCAATTACTGTCACAGGCAAAACAGACTCAACTTGGGGAGAATTAACTTAATTTATTACCAATCAACCAGAGTAGGGTAATGAGAAATAAAACCAAATCTCAGAACACCTTTCCTCCACCCCTCCCTTCTTCCCGGGCACAGCTTCACTCCTGGATTCTCTACCTACGCCCCCCCCCCAGCAGCGCAGGGGGATGGGGAATGGGGTTTACGGTTGGTTCATTGTTGTATGACTGTAGTCACTTTAAGCTCCCGCAACTGATTTCTCCAGCTGCTCAACTTTTGCTTCCAGTTTCAAGCAACAAGGACTCCGTCCCGCGGTAGACCTTGTTATCGGATTTCTCTCTAATCCTTCATGCGGAGAGCCTCCCATTCACTCCCTCCGCAACCGAGCGGCGCAACCAACAGATAGCTACCGGCTCCACTATCTGTGTCCCACCCACTTGTGTCTGTGTGCCTCCTCCTTTACGGGAATCCCATCCTCATCACCAATTATGTTATAGGGTGGTTTCGAGGATTCCCAAGAAGGTGAACACACACACACACTGACTATAAGGGAAAAAAGCAAGCATTTATTAACTACAGATGTGCGTTATGCTAAGGGTATCTTGTAAAGCAGATTAACATACCGACCCGAGGACCATGAGGAAGATGGACCATCCATACATTCTTGTGCCATCTTGCGCCGCGAGCTCAGCCCAGCAATCGGTAGGTGCCAGCTTTACGTGGGCGTCCCCACGGAGGCAACGGTGGCCTTGCTGTACACCAGCCTGATGCTCTTCGGAAAAATCCCAGTATTTATACATTTGCAGAGGAACGGGTTTCGGCACACGTGGCCAGCGGGTGCCAAAACACGCCTCGGTTACAACATAGGGAGCCTATGACGCATGCGCTCGCTGGCCAGGCACGCTGCACGAGCCATAGCCATCCTGTCTATTGGTTCATGGGCTTTGTACACGCGGCATATTGTCATAATCCAGCAGTCACGCGCCAACCATGCTCACAGCTGTACTGTGCAACAGCCCGCTGCATGTCCTCCCCCAGTATTGCTCAGCTCTCTTATCTCCATGGTCAGCATTCCAAGCAACGGGCAACAAACCATCCGTTTTCTGTGCTGACTGCATTTTTCTCGGCTATCTACTTCTCCCCCAGTGTTCATCCACAGACCAAAATTCCATCTTTTAAGCCCTCCGTATACAGAGGGCTTATGCAAACATGAGAGAAGATGCTATTTTGGACACAAGAGAAAAAATTGCATTTTGTAATTTCCACTTACTAATCTTCTGCCAGGCACCTTTGTGCCTGTTTCTTTGGAGCTCTACCAATATTTCATTAATACAGAAATACAAAATAATTTCAGTATTACTAACAAATACTGCTCAGATTGTTTTGAGCAGTAACAAATACTGCTATGTTAAATGTCAGTGTTGCAGGGGGGAATTTAAAAATGAGAGAGAGATTCAGATTGCTTAAAGAATCACTTCCAATTATATTAGCAATAGAAAAATGATTTAATAGAAATTTGTATAAAAGTGCAACTTCACAGAATTCTTTGGCAAGGTTCACTCTATTACTTAGTACATGGATAAAATGCACACAGGAAAATTAAATCAGAATCAAACTGAACTTATGTATATAGGGACCGAAAACATAATAGGGTAAAAGGGAATGTGGGAAAGGGTAAGGGAGACCCTCCCATTGAGTCACAAGGTTCAGAGAAGACCCCCTTGCTTTCTAAACTCCTGTCGGAGTCTAGGTGTGGCTGGATTGGGTCCTAGTCCCAGACTTGGTCAACAGTTTGTATCTAAAGGGATTATGAGTGCAATAGCAGTCTAAAATTCATTCGCAGTTGAATAAAAATCACAACAGTAATTTAAGTATAAATTTGAAAGTAATAACTTATAATATATCTTATAATGTACTTGCTATAACTTACTCACTATAGACTATTCAAGTTAGTACACACACATGCATAAAGACACGAAGAGAAATACATATAAGAGAATAAAAAAGAGAGTGAAAGAGAATAAAAGAGAGAGAAAAAGGAGGTATACCTGTTAAAAATTCCCCTCGAGGTCAGTGAAAATATTCACGTCGAATGCTTCGGCATTTGTCTCAATGGGCGAAGGGTCGAGCCTCAAGGAGTTAAGAGAATCAGCCCAGGTCATGTTGGCTTTGGGCGACAGACCTCCGATTTTCACAAACAGGAAAGTTTGCAAGCTCTGAGAGGCATCCCACTCAGAGGGAGATGCTGGTCACAGCCCGCTGCGGTCCAGGAAAGCTCAAAGGGCCTCACTTAGTGCTGCTGTTTATAGGTTCAAGAGATGATTGACTTTCATCATCAACAAATTTCTAGAATCCCAGCTGCGCTGGAAAATTCCGAGACTGTTGGAGAATAACTCAAAACATAGATACGGGATGCTCCAAGATTGTCAGGGGAGGATTGTAATGTCTCAAGGTTGTTATGAGAAACAACTGGCTGCAGGCTGTTATTAGAACTGGCTATCTCTACTCCGGTCCCTCGCCTCCGCCAGGCAGCAGGAGTCCTTGAGATGCACAGCGTATCTCCCTGTCTTAGCTGTGTAAGAGTTCCTGGCACAGTCAAGGGTCACTTAACTGCCTGACTCATTACATTTATGCTAAGGCCTAGCAAGCCTCCCCGAGTTCGTAAATCAGCCTGGAGAGGGGGAAAGAAATGCACCACCATAGTCAGGTGTTAGCACTATTGTAATAATTTCATTATAGTCATGGGGGAATTGTTCTGCATAGTTTTCTCTGGTAATCAGGATGTCTTCCCTCAGAAAATGTCAGTGCTTCTTTCTTAACTTAGATTGATAATTTAGCTTCGGGAATAAGGTCCCTTGTTAACTTTTAGCTCTGTTCAATAGCTTGATTTTTTGCTGTCAAGTCTTACTAGAAGCATTATTGCCTTAAAAATGCTGACTAAAGTTTGTTCAGCAGAATGGAGAAACAATTTTCCTTTTCCTTTGCTTCCACAAGATGACTTTCATATATGACTGTTTTGAAGCATGTGGAATTCAGTACTGGGAAAAGAAGGGCGAATTAGTGAAATAGTAGAGTTAAGGTTTTCCTGAAAAATGAGACCAAAATGAGGTGAGATTTGAACTGATCTTTCCTAATAGCGAAAGTATAGCTTCAAGATAATGTATCTAGCCTAAACATGGCAATACATTATTTGTAAGTATAAATCATGGTGTTTATAATGAAGATTTTTGCTTCACAGGGAAATGCTGAGTTGTTTTTGTGAGAAACTTCTTAATTCTTCATACATCAGTGTGCCTTCAATTATTCCTTATGGTAGTAAAGTAGAACTATTTTCTTCAGTTTGAGAACGTCTCTATTAAGGAAGTCAGTTGCTGCCTTATATATGCAGTCTGATGAAAGAGATCAGAGGATCACAGGATCACGGGATAATTCAGGTTGGAAGACACCTCAGGAGGTCTCTAGTTCAACCTTCTGTTCAAAACAGGATCAGCTATGAGGTCAGGTGAGGGTGCTCAGGGCTTTTTCCAGTTGGGTCTTGAAAACCTCCAAGGATGGAGGCTACACAAAGTCTCTAGGCTCCTGTTCCACTGCTTGACTGTCCTCATGGTGAAAAAGCTTCTCTTTGTATTTAGCTGGAGCCTCTTTTGTTTTGACTTATGCCCATTGTCTCTTGTCCTTCCACCATGCACCACTGTAAGGAGCCTGGCTCCATCTTCTTGATCAAATCTCTGCAGGTATTGGAAGGCTGCTGTTAGGTGTCCTTCCCCCCTCCCCCAAGCCTTTTCTTCTCCTGGCAGAAAAAGCCTGGTTCCCTCAAGCTCTTCTAATTGGACAAATGCTCCAGTCCCCTGACCATCTTGGTGGGCCTCCTTTGAGCTTGTTCTACTTCAACAATGTCTTTTTTTTTTTTTGTATTTGGGTGCACAAAACTGGATGTAGTATTCTACATGAGGTCTAACAAGTGCTGAGTAGAAGGTGGATAATCATTTCGCTCAATCTACTGGCCATGCTACTGTTTGTTAATACAGCCCAAGATACTGATAGCCGCCTTTGCTGCCAGGGCACACTGTTAGCTCATGTTCAGCTTGCTGTCTACCGAGGGCCCCAGGGCCTTTTTAGCAGAGCTGCTTCACAGCCAGTCATTCCCCAGCCTGAATTGTTGCTAGGGGTTCTTCCTTCCCAGGTGCAGGACTTGGGATTTGTCCTTGTTGAATATCATAAGGTTCCTGTTGGCCCATTTCTTCAGCCTGTCCACGTCCTGCTTTATGGCAGCCCTACCTTCCAGTATATGGACTGTTCTCCTGAATTTGATATCAGCTGTAGACTTCATGAGCAAGTACTCTGTCTCTTCCAGGTGATTGATAATGTTGTTAAATAGGATAGGTCCCTGTGGTATACCACTTGTTACCAGCATCTTGGTAGAGTATGACCCATTAACCACTATGATCTAAGCCTGATCATCCAAACATTTTTTATCCATCTGGTTGTCCACCCATCCAGACTGTAACATCCAAACTTGGTTACAAGAATATTGTGGGAGATAGTGTCAAAAGCCTTGCTAAAGTTAAGGTAAATGACATCCACTGCTCTCCCCTCATCCACAAATCCAGTCACCTTATCATACTAGACAATCTGGTTGGTTTTCCCTTGGTATAACCATGCTGTCTGTTCCCTCTTCCATGTGCACAGAAATATGTTCCAAGAGGACTCACTCCATGATTTTCCCAGGGACTGAAGGTCGACTGGTCTGTAGTTTCCCAGATTGTCCTTTTGGCCTTTTTTGTTGATGAATGCAATGTTTGCCTTTCTCCAGTTGTCAGAGATCTCCCCCTGATCTCTACAACCTTTTAAAGATGATAGAGAGCAGCCTTGCAAAGACATCAGCCAGTTCTCTCAGCACCCTTGGATGTAGTCCATCTGGTCCCATGGACTTGTATGGGTCAAGTTCTCTCAAGTAATCAATCCCTGACTCAATCCTCATCTACTGCTCGTAGTTCTTCTCCTTCACATTCCTCTCCCTGCCCAAGCGGCACAAGAGGGAGGAGGGGTAGGGGGTTATGGTCAGTATATAGCAGTCACTCTCTGCTGCACCTTCCTTTTCACACCTTTCCTCTGCTACACCATGGGCTCTTCAAGGGCTGCAGTCCTATCAGGAAAATCTGCTCTGGCATGGGTTCTCAATGGGCCACAGCTCCTTTGGGAAATATCAATCTGTTCCAGAGTGGGTCCTCCATGGGCTGCAGGGAATATCTGCTCTGGTGCCATGGAGCACCTCCTCCTCATCTTTCTCTGACCTTGGTGTTCCCTCTGCTGTTTCTCACTCTTTTTTGTTTTCTCCTACTCTCCATCCAGCTTTTTTTTTTTGCCCTTTCTTAAATAGTTTTTCTCAGTGTCCTGGTTTCAGCTGGGATAGAGTTAATTGTCTTCCTAGTAGCTGGTACAGTGCTATGTTTTGAGTTCAGTATGAGAAGAATGTTGATAACACGCTGATGTTTTCAGTTGTTGCTAAGTAATGTTTAGTCTAAAGTCAAGGACTTTTCAGCTTCTCAAGCCCAGCCAGTGAGAAAGCTGGAGGGGCACAAGAAGCTGGCACAGGACACAGCCGGGGCAGCTGACCCAAACTGGCCAACGGGGTATTCCATACCATGGGACGTCACATAAACTGGGGAGAGTGGGGGCGGGGGTTATCGCTGCTCGGGGACGAACGGGGTGTCGATCGGCGGGTGGTGAGCTATTGCATTGTGCATCATTTGTACATTCCAATCCTTTTATCATTACTGTTGTCATTTTATTAGTGTTATCATTATCATTATTAGTTTCTTCTTTTCTGTTCTATTAAACCGTTCTTATTTCAACCCACGAATTTTACTTCTTTTCCCGATTTTCTCCCCCATCCCACTGGGTGGGGGGGGAGTGGGTGAGTGGCTGCGTGGTGCTTAGTTGCTGGCTGGGGTTAAACCACGACACTCAGAGGCACCACCAACACTGTTGATTGGCTCAGCTTTGGCCTGCAGTGGGTCCATTGTCGAGCCAGCTGGAACCAGCTGTGTCTGGCACAAGGCAGCCCCTTACCTCTTCCCACAGAGGCCACCCCTGCAGCCCCCCCCCACTACCAAAACCTTGCCACATATACCCAGTACGACTCCATAAAATTTCCACAACTCCTCAGAACATACAATTGAAGTTGTGGTTTTTTGGTGTTAAAAAAAAAATTTTTAAAAAATGGTTTTCTATTGATACAACAAACCCTGTGTTTCTTTTAGCCACTTCAAAGGATAGAGAATGAAGTAGAACTGCTTGGAGAACATCTTCCTATAGGAAGCTTTACCTACCCTCCATCAACTCATCCACCAACATTGACTTCCTCAGCTCCTATCCAATTCTTAACCCATGATCCTTTACACCAAGAGGTTTCATTTGGAGTTGTAAGTATTGCTTTTTGTACATCCTCATGCATGCTGAGTTCAAGTTCTTGATCTTTGCTCTAAATTATAACCATTTTGTTGAAAAATGGCATTTTTGCAATTGAATTTCATTAGTGGCTGCAGCTGTGGAAAGTCAGGATGGTTGTTTTTTTAGGGTTAGACTTACTTCATATAGTCTGAGGGCTCAAACTTGGAAGAATGAAAACATGCTAACAAAATCTTTGAGCGATCTTTTTTCATAAAAGTAAATGTCTCAAGTCCTCTGAATAAAATTTCAGTAGTGGTGTGTGAATTTTGGTTCTAAAAGTCTGCTAACATTTTTTTTCACTATTGAGTATTTTTAGAAAAATACAATTTATGTCTAAGTTACAATTCTTTACCTGCTCCCATTTTAGTAGACAGTGCAAGATGTTTTAAACAGTCATACTGAGAACTTAGTAAATAAACTAAAGAAAGAGCTTTGCATGCAAATCGAAACAGGAAAATAGTCTTTTTCTCCTATGGAAAGAACGTGTTGAAGCTGTAAACTTGAATGTCTCTTTAGGCACTATATCTGTATGCAGTTGAAAGGCTACAGCCCCTCCTCCCAAAAGTGAATGTAATTGAGCCCAACTCTGAATGTGATTTCTTCATTTATTCATTTTAAACCTTGCTCTTTAAATAAAGTGGGTTTGCTGTGGTGCATCCGGGCAGTGCCCCCTAATGGATATTTGGCCTATACCAGTGAAAGAACTCCTGTATATGTTGTTTAAAACTCTCATTCCCACCCAACCAGCTGCACAAGCCAGCACATTGTGCTAGGTCAAAAGCCCTCAGCTTTTGGTTTGCAGCACGTTCACCGATTCAACTCCTGCCTATCCAAACCAGCCCATATATAGGCTAAGCCTTACAAAATGCTTATTAGCTAGCTTGCAAGGGTTTCTGGTTAGCATTGTTACTTTTTTCCTGCAAGATAGTATAATTGTATATTACTGATGAGATTTGTTGGTCAAAATAATTGTTTGAAAATGCTAGTATTTTTTAACTTGGACAGGGCTGGATTTTTTTGGATAATGCCTTATTTAAAATGTATTTCAACATTCACTTTTCATTTAATTTCATTATTAAATAAGACCAAAAAAAAAATGAAGTTTTTCTTCCTTTTTACAGCCTTACCCACCTTTTATGCCTCGAAGACTCACAGGGCGCAGTAGATACCGATCACAGCAACCAATACCACCACACTCGTACCATCCCAGCCTATTACCATATGTGCTGTAAGTCCAAAGCACATTGTACTCGTAGACTACTAAATAACTCTGTAAGCTAGTTGATGCCCTCAATGTTTTTTTATGTTTGGGCTCTACCACAGGGTACAGACAGTTCAGGCAATCCCAAGGAATAAGAAAACTTGTAGTTATATTTAAAGTTTCCAGTCTATTTGAACAGCATACATACCTGAGCAAGGAAAAACAAAGTACAAGTGAAAAGTTTGATGATAATGTAGTTTTTGAATCTGCTATGTCTCTTCTTTCTGTTGAAATCTTATTAAAGATGTTCAATGTAGAATGGTTACACTTGATTCTTAGATAATAGTTATGAGTTATACCCATGGTTACATCCTAAAGTCTACTTATGTAGGATAAAGATCTAACAGTCCTTACAAAAAAAAACCAAAACCAAAAACAAACAAAAAAAACCAACAGGCAAACCCATTTACTCTTAATTAATTACTGAAGCATAATGAGAGGAGCCTTCTGGGTGTGGGTGTGTTTTTCAGTTTGGGGGGTTTCTTTCTTCCAAACTGATAATCTGTTACAGCTTTTGAACTTCTGCACCTGATTAACCATTTCTGGAAGAGAAGGGATGGGAGAAGTAACATTAAGGGATTATCAGTAACCTTTTAAAGTAGATCCCATCTGCTGTGGTTTAGATGTGTGACATGGAATTTATTGTTCTTTGTAGGATCCGTTTTTGAAATTAATACAAAATGCTTAGAAAATGAGGATTTATTTTAAAGGTGTCATTGACAGGGAGATAATCAAACTTTGTCATTTGTTGTTTTGCCGCAACATGTATAGTTTCTAACTCTGCAGTTTGACTTGGATCAAAATAGCACCAGGATATACGATTCAGTGAAGTTGTTAAACTTTGCATTATGCATTCAGACAAAGTCTGTTCTGATGTTATAGATGCTTGTCTGTCTACTCAGGGACAGAGTGTCACAATCATTCCTGATTAATTTAATTAGATGACATTCATAGTGCTGTGGATTTTTTATTTCTATGGTTGTGCATTAAACTTTGACCCATATTACTATCTTGGGATGGAGATGCTTTTTTAACTTAAAAGAAAAAACAGAAAAATAGCGCACTCTTGCCTTTATATCTGAAGAGGTTCTTCTCTGGCCTAATTCATGTCATATGGAAATGTGTTTGGGTTTGTGTGGCAGGGTTTTTGGTAGCAGGGGAGGGGCTGCAGGGGTGGCTCCTGTGAGAAGCTGCTAGAAGCTTCCCTGGCTCCAAGTCGGACCCGCCTCTGGCCAAGGCCGACCCAATCAGCGACAGCAGTAGCATCTGTGGGAGAACATATTTAAGAAGGGGAACCTACAGTAGGGGAGGAGATTGGAATGTGAGAGAAACACCTATGCAGATACCAAGGTCAGTGAAGAAGAAGGAGGGGGAGGAGGGGTGCTGGAGGTGATGCCCCTGCAGCCTGTGGTGAGATGGCAGGCTGTCCCCCTGCAGCCCATGGTGGTGAACGGTAGAGCAGATGCCCACTTGCAGCCCATGGAGGACCCCACGCCGGAGCACATGGATGCCCCCAAAGATGGCCATGACTCCATGGGAAAGCCCGTGCTGGAGCAGTCTGTGACTAAAGATCTGCGGCCCACGGAAAGGACCCATGCTGGAAAAGTTCGTGAAGGACTTCAGCTCGTGGGAGGGGCCCCACGGTGGAGCAGGGGAAGAGTGAGGAGCCCTCCCGCTGAGGAGGAAGGAGCAGCAGAGACAATGTGTGGCAAACTGACCACAACCCCCAACCCCTGTCCCACTGTGCTGCATGAGGGGAGGAGGTAGGGAAAACTAGGAGTGGATATGAGCTGGGAAGGAGGGGGTGGGGGGAAGGTGTTCTAAGGTTTAATTTTACTTCTCAGTATCCTTGTTTTGATTTCATTGGTAGTAAATTAAATTGATTTTGTTTCTTCCCCAAGTTGAGCCTGTCTTTTGCCCGTGACCATAATTGGTGAGTGATCCCTCCCTGTCCTTGTCTCGACCCACGAGCTTTTCTTTATATTTTGTCCTCCCCATCCCATGGGGGCTGGGGGGCATAAGTGAGCGAGTAGCTTCATGGTGCTTTGTTACTGGCTGGGCTTAAACTATGACAAAATGTATACTTGGGTCTGATGGAAGTTGGCCCTGTACTATATTGTAATTATCTTTGTTATGTGTATTATCGAAAAGGAGACTGAGGGGGTGACCTCATTGCTCTCTACAGCTTCCTGAGGAAGAGAAGTGGAGAGGGAGGTGCTGATCTCTTCTCCCTGGTATCCAGCGACAGGACTTGTGGGAATGGCTCAAAGCTGCATCAGAGGAGGTTCAGACTTGACATTAGGAAACATTTCTTTATGGAGAGGGTGGTCAAACACTGTAACAGGCTTCCTAGAGAGGTGGTCGATGCCCTATGCCTGTCAGTGCTTAAGAGGCATTTAGACAATGCCCTTAATGATATGCTTTAAGTTTTGGTCAGCCCTGAAGTGGTCAGGCACTTGGACTAGATGATCATTGTGGGTCCCTTCTGTGAGAGACAGAAAGAGTTAATGTCTCAAACATTGTGGTGGGGCAAGTTCTGCTTAAAGACAAACCCTGCACAGCAGGGAACCAAGGTGAAAAGCCCATTAGCTTAGACATCAGCAGCAGGAGGGGGAGGGCGTGCTGGAGGGTGCACAGCTCCCTGTTCTGATAAGCTGTTCTGATACAAAGATCAAACAATGGCTGTGTCTGGAAGGAAGGAGAAGCTACTTCACAAACGACCCCCAAGCCCAAAGGCTCACAAACTGCTCATTAACCTGATGAGTTTGGGTGCCCGCCCGAAGGAGGGGCAAGGATGATAAAAGGACACAAACTGAAGGCCCGGGCGCGCAAGCCCACCGGAACTGGACCCCTCGGCTGACTGGACCCCTCGGCTGACTGAACCAATGCTGGACCCAGGACCGGTGAAATCTTTCTCTCTTCCTTTCTCTCTCTCTCTCCTCTTCTCTCTTTCCTTTTCCTTTTCCACAATCCCTACACCTCATCCGTTTCAAGATATAAACCGTTGACCAAGTCTGAGACTAAGAGTGGATCCAGCCGCCCCTAGGCCATTCTCTGAGGAGGAGTCTGGAAAGCAAGGGGGTCTGCTCTGAACCTCGTGACTCAACGGGAGGGATCTCCTTATTCCCTGAACTGATGTATATGGTTACATGATTTACAGAAGTAGTCTTATGCCAATTCCTGTTGTGAGAAACCCTGTCACCTACTACCACACCTCCCCAGTTCAGTTTGCTTCTGTCATAAATAAAATCTTTCACTGATCGTTTGGTGTCGTTTCACCTTAATTTAGCCCGAGGGAATTTCGAATTAAACACGACTCCCTGGTCTGTCCAGTCTGGGTCGTGACATTTTTTTGGCGTAGTCGGCAGGATTCCCTCGGTGTTGCTAAAGTGATCACTGGGACCAGGTCCTTACTGTGGCCCCTCTCTGAGAGGAGTCATACACATGGGGAAATAGTCCTCAGAGGACTTAATAATCTGATTTTTTTGCAGTCTCCCTGGGAGGCCCAAGTGTAGAGATAGTCCTCAGAGGACTACTAAAGTATCTGATCCCTGTACTTGTGTGTTCATTATGGCCTCCCTGGGAGGTCAGACTGTAGACTACCCCTCTCCTGAAGGGATTAGAGGGCTACAGTGCTCGACCCTCTCCCCTTGGTATGACTTGGGCCCGTAACAATTGGCATGATCCGCAAGCTGTAGCAGACAGAATTTTTGTTTTGGCTAAAGAACAAAAATTGAAACAAGGAAAAGGGAAGGCGTTGGTTTGTGGAGTTTTAGGAGCCGCTTTGGTGGCAGCACAACAGGACAAATGCGTGACCCGACAAGCAGAAGGGAAGATGATTAAATCCCTTCAAGACTTGGTGAAAGCTTTGCAGCAGCGATCAGAAAATGAGATAAGGAGCCTCTCTGACCAACTCACCACTGAGCGAGTGACTAACCAGAGACTACATACTGCTTTGACTGAGGCTCTGGAGCGGGAAAGAGTATTAAGAGAGCAATTAGATGAAACCCGCTCCCAGATCACTGTAGAAAATATGGGTGCAGACTCTGATAGGGAAAAGGAATCAAAATCATACCCTTTTGAAGACCTAGAACGTATAAGAAAGATATTTTCTCCTGGGACAGGGGAAGCCACGATGCGGCCTTTGATTAAGACTGAGACTGTGGATGGTGGTCAAGGAGGAACCCAACAAGTTACCACTCGCATCGTCCCCTATTCCCCCACCGACTTGGCAAAAATTCAGGAAAAATATTCCCGGGGACCCCGAGAAACAGAAACTGAGTATGTGTGGAGAGTATCCCTTACTGGGGGTGACCGTATCCTCCTAAGTGAGGACGAGGCAAGGGGATATTGGGGTCCGGGGGTTTTCCTAACTACAAATGACAATAGAGAGCCATGGTCCCTGACCCAAAGAGTAGCCTATTGGGCAGGTGGATTGGACCCTATGGAGAGGGGAGACCCCTTTTCAATTAAAACGCCTACGGTGGGTCACATTTTGGAGACTGTACAAAAGGCTGCATGTCTCCAGTTGATGCATGATCAATTCCTGGTTCCGCAACAGCCCTCCCCCATGCAATATGCAACAGACCCTGAAAGGTTGCATCCTCTTATAAGGGGACTGCCTGATGCCTTGAAATTGTATGCGGTGCAATTACAAGATCGCTTGAGAGTACCCCGACCCCAAAGAAGGGGAGGCCCCCAGAGATGACATGGGGAGAAGTAGCACAGGAGTTGATTAATTATGGGAGATGGATGGGATTCACCACTCAGGGAGAGACAAAATCCAAAACAGACCTTAGGAGGGTGGAATGGAATAGAGAGACAAAAACCAGGTCTGCACACAATTCTCGATCCCCTCCTTCAGGCAGACCGACACGACCTCCTGACAATAAAAGATATGCACTGTGGACAGAGGGTATCTCAAAGGGAATCCCCAGGGAGGTGATGGACAGGTTACCCACTCCCAACCTGGAAAGTCTAGTGAAAAGCTGGGACAAAATCAAAGGGACCCTCTCCTCCTCAAACTTTAAAGACCTTTCTCCCCCATCCCAGGAACCCAGGGACACAGCCCCATCTGCTTCTCAGGGGGCCAAATTGATTGATTTGGACATCCCGGAGTCAGGAAACGCCCTCTGCCGTCCCCAACAAGTGAGCCAGGGGACGGCCAGTGGATCCATTTGAGAAGGCTCACAAAAAACAATAAAGGAGACCTGTTAATTACCTTTCCCCTAGGCCCCTTTAAGACCCCGGTCACATTTTTGGTAGATACAGGTGCTCAGATATCAGCACTCCGAACAGATGTTGCCAACCGTAATGGCATAGTTGCTGACAAGAAACAAATTTGGGTAACGGATGTTTTTGGAAAATCTCGGCCCCAGGCAACTGCCCGGGTCAAGTGCTGGTTGCCAGGAGATGAGACTGCGACAGAAACTATAATGATATTGGGACCGCTACCAACAAACATTTTGGGACTCGACTTATTGAAAGGGAGAGCGTGGATAGACTCCAAGGGGAGGGAATGGAAGTTTGGACTCCCTGCGGTTTCAATGAGGCTTTTGCAGTGGGCGCCTGCACTCCCACCTTCAAAAATAGTCAATGTGAAACCTTATGCCTTGCCGTTAGGGGCAAGAGAGGGGATTGCCCCTGTAATAACTGAGCTACAGGAACAGGGAATAATTGTCCCAACCCACTCGCCTTACAATTCTCCGGTGTGGCCAGTCCGCAAACCAAACGGAAAATGGCGATTAACAATTGACTATCGGCGCTTGAATGCTAATACAGGTCCCTTAACAGCTGCGGTGCCTAACATGGCCGAGCTGATCGCAACAGTACAAGAACAAGCCCACCAGATCCTAGCCACCACTGATGTAAAAGATATGTTCTTTATGGTCCCTTTGCAGGAAGCGGATAGGGACCGCTTTGCTTTTACTTGGGAAGGGATACAATTCACTTTTACACGTCTCCCCCAGGGATATCGGCACTCGCCGACAATTGCTCATTATGCATTGGCTCAAGAGCTCACCAAAATCATTCCTGCAGAAGGGGTTAAAGTATACCAGTACATTGATGATGTATTAATTGGCAGCCCTGATGTCAAGGTAGTGGGACAAACCCAAACAGAGATAATTGCTCACCTAGAAAAATTAGGACTCCAAATTCCAAATGAAAAGATACAACACCCATCTTCTGAAGTGAAGTTCTTGGGTATCTGGTGGAGGGGTGGGACAGTGTGCATTCCCCCTGAAACCTTGACCACCCTTGAACAAGTGAAAATGCCTGCAAATAAGAAAGAGCTCCAACATGCCTTAGGCCTGCTGGTGTTTTGGAGGAAACACATTCCTGACTTCTCTATCATAGCCCGACCCCTGTACGATCTAACACGCAAAAGGGTCTCTTGGGATTGGACCCCAGTCCATGAAGAAGCCTTAAAATTGCTAATTTTTGAAGCTGGGGTGTACCAGGCCTTGGGACCAATTCATCCAACAGACCCACTCTGCGTTGAATGGGGTTTTGCGATCCATGGGCTATCAATACATATGTGGCAACGTGGACCCAAAGGCCCGACTCGGCCTATCGGATTCTATTCACGTAGCTTTAAAGATGCAGAGAAACGATACTCAGTTTGGGAAAAGGGCCTCTTTGTGGTCAACCTAGCTTTGCAAGAGGCGGAAAAAATTATACGGCAACAACCAATTATCCTGAGAGGGCCCTTCAAGGTTTTAAAACCGATATTGATGGGAACCCCACCACCTGTAGGAGTTGCACAGCGAGAAACCGTAAGGAAATGGTACGCACAGCTAGATCACTATTGTCACACACTACAAATAGAAGAGGGAGTGCCTAAAACACTCCAAGTACAAGAACTGCCTGACACACAATTAACTCAAGAACTTCCTCCCTCGTATGTAAAACCTGCCCCTCCATTCGAAAAAATGTGTGGTTCACCGATGCATCTTCTAAAAGAGAGGGGAAGATCTGGAAGTACCGAGCGGTAGCCCTGCATGTTAACTCAGGGGACCGAATCGTAACAGGAGGTGAGGGAAGTGCCCAGGTAGGGGAATTGATAGCAGTTTGGAGTGTGATAAAAAGAGAAGCTGAAAACGGAGAACCAGTACTCATTTATACAGATTCGTATACAGTGTTTAAAGGGTGCACTGAGTGGCTCCCCTTCTGGGAGCAGAATCAGTGGGAGGTTAACCGGGTACCCGTGTGGCAAAGAGAAAAATGGGAGGAGATTTTGAATATCGCCAAACGGGGAACTTTCTTGGTGGGATGGGTAGCTGCACACCAAGGGGGGAATCATCCGGCACACATCTGGAATAATCAGGTAGACTCTCTAACTCACTTAGCTACGATGGCAGCAGAAGCTGAAGAAGAGGAGTGGGGACACTTGTTAGAGTGGTTACATGTGAAGCGTGGTCATTCAGGGGTTAAAGATCTTTTCAAAGAAGCCGGTGGCAGAGGTTGGCCTGTTACTCGGGAATTGTGTAATACGATCGTTTCTGCTTGTAGTCAGTGCCGGACCCGGCTAGAAAGACATACCTTACAAGAACCCCCTCTCCACCTATGAGATGGGAAGGGACTCTGGGAGACTTGGCAAATTGATTATATAGGACCCTTCAAGAAGTCAGACGGGAAGCAATATGTTCTTGTTGCAGTGGAAGTGGTGTCGGGACTTACCCAAGCAGCAGCGGTTGCAAGAGCGACTGGAGACAATACGGTGAAAGGATTAAAGCTATGGTTCAGTTATCTGCCTAAACCCCAGTCAATCCAATCAGACAATGGTAGCCACTTTACTGCTGGGGTGGTGCAGGAGTGGGCAAAGGGCGAAGGAATACAGTGGGTATTTCACACCCCCTACTATCCCCAAGCTAATGGGATAGTGGAGAGGACAAACGGGTTGTTAAAGCGTACCCTTAGGCCACACAATTCTGGATGGCCTGCACGGCTCCCCGATGCCATAGCAAAGGTGAACAGTCGCTGGGGAGTAAATGGATGTCCCAAACTCACTGCATTTTGCCCCCAACCCCCCTCCATACTCCTGGGGGAAAGGGAAACAAAAGACCCAGTAAAATCCTTATACTACCCAGGACAACCTGTTCTGGTGGACCTCCCAACAGTGGGAGAGGTGCCTCTAACCCTTAAAACTCCGCTGAACACCTATTCATGGGTAGCTGCTGATGCACATGGAAAAGACCACCAAATCCACACACGATGGATAATACCCTCATTTTAATCTAAGTATGTTTTATATTTACACTTTGTAGAACCGAAGAGAAATGGAGAAAGACGGCAAGGGACCCATGTTAGTCCTAACTATATTAATTGTTATTTGTGTTATCAGTTTATTGTTATTTGTAATTTTTGTCTGTTATTATAGGGAAAGATGCTTTGGGGAGCCTTCCAATTGAACTCTTCTCTTCTCTTCTCTTCTCTTCTCTTCTCTTCTCTTCTCTTCTCTTCGAGTGCTTGAATGCTTTTGTATTGGGGAGCTAAGTGAACTTGTGTTATTTATCTTTGTTGATATTCTATCTATTTAAATAAGTCGAATTTAAAACCAGAAACTGTTCAATATTAATATTAACTCTGTGATGCAAGCTATCAAGAGATTAATTTCTGTAATAACACTGAGCCTTACTGTAAGTATGAGTTGTCATAGCAATATACATGCAATTTAAAAATGCAATACAATGAGTATCAAAGAGTGGCACAATTAGCTTTCCTTTGTGTTGTGGTTTAACCCCAGCTGGCAACTAAGCACCACACAGCCACTCGCTCACTCCCCCCACCCACTGGGATGAGGGAGAGAATCGGAAAAAAAGTTAAACTCGTGGGTTGAGATAAAGACAGTTTAATAGGACAGAAAGGAAAAAAAAAAGACAATAATAATAAAATTACAATAATAATAAAATAATTGGAATATACAAAACAAGTAATGCACAATGCAATTGCTCATCACTTGCCAACCGATGCCCA
The DNA here is from genome assembly GCA_028022735.1 of Gypaetus barbatus. Lineage (NCBI taxonomy): Eukaryota > Metazoa > Chordata > Aves > Accipitriformes > Accipitridae > Gypaetus > Gypaetus barbatus. The sequence goes on along the minus strand of CM051561.1, from coordinate 36,719,865 downwards.
GTTAGTTCCTGAGCATCGATCTGCCCCCCCCCCAAGCCCAACTCCCCCCAGTTTATATACTAGGCATGATGTCACATGGTATGGAATAACCCTTTGGTCAGTTTGGGTCATCTGCCCTGGTTGTGTCCCCTCCCAACTTCTTGTGTCCCTCCAGCCTTCTTGCTGGCTGGGCAGGAGAAGCTGAAAAATCCTTGACTTAGTCTAAACATTACTTAGCAACAACTGAAAACATCACTGTTATCAACATTCTTCTCATACTGAATCCAAAACATAACACTATACCAGCTACTAGAAAGAAAATTAACTCTATCCCAGCCAAAACCAGGACACTTTGACTCCTTTACTTTGAATTTTAATTCTTAATTTTTAATTTAACCTTTTTAATGATTCTTAGAATTTGTTGATTTAAGAAGGATCAATAACATAACTCTACCTCTGCCATATGTTTGCATGCTTTCCTTCAGGAAGATGTTGAGTCTTACTGTTGTTTGTTCTTCTGGCAGATCAGTGCTTCCAGTGCCACCTGCAGTTGGACCAGCTTTCAGTTTTGAGTTGGACGTGGAAGATGGAGAGGTAGAAAACTATGAGGTTGGTGTGTGAAGTACAAATTCATGAGGAGCAGAGGTTAACTCAATACATGAACTTAAATGGTGTTTTGCTTCTCAAAGACAAAAATGGGATTAAATAAATTTAATGTTTATGAAGAGAGAATCTAGAAACTTTTTTTTCATACTAGTTTCTAACACTGGATGTTAGAAACACTCTTATTTTGTATCTATTTCCTTTCCCCAGAATCTATCCTTTCAGATTAGCAATGGTTAAATTCCTCAGCTTTCCATTCTAGATGTGACTCTTCTTTTTGCATTTTGCTTGATTTTTAAATATTGAGCATAAATATCCTATTCTTTTGAATATGCTATAACTTAGTGCTTTTTATGCTTACAGATTAGTGTTAACATTATAGGATGAATTCAGGTAAATGTGATGTTGGCAAGAATCTCTTAATATATATTTTCTCTTGACAATAAGGAGAGTACAGCAAGTCACATATTTTGAAATAAAATGTCAGTGGTGTCTTAGATAATTGAGGGCTGATCCCAGCTCTTGTCCTTGCTGCTTCTCAGTCTGTTGGATTCCCATCAAATTCTGTTCAGAAAACCTCAGCTACTGCCTACCCCTCCTCATGTATCTATTTCTCCTTGCTTCTGCTCAGAGCTGTGTATTTATGCATTTGCATAGCATCAGTGATCTGGATGAGGGGATCAAGTGCACCCTCAGCAAGTTTGCGGACAACACCAAGTTGGGAGGCAGGGTTGATCTGATCGAGGGTAGGGAGGCTCTACAGAGGGATCTGGACAGGCTGGATCAATGGGCTGAGGCCAACTGTATGAGAATCAACAAGGCCAAGTGCTGGGTCCTGCACTTTGGTCACAACAACCCCATGCAGCGCTACAGGCTTGGGGAAGAGTGGCTGGAAAGCTGCCCGGCAGAAAAAGACCTGGGGGTGCTGGTTGACAGCCAGCTGAATATGAGCCAGCAGTGTGCCCAGGTGGCCAAGAAGGCCAACAGCATCCTAGCCTGCATCAGAAATAGTGTGGCCAGCAGGAACAGAGAAGTGATTGTCCCTTTGTATTTGGCACTGGTGAGGCCGCACCTCGAGTACTGTGTTCACTTTTGGGCCCCTCACTACAGGAAAGACATTGAGGTGCTGGAGCATGTCCAGAGAAGGGCAACCAAGTTGGTGAGGGGCCTGGAGCACAAGTCTTATGAGGAGCAGCTGAGGGAGCTGGGGCTGTTTAGTCTAGAGAAGAGGAGGCTGAGGGGAGACCTTATCACTCTCTACAACTACCTGAAGGGGGGTTTTAGTGAGGTGAGTGCTGGTCTCTTCTGTCAGGTGGCTGGAGATAGGACGAGAGGAAATGGCCTCAAGTTGCGCCAGGGGAGGTTTAGATTGGATATTAGGAGAAATTTCTTTACTGAGAGGGTTGTCAGGCATTGGAACAGGCTGCCCAGGGAAGTGGTTGAGTCACCATCCCTGGAGGTATTCAAAAAGCACGTAGACAAGGCACTTCAGGACATGGTTTAGTGGGCATGGATGATGGTTGGACTCGATGATCTTGAAAGTCTCTTCCAACCTAAATGATTCTATGATTTACAGTATAATGACAAGCTCTCCTATAATGCTTCTTGTGCTAGTTAAAAGAAGCATCATATTGTAGCTGGCATGTTGGGCTCCAGGTTTTGGGCTATTTGAGTATCTGTACTCTTTGCATCTTTCATCAAATCTCTTAAATTCTGTGCTTCGGTTCTCTATCAAGTTGATACTGATGCTTTTCTGAAGCCCCTCATGAGGGAGCAGAAATTATTTACATGAGGAGCACTTAGGTACAGTGTTCTACCTGTATGAACGAGTACAAAATTTAATCAGAAAGTGTCTCTATTCAGTTTGATTTCATGCCTTTGTTTCCAAAGGTTCAGCATAAAATCTCCATGTCTCAATTCAGTTAGCCCAAGAAGTGGAATGGGAGTCAGAAGGTGTCCCTTTAAACTCTTGGCCACATAGAGCTAGGCTCATTGCATATTCTTAGAAAGCAAGTTTGTCAACATTTTATTCTGGTTACTCACACTACTGTGTGGGGGATGGGGGAAGGGGGTTAATTTCTAAAGCAAAACATATATCAAGCTGTGAATAGAGCTGCAGGAGTGATTAACAGTTAGGTCATGGATATTTGGAAATCCCAAAGATACTATCTTATGCAGTTCAGAAGGATTCATCAATGATCAAGCTTTGAAAGACATCTTTCCATAGTGCTTGCAGTTATAGAGAGAGAAAAGCAAGACTAAACGTGTCTTGATGGAGATGCGGGTTGTGCTACCTGGTGGAATAGTGACATGGCAGAATAAATCACTTCTGGTAGAGCTGGAGCTTGTTTGAGCAATGAATGTTAAAAAGTCCAAATTCCATGTTTCGTAGGCACTGCTGAATTTGGCAGAACGTCTAGGAGAAGCTAAGCCTCGAGGACTGACAAAGGGAGACATTGAACAGCTTCCATCTTATAGATTCAATCCAAGCAATCATCAGTCAGAACAGACATTGTAAGTACATCTATCTCAAATTTACATACTTTACATGACTGTGTTTCCATTCCTTCAGGCTGCAGCCTCAACTAGGCAAATACTGTAACACAAGTTCTCTAAAAGCACTCAAATAAAAAAGATAAGTTTTCTCTAAACCATTTTTCAAATCAAATGTCATTTATCTTGTCTTTAAAATTCTGCATAGTCTCACTTCAGTTAGATGTTCAAATTTAGTTGTTCAGTATTTTTAAAAAGTTTTCCAAATTTTTGTTTGGCATACTAGATATTAAATGGCCATCATCAACTTAGAATTCAGCCTATATTGAAATATTTTCCAATTACTAAAATTTCAAGTGCTCCTGGAAGAGCTTTTGACAGTCTTTGAGGTTTACAGTTATATTTTCTTATTTTTAAGATTAATTCTGTTTGAAAGATCTACATAAGAGAGAAATGAGATATAGGTGGGAGGCAGTGAAAGTGATATACCGTGCTGTCAAATGTTTGAAACTGAACAGAAGATATTTTTTTTCCCTGTTCTTCCACTTAGAGTAATCTTCAATGTTATTTTTAACATAATAAGGAATAAGAAAAATAAAAATACCAGAGGACTTAAGTTATGATCTCCCTGGGGAAGAAATGTGTTTACAAAATGTACAACAGAATATAGATGTAATTTAAGGAGAAATTTATCATAGTAAAAATGTGTGTGATCTTTAATCAATTATGGCTTTGAGAAATACTCAAAGCAAGTTTTCTGTTTTTTATATTAATATAGCTAAAATTAAAGTTAAAACCAAAAGAAATATGCTATAGGGTTTGCAGTACCTGTTTATATCAGCAGGCATGAACTCCAGTATTTTGAGTTACGGTAATACAATCTATTTATTGCTTGGGCCAATGAACTCCCATGGGTATGAGTTTGAGCCCTTGTCTGCTTTGGGATTTGAAACCATGGTGAACAAACCAAAAACAGTTCTCATTTTACACTGGTCCACTAGAGATCTATACCCACAGAAGTTTGATCACTGTAGATACTCCAGTGGTTTTAAAAAAAACTTTTGCAGACAGACCTTATAAGTTGCCTATAGAATAGAAATTATTGTTATTAAATGGGAAAGTTTATAGATATTTGCTGTCTTTTTTTTTTTAGGTGTGTAGTGTGTATGTGTGACTTTGAGGCAAGGCAGCTACTTAGAGTCTTACCCTGTAACCACGAGTTTCATGCCAAGTGTGTTGATAAATGGCTTAAGGTAAATAAAATCTGTTGGATGCAGTTTATAATGTCCTAGTTTGTAGTTTCATTTTTTCTTTAGTTTTCTACTGCATTTCATCTCTTGTTTCTCATATTTAATATTTAGGCTCTGAAGTAACAAAAAAGGGCACAAGCTGAATTTATCTTCTTTTTGTTGTCTCCTTACACTATAGAAATATTCTTTTTTAGTGATTAAAAAAAGATATTTCTTTGTAATAATAATTGGAATAGGGTAATTTTAAAAGGAATATGAGGAGAATGATCTTCACTGGTACAAAGGGCTCCTATAAGAATCCCTCTTTTCACTATGAATTTGAATTCTTGGGGCAAATAAAAAAGTATCTATTTTTATAAGTATAAGGCATGATTGAGAGATTTTTTTTTAAAAAAAAAAAAAAAGACTTAGCATGAAATTATGGCTTTATGCATGCTATGAGATATTCTTTCAAAACAAGTTGGGGAGAACACCTAGAAGCAGGACAGCGCAATAAGTTTACAGATAGAATAGCAGTGGTACAGAAGGTGAGAAGGATAGGAATACAGTTTAGAAGATGATATATAGGGAGACATCTGTACAAGCTGTGTTATCCAGACCTACTGCTAATAAAGTATTCATTCCTTTCTTGTCTCACTTTTTAAAAAATTCTCTTCAGATTTACTTTAATCTGTCTGTAGTATGTGTTGCAATATCAAATATTCCACAGTCCTATGTGAAAGAAGCATGTCAAACATTTCCTAGAGAATTATAGATGCAATCTTATGTTGCATCATTTTAAGATATATATTAAGAATAAAGAAGTTCACATCCTTTGCTGACAAATGTATTCCTATAGAGAATATACATTTTTAACTTGGATAAAGTCCTATAATTTCCAGGCTTTATAAAGTCAAGGAAATGACTGCCTCATGCATGCAGTAGAATATCCTGTGCATAAAGTGAAGTATTGGATTTGATATTGGCAGTAATCTTTTGGCTAATGAAGCATCATGAATAATGATAGGATTTAAAAAAAAAAAAAAAAGGAATCAGAAAACAACTTTGGGTTAGAGTACTCAATATATTCTAAAGCTTTTACAGAATCTAGGACTGGTGTAAATGTTTCCACAACACTGCTCTTTTTTTTGTTTTGTTTTTGTTTGTTTGTTTGTTTGTTTCAGTAGAACTTATTTGAATGAAATATGTGCTTGGGTTCAGAATATTGTAGGAGAACATATCTGAGAATCAACAAGATGACTGTAAACATCTAGTTGTTCTAGCTTGAAATATATTTTTTTTTAAAGCATGTTAACATTCACAGATATTTATTTAGACTGTTTTATACAGTGATTGTCAACTAACTCATATTAACATACATGCAAGTGTCAGTACAGAATATTTTACAGTCCCCTGCTATTCATGTCTGTGGTCTGGGGCAAAGCTGAAGCATGTTTCCACACTGGACTTGTTAAACCATATCATTGCATAAAGCTTAGTCATGTCAAGAGCAGTCAAGAGCAAATGCCAGATTTTGCACTTGGGACAGGGTAATCCTGGTTATACATACAAATTGGGGGACAAGAGGCTGAAGAGAAGCCCTGTGGAAAGAGATCTGGAGGTTTGGGTTGATGGCAAGTTGAATATGAGTCGACAGTGTGCTCTGGCAGCCAAAAGGGCCAACTGTGTCCTGGGGTGCATCAAGCACAGCATCGCTAGCTGGTTGAGGGAGGTGATTGTCCCACTCTACACTGCACTAGTGCGGCCCCACCTTGAGTACTGTGTGCAGTTTTGGGTGCCTCACTATAAGAAGGACATCAGACTGTTAGAATGTGTCCAGAGGAGGGTGACCAAGATGGTGAAAGGTCTTGAGGGCAAGACTTATGAGGAGCGGCTGAGGTCACTTGGTTTGTTCAGCTTAGAGAAGAGAAGGCTGAGGGGTGACCTCATTGCAGTCTACAACTTCCTCAAAGGGGGCAGCGGAGGGGGGGAGGTGCTGATCTCCTCTCTCTGGTGACCAGCGATAGGACATGAGGAAATGGAATGAAGCTGTATCAGGGGAAGTTCAGATTGGACCTTAGGAAAAGGTTCTTCGCTGAGAGGGTGGTTGGTCACTGGAACAGGCCCCCCAGGGAAGTGGTCACATCACCAAGCTTGTCAGAGTTCAAGGAGCATCTGGACGATGCTCTTAGTCATATGGTTTAGTTTTAGGTAGTCCTGTGAGGAGCAGGGATTTGGACTCGATGTTCCTTATGGGTCTCTTCCAACTTGAGATATTCTATGATTCTATGTGTGGCATGGAGAAAAGGTAAACAAGGAACAATAGCTTGCTCCCTCTTCTGAAATGAGAACTAAGACCATTGGGTGTCATGCACCCCATGACATGATGGATGCTGAAATTCTGTGAAGGTTGATAAGTTTTTAAAAAGAGAATTCCACCCAGGGTTGTTGATGCAAAGACATTGCATCTGGCTCAAAAAGCACTTGACCCACAAACTGCTGGAAGGTAGGGGAATGTATCAGGTAAATATCATGTATGCTCTTTCTTATGCACCTGCTGTTGGTCACTGTGCACTTCAGAGTATTTGGTTAAATGAAGCTTTGGTTGGACTCAGTATGGCAGTTCTTATGTGTGGTGGGTTGACCCTGCTGGATGCCAAGGTGCCCACCAAAGCTGTTCTATCACTCCCCCCTCCTCAGCTGGACAGGGGAGAGAAAATATAACAAAGGGCTTGTGGGTCGAGATAAGGACAGGAGAGATCACTCACCAATTACAGTCACAGGCAAAACAGACTCAGCTTGGGGAAAATTAACTCAATTTATTACAAATCAACCAGAGACGGGTAATGAGAAATAAAACCAAATCTCAAAACACCTTCCGTCCCACCCCCTCCCTTCTTCCCGGGCACAGCTTCACTCCCGGATTCTCTACCTACCCCCCCAGTGGCACAGGGGGATGGGGAATGGGGTTTACGGTCAGTTCATCACACGTTATTTCTGCCGCTTCATCCTCCTCAGGGGCAGGACTCATTACACTCTTCCCCTGCTCCAGCATGGGGTCCCTCCGACAGGAGACAGTCCTCCACGAACTTCTCCACGTGGGTCCTCCCAAGGGCTGCAGTTCTTCACGAACTGCTCCAGCATGGGTCCTTTCCATGGCGTGCAGTCCTTCAGGAGCACACTGCTCCAGCGTGGGTCCCCCATGGGGTCACAAGTCCTGCCAGAAAACCTGCTCCGTGGGCTCCTCTCTCCACAGATCTGCAGGTCCTGCCAGGAGCCTGCTCCAGCACAGGCTTCCCACGGGGTCACAGCCTCCTTCGGGCATCCACCTGCTCCGGCGTGGGGTCCTCCATGGGCTGCAGGTGGAGATCTGCTCCACCATGGACCTCCATGGACTGCAGGGGGACAACCTGCCTCACCATGGTCTTCACCACGGGCTGCAGGGGAATCTCTGCTCTGGCGCCTGGAGCATCTCCTCCCCCTCCTTCTTCACTGACCTTGGTGTCTGCAAGGTTTTTTCTCTTACATGTTCTCACTCTCTCTCCGGCTTCCATTTCTTTCTGTCCCAACTTTTTTTTTTCCTTTTTAAAAATGTTATCACAGAGGCGTTACCACTATCACTGATTGGCTCGGCCTTGGCCGGCGGCGGGTCCAACTTAGAGCTGGCTGATATGGGCTCTGTCGAACACAGGGGAAGCTTCCAGCAGCTTCTTACAGAAGCCACCCCTGTAACCCCCCCCTGCCTCCAAAACCTTGCCATGCAAAGCCGATACATTATGTTACATTAAGCACTTTCAATTGGCAATCAAAGGGTAGTGAAGATAGCCCTTAAAGATCAGTTAAATGGGAAAAAAAACAGTTTTGGGGCATTCTTTTTTTTAGTAATCTGACGTGAACTGTAGTATTTGTGAGGCAATTTTGTGCGGATGCTTCTAACCAAGCTTAGAAATTGCTGATTTTTAACACTAGTATTGGCTAAAGGATGACTGACTTTAGAAAAAAAACCCATCAGCATAACAGTGTCAACTAGGCAGGTTTGTCTTTAATTGAAAGATTTTTGTAATCTGAGCCTAAAGGGTGTACAGTTACACTATGTCAACACAAAGTTTTACACTGTGTTTAGGGAGTAGGGTAAAATAACTTTTGCACTTTAAATTCACATCCCATGTTGATAAACTGTGCAAGGGAACACATTATCATTGGTAAATTTTAGTAAAAATTACTATTCCATTACAATCTGGTGATGCAACAATAGAAGGCATCAAAGCAAACTTTGACTTGTCTACATATGAAATTTGGATTTTTGCCTGTCCTATAGTTATAAAACCCTACATAGAAAGGCTTTTTCAGGCAATATGAGATAGCCAGGGGAAAACCTATTTTATACTGAATTATGTGCCTATATATTAGACTACAGTGAGAAAAAAATCCATGTTAAATAAGGCTGAAGACTCATGAAAGAGAGGTTAAACAGTGAATGGGTGTTGTGGTTTAACCCCAGCCACCACACAGCCACTCACTCACTCCCCCCCACCCAGTGGGATGGGGGAGAAAATCGGGAAAAGAAGTAAAGCTCGTGGGTTGAGATAAGAATGGTTTAATAGAACAGAAAAGAAGAAACTAATAATGATAATGATAACGCTAATAAAATGACAACAGTAATAATAAAAGAATTGGAATGTACAAATGATGCACAGTGCAATTGCTTACCACCCACCGATCAACGCCCAGTTAGTCCCCAAGCGGCCATTTCCCCCGCCCCCACTCCCCCCAGTTTATATACTAGATGTGATGTCACATGGTATGGAATACCCCTTTGGCCACTTTGGGTCAGCCGCTCTGGCTGTGTCCTGTGCCAACTTCTTGTGCCCCTCCAGCTTTCTTGCTGGCTGGGCTTGAGAAGCTGAAAAATCCTTGACTTGAGACTAAACACTACTTAGCAACAACTGAAAACATCAGCGTGTTATCAACATTCTTCTCATACTGAACTCAAAACATAGCACTATACCAGCTACTAGGAAGACAATGAACTCTATCCCAGCTGAAACCAGGACAATGGGACAAGATTAACAAGAGAGAGATTATTGTTTTTGCTTGTCAGTCTTTTCAACTCTCAAATTTATCATGTTTCACAATATCTGATTGTTTATTGATATCCTAACTCCTTGAGTCAAATGAATACATGAGAAATCTTTTTTTCTAAAAGAAGGATTTAGTCATAGTTCCAAAGAAAAACTTGAAAACATGACCTGTATTCACCCTGAAGGCTCAGGCTGTAAATCCTCTTCTTCTAAATGTGGATCACTTCAGCTAGAAAATTTCTATTTAATGTTTCTTATGATAATTTCAGTTCATTGTGCAGCTCATGTTACAGAAAGTTAGCTTTTATGAAGGAATAGCAAGTTAAGAGAGGATATACATTGCAGCCTATGATGCATTATGTGCACCTAATTCATCTTTACACCAGTTATGTTAAGATGCGAAGGGGAATTAATTTCATGAAATACACAAGAGCAAGTAGTCGAACAGGGGTCCAGAGATGCTGTGCAGCCTCCATCCTGCATATTTTTAGGACCTAATGGGAGAGAGCCCTGAGTAACTGTTTTGGGTTCATGTGGTGGGGTTTTGGTAGCAGGGGAGGGGCTGCAGGGGTGGCTCCTGTGAGAAGCTGCTAGAAGCTTCCCCGGCTCCAAGTTCGACCCGCCTCTGGCCAAGGCCAAGCCCATCAGCGACACTGGTAGCACCTCTGGGAGAACATATTTAAGAAGAGGAAACCTGCAGCGGAGAGGGGAGTGGCGTGTGAGAGAAACACCTATGCAGATACCAAGGTCAGTGAAGAAGGAGGGGGAGGAGGTGTGCCGGAGGAGGTGATTCCCCTGCAGCCCGTGGTGAGACGGCAGGCTGTCCCCCTGCAGCCCATGGAGGTGAACAGTAGAGCAGATGCCCACCTGCAGTCCATGGAGGACCCCATGCCAGAGCAGGTGGATACCCCCGAAGATGGCCATGACTCCGTGGAAAAGCCCATGCTGGAGCAGCGTGCTCCTGAAGGACTGTAGCCCGCAGAAAGGACCCACACTGGAGCAGCTCATGAAGAACTGCAGCCCATGGGAAGGACTCACGTTGGAGTAGTTTGTGGAGAACTGTCTCCCATGAGAGGGACTCCACGTTGGAGTAGTTTGTGGAGAACTGTCTCCCATGAGAGGGACTCCACGCTGGAGCAGGGGAAGAGTGAGGAGTCCTCCCCCTGAGGAGGACTGAGCGGCAGAGACCACATGTGATGAACTGACTGCAACCCCCATTCCCCATCCCCCTGTGCCACTCAGGGGGAGGAGGTAGAGAAAATCGGGAGTGGAGTTGAGCCGAGAAGGAGGGAGGGGTGGGGGGAAGGTGTTTTAAGATTTGGTTTTACTTCCCATTATCCTTGTTTTGTTTTGATTTGTAGTAAATTAAATTGATTTTGTTTTTTCCCCAAGTTGAGCCTGTTTTTTTGCCCGTGACCATAATTGGTGAGTGATCCCTCCCTGTTCTTGCCTTGACCCATGAGCTTTTCTTCATATTTTCTCCTCCCCATCCCACCAGAGGGGAGGAGTGAGCGAGCAGTCTCGTGGTGCTTTGTTGCCAGCTGGGCTTAAACCGTGACAGTAACCTGGTCTGACCTTAGAGCTGACCCTGCTTTGAGCAGGAGGCTGGACTAGAGACTTCCTGAGGATCATTCCAACATGAATTATTTTATGAATTGGTGTATTCTCAAGAAGTTTTTCACGGAAGGGCTGAACTTAAAGCTTTTATGCATGTTCAGCTTTGAAGCTGTTTAGTCAGATTGTGTGTTGTGTCTGTTACTAAAAACCCTTCTCTTTCCTCCCCCTCAGCTTTCAAGATTTGGCCAAGCCTACATGATAGACTTCTGCTCTTCTGCTGGTATAACGGGGTAGTGAAAGCCTAAAAAGCTGTGATTCATGACAAAGAGCTAGTAAGACTAGGATGCCCTAGTATAGGACACTTTTTTCCCCCTCTGTCTTGCTTCTCTAGTGATGGTGGATTTCTCAGCCCACTGTATTTTTCTTTTGAGTTCACAAAACTTTTAGGTCATTTTCACGTGCTCTAAAGTAACAGAAAATGGGTGCACGCTGGGTTTATCTCTTTTTTTTTTTTGTCCCTTTTGGGTACTCTTGATCACTGCGAGTGGCAATTTCATTTTATTTCTGGGTTGCAGACACTGTTACCATAACGAGTGTATTTGTCAGTGCATTAAACTTTCTTTTATTTCTGGTTTTACAGGCAAATCGTACCTGCCCAATTTGCAGAGCTGATGCTTCAGAAGTGCATCGTGATTCAGAATGACTAACCTAAGAGCATAAATCTGTTTTGGGTGTTCCTGGTCACGTGTATATATGAACTATCCATTGAACTTACCCATGTGGCTTCCAGCATTCCCTTTACACAAAAGGGTCGATGGACATTTCTTTGCACTGTGCGACTTAATCAATTATAAAGCTTATAATTAGCCGTCACAATTGTGGGATTGCTATACTAACTGCGTGATTGGAACTCCAAAGACTTTTTTTAGCTTAATTCTGTGTGTGCACTAACTTTTCCTGGTTTTTGTGTGATCATTCCGAGTGTTGCTGCAAGATTACAGTGGACATGATCTTTTAGCATGTGCTTTTATAAAAAATGGTAGCTCCGAACAACATAGCAATCTACCTTCAGATACTGTGAGTGGGCATGAATGGGGGGGGGGGGGGCGAGAGGATGTGTGAAGTGCACTTGTGACTGGGTGTGTATATGTGTTTGAGAACATATATACCAGCATGTACTAAGAATGTATGTATGTAGTATTAATTATGCTACAATGTATAATCTTATGTTATTTAAACAGTACTAGTACTGTACACTGGTTTCTTTCCTTGTGTTTGGAGTCGCACACTGAATGCAGAAGGTGCTGCAATTATAGACATTTAATATTTCCTCCCCAATATACTTAACGGTATAAAAAGACTTTTTTACTTGCTATTCAAACAGATGTTATGCTTCCCCTTTATTGGAGGCTTTTAAGTGTACCTCTAAAGAGTGTGTTCATTACTCAGTATGTGAGTAACCTTGGGTTTTTACACACGATAGGAAATCCAAATTTCAGTATGACAGTTTTACTGCTTATTTTATGGATATAAAGTTGCAATATTGCATAACTCAGTTAACAATATTAACACTTCCAATTGGTGAATTTACTGTTGAAGCTTTTCTGTTCTCCTCCTCAGTTCTTCTAGCTGGGATTTATTTACATTCAGTTGATTTCAGATTAGACTTGAGTTTTGAAGATACTGCACTTTGTGCTCCTCCTCCAAAAGGAAGCTGAAAAGGTGCTGAGGGTCTTGTGCAAAGTTTCTTCACTTTGACCATTATACTTGCTAAGTATGTACTCCTTTAGTATATAAACATTGGCTTTAATCACTTATGTTCTTTGTTTACAAGAGAGTTTGTATACAATTAAAATAACTTGCAAGAGGATATGATTTTATTCCTGTGACTTAATGAACAAAATAAAATTTTTAACGTTTTTTCAGAGGAGTAGAACTTTTGATTTTTGTGCTTCAAAAAGGGTTGGTGGTGGTCATTCACTGCTAGGATAGTTGTCCTAGGGTGCTGCTTCTTAGCCTTCTGTATTTTCTGATAAGCTTAGCATGAAAAAATTTCCCTTATTTCTTTTTCTGTCAAGTCTCCAGAATGTTCCACTGTAGAAGAGTAAATTGGTACACCATCCAGAACAAATAATGATGTGAAATGGGAGGTAACTTTCATTTGACTGCCTTTCAAATAATATTTTTAGTTGTGCGGTTGAAAATATTGACTTCTTTAACACTTCAGACTGTTAAGAACTTAAAGATGTTTCAGTGAAATAACTGGATCTAAACATGCCATAGTTAATCAAGGGATGTGATTTTTGGCATCAAAGTTTTCTCCTAAATTTAGTGTCAATACCTTAGTTACAATAGTACAAAAGTGACACAACTACCAATATTGCTATAACTTGGTGCCGGTCTGAGCTTTGTTTGTTCTATGTCATTTCTGATACTTTTGTATGCTGTTATGCTTGAGTATCAGTTATATTTTCAGACAATGTTATGTTTTCTATGCTGCTTGCCCTTCTTTGAAGGTTCTACAAACCAATTAATTACAGCTATTCTTTTTGCTTGTTTCAGATGCTCTTGTCTTTTAGTTACACAAATTGTACTCAAAACTTGAGTCTGTCCATACTTGTCAATAATTAAGAATGCTAAATAAAAATATACTGTTATATCAACTTCAAAATATTACAATATTTCCCCTCTCCCCCAGACACTAAAGAATGGACACCTCACAATAACATCAAAAAAGTTAAATCGCCTATAGTAAACTTTATTTTTTTAGCAAATGAAATCATGTGGTTATTTTAAAAAGTGTGTGCTGTATATGTCTTCTAATACTTAAGGTCTCTAATATATCTGAAAAAAAACCAACCCTAGCTGTACAGATTTAACCATAACAAACACTACTACACTCAGTATTCACTTTGTTAGAAGCATGGAAAGGCAGCACTTGTTCTAAGCTAGATATAAATGCATAATGAACAAGGCACACTTCATGAACACAAAAGGGAAAGTAGTCTTCTTTCTGTAACTGGAGAAATCTTGGTGTGTAATGTCCCTTTTTTTGCCAGTAAAACACTGTGAGGCAGCTGAAGATTTAGGAGATGGAGTATCTAATTTGGTAAAATACTGAATTTAATTGTTGCACTCCTGTGGCTGATCTCTTCTGGAATGTTACTTCTGTTTGCATGGGACTCTTGCAGATGTGTGCAGACTTGCTTCCTGTGGTTAGTGTATATAAATAGCACGCATGCATTCCAAATCAGATCAGACCAGCTGCAACCAAGTCTTTTCTATTGTGGCCATCAAAAGAGAAGGGGAAGGGGATTTATGCTCAGCTATTAACTGCCATGTGCTGTGCACATTTGTGTCTAATGTCACAGCCTGTTGTGGTGCCTGATGGTACCAGAATCCAGCAAGACACTTAAATGTTCATTGCCTTCCTGCCATACTTACCTGACAGGGAAGGGGGGAGGGGGGGCATGTTAATGGTTTACCATATTGGCACACCTGTTGGGGGTTATTTTTTTAGGTTGTTTTATTTTTTTTTAGCAAGAGCTCTCAACATAACTTTGACCTGAGAGAGAGAGAGAGAAAGGGAGGCTTAAAGGCTTACAGATATCTCCAAGGTCTCATTTTATAATTTTCTTTCCAGAAAACTTACTCTGCAAAGTAAACCTTTTTTGTTGTGTATGGCTTCTGTAAAGGTTCTTGAATGTGATAACACGATGTGTTAACAGCTGAGAAATGTTTGGAATGGCATTTACCAACCTTTGTTTTACTTTTGGAAAACACGTTTTTGACTGAGTTATATTTAGACTCCTATAATTGAGCTATGTGGGTTTTGTGTTTTGTTTTTTTTTTCCTTTCCTTTGGTACATTGTTACCTCATTTTGCTATTTGTTTGGTTTGTTAATGATTATCAAAGCTTATGGGTTTTGTTAGAATCATATTTTGTCAAGCATTTTCTTTAAAATCACACTTTATTGTGTCATTTAACATATTTTACATGTATTATAAATATCTGTAATGAAATCATTTGCAAGCTTGATAAATTTTTAACAAAACTTGTACTTTTTTATGAGTTACTACTAATGCTTTATGAAGTAGTGCAATTAATTTTTTATTTTTAATCTCTGTGCCCAATTTTGGAGAGAGTTGTTCAATAATAAAAATAAATATATGATGTATACTTGCACAACTTTGGCCTGTTCCTTCTTCCTAGAAAGGGATGCAGTCCTTGCCTTGAGTACTCTCCATATTTCAGTGCTTCTTCATGCAACTCTAGATGAAAGGGTAATATAGTTGGGCATAAGCAATCCAGGAGATTTCTGGAGTGTGTTCATGACAGTTTCTTGATGCAGATGACTGATGAGTTGACTAGGGGAAGTGCACAGTTAAAAGACAAGAGGCAATGGGCCCAAGCTGCGATGTGGGAAATTCTGATTAGATGCAAGGAATTTTTTTTCCATGAGTATGGTCAAGTATTGCAACATGAGCACAAAGTGGATTTTGAGTATCTCTAAAGATGGAGCTTCCACACTTAACAAGGCCCTGAGCATCCTCATCTAATGGATCTGCTTTGAGCAGGGAGTGGACTAGGTGATCTCCAGAGATTCCTTCCAACTTAATTTTTTCTTATAGTTCTACCCCAGTAACAGAGTTGGGTTGGGGGTGTGTGTGTGTGTCTGTTTTGCTAACTCTGTCAAGTAGATTTGTTTTAATTAACAGGTTTATTTCTAGAGATCCTAGGAAGATGCAATTTAAAAAAAAATGCAGTCATGTCTTTAATAGTTATTTTACAATTTAACTTCTTGAACTATAACATTTTTAAAGCCTTGTTCAGCTTTCTATAAATGTTTTTTAACTGAAATGAATTATAAGGAAAGTGCCAGGGGGCAGGTGGGTTGTTTTGGAAATATAATTTGCATTGTATGTTAGGTGAAGATGTATTATGCCTTGCAGTGCCCTTGTGTGAGGTAAAAATATATCCCTGAATTAGGAGGTAAATCTGAAGTATAGAGTTTGGTTAGTTCAGGGTCACAGACAGAAACCAGTGGTAAAATAAAAAGAAGATAGAACATTTTGTGGGTAGGGTTTTGTTTGTTTGTTTGTTTGTTTGTTGGTGGGATGATGTAAACTGAGTCTTCAGATGTAATCTGTTTAAAGGATTTCACATGGTGCAGTTGATCATTTCCTGCTGCTAAAATTATTTTTGTACTCAAAGTACATAATATTTGAAGACCTAGTGGAGTTTTCCTAAAGATAATCTTTATAGGAGGATCTATTTAAATATCTTTTGGCTTTATAATCCTGGTTGATAGCTAGTTTACCCTTTACACAATAAAAATTAGCTATCAACTGGAAAGTGGACAGTACTGCCACTAGTACTTATATTTGTACAAGCTAAGGTGCTAGGCTGCCCAGTTTCAGTAATGACAGAGCCTCATGGGTGTTCAAGACTGACTTGATTAGAACCTGTGCCTGTGCCTCTGAAAGCAGGACATCTTGGTCTAGATGCACTAAATGCTAGCAGGTATGTCCTGAACCTAAACTAAAATAACAAAACACCTTAAATGATTTAGCTGCTGCCTGTGTACCAGGATCCACCACCCTCCACCCTGCCAAATCCTTTCCTGCAGAAACAGACCCAGAAGTGCCTGTACTGCAAACACTGCCTTGATGTGTAGCAGCCTACATGGTTTGTGAGGTCTACTGTGTTAAGCCTAGATCACTGGCAAATCCTCAGTTTGCTCAAGAGGCTGGAACCAAATTAAGCAGTACTCCTAGCAACAGAAAAACCTTTTGTGGTTGCAACACAATTCTTGTAAACTCACCCCAGGGTGGATTATGAAGCTGTACAGTTTGCATTGTAGCAGGGGAATGTTTTGTGTTGTCTTCAGGTATTTGCGCATGTCGTGGTTTAACCCCAGCCAGTAACTAAGCACCACGCAGCCGCTCACTTGCTTCCCACCCAGTGGGATGGGGGAGAAAATCGGGAAAAGGAGTAAAATTCATGGGTTGAGATAAGAACGGTTTAATAGAACAGAAAAGAAGAAACTAATAATGATAATGATAACACTAATAAAATGACAACAGTAATAATAAAAGGATTGGAATATACAAATGATGCACAGTGCAATTGCTCACCACCTGCCAATCGACACCCCATTAGTCCCCCAGCTGTGATAACCCCCGCCCCCACTCCCCCCAGTTTATGTGACGTCCCATGGTATGGAATACCCCATTGGCCAGTTTGGGTCAGCTGCCCCGGCTGAGTCCTGTGCCAGCTTCTTGTGCCCCTCCAGCTTTCTCGCTGGCTGGGCTTGAGAAGCTGAAAAGTCCTTGACTTTAGACTAAACACTACTTAGCAACAACTGAAAACATCAGTGTTATCAACATTCTTCTCATACTGAACTCAAAACACAGCACCGTACCAGCTACTAGGAAGACAATTAACTCTATCCCAGCCGAAACCAGGACAGTATCCACCCCTTATTCTATACCATTGACGTCATGCTCAGTTCCCATACCTTCAGCTACAGCCCGGTCAATCATCATCACCTTTCCGCCTCTTTGGGACATATGAACAGTGATATATATATACATGTATATGTGTATACACACACAGAGATATCATTCCTTTAGTTTATGGGTCATGTTCATAAAATGTTCATTGAGTTCATTTAGTTCCCGACTCTGGGCTCCATCTGTCATACCAGTCTTTCTGGGCAGGAGGGATGGTACAAAGTCTGCTCAGTCAGCAGAGCAGGATTGGGCATTGGTGTGGTGTGGTGGGCGGGTGACATTGGGTGCAGTGGGAGGATGGTGTGCACTGTTGGATTGTTGCATGCTGGAGTCAGTTCTGGTTCTATCACTACTGCGCTTTGCTCAGTTTTATCACAGTTCATTCTTGCTTGATCCAAGTGATTCTTACTGTAATATCATTGATATAGCATATAACAATTATATTAATGATGACATACAGTAGTAGAGTTATATAGCAATCAACATCATAGAATTTAATCTATTGGCTATTCTCACCTAACATCAAATCCCCCTGAGGCACACATCGGACTTCCCCATCCTTCTGCATCACCCACCAAGTGCACCCAGGCCCTTGAGCAAAAGCAATCTCATGAATGGGTTTACCTTTGCCTGAGGCAGGAGTAACCCAGACTGTCTTCCCTAACATATTTTTAATGCGCACTACAGGGACTTTATCCCCTTCTATAGTACGTAAAAGTTCTGATTGGGCAGGGCCAGCCCAATTGGCAGATCCTCTGGTGTTGACTAACCAGGTGGCTTTTGCTAAATGTGTATCCCAATGTTTGAAGGTTCCACCTCCCCATTGCTCTCAATGTAGTCTTTAACAGTCCATTGTATCGCTCAATTTTCCCAGAGGCTGGTGCGTGATAGGGGATATGATACACCCACTCAATGCCATGCTCTTTGGCCCAGGTGTCTATGAGGTTGTTTTGGAAATGAGTCCCGTTGTCTGACTCGGTTCTTTCTGGGGTGCCGTGTCGCCATAAAACTTTCTCTTCAAGGCCCAGGATAGTGTTCCAGGCAGTGGCATGGGGCACGGGATATGTTTCCAGCCACCCGGTGGCTGCTTCCACCATTGTAAGCACATGGCGCTTGCCTTGGCGAGTTTGTTTACTTTTTTTTTACTGGTGCTTAGCTGCTGGCTGGGGTTAAACCACGACACAAAGGTCACGCGTGAAAGCAAAGGAAAACAAATGATGTTAATCTCTACTTCCCATCAGCAGGCAATGTCTGGCCACTTCACGGGAAGCAGGGCTTCAGTACACGTAGTGGTTGCTCCGAAAGACAAACGTAAATAACAAATGCCCCCCACTTCCTCCTCCTTTTACTCAGCTTTTATTGCTGAGCTGACGTCATATGGTATGGAATATCCCTTTGGTCACTTTGGGTCGGCTGTCCTGGCTATGTCCCCTCCCAAGATCTTGCCCAGCCCCAGCCTACTGGTGAGGGGGGGGAAATGTTGGAGAGACAGCCTTGATGCTGTGCGAGCACTGCTCAGCAGTAGCCAAAACACTGGTGTGTTATCAACACCTTTCTAGCTACCAATACAGAGCACAGCACTACGAGGACTGCTATGGGGAAAATTAACTCCATCTCAGCCAGACCCAATACAGTGGGCTATTGCCCAATTACAATCCTAGGCTTATCTATAGTCGGCCAGTCAGTCCTTAATGTTCACGTGCATGGTGGGGTTTCCTTCACGTGGCTGTGTGATCAGAGACAGTGGTCTGGGCTGGTTTTTGTCCTTTGTCTGCTGCATGCTCAGAACAGGTTTCCATGGGTTTGTTATCAGGCAAGGTCATTGTAACTAGCTGAGCTTTCATGCTTCAATGTCTTCCATCCTCGAGTTCATAGAAACTTCACTGAAACTAGGGTAAAGTTCATCCTACTGAGTGGCCTAAGTTTGTACTTTTCTTCACAGCCCCCCCCTTTTCTTTTGACCATCAGGGTCAGATTTGACTAAGTCAGTCAGTCACTCAGTAGGTAATCTTTGAGGACAATCTAGAACACAGAGGAAGACAGCAATGCAGAAGGATATAAATTACAGCAAAAGCAAGTAAAATTACAACCAATATAGTTAAGAGCTTTTGGATCCAGAGGGAAAGGTTGGGAAACTATGAGGTTACCCATCCAAACATACTGAGGGGTGCTTCTTTTCCAATATCATGCAATATTTTCATATGAGTCTTTTATCTCTTCCATATCTGTTTCAATCCTTTGATCTTGTTTAACATAAAAAGAACAGCTAGCATTAACTAAAGCACAAACTCCTCCTTGTGTGGCTAACACATAATCTAAAGCCAATCAATTCTGAATTACCATTTATCTCTTCAGCAAACTTCACTCCCTTACAGGGAGCTGTTCTTTCTCTGGCATTCCTGCTTCCAACCAGTTTAACCTCTTCTGCAGTTAGGCCTTCTTGCCCTCCGTGCCAGATCATTCCTTGGTCACAAACTACCACTGCTGAGCAGTTACAATTTGAATTTCCCCTTCATTCCCCCCTTTCATAGTAGTTATTACGCACACACATTCATCACTGCAAGTCTTTCAAATTCCTCCTTATGCTTCTTGTTATCTATTTCCGTTTCCAAAAACTTTTTTTGCCTTACTTCAGGTTATTTCCTTTGCTCCCTTCTTCATTTGTTAACAGACCATTTTCAGGTATCTTCAGATAAGGAGGCTCTAGACAGTACATCCTCTTACAAATAAGTAAATTGTGCTGACTAGCAAGACCATTAGCTGCAAATCCTTTTTTTTTTTTAAAACTACTGAGGCCTGCAAAGGCTTATGAGACTTTTTGAGACTTATAGTTTCACACCATTTTTCTCTTAAAGATCTAGAGTATGGTAGGAGGGCCACAGACACCCTGCTCACAACTCCTGAGAGCCCAAGATCAATCACCACGTGGGCCATGCTGTCCCATCATCCGTTCTTGCCTCTAGATTTTATAATTATTTATAGTTATGAGTCCAAGCACTTCTCCCTTTTCTTCTTCCTTATCTTCTAATATATTCAGCATCATTGTTCTGGCCTCTGCTTGAGTTATGCCTCATTCTATCCTTTTACATACCAATTTGCTACAACAGAAGATCAACTGAACCAATGCATACACAACCACCAAAGTTAATAATCCCAACAAAATATATTTCAATGCTGTCTTAAGCAGTTTTTCCTAACCATCCTTCCATGTCTGGGAGCCATCCCCACCAGTCAAAAAGTGTGGGTTTTTTTCTCCAGGTATTGCATGCAATATCTGAAGTTTACCTCGAATTTTATGCACGTCCATTTCTATTCTCTGATCTTGGTCTGCATATGTACAGCAAGTAGTGTTAACTAATACACATGTATCTTCCTTGAGCAACAAGCACATAATCTAATGTCGTTATGTTTTGCAGGACTACCTGAGATGCTTGTTTTACCTCTAATTGTAAGGCTGAAATAGTGTTAACCATCTCTTCTATTACAGCAGATATATTTGCAATAGCCCTTTCTAATTCTGATACTCCTAGCCGGGGAGGAATGTTTGTGCAAAATGATGGAATCCAGTTTATTGAATAACAAGTAGATTTTGCACAGAGCACTTGTACTTTGTTTGGTATATTGGGGTAAGTTGCGCCCATCTTCCCAGTCTGGAATTGAGATGCCAGGAAAAAACCATCCTAATGTACAAGTGTCAGTTCAATTAACAGGCATTATCTTCTGGGCCTTAGAGCCACATACCCCTCATAATCCTTCATTCCCTAAGGTCTTATCATATAACAATTCTTATATGTTAGTATATGTGTGAGCCGGCACAGGCAGGATGCAGAAACAACCACAAAACCACAGATGAAATGCAGAGTAAATTTATTTTTGTTACCATGCCAAATGGGAGATCCCCAAAGCAGCACCCGGGCACAGGCACACAAGCAGGGACGCAGGCACTGCGGAGCTCAGTCCTTGCTAGAGGATCACCGAACCTGCTGGTTTTGCCTGTATTTCAAGGATCCACGCAGCCATAGTTTACCGCTGTGCTTTGATCTTTCCCACACCACAGCATGGCAGGAATCTCAAGCGAGTCTATCACAGGCCTATGTTATCTAAACACAGATGTTCTACTTGTCCAACACACAAGACTAAACAATGATTAGTATGATATATGTGTTTTTCTACACCCCAGCTGCAAGTCACTTGAGTGTGTTTACAATCCTCCTCGCTAATCTTCCGTTATTTTCCCACAGTATGTGACCAGTAATAATATAAACCCAAATGCAAAATCCCAGAGCAAACAAAGCTACAATTTCCAAAAACAATTGACAGGTTCTGGTGATATCAGTAGGGTCATCAAAGACTATTTGCAGGGTTGTAGGTTGTTCTTCTGTTGACATTTGATCAAGGGAAGTTCATCCAGATCATTCAGCTCTGCTATGACAGGTAATAAACTCTGCATCGCGTCTGAAGGAGGTGTGACTCTCTCACACTGGAAAGCACGGATCCAGTTGAGCAGGCCCTTACACTTTACTGCAGTATTACTAATTACCAGTACCTGATAAGGTCTCTTCCAGCACAGCTGAAGTGTATATTTTCACTGGTATACCTTAATGCAGACCCAGTCTCCTGGTTTCAAGGGGTGACAGACTTCAGTGGAAGATTCTGGCAAAGCTTTTCAGCTGCGTGTGGAAAGTCCTTAAACATTTCATTAATACATTTAAAGTTCTTTAATTTTTCTTTCTCAGCATTATCTGTATCTTCAGATATACCAACATTTTAATGATGCAGTCATTAGCTCAGTTACTTCACTAAAGCATTCCATTGCTCTCACTCCATTCCAAAATAATGTTGAGAATAGACAAATAACTGAAAAATACATGCATAAGAAAAATTTGGAGCAAACTAATCCTGTCGTATAGCTGGAATCATCCCTCCTTTGCTGGTGTGGGCCACTGAATGGGCCACATGAGCAAGGGCATATATATCTTTTAATCTTGCTGTACTCCGAAAGCCATTTTGCCTGCAATTGGCAGGAAGCTGAGTAAATAACTCTGGCCAGGTTCACTGCAGGATATTTCCTACCTCTCTGGTAGTTGTAGTACAATTAGTGTGAAGTGATCAAGTGAACTATAGTCTGAGAAACCAGGGTGAGAGAGAAGTTTTTTGAGCAATAGGAGTCTCCCTATCTCTCCTTTACTATCTTCTCAGGAATACCTCCTAGGGAAAAATCCCCGGGCACATCACAGGAGTTTGAGCAACCCCACCTCCCCAGCAGTTGTATGGGGTTAGGGAGTGTCTCCGTTTCAGTTGATTAACCCCACCTTCTTCATCCTTAAATACCATATAAGGTATAAAATATTAAATACCGGTGGTGGCTGAGTAGCTACTTTAGAGCATATTCAGTATGAACTGAAATATTAAAAGCAAAGTTTCTGCTGCTTTGCTGAATGAGCTCTGGCTCCCCAGTGGAAGGAGGATCTGAATGTTATTTCAGCCCCTTCCTCCACACTGCACCCCCTTCATCACCGAGTGCTGCCACTGCAGCCGCCTTTAGTGCTTACATTCAAGGTGAGTGTGTGGGTGGGTGTCCTGCAGGACAGCAACGACACTGTCACCTGACCCGTCCCTGTGCCTGAATTGTTGTTGCTCTGTGGTGGGTTAACCTTGGCTGGCCACCAGGTGCCCACCAAGCCGCTCTATCGCTCCCCTCCTCAGCAGGACAGGGACAGGAGAAAATCAGATGAAAAACTTGTGGATCAAGATAAAGGCAGTTTAACAAAGAAAAGCAAAGGCCGTGCGTGGAAGCAAAGGAAAACAAAAAGATTTATTCTCTGTTTCCCATCAGCAGGCAATGTCCAGCCACTTCCTGGGAAGTAGGGCCTCAGTACACATAGCAGTTGCTTTGGAAAACAAATGCCTTAATAACAAATGCCCCCCCCCCCTTTTCTCTTAGCTTTTATTGCTGAGCACAACGTCATATGGTATGGAATATCTCTTTGGTCAGTTTGGGTCACCTGTCCCGGCTATACCCCCTCCCAACCTCTTGTCCACCCCCCAGCCTACTGGCCTTTGGGGGGGTTGGGGTTGGAGACGCAGCCTTGGTGCTGTGGGAGCACTGCTCAGCAGTAGCCAAACCATTGGTGTGTTATCAACACCTTTCTAGCTACCAATGCAAAGCACAGCACTGAGGGCTGCTATGGGGAGAATTAACTCCATTCCAGCCAGACCCAATACACGCTCTTAAGGGCAGGCTCTTTTAAGGACCCTGTTGTGGTTTAACCCCAGCCAGCAACTAAGCACCATGCAGCCGCTCACTCACTCCCCCCACCACCCAGTGGGATGGGGGAGAGAATCGGGGAAAAAAAAGTAAAACTCGTGGGTTGAGATAAGAACAGTTTAATAGAACAGAAAAGAAGAAACTAATAATGATACAATATTAAAATGACAATAGTAATAATAATAGGATTGGAATATACAAAACAAGTGATGCAATTGCTCACCACCCGCCGACCGATGCCCAGTTAGTTCCCAAGCGGCCATTCCTCCCAGCCCCACTCCCCTCAGTTTATATACTAGACATGATGTCACATGGTATGGAATACCCCATTGGCCACTTTGGGTCAGCTGCCCTGGCTGTGTCCTGTGCCAACTTCTTGTGCCCCTCCAGCCTTCTTGCTGGCTGGGCTTGAGAAGCTGAAAAATCCTTGACTTTAGACTAAACATTACTTAGCAACAACTGAAAACATCAGTGTTATCAACATTCTTCTCATACCTAACTCAAAACATAGCACTGTACCAGCTACTAGGAAGACAGTTAACTCTATCCCAGCTGAAATCAGGACATTATTATAATGATTTTTGTTTGTATTCTGTTTGGATGTCTTAAGAGTATCATCATGAGTCAGGTATCTCAGTCATATGTATTAGTGATAAGAAACAGAAAATGAGACTTCTTGAAGTATATTAAGAATTCACAAGTCTCAAAGGGGGGAAATTGTTATCAGTTAATATGTATAATATGATTGAAATAACCAGGGAGCTGCTGAAGTCCTGTGTAGAGCCCCCATCACTTAATATTTAAAATAGGGAAACAGTAACTAGACATGATTTAGGGTTTAGGAACTAACTACTAGACAATGGGGCTTTGTAAATAAGTAGGATGTTTATGTCAGAAAAAGTAATGGATTGTGGCCTTGTATACGGAGGGGTTAAAAGATGGAATTTTGGTCCGTGGATGAACACTGGGGGAGAAGTAGATAGCCGAGAAAAATGCAGTCAGCACAGAAAACGGATGGTTTGTTGCCCGTTGCTTGGAATGCTGACCACGGAGATAAGAGAGCTGAGCAATACTGGGGGAGGACATGCAGCGGGCTGTTGCACAGTACAGCTGTGAACATGGTTGGTGCGTGACTGCTGGATTATGACAATATGTCGCATGTACAAAGCCCATGAACCAATAGACAGGATGGCTATGGCTCGTGCAGCGTGCCTGGCCAGCGAGCACATGCGTCATAGGCTCCCTATGTTGCAACCGAGGCATGTTTTGGCACCCACTGGCCACGTGTGCCGAAACCCATTCCTCTGCAAATGTATAAATACTGGGATTTTTCTGAAGAGCATCAGGATGGTGTACAGCAAGGCCACCGTTGCCTCCGTGGGGACGCCCACGTAAAGCTGGCACCTACCGATTTCTGGGCTGAGCTCGCGGCACAAGACGGCACAAGAATGTACGGATGGTCCATCTTCCTCACGGTCCTCGGGTCGGTATGTTAATCTGCTTTACAAGATACCCTTAGCATAACGCACATCTGTAGTTAATAAATGCTTGCTTTTTTCCCTTATAGTCAGTGTGTGTGTGTGTTCACCTTCTTGGGAATCCTCGAAACCACCCTATAACATAATTGGTGACGAGGATGGGATTCCCGTAAAGGAGGAGGCACACAGACACAAGTGGGTGGGACGCAGATAGTGGAGCCGGTAGCTATCTGTCGGTGCGCCACTCGGTTGTGGAGGGGGTTAATGGGAGGCTCTCCACATGAAGGATTAGAGAGGAATCCGATAACAAGGTCTACCGCGGGATGGAGTCCTTGCTGCTTGTGTAGGAGTTGTTCGTGTTCTGTTATATACATTGTGGTTGGGGTGGGCGGCACATCTTACCCACCGATTTACTGCTGAATAAATCCTTAGAGTTCTTTTGTATCCGTTGCGGGTGTACTAGACTTTTGACACATGGTGGAGTAGTTTTTTTTCTTTTTCCTTTCCTTCTTCGTTTTGTGTGTGTAAGATATAGGAAAGAGGTTTTTGCTTACTCAGTATAATGGCTCTAAAAATGCTCTGGAAATCTGGGACGGGTACCAGTGGGTCGGCACCCCCAATTGAGAGACCAGGTTGGACCCTGGAACCCTGGAATACCCTTTGGGACAAGTGGGAAGCCTGTACTCGGGTATGCCCAGAACCATGGACTAATAAATCCCCTATGGAGGTTTTAAAATATTGGAAGGGGTTCGTAGAAATATCACATATGAAGGGGAAGGACCGCCTTAAGCACGCTGGGCGGATGGGGGGTGCCCTCCTATGTGCTTATAAAGTACAATGGGGGTGAACACAGGAGTTGGAGGCAAAAGTTGAACAGCTGGAGAATCAGTTGCGGGAGCTCAAGGCGACTACAGTCTTACAACAACAAGCCCTCCTTAGTGAAACAAAACAGCGGGAGGAGTTGGTGCAGAAATGTGCCAATCTCGCTACCCGTTTTGCAGTGCAAGCAGCACGCCGGAGGCAAAAGGGCTCCCGAAAGCCGAAGGGTGGTCATCACGTCCAGGCAATTGTAACTGACCCCGGGTGGGATCCCGAGACATGGGATGGTATGGGAAAGTGGTGACGATGATTCCACCGAGACGGAGGGGGAGGAGGCAGCACCCCCGACCTCTGCAGTGCCTGAGTCAGGGAAGCGAGCCGCTCCCATAGTAAAGCGAAAGGCGGTGCAGGATCCCAACGGCATATTTGTCCGACAGGACCAGATGGAAGATTATTCCCCTGAGGACATTAAAAACCTCTTAACAAAATATAGCCAAAAACCAGGGGAAAAGCCACAGCATTGGCTGGTACGGCTTATGGAAGAAGGAGGGGATACAGTGTTGATAGATAGTGTAGACGCTAGTAAATTCCTGTGACTTGCAACAGACCCATATGTTCATTCAGCTTTGCGGCGGATGACTCCAGGTGTGAACCGCACCTTAGTTGCCATAATAGCCGAAGGACTGGGGGATCGACATACAAAATGACAGGGCGTGGCCGCCGGGTGCAAAAAGTTGGGCTACTTTACAGCAGGCTATCACCCTCCTGAAGGCAGAGGGTATGAAGTTAGCAGTGGATATGGGAGATCCCGGCCTTTATCTTGACCAGCCACTCCTCCCTGGGAGTCATAACCTGCTCCTTGAGGGCTGTCCAGCGGGTTGGAGACCATATTTGATTCCCCTTTTTATGGCGGAGCAGGGGAACCCCATATCTCAGGTAATTGAAAAGCTAGGTCAGATGGGAGACCTCCCAGGCGTCATGACAACAGAGAATAGTACTCCCCAACCCATGAAAGAACCACGCCCTGAACCAGGGCCGCCAGGAGAGCGCGGCTGCTTGTTTAAACAATTACTGGAACAGGGCATCCCCAAAACAGAGATAGACAGGCAGCCCCTATCGGTGCTGTGCCGTTTAGCCCAACAGGGGAACAAGAATCAAGTTCGTAAGATTCAAAGCGAGGCCCCGGGTTTCGCTCCCGTGTCTCATTCCAGTTTTGAGCCTCGTCCGGAAATCCCACAGTACCCTTGGAAGGAACTAGACAAGACCATGGCCCAGTTTCACCCGAAAGCTGAATGAGGGTCAGACCAAGCCCCAGGTCTGAGTTGCCGTATACAGCGGCATGACCTGCGTCCCTTTGTAGCCTACACAATTTGGTGGTCTCCTACAAACAAACAGCCAGTGCGGGCTCTAGTGGACACCGGGGCGGAGGTCACAATTATACACAGCAATCCAGCCAAACATAAGGGGGAGACAAGCCCCATATGGGGCTTAGGGGACCAACCAGTTATCGGACACCTAACGCACGTAACATTGCAAATTGGGGAATGGCCCCCCGGGTCTTTTAGGATTATGATAGCCCAGATTGGAGAATATATTATCGGTATGGACATACTCCGGGGCCAGACCTTGGAGTTGCCTGATGGTTTATGGACTTTTGGTGTGGCACAGCGACTGCACATTCGGGCCATCCAAGTAGGGAAAATTCCTGACGAGGCAAATATACCTGTGGCTTACACAGTGGTACACCTAAAACAATACCGAATACCGGGAGGAAAGGCTGAAATTGAGCAAACAATACAGGACCTGCTTCAAGCAGGCGTGGTGCATTACACGCACTCCCCATTCAACAACCCCATCTGGCCAGTAAAAAAACCGGACGGGAGCTGGAGGATGACTGTAGATTATAGGGGTGTGAATAAGGTATCTCCACCGATAACCGCTGCTGTTCCTGAAGTAGCTGAATTGGTACATCAGATCCAGGTGCACCCAGGCACCTGGTACACTGTAATTGATATAGCCAATGCCTTTTTCACTGTCCCCATTCCTCCAGCTACTCAAGAGCAATTTGCTTTTACCTGGGGCGGGACCCAGTATACTTTTACCAGATTACCCCAGGGGTACCTACACAGCCCAACCTTCTGTCACCAAGCCATTCACAAGACCCTACAACAGGTCAGCCGGGAACCTGAGACCCAAATAGTACAATATATTGTCCCGATCCAATGTCGGGGAAGGTTTCGATATGATCCCAAGAGCGAGATTAAGACACAAACGAGGTCAAATGCCGTATACCCAAAAGAGTTTTTATTATCAAAAGTAGAAAATAGTAGCGATAGGATAGAATGGAAGAAAAGGCAGAAATCAAGCAAGCAGTCGGGATAGAGTTGCAAGGATAGTCACCACCATGGATCCAGCGGCGTCCCATTGGTCCTCAGTCTTCAATTCTTTGGTGATGGGTGCACACCACGGCTTGTCTCCACGGTCTTTTATAGGGCATATTTCGATGAGGTATGCACATATGTATTGTTCATGCACTGTTCACACACTGCAGGTTTCGTCTATCACACAACCTTTACGTGACCAAATCTTATCTCAAAGACTACAGTTTCCGTGAGAATGGTAGCCTCCCCTTGTCGACTTCAGCCTGTTTCCTCTCCTGAATGCCTCAGTGGCCTAGTAATTGTCCTTATGGACGGGGGAATGTCCTGCTTAGACAGGCTATCTCAGAGACAAAGGGCTCGAGATAAGATGAATGGCTTGAGAAGTCTCTCACACCTGACAATCTTTGAGACAAACAGCTCAAGATAACAATTCAGTCTCTCACATATATTGATGACATTTTAATCCAGGGACCATCCCAAGAGCAAGTACAACAACAACTCGACCATGTCCTAGACAAATTGAAACAGGATGGGTGGGCGGTAAACTTCAAGAAAGTTCAGGGACCCTCAGACACTGTGAAATACTTAGGTATTATGTGGCATCAAGAAAAACAGCAGATCCCTGAACCTGTGTTGAAAACTATACAGGAATGGCCACAGCTGACCACCAAGAAACAGGTGCAACAATTTTTGGGGGCACTTGGCTTTTGGTGGTCATATCTTCCCCGCCTGACCATTGTATTGAAGCCCTTATATGTTGTAACCCGAAAGAAGGCCCATTTCCAAGGGGAACACGCGCAGCAGGACGCCTTTGAACAAGCAAAACACATAGTCCAGGAATATTTGGAACTTCACCCTATCCAAGATGGGCCTGTGGAGCTACATGTCTCGCTAGAGCGTGACGTGACTCTCTGGAGCTTGTGACAACTACAGGATGGTCGCAGACGGCCTTTGGGGTTTTGGTCCCGCCGGCTTACCGGGGCCGAATTGCGGTATACTGTATTTGAAAAACAACTAGTTGCTGTATATTGGGCCCTGCTCCACACTGAAGCCAGGACCCTTGGGCACGATGTCTTAGTACGGACCGAGACACCGGTGATAGCCTGGGCAATCACTCCATCCACAACACATAAGATCGGCCACGCACAGGAAGCCACAATTATCAAAATGCAGTGGTACCTGCAGGAGAGAGCCAAGCCAGGTCCAAGTGGTACACACCAACTCCATGAAGCAGTGAGCAATGGGGTATTTGAGGAAGGGAAAACAACTACTGATGTGGTGAATTATCAACTGGGTTTGTGGGGTGTGCCATATGAAGAGCTTACAAAGAAACAGAAAGAGTTTGCCTGGTTCACTGATGGCAGCTGCTCTGCAACAGGACACTGGCGGGCCATCGCCTACAACCCCGCTACTAGAACAACTCTCAGTAATGAGAGGGAAACGGGCAGCGCTCAGCTTGCAGAGTTAATAGCAGTTTGGCAAGCTATTGACGCCACCCCACCCAATCACATCTGTTATCTCTACACTGACTCCTGGGCTGTAGCCCAGGGACTTGTACATTGGTTGCCAAAATGGCATGCTGACCAGTGGCAAATTGGGACTAAAGATGTGTGGGGCCGTCCTTACTGGGAGCGTATTTGGGCTCTCCTCCAGGACAGGGACGTCCACGTATTTCATGTGGACGCACACACAAAAGAACAATATCTGAAACACATTTGGGAAATGCACAAGCCGATACCCTCGCAAAGATTCAATCAGTAAAGCTAGAGGAACAGAGTAACGCCGCGTTGGCACAGTGGACCCATGAGAAGGCCGGCCATGGGGGAAGGGATGCCATCGTAGCATGGGCCAAGGCCCAGGGAGTACAACTTTCAGTAAAAGATGTTCAAACATGTATTGCTCAATGTGAAACTTGCCAACTGCTAAAAAGACATCCTTATTTAGATCAACCAGTAGGGCACATACGGCGGGGCACAACAGGGGGTGAAGTATGGCAGATTGATTATGTTGGGCCTTTGTGGGAACACAGGCGACAACGCTGTAGCTGTGGACACATATTCGGGACTAGTAGTAGCAGTTCCCAGCCGCTATAGTAATGCACATACCACAATTAAATGCTTAGAGATGATAGAGCTCTATTATGGTACCCCTGTAGAGATCCAATCTGACAATGGGACGCATTTCAAAAACACCAGAGTAGCACAGTGGGCCAGTGACCGAGGAGTCACATGGACATGGCACCTTCCTTACCACCCCCAGGGGGCGGGATTAGTAGAGCGCACTAATGGATTATTGAAAGAGCAGCTGAAGCGCTTGGGGGGTGGTACGTTCACTGGGTGGGTAGACCATCTAACTGAAGCAGTACGCATCTTGAATAACTGTATCATTGGCCAGAGCTCGACCCCCATCCTACACATGAAGCAAGGGCAGATCAGAACCACAGAGGTTGCAAATCCAGGAATATCCGTCCTACAAGGGACGGCCTTCACAGCTACACCCCAAGACGGCAGATACGCCGTGCGAAGCACTACAGATATAACCATGGCTAGCCAAGAGATGCGGTGGTTCCGCACCGATGTCACGCTGTATCCAGCCTCCGGCAACTGTCTACATTTATTGTGTTTGACCCCAGGGCTCTTGGCCTGGGGCCTAGTGTTACTGAATCCAACTCAGGAATCTGGAAAAAGACCACTCATATTTGGAATCAAAAACACCTCCTCGCGGGCGGTGATCCTACCTACCGCCCCATGGGTTTTGGTATATCATGTCCTGAATGCACCACCAACTACAGAGACCACGCGGTGGTTCGCTAGGGCGTGGGTATGGTATCGACCCCCGTTAGGACAACCAGTTGCAGCTGAAGTTATAGCCGCTAATGACTCGCAAGGTGTAACTATTGTGGTGCAGGGAGAATCTGCATGGCGGCGCGTGCCAGCACAGCACCTAACGCGACGGGAGTAGGGTATGGGCTATGTTTCCCCTCCCCTCTTGTGTTCACAGATGGACGTAATCATGGATACTGCCGCAACCCAAAGAAAATGTCTGGATGACCCTGGCTAACGTGACCAAACAAGATTCCTTATGCCTCAGTACAGCAACACCGAACAATCCCTTTTCCATGTGTCTAATAGGGGTTCCGCTGGCATCAACGAAGTTTAAGAACCCTATTGACGGAGACCCCCGTGCAACAGGCAATAGACTTGACGGATTGGAATGCCTGGTTTCCACAGATCGGGCATTCACCCTCATTGCCACCCCGGGAATCACAAATTCTGGGGTCCCTGAATGCAGATTGGTGTAGCATTATCTGATTTACTGTTAGATGTAGATAGTATTAGACATGCAACCTTACAAAACAGAGCTGCAATCAACTTTCTATTACTTGCTCATGGACATGGCTGCCAAGACTTTGATGGACTCTGTTGCATGAACTTGAGCGACCACTCCACATCTGTTCATGCACAAATACAGGAGCTACAAAGGCTAAGTAAGTCACCAACTTGTCATGCAAACAGGTTGGAACCCCCTTTGCGGGGTGGACATGGGGGTGGCCATGGCTATGACAACTCATCTTAGGTTTTGCTTTTGTATGTCTTGTATTTTTATGTATCATGTGTTTTGTCCCCTGTATTATTCAACTAATATGACAAATGATGGATACTCTGCTACAACAGCATAGCGTATGAATGGCAGAATATCGTCATGTTCCATCCACGGACCACGCGGTGGCATGTATACGGAGGGGTTAAAAGATGGAATTTTGGTCCATGGATGAACACTGGGGGAGAAGTAGATAGCCGAGAAAAATGCAGTCAGCACAGAAAACGGATGGTTTGTTGCCCGTTGCTTGGAATGCTGACCACGGAGATAAGAGAGCTGAGCAATACTGGGGGAGGACGGGCAGCAGGCTGTTGCACAGCACAGATGTGAGCATGGTCGGCGCGTGACTGCTAAATTATGAGAATATGACACATGTACAAAGCCCATGAACCAATAGACAGGATGGCTATGGCTCGTGCACCGCGCCTGGCCAGTGAGTGCATGCGTCATAGGCTCCCTATGTTGCAACCGAGGCGTGTTTTGGCACCCGCTGGCCACGTGTGCCGAAACCCGTTCCTCTGCAAATGTATAAATACTGGGATTTTTCCGAAGAGCATCAGGATGGTGTACGGCAAGGCCACCGTTGCCTCCGTGGGGACGCCCACGTAAAGCTGGCACCTACCAATTGCTGGGCTGAGCTCACAGCGCAAGACGGCACAAGAACGTACGGATGGTCCATCTTCCTCACGGTCCTCGGGTTGGTATGTTAATTTGCTTTACAAGATACCCTTAGCATAATGCACATCTGTAGTTAATAAATGCTTGCTTTTTTCCCTTATAGTCAGTGTGTGTGTGTGTGTTCACCTTCTCGGGAATCCTCGAAACCACCCTAAAACAGGCCTGGTTAAGAAACCTTGAAGAACCGCTTGGAACTGCCAAGATTAGGGAAGAAGTAGGTAAAAGGTAATTCCTACAGGGGGAGATCGCAACCACCGACTCATTGACCAGCTACTCAAATGATACCACCTACTCAAAAGAGGACAATGAAGGAAGAAGACAGAGTCTGCGCACTAATTTACATGAGGGGCGAAGAAGAAAGAACCAATCATTAAGGAAAATAACAATGAATATGTATTACTTAAGTATATAAATGTGGGAATTTTTGAGACAAGGGTGTGCTGTCTTGAGACAGGCACCCATTCATGCGCATCAATTAAATTAATTTGAAAATACCTTGACTCTGTGTGTTATTGGCTTGCACACCATGTAAACAAACCCCGTTTGTGGGACAACAGGGGAGGGGGAACCAAAACCTGTATATCTTCTTGTTTATTCTCCCCACAACATATAACTCCTTGCTTTTTCTCTTTCTCCTCTATACATGGCATCAACATATCTCCTCCCAACTTACACTTCTTCTGAATATATGGATTTCTATACAAAGTCATGAAGGCATCAACATATGGAACTTCATCCCATTTTTCCAATCGGCGACAAAACATCATCAATTGCAATATTGTATTAAGTTGTAAAGATCCATTTTCTGGCCACCATTCCCCATCATCCAATTTATAATTTGGCCACCATTGATTACAATATCTTTTCATTTTATCTTTAGTCATCGGATCTCCCTCAAACTTATTCCAATTTTTCAAAATACATCCCAAAGGGCTACAGGGAGGAATTGTGGATTGGCCTGATCCCATTTTCACCAAATATCCAGATTATTAATTATTTTCTGGCTCTGACCCCCCTGGTCAGTAATTCCTTCCATGGTTCTGCCCCCCCCAGTCAGTAGTTCCTCTTGTGCGCACTCAGCTCTGACCCCACTGGTCAATTAATGCAACCCTTGCCGAGCGTCTACGTGCGACTTCTTCCCTTTGTGCGAACTCGGCTCTGACCCCAAGTTGTCAGTAAAGGCAATCTTTTCCCCTGTTGCCACGTCTACGTGCGACTTTATAACCTTCCGCGGAAGCAATTAAATTAATTTAAATTTAATTTAATACTCACCAATCCAGGAATTCGCCCCCCTTTTACCCTTGTACAAATATCTCTGATCGGCGTTGCACCTTTGCGTCGCTCATCGCCCCGACTTTGGAAAGAATCCAGAGGAGTCCCCCATCAATAGGTCGGTGCGTGCTGGAGCTCTGTCTGGTCCGGTCCACTGTCGGGGACAGCAAGATGATCCAGGCAAGGCCTTATGGCTGTCTCATCTGGGTCACCAAAATGTTGTCCCAAAACGGGGTTCTTCACCTGGTGTGCGAAGAGCCGATAACACACAGAGTCGAGATATTTGTTTATTTCA
The DNA here is from genome assembly GCA_028022735.1 of Gypaetus barbatus. Classification (NCBI taxonomy): domain Eukaryota; kingdom Metazoa; phylum Chordata; class Aves; order Accipitriformes; family Accipitridae; genus Gypaetus; species Gypaetus barbatus. The sequence continues at coordinate 36,685,616 of CM051561.1, read as the reverse complement.
TGTCTGCGCAGAGATGGGTGCTAGGTGGTAACTCCACAAAGCTAGCACACACTTGAAACGCAAACAGGGTCTTATATACACATGAGGATCAAGGAAAAAGTGGTAACAAAATACATGATTGGTTACAATTTATATAACAAAAGCACTTCTACGCATGTCTAAATAATTACCCAACTCATTATATTAAGGTGGTCTTACATTTACATACTCATTATGCACAAGTGGGTGTCATTTTTAATATTAAAATCAAGCTAAGTTAGCTAAGGACACACTTTTTTCTTGACACTACTCCAGAACTGGGCACTTGTGGTATAAATCAGAAGTAAGGCAATAGCGTTGACAGAACCTCATTGTTTCACCTCCTTGCTTCAATGGATTCAATGCAGGGACCTTCCATTCTTGTTCCTATGGTTTCAATAACAGATTGTCCTTCCGACATCAACTGCTTTCTACAAAACCTGATAACATTTTGTCACGACATATGTAAAAGGTTACCTGGCCTGTGGGTGTGTAGAGATCGCGACTGTAGGTTCATAGGATTCCGTAATACACAAGGACACGGAGGCTTTATCCTCTAAATTTCTCTACTTCATTACAGATTACCACAAACACCACAAAAGTCACCACTAGCAAGCATACCTATGATTAATAAATATATAATATTTATATATTAACAATATATATATCAAGTTATTACAAATTACTATCAGTATCAATCAATAGCATGACAGCGATCAATCATATAGCAACAACCAATAATAGCAACAACCAAGTAGGTATATACTATTACAGGTTACTACAAACTTATCATTAGTGAAGCAACTTATCAACAATGTAACAGCAGATATGCTTATGATAGATTATTTATATGGATATCTAAGACTGGTATCAAGATAATTAGACAGATTTCAGAAAGGGCCAAACCATCCCAAAGGGGAGGACAAACCAATCACAGAGGGGAACCCAACCATCCCCAAAAGAGGGGAGGACAAACTGAACTGACTGCAAAAGTGGGTCCAAAGGGGGACCAATAAGATAACAGACAGAGTCTCACTTCAAAGATGATCTGCATCACAGAGTCTGGAGTCAGCCAGGTGTCCCCAGTGAGAGTCCAAGATCTCATAAAAAGTTCATGCAGAGAATTCAACCTGTTTAGGAAAGGAAAAGTATGTGCAGCATGGGAAGTTCTCAGAGAGGCTTCATTTTGGATAAAAATTAAGTCCTTTTTATATCATAGAGACATAAGAGGGCGTAGGACCTACTGTTGGAGATATGCGAGAAATAAAACAAAGGATGCTACTTAACCCCTGTAAGGAGTTAACAGGGCACGACCCTGAGACAAGGGAGTACCCAGATAAGCATAAGGGAAACTCTACTACTGATAAAATCAAAGAGCTACTTGAACTTTGAGTGAACTATCCTAATTAACATAATTTAAAAACCCGCCCCCCGGTAGGGAAACCCCCCTACCAACAGAAGCCCCTTCCTCACTGAACATGCACAGTAAAAAAGGAGAATGCTGTGACTTTAAGTGGAGACGAGGCTTGCGAGAACCAATAGGAGCAAGGGTGACTAAGCAAAACCATAAAAGTACTGATAACTGTTGCTCAGAATGTATAAATGTCTTCTGAATGTTAACCAAGGTGTGCTAGATTTGTGGAGTCACCACCTGGCACCCATCTCTGCATAGACATGAAATAAAAAAATATCTCGGCTCTGTGTAATCGGCTCTCTGCACACCGGGTAAAGAACCCTGTTTTGGGACAACACTACTAGTTCAAGCAGCCAATAGATGCTGTTAATTTCAATTTTTCACCTGTAACAGCCAATAGTTAAGGATGCTTTCTGTTCTTTCAGACCCATTTTATTGTCCTAGACTGTTTTCACTTTTTCAGACAATGTTACCATTACAGTCCCTTGGTTTTGCGCTTATCGGTGGTATCTCAGGATGTCTCCAGTTTCTAGGTACCTCAGCTATACTTCAAAGAGGCTAGCTGCACTTTCCAAGGATGTTTCTGGTTCCAAGGCCTAGTTCCCATGCTCACAGCTCCCAGGCTGGCAGGCAATTTTTCTGTCAGTATTTTTCAGCAGACATTTTGTGGTGGGTTGACCCTGGCTGGACGCCAGGTGCCCACCAAAGCTGTTCTATCACTCCCCTCCTCAGCTGGACAGGGGAGAGAAAATATAACAAAGGGCTCATGAGTCGAGATAAGGACAGGGAGAGATCACTCAACCAATTACCGTCACGGGCAAAACAGACTCAACTTAGGAAAAATTAACTTAATTTATTGCCAATCAACCAGAGTAGGGTAATGAGAAATAAAACCAAATCTTAAACCACCTTCCCTCCACCCCCTCCCTTCTTCCCAAGCACAGCTTCACTCCTGGATTCTCTACCTATCCCCCCAGTGGCGCAGGGGGACAGGGAATGGGGGTTACGATCAGTTCATCACACATTGCCTCTGCCGCTTCATCCTCCTCAGGGGCAGGACTCATCACACTCTTCCCCTGCTCCAGCATGGGGTCCCTCCCACAGGAGACAGTCCTCCATGAACTTCTCCAATGTAGGTCCTTCCCACAGGCTGCAGTTCTTCATGAACTGCTCCAGCATGGGTCCCTTCCATGGGGTGCAGTCCTTCAGGAAATGGACTGCTCCAGCGTGGGTCCCCCATGGGGTCACAAGTCCTGCCAGAAAACCTGATCCATGGGCTCCTCTCTCCATGGGTCTGCAGGTCCTGCTAGGAGCCTGCTCCAGCGCAGGCTTCCCACGGGGTCACAGCCTCCTTCAGGCATCCACCTGCTCCGGCGTGGGGTCCTCCACGGGCTGCAGGTGGATATCTGCTCCACCGTGGACCTCCATGGGCTGCAGGGGGACAGCCTGCTTCACCATGGTCTTCACCACAGGCTGCAGGGGAATCTCTGCTCTGGCACCTGGAACACCTCCTCCCCCTCCTTCTTCACTGACCTTGGTGTCTGCAGGGTTGTTTCTCTTACATGTTCTCACTCCTCTCTCTGGCTGCAGTTTCTGTGTGCCCCAGCAACTTTTTTTCCTTCTTAAAAATGTTATCACAGAGGCGATACCACTATCGCTGATTGGCTCAGCCTTGGCCAGCGGCAGGTCCGTCTTGGAGCCGGCTGGCATTGGCTCCATGGGACATAGTGGAAGCTTCCAGCAGCTTCTCACAGAAGCCACCCCTGTAACCCCCCCACTACCAAAACCTTGCCACACAAACCCAATACACATTTCTTCTGTTCAGTAATTTTCCCTTTCTAACCAGGCCACCTTTATGGCTGCTAACATCACATGTCATTTATTATTGTGCTGGTTCATACCAAAAAGTTCCCAAATAAGCAGCATACTTAGCAGCAGACATCGATTTCTGTGCCCAGTCTACATTTTCCTACTATAAAATTTCACTTGAGAAATGAAAAAGTTTTTGAAAACTAAAAATGGAGCAACACAACAGCTACCTGGGAAGGGAACATTATAAGGCATTGTGACGGTCTGACAAATTATAGTCAATGTCTCAAACATTCGTTAAAGAACTTTGGTGGAGAAAACGGCCTCTGTAAAAACGCTGGAGTTTTGTGAACAGGACAATGTGGCCGGAGGAGAGGGCCCCACGGACGGTGGGAACACACTTCTCCAAAGCCCCAATTCCTTATCTTAAGTGACCAGGAGAAGGAACACAATATATGCCTTCCTGGAGGAAGAAGGCCCCACGGAAGTTGGGACTGTGCTTCTATCTTAAGCGGTCATGCCAGCAGGAAAAGAGAGGCAACTCCACAATGAACCCCCCCCACACAAAGCTCACTGACCGATTCCAGTGAACCCCAGGAGTGGGAACTGCGCATGTCGAGACCATCAACTAACACACTATAAAAGAAGGGAGAATGAGTCCTCAGCGCGTGCCCTCTGGAACTGGATCTCTACGCTGGCTGGACCAACGCTGGACCCAGGACTGGTGAAATCCTTTCTCTCTTTCTTTCTCTCTTTCTCTCTCTCCCTCTTTTCCTTCTCTCTTTTCCACAGTCCCTACACCTCATCCTTTTAAACATAAACCGTTGACCAAGTCTGAGACTAGGAGTGGATCTAGCCGCCCCTGAGCTCCTCTTTGAGAAGGAGTCCAGAAAGCAAGGGGGTCTGCTCTGAACCTCGTGACTCAACGGGAGGGATCTCCTTCTGACACAGTTTCATGTTCCTTTTTCCATTTCATTTTTCTACACCCCCCTTCTCTTCTCAAACAGAGGCTTAATGACATGCTGCAAGGTTCATATTGATAAGTTCATGTGTACTTGAACAAAGGTAGCTAGGTTGAATAAATGTTGATTGTTGTTTGAACTCCCCTGGTGTCGTTTCACCTTAATTCTGACAAAGGAAATCCACGAACCTGAGTCGCTCCAACTTTGGGACGCGACAGGCATTTACTGCTGTCAGTGCCAAATCAGTTTACAAGGTTGTAGCACGTAGGAAGCTTTTCTGCATTACTAATGATTAGCAAATTCTGAAAGATGGGAAATTAGTTTGATAAGAAGCCACCCAAGCCCTTGCAGAGCAGGTAAAAGGCACCCAGGAATGCATAAAGAGGACAGCTGAGTCAGCAGGGTGAAGCAAAAGGTCTGTTGGAGGAACATAGTCTTGCAAAAGCAGATTTTGACTTTCCAAGAAAGTCTTTAGGGAGCAGCTTTCTGGGCCCTGAATGCCACGGCATCAGCAGGGCACTGATTTCACACCCAGCTTCACCTTCTGGCCTTCTCCATATGACCCTTCTCACATCTGTACAGCAGCAGCAGGTCTAACAGGAACCAGGAAGGTACTGAGAGCTTCGGACTTCCCTGATTAACTCCTTAGTCATCACAAACCCTTGATCTTTCTAGTATGGCCTGTCTTCCTTGTACTAATCCATGAAATTAACATAAGTTCTGACAAAAGTATAATTACTTGGGCTGTAGTTTCATGATATGAAGCATTTTGTGACAATACTGCTTGAAGGTGTTCTTGTTCCCCTCACCTACCTGCTGCTTGCTCTATGGGAGGAGACCACTCTGGCAGCCTTGCTGCAAGCTGCCCAAGGAAATGCCCTGGCTTAAAAAAAAGGAACCCTGTACAAAAAGAACACCACACCTAAGAGCATGGCACATGGGAGGAACCAGGAATGAACAGCCAGTTTCAGAGGAGAGACCAAGGAGCAGAGCTGTCTTAAGTTTGGATTGTCACTAAGCTCTTTATAGTCTCATGTTTATGAATGTTTGGGTGGGGGGAGTTCTCTTAGATTATAAACTCGCTGGGGAGGAACTTCTTGTATTTTGTAGTGCCAGAAGATAGCCAGTACAGCTAGCAATGAAACAGCTAAGGAGTGTGAAAATGTTTCCATTAGGGAAGATGTGATTGTGTCTGGGTTCAGCAAGAGATTGAGGGCCTATAAAAGCTTTATACCTAAAGAGTTATCAGCGCTCCTTCCTTTTTCTCCTGCACTCTCAAGTCTGATTGGTATTTTTGTCTGTGAGGTTAGAGCCAAACATATTGTTCATTCTTTCTAATATTATTAAAGCATTGACATTTTGGCTTTGTGAAAAACTTTATTTAATGAAAAAGGAAATAAGGGCTTTTATTACTACAATGACTAGCAGAAGGCAAGAGCTGATATAACAAAGCTTTGAGAACAGTTGCTTTCAGGAAAATTATTTTCCAAATGGAGGCGCAGGGCACTGACCATGGTGAACAGAATTGTGACAAGTTAATTCCATTACTTTGACTGGGCTAAGCTGCCTAAGCTTATTGGTACGCTCAACAACAAATGAATACATTGACTTGTAATACTGTAGCTCTGCTGTGGAAGTATCTGAGAAACATTGAACAGGCCGTTGGTCATTAGTTTAAACAGATCACATGCTACTGACATCCTGAAAATACCTTAGCACTTGAGGCAGCACTGCCATTAAATGCTTGTCATGGTTTAAGCCCAGCCGGCAACAAAGCACCATGAGACCACTCTCTCACTCCTCCCCGCCCCCTCTGGTGGAATGGGGAGGAGAATCAGAAAGGAGAGGGGGGGAAAAAAAAAAATAGAACCTCATGGGTTGAGATAAGGACAGTTTACTGGGACAACACAAGGAGAGAAGTTACAACAACAACGGTACTAATAAAAGGATATACAAAACCGAATGATGCACAGTGCAACTGCTCACCACCCGGAACCTGACGCTCCGCCACCTCCCCCGCTCCACCACTTCCCCCACCGAAAGCCGAGAGCTCCCCCCCAGCCCGCTCCCCATTTATATACTGAGCATGATGTCACATGGTATGGAATAGTTCCTTGGCTAGTTCAGGTCAGCTGTCCTGGCTGTGCCCCTCCCAGGTTCCTGTGAAAATTAACTCTATCCCAACCGAACTCAGGACAATGCTCTTGCAGAATTACCATGCATATAGAAAATCTGTTTGATTCCCACATGTGTTTGGTTTTCAGACTTATAGGCTCCATGGCAGGGAAGGAAAAAACAACAATCAAACCTTCAGTCCCTTGAGCTTTGTGGTGCATTATTTTACTGTATGCAATCCTTTTTTATTTACAAGACTATATATACCAATACAGGATTTCTTGCGCTTTCTGGCACTTTGAAAGTAAGAGACTTTATATCAGAGATGAATAGCAATCTTGCATGAGGGGTATGTGTATATATTTGTATGTGACTGTGAATGGTGTTAGACAGATAATCATGAAAACTTGACATCTTCTACTTCAAAGCAATAGTGTGAGAAACAATTACAGGCACTTTGAATACCAGCTGGACAAAACACAATAAAACACAGTATTTCAATTTGAACCTGGAAGAGACAGTTGACATTTTTATTTTGTCTTCAAATAAGATGACCTGTACTGTGCGCCAGGAAAAATTGTACTGCTTTTCATTTGCACTAACTGCAGGAATCCCCGGCTGAAATTCTCTGACCTCTGTGATACAAAGGGTGAGACTCAATGATCAATCATCTTTAATCCTTAAAATCTATGAAAAGAAAGATGGAAGTAAGCAGCTCACTGTGATATGAGCTGTTCTGTTAGCTATGGCACAAGCCCTAGTACATAAGGCTCTGCATTTTCTGCACTGCCTCATAAAATCCTGCATTTATAATGCTATCAGTGTAACTAAACCAGCACTGAAAGCATTTTAACAGCATGTATAAACAAGAGCAAATGAGCAACACAAATCACAGTTCCTGCAACATCTTTCGAGCTGTTCTTAGAACAGGGAAGAGGAATATACAATAAAGGGTGAAAAATCATGTCGTATTTCTCCTTCTCTAGCTTTTACTTCTTGTTAATTAACTTATATTGTGGATTAGTTCTGGTCGGTGGATACATTTTGGTGTTATGTGAGTGTGAGAACATGTCTTGCCTCCATTCAGATTATGAAAAAAGCACAACAAACATGCCCGTTGACTGGTAATTCAAGAATTCTGGTCCCCATAAAGGTCAAATGGAGGTTTGAGGAAAGGAGGAAGGTGGAAGTATAGAGGCCCATATGTCACACAAGAACTGCCAGGGACAGGAGGTATGTGCAGGCTGTTTTGGCTCTCCCATTAATCTACTACTCCATACATTACTGACAGCTATGTATTTTTTTTTTAATCAAGGAACATACCTAAGTTCAATCACACTCAAATTATTGTTAATCAGGGGTCCAAAACTGTCTTTAAGTCTTTACACACTACTTGCTGTAAGTCACCAGGGTTGACTGCAAGCCACAGTGAAAAATCTCTTGTGTGATTTCTTAATTTAATTTGCTTGGTCCAAAACATCAAAAGGAGTGTTAATTATGTGGACAAAAACCCATCGTGATTTATCAGGATTTAAATACATTCACATTTTACTTTTAAATCACTATTTGTGTTTTTCCCTAAGTAGATTTCTAGCTAGCCATTAGGAAGACCAATTCCTGATGAAGTCCCTGCTACAACTGTTTGTCACAAAGCACTTGGAAGCTGGCCAAGTATTAACAGCAAATTCCAGAAGTGGACAGAGGACAAACTGGCAAAACTAAGGAAAAAAAATGCAAACCTTTTAAATAATGACATTGTCCTATGTTGTTTCCTTCTGTGTGAAACACTGAACCTCGGCAAAGGCAGTTGACCTTGCAAAGTTTTTTGCAAATTCTACTGAGAAGGGAGGGATAACCCAGGAGGAACGGGTTGTCCTCTACATCTGTAATTTTTGCCAGAGATGAAGCAATCTGCCCTGAGACTTTGTTCCTCAGTATCACTTCAGTATTTTTCTCAGCTTGCTCTGGTATAGGGTCTGAGCTGGCAGCACTCCCCTGAAAGGCTGGGGAAAAGGAGAGAGGGGCCACAACACTGAAGTACAGAAGGGTCTCCCTTGCACCTGTAAGATTTAGCAAGGGTATATTTTCTTGCAATGGCCCCTGACCAAATTCAGACTCAGTTGATGCTCAGAAAGCTGAGGGCAGATGGGACCATCCTACAGAAATTGTTGGTCAGGTGTGGTGGGTTGAACTTGGCTGGCCTCCAGGTGCCCACCAAGCCACTCCTCAACAGGACAGGGGAGAAAATAAGACGAAAAACTCATGGGTCGAGATAAGGACAGGGAGAGAACTCAGCAATTATCATAATGGGCAAAACAGACTCGACTTGGGGAAATTAATTTCATTCAATGCTGATTAATAAGAGAGTAGGATAATGAGAAATAAGAACAAAGTTAAAAATACCTTCCCCCCACCCCTCCCTTCTTCACAGGCTCAACTTCACTTCCAACTCTTCCACCTCCTCCCCCCAAGTGGCACAGGGGGATGGGGAATAGGGGTTATGGTCATAGAATCATAGAATCATTTAGGTTGGAAGAGACCTTCAAGATCATCGAGTCCAACCATCATCCATGCCCACTAAACCATGTTACAGAGTACCCCATCTATGCGCTTTTTGAATGCCTCCAGGGATGGTGACTCAACCACTTCCCTGGGCAGCCTATTCCAATGCCTGACAACCCTCTCAGTAAAGAAATTTCTCCTAATATCTAACTTAAACCTCCCTTGCCGCAAGTTGAGGCCATTTCCTCTCATCCTATCTCCAGCCACCTGACAGAAGAGACCAGCACCCACCTTACTACAACCTCCTTTCAGGTAGTTGTAGAGAGGGATAAGGTCTCCCCTCAGCCTCCTCTTCTCCAGACTAAACAGCCCCAGCTCCCTCAGCCGCTCCTCATAAGACTTGTGCTCCAGGCCCCTCACCAACTTGGTTGCCCTTCTCTGGACACGCTCCAGCAACTCAATGTCTTTCCTGTAGTGAGGGGCCCAAAAGTGAACACAGTACTCAAGGTGCAGCCTCACCAGTGCCGAATACAGGGGAACAATCACCTCCCTGCTCCTGCTGGCCACACTATTTCTGATGCAGACCAGGATGCTGTTGGCCTTCTTGGCCACCTGGGCACACTGCTGGCTCATATTCAGCCAGCTGTCAACCAGCACCCCCAGGTCTTTTTCTGCCAGGCAGCTTTCCAGCCACTCTTCCCCAAGCCTGTAGCACTGCATGGGGTTGTTGTGACCAAAGTGCAGGACCCAGCACTTGGCCTTGTTGAACTTCATACAATTGGCCTCAGCCCATCGATCCAGCCTGTCCAGATCTCTCTGTAGACCCTCCCTACCCTCAAGCAGATCGACCCTCCCTCCCAACTTGGTGTCATCTGCAAACTTGCTGAGGGTGCACTCAATCCCCTCATCCAGATCATTGATAAAGATATTAAACAGAACGGGGCCCAACACTGAGCCCTGGGGAACACCACTTGTGACCCTCCGCCAACTGGATTTCACCCCATTCACCACAACCCTCTGGGCTCGTCCATCCAGCCAGTTTTTCACCCAGCAAAGAGTACACTTGTCCAAGCCGTGAGACACCAGCTTCTCGAGGAGTATGCCATGAGAGACAGTGTCAAAGGCCTTGCTGAAGTCAAGATAGATGACATCCACAGCCTTTCCCTCATCCACTAGGCAGGTCACCTGGTCATAGAAGGAGATCAGTTTGGTCAAGCAAGGTTAGTCAGTTCATAACGCATTGTCTCTGTTGCTCCTTCCTCGTCATGCTCTTCCCCTGCTCCAGCGTGGGTCCTTCCCATGGGGTACAGTTCTTCAAGAACTGCTCCAGCATGGGTCCTTTCCACAAGGTGCACTCCTTCAAGAAATGGACTGCTCCAGCATGGGTCCTCCACGAGGTCACAAGTCCTGCCAGAAAACCTGCTCCTGCGTGGGCTCCTCTCCACAGGCCGCAGTTACTGCCAGGAGCCTGCTCCAGCACAGGCTCGCCACACGGTCACAGCTTCCTTCAGGGCACATCCACCTGCACATCCTACACAGGCTGCAGGGTGGATATCTGCTCCACAGTTAACCTCCATGGGCTGCAGGGGGACAATCTGCGTCACCATGGTCTTCACCATGGGCTGCAGGGGAATCTCTGCTCCGGCACCTGGAGCACCTCCTCCCCCTCCTTCTTCACTGACCTCGGTGTCCACATAGTTGTTTCTCTCACATATTCTCAGTCCTCTCCTCCAGCTGCTATTGCGCAGCATTTTTTACCCCTTATTTAATATATTATCACTACCAATGTCGCTGACTGGCATAGCTTTGGCCAGCGGCAGGTCTGTCTTGGAGCCAGCTGGAACTGACTCTGTGTGACATGGGGGCAGGTTCTAGCATCTTCTCACAGAAGCCACCCCTGCAGCCCCTCTGCTACCAAAACCTTACCATGTAAACCCAATACACCAGGCTAATACACAAAGACTGTGAAAGGGAGGGCTTTTCCCTTCTGAGTAGATCAATAAATGCAATTACAAGGCCCAGAAAGGATTAGAATAATACAACTGTCATTGAGATGGAGTTAATTCTCCCCATAGCAGCCCTCATAGTGCTCTGCTCTGCATTAGTGGCTAGAAAAGTGTTGATAACACACCAGTGTTTTGGCTACTGCTGAGCAGTGCTGGCACAGCATCAAGGCTGTCTCTCCAACATTTTCACCCCCCTCAACAGCAGGCTGGGGCTGGGCAAGATCTTGGGAGGGGACATAGCCAAGACAGCTGACCTAAACTAACCAAACAGATATTCCATACCATATGACGTCAGCTCAGATATAAAAGCTAAGTAAAGGAAGACGGATGGGGGGCATTTTTGTCTTCTGGAGCAACCACTACGCATACTGAAGCCCTACTTCCCAGGAAGTGGCTAGACATTGCCTGTTGATGGGAAGTAGAGAATAACATCATTTGTTTTCCTTTGCTTTTGCGCGTGTGACCTTTGCTTCCACTTTATTAAACTGTCTTTATCTTGACCCACAAGCCTTTTTTTATATTTTTCTCTCCCTTGTCCAGCTGAGGAGGAGGAGTGATAGAGCAGCTTTGGTGGGCACCTGGCGCCCAGCCAGGGTCAACCCACCACAAGTGTAATTATTAATAGCTTCCTACAGATGGCTCCCGAAGTATAGAGGTGACAACAATGCTGAGTGCAAACACCGGATTAGTCCCACAACCGATAATTTTATCATACCATTAGCCAGTATTACACAATACATCAAAGCAAAAACCTTAATCCACCTCCCATGGATGATAAGCAGCAGCACAGGGACTACATACAGCAAGTGAGGTGATACATAACAGAACTCTAAAAACAAGCATCACAACTCTAAGAACTCATAAATCAACATAGCGACCAGCGACTATTAGACCAATGTAATAAATACTTGTAACAAATTCTTTTTTACAAGCTCTGGTTAGGTTTGTCGTTATCTCAACCCTTCGTGTGCCACGTTGGGTGCCAAAAAGGACTGTCGTAGTTTAACCCCAGTCAGCAACTAAGCACCATGCAGCCGCTCACTCACTTCCCCCCACCCAGTGGGATGGGGGAGGGAATTGGAAAAAAAAAAAGTAAAACTCATGGGTTGAGATAAGAACAATTTAATAGAACAGAAAAGAAGAAACTAATAATGATAACACTAATAAAATGACAGCAGTAATAATAAAAGGATTGGAATATACAAGTGATCCACAATGCAATTGCTCACCACCCACCAACCGATGCCCAGTTAGTCCCCAAGTGGCAATCCCCCCACCCCCACTCCCCCCAGTTTATATACTAGATGTGACGTCACATGGTATGGAATACCCCATTGGCCACTTTGGGTCAGCTGCCCTGGTTGTGTCCCCCCCCAACTTCTTGTGCCCCTCCAGCCTTCTTGCTGGCTGGGCATGAGAAGCTGAAAAATCCTTGACTTGAGACTAAACATTACTTAGCAACAAGTGAAAATATCAGTGTTATCAACATTCTTCTCATACCTAGCTCAAAAACATAGCACTGTTGTCCTGATCCAATGTCGGGGAAGAATTTAAATGTCCCGATCCAATGTCAGGGAAGGTTTCGATATGATCCCAAGAGCGAGATTAAGACACAAACGAGGTCAAATGCCGTATAGTCAAAAGAGCTTTTATTATCAAAAGTATCAAAAGTGGAAAATGGTGGTGATAGGATAGAATGGAAGAAAAGGTAGAAATTAAGCAAGCAGTCGGTGCTGGGAGTTGCAAGGATGGTCACCACCACAGATCCAGCGTGGTCCCGTTGGTCCTCAATCTTCAATTCTTTGGTGGTGAAAAAAAGCCCCACGGCTTGTCTCTATGGGTTTTTATAGGGCATATTTCGATGATGTCATGCGCTGCATGTTTCGTGTATCACACGACCTTCGCGTGATCGACACCAGAAACCAGTATCTTATCAGCTCCAGCCCCATTTCCTCCCCTGGATGCCTCAATGGCCTGGTAATCGTCCTTATGGACAGAGGAGTGTCCTGCTTAAACAGGCCATCTCGGAGACAAAGGGCTCGAGATAAACAGTTCACAGTTCCTTGAGATGACAGCCCAGTCCCTCACACCTAACAATCTTTGAGGCAAAGGGTTCAAGATAATAATTCAGTCTCTTACACCACCCCGTGGCTCAAAGATTGTTTCGGGACCCATGGTGGTTTTGAGAAAAGATAGCTATATAGAAAAGCCAGAAAAGAGCATTTCATACAATCTGTATTACCAACGGCGTGGTTCGGTGCACAGCGCGAATTTGTTTAACACCATCAGGTGAAACAGTAGTTACAAATTGCATATTAGTTACAACACGTTGAATCAATTGTATAAAGCATGGAATGATACATGGTAAGAACAACAACATGGCAAAACCACACAACAAGTAAAATAGGATTCGCTTAACCCATGGACCACCAGGGAGCCAGGAAAACATATCAATGTCCCAGCCTTTCCATGTCTGGACAGGAACATGGGCCATCTTTCGTATTCCCTCCGTAATCTGCTTAACAATTTTCCCGCTGTCATCAATTTTAGACAACAGTTAGAATCATTTAGTTTACCACAAACACCTCCTTCCTCGGCTAGCAGGTAGTCGAGAACCATGCGATGTTGTAATATTGCTGTTCGCATTTGTGTGGCTTGATCCGCCAATAGATCAAGGGCACGGGCTGTCTCATTAGTAATGATCTCTAGGACAGCTTGTAACTGGATGATGCGATTTAGGTTATAGATAGGTTCTCGAGCACTGCTAACCCACTCGTTGGGGTTCCAGGTGGCAGGTCCATAATGTTGTATGATACGTTGAGGGGTCCACTCGTCTTTGCCCCAGGTTTGACCACTCCCACCTGCTATAGAGGTATCAATGGATCGCCGATATCGATTGAGATCATCATATACCTTAACACCTAGTCCATCCCCTTCATCCTCCGGGAGCAGGAAAAACAAAGGGTGAATTACCCCCACATAACACACTCCAGTCCAATTTGCTGGTAGCAGTTTGTAGGCACGTTGGCCGCACACCCAATAGTGACCCTTCAAGGCTCGTGCACCATTTTCGAACAAACCGTTAGGTGTCCGTGGTGATTGGAAATATGTTGAATTACCTACTCCTAGAGGATGATCTGATGGACTATTCATCAACAACCTGTCCACGGTTTTTCTCACTTCCTCTGTGGTGCCTCAACAGATAGGAAGTCCATCTGGACCTATGCTCAAATGTCCCTGACAGTGGTCTTTATTATCACTTGACCACCAAATTTGAGTCCCATCGGGGAGACGAGAATACGTTTTATCAGTGAGTCTGCATTTCCAGGCACCAGAACCATGGTGCCAAAAGCAGGTAACATTAAGACGGTTATTAGACTGATTAGTGGAAGACCAAAAAATGGGAAAACTGCTTCCTGTGTCCTGTTTGATTCACCCAAGCCCATCCGGGCCAGCGAGGTACAAAATTTGGGGAACTGGAACTCAAGAGGCGACAATATGCCTGGTCGTCCCCTTCTGGTAGTGACACAGCTGCCATATGGTTTGAACAATCAATTGGTCTACAACCGTCAGTGAGGCAATGGTTGTCATAAGTATAGGTCCAGTTGCATTTGCTATTTCCCACAGGAATACCATCTTTCTGTGTTCGGTTCAGACAATATTCACCTTGGACTGGGTATTGTATTGTCCAGGGCTGTGTGTCTTCACCCCAGTAAGAATCATTTTTGACCTCACTGTAATTACTTACTAACCATTTTGGGGAAATAGGGACAGCAGTCCAGGGCCAACTTTCCAAACCTAAAGGTCCGCCACATACCCAACAATTAGTCAGATTAAAAGTGTTGGCCACTTGCTGGCCTAGGGCCATAAATTCATTTTGCCACTCCGAGCTGAAAAGAGGGGTACAGGAGTTTCCCCAGATATTAAAGGCGGCGACAATAGTCGACCAAAACAACATCTGCAGTGGTATGCCAAACATCCTATAAATATTAACAAAGCAATCACTGACAAAACTACGCAAACAATCAACAGCTTCACATATTCCTTCAGGCAGGCTCCAGAGTCTTCACCTGAAAGAGAAAAAACAGACTCGGTTCGTTCTAAGGAACCGGAAGCAAATTGTTATTAGAAGGATGGAATGCTGATACCAATCACCTGGTATTGATTTTATGTTCTTTTCCATAAGCATCTTTTGCTTTCCAAGTATATTTATTCATTGGGGTTTCCAGTACCAGAGGTACGGTTCCCACCGTGGGGAGTTCAACTAAGACTGGTTGCTTCCAGAGCAACCACTACGCGTACTGTAGCCCTGCTTCCCAGGAAGTGGCTAGACATCGCCTGCTGATGGGAAGTAGAGAATAACATCTTTTGTTTTTCTTTGCTTTCGCGCGCGACCTTTGCTTTCTCTTTATTAAACTGTCCTTATCTTGACCCACGAGCCTTTTGTTATATTTTCTCTTGGCAAATCCCCATTCAATATGAACAGGGTCTGTGGGGTGAATAGGACCGAGAGCTTGATGGGCAGTTGCTTCAAAAATTAGCAGTTGCAATGCCTCTTCGTGGGGCTTAGTCCATTCCCACTGAGCCCCTTTTTGCAACAAGTCATACAGGGGTCTTGCAATAATTGAAAAATCAGGGATATGTTTCCTCCAAAACACAAGTAATCCTAGTACATGCTGCAAATCCTTTTTTTGACTCTGGCATTTTAATCTGATCCAATGAGGAAAGGGTGTCGGGGGGGATACATGTTATTCCTCCCTTCCACCAAATTCCTAAAAACTTTACTTCACTTGAGGGTGTTTGTATTTTCTCTGGTGGAATTTTCAGCCCCAAGCTTTCCAAGTGAGAAATTATATTATCCTGAGTTTTCTGAACCTTTTCTGTTTCATCCTCACCCACAAGAATGTCATCAATGTACTGATAAACACTGACCCCCTCCTCTGTCTGAATTACTTCTAGCTCCTGCGCTAACACTTGATGAGCTAGAGTGGGGGAATGCTTATACCCTTGTGGGAGTTGGGTAAAAGTAAATTGCTGACCCTCCCAAGTAAATGCATAGCAGTCTTGATCCTCTGTTTGCAAGGGGACCATAAAAACCATATCTTTAACATCCACTGTTGCCATAATCGGGCGGGCTCATTCCTGGATTGTAGCTATAAGCTCAGCAATATTCGGTACCGCAGCTGTCAATGGACCTGTATTTGCATTAAGTCTGCGATAATCTACAGTCAATCTCCACTTGCCACTAGGTTTTTGCACTGGCCACACCGGGGAGTTAAAAGGAGAATGAGTTGGAATCGCAATACCCTGTCCCTTTAAGTCCTCTAACACAGGCGCTATTCCCTCTCTGGCCCCCAAGGGTATCGGGTAGGGCTTAACATTTGCAAGCTTTGAAGGGGGAAGCAGCAACGCGGCTTGTAACAGCCGAATATCTATTGTGGGAGAGCCAAATGACCACTGTCTCCCTTTGTTATCAATCCAGGTCTTTCCCTTAAAACATTGAGTCCTAAAAGGTTAAGTGGAAACTCCCCCACAACCATCGTCTCTGTAGTGGCACTATCTTCTCCTGGCAAATGCAGGCTGACCATTGCTAATGCCTGTGGCTGAACAATGCCGAATGCATCTGCCACAAAAAGCCACTGTTTGGAGGGTGTAATTCCACAGTTAGCAGCGTCTTTGGTTTTAATAGCTGAAATTTGAGCTCCGGTATCTACCAAAAAGGTGACCAGGACTTTTCTATTTGCTGATTTATCAGGCCACCCTGTTACCAACTTTTCCAATTTGTCTGTTGGCATCCCGTCCATTAAGTCACACGGGATCCCCTTCTGGTATCCCCGCGCCCACAGTATGTTATGTTTGTTCGGGATATCTCTCCCCCCCAGCGGTTTAGCAAGGGGTGTTCTCTTATCACTCCCAGGGCACGGAACTATTTTTACTTCAGCCCGCCTCAAGCCCCTGGAGTCCGTTTTGGTGGCTGGAGGGTTAACAGGACCATACTTGGGCCCGTAATTAATTAATTCCTGGGCCACTTCTCCCCAAGTCCACATTTTCTTATCTGGGGGTCAGCGGTGCTGATTAGGCATGAATCCTCCTGAAGCAGTCGCAACACTCTTGTCCTGGGTCATCACCTGTATCTTTCCTTGTAATTGTATACCAATCGGTTTCAGAGAATCAGGGAGTCCCCGTATAAGGGGAGTCATTCGCTCAGGATCCACCGACATCATCATCGGGGACTCCTGTGTAGGCTCCAATTTTCGATCATACATCATCTGCAGACAGGCTGCCTTTTGCACACTCTCCACTAATTGATCAACAGTCCCCGTAATCGCGAGGGGATCCCCCCTCTCCAAGGGGTTCAAACCCCCCGCCCAATAGGCTGCCCGTTGGGTTAAAGACCAGGGGGCACGGTAATCCCCAGTAGTTAAAAACACTCCCGGTCCCCAATACTCTTCCGCCTCCTTTTCCTTTAACAGAATCTGGTCCCCCCCCCCGACAACGATACTCTCCACACATACTCCGTTTCTGATTCCTTAGGGGTTTGGCCAAATTCCTTTTTTAGTTTTGCCAATTCAGTGGCAGTATAGGGGACCTCAGCTGCTCACTCACTCCCCCACCACCCAGTGGGATGGGGGAGAAAATTGGGAAAAAAAGGTAAAACTCCTGGGTTGAGATAAGAACAGTTTAATAGAACAGAAAAGAAGAAACTAATAATGATAATGATAACAAAATGACAATAATAATAATAAAAGGATTGGAATATACAAGTGATGCACAATGCAATTGCTCACCACCCACCGACTGACAGCCAGTTAGTCCCCAAGTGGCAATCCCCCCACCCCCACTCCCCCCAGTTTATATACTAGATGTGACGTCACATGGTATGGAATACCCCTTTGGCCACTTTGGGTCAGCTGCCCTGGTTGTGTCCCCCCCCAACTTCTTGTGCCCCTCCAGCCTTCTTGCTGGCTGGGCATGAGAAGCTGAAAAATCCTTGACTTGAGACTAAACATTACTTAGCAACAACTGAAAACATCAGTGTTATCAACATTCTTCTCATACCAAACTCAAAAACATAGCACTATACCAGCCACTAGGAAGACAATTAACTCTATCCCAGCTGAAACCAGCACACACCCAAAGGCCAGTAGGCTGGGGCTGGGCAAGAAGTTGGGAGGGGACATAGCCTGGACAGCTGACCCAAACTGACCAAAGGGATATTCCATACCATATGACATTGTGCTCAGCAATAAAAACTAAGAGAAAGGAGGAGGAAGTGGGGGGCATTTGTTATTAAGGCACTTGTCTTCCAAAGCAAATGCTATGCATACTGAGGCCCTACTTCCCAGGAAGTGGCTGGACATTGCCTGCTGATGGGAAGTAGAGAATAAATCTTCTTTCTGTTTTGCTTTGCTTCTGTGCATGGCATTTGCTTTTTTTTTTTTTTTATTATTAAACTGCCTTTATCTCAACCCACTAGTTTTTCATCTTATTTTCTCCCCCTGTCCTGCTGAGGAGGGGGAGGGAGAGAGTGGCTTGGTGGGCACCTGGAGGCCAGCCAAGGTCAACCCAACACACTTACTAAATACCTGCTGCCTGTTCACTCACTTGCTCTTGAACTTATCTGTCCTCAGCTTCAGACCTAGCCTCGGCCCTGGGCTAGCTTCAGTCTTCGTCTTATTCCCTATTCTTCTCTGGTATCTTCTACTCTGCAGCTTATTTCTTCCTAAGTTTAATTAAGGCTTTTTAAGAGCACAGTCAATTGTTAATGCTTTCTTTAACTTTTCCTTGCTTAATTCCTTTTCTTTTTTTTTTTCTGGCACAGATTTGGTATAGCTTGCCTGGACTTAAAATGTCCATGTGTATATTCCTTTGAACATGATTTCAGAACTAGGTATATTATGAATGAGGTAGTTTTTACATATTATTACTTTGTAACATACATTATGTGTACTTCTGAAGATTATACTTTATTATACTTATAATGGAGCTTTTTAAAAGCATGTTTTGTGCATATCTTTGGAATACCCATTATAAAATTGTTGTGGACATTTATTAACAGTTGTTCATTATATGATCTCATTGCTGCAGCATGTAGTATTTGAAAGATGATCATTTTTAGAAAAACAGTTATAATTATTTTGAGAGCCAGTGTCTTTAGCCCTACACCACTAGTTCACATACAATTCCGACTAATGTTGCAGATCTTCAGAAAACCTCCAAAATGTCCATCGTGCCTAGAAGACCATTTGTTTTTAAATCCTCTGAAAGATGTTACTACTCATAATGGGAACTGATAGGAATTTTCAGTGGTACAAGTTATGTTACTTGTTATATGTTCCTGACACTCTGATATTATTAGGGTATTTCTTACTTCTCATCAAATCCCTGTTGGTAACACATTTTACTTGAAAGAAGATCATGAATCTGATTGAGAATCTCATATTTGACAGGGTTCAGATACCAATTCCTTGTCTTACCTCCAATCTTTTAATCTGTGAGACACACCAAAAAACTCCACAAGTTTTAATGAGAATGGAGATTGGAAGCTACACTATACAAATGAATAACATCATTCTTGAAGGTCATGATAATAATCTAACCTGGATAGAGATAGTTGAAGTAATAAAAATTTTGGCTTGGTGCTAGCCTTTGCTCCAGTTCCTATGTACTGCTTTGGGTTTTTGGAAATGTTATACAGACTGTAGGCTCCCTGGGGAAACCTGACAAAACTCATGTGATTTTACTAGTCTATGCTATGAACTGTCTCAGCCTAGAATTTATACAATGCAAAAGAGACGAAAAAGCACCTTTATGTTTCTTCCCTTGAAATATCATTTCACAGCTGTATCCCTCAGAGGATGCTTAAAGTCTTGTCTACACTAGAAAGGTTTTGCTGGTATATTAATACTAGCAGCCAGTTCCAAAGGAGATGCAGCTTATTCTTTTGCTGGTATGAATTATAGGAATTCCCCAAGTAAAATATGACATATTGTGAGAATTTTTATGCTGCTACTGTATTTACACTAGGGATTTTCCAGCATAGATATGTGGGTTCAGAGTTTGACCCCTTTTCATGCTCCTAACTGACATAGGTGAATTGTCAGAAATGGTTCTTTCCCTTTCCAGAGCATATTGTTTCCTCAGCTTCTGTTCCCTGTTGCTTTTGACAGGTTGCCCTACTGTCTTCCAGAGCTCTGTGTTACTACTTGCTTCTTGATGTAATGTAATGTTTTTATGGTGTGTGACCCCATTTGATGTTAATGGTGTGACGGACACCAACAGCCCAACATCAGGCTGGCCTAAGTTAATTCACCATTTTGAAAAAGTAATGAGGGGAAGTAGATTTATCTGTGTTCTCCATATAACTACCTGTTCACTGGCTCTGTTAATATCCTCCCTCAAACCCTACAATTTTAAATACCCTAAATCATAGCTAGCCTAAAATATCAAGGTGGCCAGGTCTTGCTTTGCATGTAAATTTTCTTTGCCTGGGATTATCATGATTACTTTATGTTTTTAAGAGGCTCCATTTCTTCAGTAATTTCATTTTAACAGTATTTCTCAGCTATATTTACTGTGAACTATAGATATTAGAAATGAACTATCATGTTATTGTAACAATACATACATATTTTGCAATGCTGGAATTAAAAGGTCTGTTGTGTGATAAATTTCCAGTAAAGTGAATGCCAGTTTCCAATAAACCAAATATTTTGTTCGGTCTTGCTTAACTGGCTCCTAATAACCAAGCTATAGCAGTTAAATGACATTGGATATCACCTGTTCCACAGCAATAAAGAAATCAATCATCTATGTGCTGGTTTATCCCATTCATCAGAACAAGTCATCACAGGTGTACATGGATGCAATAGTAATCAATAACTCATCAGTGACTCATCAGAAGCATCCTGGGTGAGATCTGTGTAGTCACTGTCCTATTTTCCCTTTTATGTCAAGCAGTCACCTAAGTGGGCCTATGCTTAAGGTACAGTAATTCCAATAATGTTTGCTTTTAATATAAACCATTCATATGTCAGTGGTGCTGAAAGGTTGCATTCTGGATGTGATTCATGGTGTGGTTTGCAATGACTCATAGAATCATAGAATGGTTTGGGTTGGAAGGGACCTTTGAAGATCATCTAGTCCAACCCCCCTGCTGTGGGCAGGGACATCTTCCACTAGACCAGGTTGCTCAAAGCCCAGTCCAACCTGACCTTGAACACTTCCAGGAAGGGGGCATCCACAACTTCTCTGGGCAACCTGTTCCAGTGTCTCACCACTCTCACAGTAAAGAATTTCTTCCTAATATCTAATCTAAATCTACCCTCTTTCAGTTTAGAACTGTTACCCCTTGTCCTATCACTACACTCCCTGATAAAGAGTCCCTTCCCATCTTTCCTGTAGGCCCCCTTTAAGTACTGGAAGGCTGCTATAAGGTCTCCCTGGAGCCTTCTCTTCCCCAGGCTAAACAATCCCAACTCTCTCAGCCTGTGCTCATAGGAGAGGTACTCCAGCCCCCTGATCATCTTCATGGCCCTCTTCTAGACCTGCTCGAGCAGGGCCATGTCTTTCTTATGCTGGGGGCCCCAGAGCTGAACACAGTACTCCAGGTGGGGTCTCACAAGAGCGGAGTAGAGGGGGAGAATCACCTCCCTCGACCTGCTAGCCACACTTTTTTTGATGCAGCCCAGGGTATGATTGGCTTTCTGGGCTGCAAGAGCACATTGCCAGCTCACGACCAATTTTTCATCCACCAGTATCCCCAAGTCCTTCTCCACAGGGCTGCTCTCAATCCACTCATCATCCAGCCTGTATTTGTGCTTGGGATTGCCCTGACCCATGTGCAGGACCTTGCACTTGGCCTTGTTGAACTTCATGAGGTTCACATGGGCCCACTTCTCAAGCCTGTCAAGGTCCCTCTGGATGGCATCCTTTCCCTCTAGAGTATCAACCACACCACTCAGCTAGGTGTCATCCACAAACTTGCTGAGGGTGCACTCAATCCCACTATGTCCCCAACAATGATGTCAAATAATACTGGTCCCAATATAGACCCCTGAGGGACACCACTTGTCACTGGTCTCCACTCAGACATCGAGCCGTTGACCACAACTCTTTGAGTGCAACCATCCAGCCAATTCCTTATCCACTGAGTGGTCCACCCATCAAATCCATGTCTCTCCATTTTAGAGATAAGGATGTTGTGCAGGACAGTATCAAGTGCTTTGCACAAGTCCAGGTAGATGACGTCAGTTGCTCTTCCCTTAACCACCAACACTGTAACTCCGTCATAGAAGGCCACTAAGTTTGTCAGGCATGATTTGCCCTTAGTGAAGCCATGTTGGCTGTCACCAATCACCTCTCGGTTTTCCATATGCCTTAGCATAGTTTCCAGGAAGATCTGCTCTATGATCTTACCAGGCACAGAGGTGAGACTGACTGGCCTGTAGTTCCCCGGGTCTTCCTTTTTTCCCTTTTTAAAAATGGGGCTTATGTTTCCCCTTTTCCAGTCAGCGGGAACTTCCCCAGACTACCACGACTTTTTTAATATGATGGAGAGTGGCTTAGCCACTTCATCTGCCAGTTCCCTCAGGACCCGCGGATGCATCTCATCAGGTCCCATGGACTTGTGCACCTTCAGATTCCTTAGATGGTCTCAAACCTGATCTTCTCCTATGGTGGGCAGTACTCATTCTCCCAGTCCCTGCCTTTGGATTCTATGAATTGGGTGGCATGGCTAGAGCACTTGCCAGTGAAGACCAAGGCAAAAAAGTTGTTGAGTACCTCAGCCTTCTCCATGTCAGTTGTAGCCAGGTCTCCCGTTTTGCTCATCAGGGGGGTACAGTTTCTTTCATCTTCCTTTGCAAAGACTTAAGGCAGGGCTGTTGCTCAGCTTGTGACAGCGCACAATACCACGCATCGATCTCTTGCTCAGATTCCCAGGTACTGCGCTGCCTGTTAAGCTCCTCTTGTAACATGGCTACTTGCTTGAAGAGTTCATCCAGCTGGGCACACTTGTACTCATGACATCCACCTCTGCCTTTGGACCCTAGGGGGACTTCCAGGTTCTGGAGTTCCATGCAACCTGGGGTCTGGGCAGCTCTTTCAGTTCTTGGGAGGTCAGTCTGGGTGTAGGTGGCCACATAGGGAGGTTTTATCACTTTCATCTGGGTTTCTGTCACAGCTTTGCAGTTATGGTGAGTGGACACCATTTTGTTTCAGCAGGAGGCTGCCTCAGTTTGGCTCCCAGAAGAAAATAGCCTGCTTTCCGAAGGCTGGCCTTCCTGCCTGCCCTTCCGCGTGAACTGCCGCGCCATGCCCTGGTCGCTAGCGCTCCCTAGGGGCTGCCTTTTACAGGTGTCGGGGTTGGCCGTGGTTGCTCCTGAGGCTGTCTCTGACTGGATCTGTCTTGCCTGAGACAAGATACAGTGGGGGAATATGAAAAATAGCAGTAGGTACAAGGAAGTGAGGTAGCTATTGCATGACCTGGTAATTTGTGAAGGCACCAGATCTGCTTTCAGTAAAAATGTATTAATATATTTTCAAGTGACACAGCATTAAATCATTAGCAAAAAGCTGTTTTGCTTATAACATTACTATAACTGTCATCAAGTACGCATCATTTAACTGTTACCCCTCTCTGACTGGAGCCTTCAGAGATGTGGGAGTTAATGAGAAAAAAGGAAGCTCAGGGGTGGGAAAGAAGGAAAGAGAAGTGTATTGAAAAAAAGCTAAAGACCCTGGAGTTAAAGAGCCTGGAGCCAGCACTGGCTGGAGGAGCACTGATGGCTGTGGTCCCATAGCTGCTTCACTCCTGTCCTGGTTTCAGCTGGGATAGAGTTAATTGTCTTCCTAGTAGCTGGTACAGTGCTATGTTTTGAGTTCAGTATGAGAAGAATGTTGATAACACACTGATGTTTTCAGTTGTTGCTAAGTAATGTTTAGTCTAAAGTCAAGGACTTTTCAGCTTCTCAAGCCCAGCCAGTGAGAAAGCTGGAGGGGCACAAGAAGGTGGCACAGGACACAGCCGGGGCAGCTGACCCAAACTGGCCAACAGGGTATTCCATACCATGGGACGTCACATAAACTGGGGAGAGTGGGGGCGGGGGGTTATCGCCGCTCGGGGACTAACGGGGTGTCGATTGGTGGGTGGTGAGCAATTGCATTGTGCATCATTTGTACATTCCAATCCTTTTATCATTACTGTTGTCATTTTATTAGTGTTATCATTATCATTATTAGTTTCTTCTTTTCTGTTCTATTAAACCGTTCTTATCTCAACCCACAAATTTTACTTCTTTTCCTGATTTTCTCCCCCATCCCACTGGGTGGGGGGGAGTGGGTGAGCGGCTGCGTGGTGCTCAGTTGCTGGCTGGGGTTAAACCACGACAACTCCCCACACACTGGCAGCCCCATGGGCTCCCCGAGCATGGCACACCCCTGAGGCAGGGGGCAGCCGGGACCCGGCCCCCCGGGCCAGGACACCCCCTGCAGGGCTGCCCATGCCCATGGCCCTGTCGAGCTGCAGGAAGCCACCAGGCTGGGGCAAGCACCCTGGTGGAAGGTCCTCTACTGGTGGAAAGGTGGCTGGAGTGGTGGGGTGGGGGGATGACAAACCCGGCGGACACCTGGGCCACCCTGTGGCCGTGGGGACTGCAGCCGCCCCACTGAGGGAGGGAGGACAGGTGGGCCCATCCTCCCACACAATGTGGAAGCAGCTTTCGCCGGGGCTGGGTTTTTCAGGGCGATATCACTAAAATCCTGAGGGGGGGGAGAAGAGTCAATCTTCCTCCCCAACAGTCACAGCTCAGGCCCAGGCGGCTCCACAGCTCCCCTACCCGTGGCTCGACGCTGCCGCCATACTGCAGGACAACCCAAACATTACACACTGGCACCAACTCCTCCACCTCCTTTCATCCTGCTGCTGCCTTGCGCTCACCTCCACGGAGAGGAGAGGGCTTGCTCCTAACTATCTTGCTTTGGGAAAGGTGCTGAGGTGGCGCAGGGGCCCCGGTGAGAAGAAGCCTCTCCCACAGCCACAGCAGCAGGTAGGAGCACCCACCAGGAGCAAGCCGCGTGCTGCCTGAGAGAGGAGGTGGTAGTGGTCGGCAGCAGTACCAGGGCTGCCGCCTCTAGGAGAGTGAATGTCTTGGGCTGTGTGTGTGGTGCCTCCTTCCCGCCACGGCGGCCCTAGCCCCACTGTAGCTCATGCGGGGGATGGCGAATGGGCTCCCGAGGGGAGGTGACAGCATGCGGAGCCAGTGTATGCGGGGCCGCACCGCAGGAATGCAGATGGCGGTGGGGCTTAGGTCTCCCGGTCGGCCGTTATTGTTGCGACGGGAGTGGCCCCGGCCGCCACAGGAGGCCGAGTGGGCGGCCATTACCGGTGCACCTGCAAGAGCAGGGGCCTGGAGGCAAAGCCCACCCTCTTCATCTAGGCTCTTGGCAGTGGGTTTTGTGCGGTTCCGACGATGCGCCGCCTGGGGGAGGAGGCGGTGAGCTCAATACACGCGAGCTGTGATGGAGAGGTGTGATATGCTGAGGTTTTCGTGTCTCTTGTTAGCCTCCACTATCAATTTGTCCGGAGTTGGATAAAGAGGAGAAACCTCTCTCTCAACAAATGGGTGAGAATTGACAGCTTTATAAATGTGTGGCTCCCTCTCAAGCCCCGCTGACTTCTGTGCGGCTCTCCCCCCTCCCTCCTGCCAGCCTTGCAAGTATAGGCTGTAGGGAGTGCCTGGGGCCTTTCCCTGAGGCTGGTAGAGGTGGCCTTCTTTCCTGCAGTCACCAAGTGGAGGAGTTACAGGAGGAAGTCAGCAGGCTGTGCAGCATCACCGATAATCAGAATCTTCTCAGAGACACAACAGCTTCAAGAGCCCTGCACCCCAGCTGCAGTGGAAACACAGGCAAGAGTCTGTCCCTAGCAGAATGGCAAGTGCAACCTCTGGGGAAGGTGAAAAATGAAAGCTGGTGACTTCTGGCAACAAGAGGAAGGCTACCGGCTCCACCTGAAGGCTTGCAACTATGGAACAGATTCACTGCCCTCAAAGCTGAGGAGGAGTAGGGTGTGCTTTCAAGCAAAGCATCTAGGCCAGCTGACCCTAAACCATGCAAGATCACCAGGAGGAAGTGGTGAGTGATGGTAGTGGGTGACTCCCTGCTGCGAGGGATGGAGGCACCCATCTGCTGACCTGACCTGTCATATAGAGAGGTTTGTTGCTTGCCAGAGGCCTGGATCTGAGATGCTATGGAGAGACTGCTGAAGCTTGTCCGACCCTTTGACTATTACCCTGTCGGAGTGGGAGCCGAACCCGGAGTAACGACGCGATCTCAATATGAGTATGATCGTTCTCCCTTTATTCAAGCACTACAGGGTTTATATAGTCACACGAGGCGGAAGCTGCTATTTGATTGGATAATGGCCTTTGTGCATGCGCCTAAAGCAATAATACGGTTGGTGCTTCGTTTTCATACATACTCCCCTTAGGCAAGCTGTAACGCTGACATTCGTTCCTCTTTAGTTGTTTTTCTTCTAGTTAGTTCCTCCCTTTACCAGAGTCAGGACAGGTCTTATCTGCCAAGGTCAAGTTACTGCTACTAAGGCCTGGATTGCTCAGGCTTAAGTATACGTGTCCTCTCTCGTCCAGCCATTCTTCCACAACTCCCCGTTCTTCTTTTTGAGCAATCCAGGTTTGATGGACCATGCGCATTATGAGGGTTTTAATACACGAAAACATACAGCTAAAGACAATTATTACGATCAGAATCATTACCAAGGGTCTACCTCCTTCAAGGACCAAGGTTTGTAACCAGCCAGTAATTCCCCATCCACTAAGTAATTTGTTTAACCATCCAAGACCATCACTAACTTGTAACTTGCCTACTTGTTCCTTCATGGTTTGAAGGGCTTTATGAATCGATTCTGAATGATCTGACAGATTCATGCAACACATTCCATCCAGATCTTCACACCCATGACCATGCGCTAGCAATAAAAAATCTATGGCAGCTCTATTTTGTAGCGTAGCGTGTCTAATACTATCTACATCGGTAAGCAAGCCATCTAATGCTATTGAGGTTAAGTTGCTCTGCTTAGCTAGCCAACATCCCATTTTTCTCATCTGGGTTAATGCTTGTGACGTAGCTACTCCTGGCGCCAGGACACTGGCGGCTATAATTTCTCCGGGGTTCCAGAATTCTACGTTCGAGTCACAATCAGATTCAAAGGCGTGGGTTTCACGTTTTGTCCTGATATGGTTCCTCCTATGTTGCCAAATTTGGGTGTTGTTTGGGAGGAATATTGTCAGGCGTCCCAAACTACATGGTCCACCTTGCAATCGAGAAGGCACTCCAGGCCATGCTCGGTCGCCACATATTAAAAATACTCCGGGTGGTAGTTGTATTGGGGCGTTGCTGGACCTAGACAAGTTAGTACTTGTATAATTACACCACTCACTTGCATTGCGATACACCGGCAAGGTCGCATTGACAACTTGCCCTTTTTTCGTGGTATTGCTGCTGTAATTAAACAGTACGCAGTAATCCATCTTTAGTGAACCAAGGAGTTCCAATTCCTGTGGCTCGACTAATGACCCAGGTAATTGAGGAATGATGCCATCCCAATTGTCAGTCTTGTTCCTGCCTGAACAAAGCTCAAAGCTTATAGAGCTCATAGGGCAGGGCCATGCCTGGTCATCCAGCGGCACTCCTATCAAACACGTGGAAAATGGGTTGTCGGGGCTAGCCATAGCCAAGCATAATGTCGATTGATTAGTTTGGTTAGCAAGCGTAAGCCATATGTTAGTTTTGGGTAAGATGGGGGGAAGCCAAATGGCCTCAGCCACGGATAAGAATAGAATAATAATCATCATGTCCGTTTGCATATTTCCCGTGACATAGACAAAACTCGGGAATGATCTCCTTCAGGATTAACTGTGCAATCTTTGATGACTGTGGGCATGCACGTCTTCTTTAATCACCGTGAGGGTGCGAGTGCTGGTTTGATGCTCTTGCTCGGTACCCACACTGGTCCTTGATCTGGGATTCGATGTTTCCCGCAAAAGTGCATCCTCGAGACGTGGTACTACTCCTGCTCCTTTTGGGAGACTGGCTAGAATACTCTTCGTGATTTTGTTTGCGTTGTCAAAAGCCAGGACTTTGAACATTTGTTGTTTGCTTTCTTCCGATAAATCGGGGTGAGCTCTGAGGGCTTCCCATAAACGGTCCACAAAGTGACTGAAGGTTTCTGTCGCTCCTTGCACCAAAGTGCTAAATGAAGGTGCAGATGCACCTGGCAGTCCCATGAAGGCATCCAAAGCCAGCTGAGCGGACAGGCGTAACAGGTTGGCAGGAAAAGTCAATTGAGTATTTAGATCCGCGTATGGTCCCACTCCAACCAGCATGTCATGAGTAACGCCATATAATGGATCTCCAACTTGTTGTCTTTGGGCAGCTGCACTCACAGCTCTTTGACTCCACGCTGATTGCCACAACAGATATTGTGTGGGCGTTAGCAAAAGTCTCATTAGATTTTGACAGTCATACGGACACATCAGATCTGCAGAAAAAATCCAGCTCACAATTTGGCGCGTAGCTTCAGATTTTAGTCCGTAAGTGGAGACAGTAGTGCGTGCTTGCTGTAAGATTTTCCAGTCATGTGCTTCCCACTTTTGCCCTCCTGCTTCCTGTACGACTGGAAACGCCATGTTCAGCGGAGAAAGCTGTCCTTCTAAAATCGCATTCCTAATAATTCCGCTCCAGCGGGTGGGTTGTGGTTGAGTAATAATGTTTTGTAAACAAGGAGGTTTATCCTGCTCTTTGGTAACAGTTTGTAGTTCCAATTTATCAAGGCGCTGTAAAACGGTTTGTAACATTTTGGTCACAGCGTCATTCGCATGTTGCTCTTCCTTCTCAGAAGGTGGCGTCGCAGGGCCGGGGGATGTATCAGTCGATGATGGTAAGGGTGGATACAAAGGCGGAGCTGAGGGCGGTTCGGGAGGAGGCGCAAGAGGTGGAGGACAGCAAACGGCTCCACCTAACTCTTTGTCACTCCCAATGGGCGTTGCAGTCTCCTCCCCTGGAGGCTGCATCGGTTGTACTTCCTCAACTGGCTCAGTATAGACCGGAGGCTCACTGGCGGTAACTTCCGCATTTGCATGGGGCGGTGTCGGGCTCGTTATGTCCACGCAAGGGTTAAAAGAGGAAGTTGGAGACACTAGCTGAGCAACTTCCAGAGGGCTGTTACAAACCGGGGCAGAGATCCCGCTCACAGGGAGCAATCCCGGGAATACCCCACGAAGGCTTGCTCCGAAACCTGATCGCTTCGGAGAGTCTGTCTTTCGCTCTGGCCCCAGCATCTGTGCCGCCGCACAGGCAACCTCCCTCTCTGCTTTCATTTCTTTTAAAGTCTCTAGCACGCTATGCCACAACGCCCGAACAGCCTTTACCTCCTTTTCGTCTTTGTCCGTGCCCTTTATAGTCTTTTGCCACATCGTTTCCCCAAAGTCCCGCCATTCCGTAACCGAAAATAGTATATGGCTGTCTGAGAAATGTCCCCACGCTTGCCCCAGCTTGATCAGACGGACTAATTGTTTCACCGGGGTTTCTATCCCTCTCTTAGAGAGGATCCCGGCGAGTAACTTAGCTGCCGCTTCCAGCTCCATCGCTGCCACTGAGGGGTGAGGAGCGACCTCACACCGCCCGTGCAAACCCTGCTGGGGGGCAGGGCTGCCGACCCTCAGCCGTTGTTTCCCACTCCCCTCCTCTTGCTGCTTACCGCAGGCTCGGAGAAGTCGGCCTCGCTACTCCCTAGTCGAGCCGAACCATCCTCTGCTACCAGATGTCGGAGTGGGAGCCGAACCCGGAGTAACGACGCGATCTCAATATGAGTATGATCGTTCTCCCTTTATTCAAGCACTACAGGGTTTATATAGTCACACGAGGCGGAAGCTGCTATTTGATTGGATAATGGCCTTTGTGCATGCGCCTAAAGCAATAATACGGTTGGTGCTTCGTTTTCATACATACTCCCCTTAGGCAAGCTGTAACGCTGACATTCGTTCCTCTTTAGTTGTTTTTCTTCTAGTTAGTTCCTCCCTTTACCAGAGTCAGGACAGGTCTTATCTGCCAAGGTCAAGTTACTGCTACTAAGGCCTGGATTGCTCAGGCTTAAGTATACGTGTCCTCTCTCGTCCAGCCATTCTTCCACATTACCCGCTTCTTCAAAAGTGACTACAGAGCTCTGGGGGTGATAATCAGAGGTATGGGGGCCTAGGTGGTGTTCTCCTTGATCCTGCCATTGAGGGGAAAGGGTGTGAGAAGGAGGGGACTGATACTGCATACCAATAACTGCTTGTGGAGCTGGTGTCAGCAACAGGGTTTTAGTTTCTATGACTACAGGTCCCTGTTTAAGGATGAACATCTGCTTGGGAGAGATGGGATCCACCTCACTAAGCAGGGTAAAAGTATCTTCGCCAGCAGGATGGCTAACCTCATAAGGAGGGCTTTAAACTAGGAACAGGGAGGGAGAGAGTTACCAGCAGCCCTGTGAGAGAGTGATGGACAGTGCTGATGAGCAAAGGGCCTGGGGTGATGTGACTGAAAGGGATCACAAAAATCAACAAAACAGGGCTTAAGTAGGGTCACCTCCAGCATCGGCATGTAAGCAAGGAAGTGCCTACAAGGTACTGATGTGGGAGGGAAACAGAGCCTTTCTGGGAAATCAGCATGCTGTGGTGCGTCTCTGAAGTGCCTGTACACTAATGCATGCAGTATAGGGAATAAACATGATGAGTTAGAGATCTGTGCGCAGTTGCAGGGCTATGATCTTGTTGGGATCATGGAGATGTGGTGGGATGGCTCCCATGACTGAAGTGTTGCAATGGAGGGATACAGACTCTTTAGGAAGGACAGGCCGGGAAAATAAGGAGGGTGAATTGCCCTTTATGTGAGAGAGCAGCGGGAATGCATGGAGTTCTGCCTGGGGATCGATGATGAGCCAACTGTGAGCTTATGGGTAAGGATTAAAGAGAAGATAGGTAAAGGTGACATTGTAGTGGGTGTCTGATATAGGCCGCCTGACCAGGAAGAACAAGCAGATGAGGCCTTCTATAGACAGCTAGAAGTAGCCTCACATTTGCAGGCCCGGGTCCTCATGGGGAACTTGAGCCACCCCGATAGCTGCTGGAGAGACAGCACAGCAGGGCACCAGCAATCCAGGAGGTTCCTGGAGAGCATCGATTACAGCTTCCCAACCCAAGTGATAAAGGAGCCAATGAGGAGAGGTGCTCTGATGGACCTCATATTCACAAACAAGGAGGGGCTCGTTGGGGATGTGAAGGTCAAAGGCAACCTTGGCTGCAGTGACCATGAAATGGTGGAGTTCAGGATCCTGAGAGGAGGGAGCAGGGCAAAAACCAAGATCACAACCCTGGACTTCAGGAGAGCAGACTTTGGCCTCTTCAGGGATCTGCTTTGAAGAGTCCCATGGGATAAGGCCCTGGAGGGAAGAGGTGTCCAAGAAAGTTGGTTGATGATATTCAAGAATCACCTCCTCCAAGATCAAGAGTGGTCCATCCCAACAAGCAGGAAGTCAGGCAAAAATGCCAGGGGGGCTGTGTGGATGAACAAGGAGATCCTGGCCAAACTCAGACACAAAAAGGAAGCATACAGAGGGTGGAAGCAGGGACAGGTAACCTTGGAGGAATACAGAGACACTGTCTGAGCATGCAGAGACAAGTTAGGAAAGCTAAAGCCCAAATGGAATTGAATCTGGCCGGGGATGTCAAAGACAACAAGAAGGGCTTCTACAAGTACATAGGTGACAAAAGGAAGACTAGGGAAAATGTGGGCTAGCTTCTGAATGGGGCAGGGGCCCTGGTGACACAGGACATGGAGAAGTCTGAAGTACTGAATGCCTTCTACACCTCAGTCTTTACTAGCAAGACTGCCCTTCAGGAATCCCAGGTCCCAGACACCAGGGAAAAAGGCTGGAGCAAGGAAGACTTACCCTTGGTGGAAGAGGATCAGGTCAGGGAATACTTAAGCAAACTGGACATACATAAGTCCATGGGCCCTGATGGGATACACCCATGAGTGCTGAGAGCTGCCTGATGTCATTGCAAGGCTGCTCTCAATAATCTTTGACTGATCATGGCGATGGGGAGAGGTACCTGAGGACTGGAGGGCAAAAGTCACCCCTATCATCAAAAAGGGCAAGGAGGACGACCCAGGGAACTACAGGCTAGTCAGCCTCACCTCGATCCCTGGGAAGGTGATACAGCAGCTAATCTTGGAAACCACTTCCAGGAACATGAAGGACAAGAAAATCATCAGGAGTAGTCAGGATGGATTCACCAAGGGGAAGTCATGCTTGACCAACTTGATAAGCTTCTATAATGAAACGACTGGCTTGATAGACAAAGGGAGAGCAGTGGACATTGTCTACATAGACTTCAGTAGGGCTGCTGACACCATCTCCCATAAGATTCTCATAGGGAAGCTGTTGAAGTATGGACTGGATGAGCAGACAGTGAGGTGGGTTGAAAAATGGCTGAACGGCCAGGCCCAGAGGGTGGTGATCAGTGGCACAAAGACTAGTTGGGGGCCAGTAACTAGTGGTGTACCCCAGGGGTCAGTACTGGGTCCAATCCTGTTCAACATCTTCATTAATGATCTGGATGATCAGGCAGAGTGTACCCTCAGCAAGTTTGCTGATGACACAGAACTGGGAGGAGTGGCTGATACGCCATCGTGCTGCCATTCAGAGGGACCTTGACAGGCAGGAGAAATGGGCTGACAGGCACCTCATGCAGTTCAAGAAGGGGAAGTGCCAAGTCCTGCACCTGGGGAGGCACAACCCCAGGCACCAGTACAGGCTGAGGGCTGACCAGCTGGAATGCAGCTCTGCAGAGAAGACCCTGGGGGTCCTCGTGGACATCAAGTTGAACATGAGCCAGCAATGTGCCCTTGCAGCAAAGAAGGCTAATGGCATTCTAGGCTGCATGAGGAAGAGTGTTGCCAGCAGGTCGAGGGAGATGATCCCTCCCCTTTATTCAACACTGTTGAGGCCACACCTGGAGTACTCTGTCCCGTTCTAGGCTCCCCTAGTACAAGATTGTACTGGTTTTGGCTGGGATAGAGTTAATTTTCTTCATAGTAGCTGGTATGGTGCTACGTTTTGGATTTGTGATGAAAACAATGTTGATAATGAAGAGATGTTTTCGTTATTGCTGAGCAGTGCTTACACAGCATCAAGGCCTTTTCTGCTTCTCACACTGCCCCACCAGCAAGTAGGCTGGGGGTGCACAAGAAGTTGGGAGGGGACACAGCCAGGACAGCTGACCCCAACTGCCCAAAGGGATATTCCGTACCATATGACATTGTGCTCAGCAATAAAACCTAGGGGAGGAGTTTGCTGGGGCAGTCGTTGCTTGGAGACTGGCTAGGCATTGGTTGTCTGGTGGTGAGCAATTGTTGGTTTTTTTCATCACTTGTTTTCCTTGGTTTTGCTTTTCTTTGTTTGTTTTTCTTTTTTCTTTTTTTCTTATTAAACTGTCTTATATGAACCCATGAGTTTTCACACTTTTACCCTTCCGATTCTCTCCCCCATCCCACTGGGATGGGGAAGTGAGCAAGTGGCTGTGTGGTGCCTACTGGGGTTAAACCATGACAGTTGGGGCCAACGTGGGGCTTGAAGGGTTTGAGATAACGACAGATTTGACTGGAGTGTATTGGAGGGAACTTATAATTATTATATCAGTTTAACAGTTGCTGGTCGTGATGTTGATGTAACTGTCCTCGACATTGTTTTATCTGATCCGTGCCATGCTCCCTTTTTTGCTGTACATCAAATTTGAGAGCTTGTTAAAGGCTGGTTTTGGCTTTTGCAGTTTGCTGTGCTTGGTGGTGTTTTGCCTGGGAGAATTATGATAAAAGCACTGGCCTTGAGCCTAATCTGGTATTTGGGCCCTGCACTGATGCCTTCCCTGTACTTCAGGAACCATCTCATGGAAACAATTAACAATTACACTTTTTCCCTTTTCACCTCTGAGAGGCATTCAGTGGAAGAAATACAGAATGGCACCTTCCCCTTCTTCTATGGGGGAGATGTTTTCTCCCTTGTTACAATAACTCTTCAGTATCTTGAACATCCTTGGATAACCAAAACACTCCTATTGGTACCTCTGAAGAATATTTTTTTGTTTTTTTCTAAGGTTAATCAACTATTTAGGAATATCACCCAGGGATATGCCCCGAGGCAGTGTGGTTATGGGTGGCAAGGGGTGTGGGAGAATATGGGCAGGTACCTAGAATGGTTGTCACCGATGGTCTGGAACTTCACCCCTGAACAAGTGTGAGATCCTGATGAAGTGATAGAATGTTTGAAAAAAAGATGCCCTGGCCCTGGCTATGCCGAAAAGACACAACTTCTCGTATCGTGCTGGGGCCTGGCCTACGCCTACTGAGCACTATTCAGTACTGTTCAGGACCCTCAAGGAGAAGAGAGGGTCTCTGGATCTGAAGACATACAAACAGACACTGTGGCTAAACCAGAGACCCAGCCCTCAACTATATCAGTTGCTCCAGGATAGTCAAGAAGAAACAATGGAAGCGGAGGTAAACTTGTTTAGTAAGGGAGAAAGAAGCTTCTCCTGAGAGGAAGCAGGAGGGAGAATCAGAAGAGGCAGCCTGTTCTGCAGCAGGACAGCCACAAGAACAGGAGAGGGAAGAGACTGAAATTATAAACGAGTCAGGAACCACCCGATCCCTATCCTTGAGTGAGCTGTGAGATATGTAAAAAGATTTCAACCGTCAACCAGGCAAGCAAATTATCAGCTGGTTGCTCCAATGCTGGGGCCAATAGTCAGGAATTAGAGGGTAAGGAAGCCTGTCAGCTGGGATCTCTTGCTAGAGAAAAGGCCATTGACAAAGGGATTGGAAAAGGGGCAACAGTCCTCAGCCTCTGGAGGCACCTCCTGTCAAGCGTGAAGGAAAGGCATCCCTTCAAGGAAGATGTAAATAAGGCAAGGTTTATGGAAAGAGGTAATATCTTTTATTGGACCAACTGATATAATTGAGAAAGTAGTGGGAGTAGACAGGCTTGTGGACACTGAATCTTCTCCAACCTGATCCAATAAAATATTTATTACCCTTCCCTGTAAGCCCTATCTTAGGTTTTCTTAGTAGGCTCTGTAATTCTTGCCAGACATTTTAGTGTGGGTTGTGAGATATTTCTGTGTGTAAATTTGTATTTAATTTTATTATGAATTGTCTGCAAAGCATTTAAAAACAGAGGAGTGTTCTGCAAGCACAAGTTAATAATGAGTGGCCCCAACCTTGCAAGTGCATTTGTGTGGGTGGAGCATAGCTGAGTTTGAGGATATGCCTGCAGAGGTTTAACTGTAGAATAGGGGCTTTGCACAAGCATACTGTCCTGACTGATCAAAAAAAAAAAAAAAAGTTGCTGTAATAACAGGGCACTAATTTTCTAGTTCACCATTTTGCATACAAAAGTTTGCTAAAGCAGTGTTGTGCTCAGAACTTCAAGATATTTTTTTGTCTGCCACACTTCTGTTGTTTCTTTTTTAACAAAAAGTGTGTAAATCAACTGGAGGAAAAAAGTATGCATTCCTGTTTCTACTCAACAACTGGATAATTACTAAGGATTTGCTGAAGAGGCATATGTATGCACACACAGATTCCCTTCCTTATTTGTCTGCAAGCGGACCCTACCTGAAGGATCCATTTGTCAGAAAATTAGCCCCCTCTTACACCAGAACTGTAGGTGTAAAGAAAATAAATACCTTTTGATAGCATTGATCAAACAAAAAGGCAAAACCACTGAAAAGTATCTCTGTCTCTTGCTCAGGAGTAAGAATTGAATTAATTTTATTTTCTGTTAAAATCTAGGTCTTATTTGGTTGAGAGAATGGCCGCATTTCTTCTTGAAATTATTGGGGTTTTAAAAATCTCCAGTTACATGTTTAAATGCTTGGCCTTATTGAAATAAATTTACTACTCAGTTGAATGTGACCAGATTTTTATTTTAAGTGTCAGTGAAATTGATAAACTGCTTTGAGAGATCATCCTGACTTCCACCACTGCTAACTCTCTCAGGTACTGGATGCCTTCATCTGCGGTAGTCCACTTTCCTGAGGCATTCACAAGATCTTCCTTGAATGGATATCTTGCCCTCACACTTGAGAGGAGCCGTCTCCAGAGACTGCAAATTGCTGCCTCTTTTCCGATTCCTCTTTCAATTCCCCGGTTTCTAGCGAGGGATCCCAGCTGTTGGGCTTCCTTGCCTTCCAGTTGCTGACTGTCGGCCCCGTTATCCCAGCATTGGAGCAGCCAGGCAGCAATCCGCTCACCTGGCTGGCGGCTGTAGTCTTTCCGCATGTCCCGAAGTTCTGAGGACGTCAGGGACCGGGTAGTTTCTGCTTCCTGTTTAAGTTCTCTCACTCCTTCCTCCAATTTCTTTGTCAAAGGACCAGCTTCTAGATTAAACCTTTCCTCTTCTTCTTCTTCTTCCCTTACTAATCGATGATATGGACCCGTTGATCTCCTTGTCCACTGTTTCTTTTTCACTATTGGGGCAATTACTGTAGTTGTTGTTGTTGTTTGGGTCCCTATCTCGAGCTTGGTGTCCTCAGATGCAGTCTGGGTCCCTGCCTCAACCATGGTCCTCTGAGAATGTTGAACTATGGCTCGGTAGGCATAGGCCAGGCCCCAGTACAGTGCGAGAAGCTGCTGGTTTTCACTGGGGTAGGCAAGGCACCCTTCTATCAGGTGGCGCGTCAGTTTGCCAGGGTTGCTTGCTTTCAGTTTACTTAACCCACACTGTATTGTGACATTTGATCTTTCTGTCCCATACCTTTCATTTTCCTTTCCATTCTGTTTCTCATTCCTGGAATTCCCTCTTAGTAACACTTAACTTATACTGCATACCATCTTTACATCTAACAGTTATGTTTATACATCCTCATTAGCCACTATTCCCTGTCCTTGGATGTATACACAGATATTATTCCCCCGTTCCATGGCCCTCTGTTCTGCACCGGGGGGAGGGGAGCGGGGCAGATGTGGGTGAGGTGAGAGAAACTGTGCAGAGTTCTTTATGGATCTCAATAAGAAAGGCCTGACAACAAATGGCTTAATAAAATAGCTATTTAAATAAGACAGAATAAGTGGAATATAGATAGCAAGTAAATCTTACATCATCCTTTCAGATGCTGGGAACCCTGCTTTTGTGCAGCTTTGGACAGCCCCTGGATGGATTTCTGCCACAATGCACTGCACGGATCCTGTCTGTCTTTTTGGCAATTCGAACTATTATATAATTTTCTTACAAAAACACCTCTATTCATAAAGGATGCTCGCATGAGAACTTCTTGCTGCAGTTTTAGATAAAAGCAAGACTATGCAAATGGCATAATTCGAGTGGGAGCTGCTTGCAGGCTTCTCTATTACAATGAGCTGGCTGAGTTTATCCTGTAGCCAAGGAATTTGTGCAGCACAACACAAGCCTGAAGGCTAAGCTGTATGTGCAGCACTCAGGTTAAATGTTATGATGTGGATCACTAACTCCTCCTCCACGTACAGCAGTCTCCCACTACACCCCACCCCCCACCCTGAATGTCCGTATGTCCATAAGAACAGTCGATGACTTGGCCCCTATCTGTCAAGGTGATCGTTCGGGACAGGAGAAGCAACATGTCGGATTGTTGGGTGTCAAAACTGTCTTGGATTGTGTTATTGCTGCACTCACCCTTGTGAGGTTCATGCTCTGTTGGTAGTTCCTCCTGTGGTATTTTCTATAACATACAACACAAATCATGGGTTATTTTCCTCCAAGGTTAAATCTCCTTGAAGTATGCACCAAATTACCCACTGAGTGTACCTGGGTCCTTGAGCAAAGATAATCCCATGAATAGGCTTGCATTTCCCAAGTGAGGATCAACCCCCATTGCCTTTTCTAGGCACTTCCTTCAACAGCTTTGACCACTTGTCATGTGGGACTCAGCACAGAAGCTTTCCACTTCTGATGGTTTCCTATAACACAACAGGATCCATAGGTGTCACGTCCCAATTTCTCAGGACAACGACTCAGGTTCGCCGATTCCCAGGTCAGGATTAAGGTGAAATGACACCAGGGATCCTTTAACTCACAAAACTCAACTTTTATTCGCTCACAACAAGAATTGGCATGAAACTAGGTCAGTAAACTGTGTAACACATTCTAACCATACATCACCAAACATATACTACAAGCCTTGATTATTTGTGTATTAGTTCGGGGAAGAAAATAAGGAGATCCCTCCCATTGAGTCACGAGGTTCAGAGTGGACCCCCTTGCTTTCTAGACTCCTTCTCAGAGAAGAGCCTAGGGGTGGCTAGATCCACTCCTAGTCCCAGACTTGGTCAACAGTTTATGTCCTGGGTCCAGCATTGGTCCAGCCAGCCTAGGGGTCCAGTTCCAGAGGGTGCACATGGGGCTTCAATTCGTGTCCTTTTATCATCTCCTTACCCCTCCTTCGGGCGGGCACTCAAACTCATTAGGCTAAGTAAGTGTCATGCACGGTTTGTGCTTTCAGAACCTTCTGGGGAAATGGGTAGATGGGCTTGGGGGTCGTTTGGGGAGTAACTTCTCCTTCCCTGCAGGCATGACGGTTCTTTGACCTTTGGCCATATATGGTGAGCTGCTCTGCTCAGTGTATCAGAATGCATACCCTCCAGCAAGCCCTCACCTGCGGTTTGTTGTTCCTTGTTATGCAGAGTTCCTCCTTATGCAGAACTTGCCCCACCACAATGTTTGAGACATTAACTCTTTCAGTCTCTCACAATAGGTAAACAGAGCATACTGCCTTTCATCATGCTGGCACCTCTTGGGCATGAGTCACCTCCTCAGGAGATGCTCTGAAATCTCTACCTTCTGGCCAGTCCATGATCTCTTCTGGGATTCCTGGGTGGTTGGGGTTCCCCATTTGAGCATGTTGCATGATTGACACTCCCCACTTACGCCACATACTGTCAGTTAATGATGGGTAGAGGGGACCCTTCCTTTGAATATCCAGTGCAGCACAGGCAATCGTGGTGCCATGAGGAGCTGTGCTTCTGTACCAGCTACTTCTGAAGCAGCCCAAACCCCCTCATTTACCGCTAGTATCTCCTTTTCATTTGGGGTGTAGCAGGCCTCAGATCCTTGATACCCACCCGCTCCAAAACCTTAGAGGTTGATCTCAAGTTTCTCCTGGTGTTTTCTGCCAGAGGCTCCAGGTGAGACCATGCTCCCTGGCTGCAGTGTAGAGCACACTTCACACAGATGGTCCTGTGTGGACTGGCCCAAGGGCTACCACACAAAGTATCTCCTGTTTGATCTGTTCAAAGGCCTGTTGCTGAGGGGCCCACTCAAAATAGATCTTCTTTCAGGCTCACAAGCAGACTGTAACCTGGAATATGCATTCTCCAGACACCCACAACACCTAGGAAAGCTTGTATTTCCTTTTTGTTAGCTGGTGGTGACGTGGCTGTCATCTTATTGATCACATCCATATGGATGTGATGATGCCCACCTTGCCATTTTATTCCCAAAACCTGGTTCTCCTGTGCAGAGCTTTTGACCTCGCTTTGTTTTATGGCAAAACCAGCTTTCAGAAGGATCTGGATTATTCTTTTCCCTTTCTCAAATACTTTCTCTGCTGTGTTGCCCCACACGATGATGTCATCAATATATTGCAGGTATTCAGGTTCTTTGTCCTGTTCCAGTACAGTCTGTATCAGTCCATGGCAAATAAAAATGGCTGTGCTTCCACCCCTGGGGCAGTTGGTTCCAGGTGTATTGGGCACTCCTCCATGAGAAAGCAAACTGTGGCCTACTGCTGGCCTGAAGGACAGTTGGTGTATAGAGGTCTGGATAGTCCATTATTGCCATGGTGTTAGAACATGGTGACAGTACATTTCGTATGTCACAGAATTACTGGACTGTAATTTAGATCAGCAGCTATTCTTGTTGTGGCGGGTTGACCCTGGCTGAACACCAGGTGCCCACCAAAGCTGTTCTATCACTCCCCCCTCCTCAGCTGGACAGGGGAGAGAAAATATAACAAAGGGCTTGTGGGTCGAGATAAGGACAGGAGAGATCACTCACCAATTACAGTCACAGGCAAAACAGACTCAGCTTGGGGAAAATTAACTCAATTTATTACCAATCAACCAGAGTAGGGTAATGAGAAACAAAACCAAATCTCAGAACACCTTCCCCCCACCCCTCCCTTCTTCCCGGGCACAACTTCACTCCCGGATTCTCTACCTAACCCCCCCAGCGGCACAGGGGGACAGGGAATGGGGTTTACAGTCAGTTCGTCACACGTTATCTCTGCTGCTTCATCCTCCTCAGGGGCAGGACTCATCACACTCTTCCTCTGCTCCAGCATGGGGTCCCTTCCACAGGAGACAGTCCTCCATGAACTTCTCCAACGTGGGTCCTTCCCACGGGCTGCAGTTCTTCATGAACTGCTCCAGCATGGGTCCTTTCCATGGCGTGCAGTCCTTCAGGAGCACACTGCTCCAGCGTGGGTCCCCCACGGGGTCACAAGTCCTGCCAGAAAACCTGCTCCGTGGGCTCCTCTCTCCACAGATCCGCAGGTCCTGCCAGGAACCTGCTCCAGCGCAGGCTTCCCACGGGGTCACAGCCTCCTTCGGGCATCCACCTGCTCCAGCGTGGGGTCCTCCACGGGCTGCAGGGTGGATATCTGCTCCACCGTGGACCTCCATGGACTGCAGGGGGACAGCCTGCCTCACCATGGTCTTCACCACAGGCCGCAGGGGAATCTCTGCTCTGGCACCTGGAGCACCTCCTCCCCCTCCTTCTTCACTGACCTTGGTGTCTGCAGAGTTGTTTCTCTTACATGTTCTCACTCTCTCTCTGGCTGCCGTTTCTGTGTCTGTCCCGCAACTTTTTTCCTTCTTAAAAATATTATCACAGAGGCGTTACCACTATTGCTGATTGGCTCAGCCTTGGCCGGCGGTGGGTCCATCTTAGAGCTGGCTGGTATTGGCTCTGTTGGACACAGGGGAAGCTTCCAGCAGCTTCTTACAGAAGCCACCCCTGTAACCCCCACCACCACCAAAACCTTGCCACACAAAGCCAATACACTTGTCTTCTCCTGTTGTCCTATATTATTTTGTTGAAAAGGTGTCCTAACAATATGAAGATTCAAAAATTGGAACAGTACTTTACTAATACGCTTCAATCCTTTACACCTTAATTTCTGACAAAAATGAAAGCCCCTTTCTGGTCATTCAAGCTGTAGAATTAGTCGATTAAATGAAAATGTGTATAAATTATACAAACCCTAAATTTATGTGGACTATTAAAAAAGGGAAAACACATACTGAAGTGCTTCAACTTTCCTTTCTCAGTATCAGCTGTATCTTTAGATATACCATAATTTTAATTATGTACTCATTAGCTCAGTGACCTCACTAAAGCATTATATTGCTATCATTCTATTCTAAAATAATGTTGAGAATAGACAAATAGCTAAAAAATACGCACACAAGAAATTTGAAGCAAACCAATTTTGTCATATGACTGCAATCATCCCCCCTTTGTTGGTACAGGCCACACGAGTAAGGGCAGGTATATCTATTATTACTCTTGCTGTACTCCCAAAGCCATTTTTGCCTGCAGTTTGCAGGGAGCTGTAAATCACTCCAGCCAGGTTCACTACAGGGTGCTTCCTGGGTAGCTGTAGTACAATTAGTGTGAAGTGATCAAATGAACTATAGCCTGAAACCAGGGGTGGGAGAGAAGTTTTTCAAGCAATAGGAGAATCTCCCTATCTCTCCTTCTCAGGAGTATCTTCTAGGGAGAAATCCCTGGGCACATCTCAGGAGCTTGAGCAACACCACCTCCCCAGCAGTTGTATGGGGTTAGGGGCATGCCTCAGTTTCAAATGACTGACCCCACCTTCTTCATCCTTAAATACCTAATCTCAATCAGTGGTGGTTGAGTAGTTAATTTAGAGCATATTCAGTATGAACTGAAACATTAAAAACAATTTCTTTTTTTCCTGCTTTGGTGAATGAGCCTGATATCTCTGGCAGGAGGGAGGGTCTGAGTGTTATTTCAGCCCCTTCCCCTGCGATGACCCTTCTTCACCACTGAAGTGGCTTCCACCTTTAGTGCTTACATTCAAGATGGGGTGGGGAATGTCCTACAGAATGGCACTGAAACTGTAACCCTGTTCCCGAATTGTTGTCATTCTTAAGGGCAGAACCTCTTAAGGATCCCTAGAAGGGTCCTAGCTCCTTGGACTGGGGAGGGGGGGGGGAGAATAATAATCATATATCCTCTTGGATTAGGGGCTTATCTGAGCATCCTTGGACACAAGGACCTCTTGTGGCTGACCCTGGGTTGTCCTGTCCAGCCATCTCTTGTTTATAAGCAGGATGGCATGTGTTTGTCTAATGAGAGTAGCTACAAGATATTTACACTTACAATAGGTACATTATTTGCAGAGTTAAGTGATGTTTGTTCCCCCACAGTTCACCGATTTCCTCTGTGATAATCAGCTCTACTCCTTGGCTCCATCAGGTTGAAAACTCTGTAAGTTGTGGCTCTTCCTTTGCAACTGTGCATTTTCCTTTTCTTCACAGATTTGAAAGTTCAAGTTGTAGAGAGCTCAGCCTTAGCCTGATTCTCTCAGGTTTCCTCCTGCTTTATAGCCAATTTGATAGTTGGAAGTGATCTGTTACTCATACATACTATGGTAAGTGTCTCTTCATTCCCCAAACTACAAATCCCAGTCACTAGGCCTGCAGTTTGAGCCATTTACACTTCTTATTGTTCTTCTAACGTTCTGTAAACATCTTTTTTTCAATCCAATTGTTCCAATTAACCCAAGGATCTACTAGCACAGGTCCCATTTGGGTGCCTGCATAAAGCTCTACAAGGTTGGTTGCAAATTTAACACTATAGGCACATCAGCAAATGATCAGTTCCCCCCATCACATACGGATTATATACATGTGTCCTGGGTTCAGCTGGGATAGAGTTAATTTTCACAGGAACCTGGGAGGTGAGGGGGGGGCACAGCCAGGACAGCTGACCTGAACTAGCCAAGGAGCTATTCCATACCATGTGACATCATGCTCAGTATATAAATGGGGAGCGGGCTGGGGGGGAACTCTCGACTTTCGGTGGGGGAAATGGTGGAGTATCGGGTTCCGGGTGGTGAGCAGTTGCACTGTGCATCACTCCTTTTGTATATTCTTTTATTAGTACCGTTGTTGTTGTTGTAACTTCTCTTTTTGCGTAGTCCCAGTAAACTGCCCTTATCTCAACCCTCGAGGTCGCGGTTATTTTTTCTTTTCTCCCCTCTGATTCTCCTCCCCATCCCACCGGAGGGGGGCGGGAGGAGTGAGCGAGCGGCTGCGTGGTCCTTTGTTACCGGCTGGGCTGAAACCACGACAACATGTAATCTTGGGAATACTCACAACTCAATCAGATCCTGTCGTGGTTGAGACGGACAAACGACAGGTACATTCTTATAGTACAAGCAAAGAAGTTTTTTTATTACTCCAAGCCAGCAAATTTATACCCATTATACTTGTTACCTTGTACATGTGTCTGTCCTTTCTTGGTCAAAAGTTGTCGGAAGTTGTTTTTCTCACCCCTCATTGGGTTACTTTTTCAAGTTCCTTATCACAACTGCAACTGGTCAACACATTCCTTAAACTTAGTTTCTCAGGCATGCTTCTCATTCTTTCTTGTTCTCTCAAGGGTACACTGTAATCTTGTCAAGGTCAATATCCTCCCCAGGCCCCTCGGT
Source organism: Gypaetus barbatus (assembly GCA_028022735.1). Classification (NCBI taxonomy): domain Eukaryota; kingdom Metazoa; phylum Chordata; class Aves; order Accipitriformes; family Accipitridae; genus Gypaetus; species Gypaetus barbatus. Next base: position 36,641,956 of record CM051561.1, on the reverse strand, counting down.
CCAGCCAAGGTCCTCCACAATTCCCCCTTTTTGTTTTTGCGCCAAATATGCCATGTGAATTGTCCGCTGCAGGGCCCTTTGCAGCAAGGACAGCACACATGGGAGGATGCTCAATACAATGATAATAATTGCCAATATTAATAATCCTGTTTTCAATACTCCCTTTAACCACTCTTCAATCTCCCATTGAGAGAACAAGCCATCCAACCCAAAAACCCCAACATCTTCTGTCAGCTTCTGCACCTCCTTTCGCAGCTGTTGGATACTCTGGGACACTGACACCGAATGATCTGATAGGTTCATACAACACATACCATTAAGGTTTTCACAACCGTGGCCATGGGCCAACAATAGAAAATCAATAGCTGCTCTGTTTTATAGCGTAGCATGGTGTATAGAATCTATATCTAGCAATAATCCAGAAAGAGCTTGTGATGTAGCATTGCTTTGCGTGCTTAGCCAGCATCCCTCTTGGCCCGTAGCATTTGCAAGCGTTACCCATACGTTCATCTTGGGCTGCGATGGTACCCATATTGCAACCGCTACTCTGAGGAGACTGCAGCAGGCGATGACACATCTAAGTAGGGTTTTACCAGTCGTGCCGGCACCCATCGCAGTCCTGTATCTGTGGAGACACAAGCATGACCTCGACCCCAGGTTAATAAGTCACAAGGTGCAGACCATTGACCCGTCTGCAGGTCCCGTATCTGAACCTTAACCCCGGGGGTCACACCAGATATACTTGTCAATGACCCAAAATGACGCAGCATTGGTGGTTGTTGAACATCATCAGTGACCTGCAAAAAATTTAATACATACGTGGCCTTGTTAAGTCGAGCCTCCGGGCCCTCACCCATCATTCCCCCTTTTTGTTTTTGAAGCATATGCTTTAGAGTTCCATGGGCGCGCTCTACGATGCCTTGTCCTGTGGGAGAATGAGGGATACTGGTGACATGGGTAATTCCCCAAAGCTGCAAAAAGGTAGCCACCTTGGTGTCGCGTCCCAAGGTTGGAGCGACTCAGGTTCGTGGATTTCCTTTGTCAGAATTAAGGTGAAACGACACCAGGGGAGTTCAAACAACAATCAACATTTATTCAACCTAGCTAACTTTGTCCAAGTACACATGAACTTATCAATATGAACCTTGCAATATGTCATTAAGCCTCTGTTTGAAAAGAGAAGGGAGGTGTAGAAAAATGAAATGGAAAAAGGAACATGAAACTGTGTCAGAAGGAGATCCCTCCCGTTGAGTCACGAGGTTCAGAGCAGACCCCCTTGCTTTCTGGACTCCTTCTCAAAGAGGAGCTCAGGGGCGGCTAGATCCACTCCTAGTCTCAGACTTGGTCAACGGTTTATGTTTAAAAGGATGAGGTGTAGGGACTGTGGAAAAGAGAGAAGGAAAAGAGGGAGAGAGAGAAAGAGAGAAAGAAAGAGAGAAAGGATTTCACCAGTCCTGGGTCCAGCGTTGGTCCAGCCAGCGTAGAGATCCAGGTCCGGAGGGCGCGCGCTGAGGACTCGTTCTCCCTTCTTTTATAGTGTGTTAGTTGATGGTCTCGACATGCGCAGTTCCCACTCCTGGGGTTCACTGGAATCGGTCAGTGAGCTTTGTGTGTGGGGGGTTCATTGTGGAGTTGCCTCTCTTTTCCTGCTGGCATGACTGCTTAAGATAGAAGCACAGTCCCGACTTCCGTGGGGCCTTCTTCCTCCAGGAAGGCATATATTGTGTTCCTTCTCCTGGTCACTTAAGATAAGGAATTGGGGCTTTGGAGAAGTGTGTTCCCACCGTCTGTGGGGCCCTCTCCTCCGGCCACATTGTCCTGTTCACAAAACTCCAGTGTTTTTACAGAGGCCGTTTTCTCCACCAAAGTTCTTTAACGAATGTTTGAGACATTGACTATAATTTGTCAGACCATCACACTTGGTAGAAAGATAAGCTGGACCGTTGTCAGTCTTAATCTGTTGAGGTACACCAGCCACAGAAAACGCTCGTTGCCAGTGTCGAATAACATCCCCGGCGGCTTCACCTGTATGAGCAGTGGCAATAACAACAGAAGAAAAAGTATCAATAGACACATGCACATATTTCAACCGCCCAAACTCAGGAATATGTGTCATGTCAGTCTGCCAGATTTGCAAGGCTCAAAGGCTTCTAGAGTTGGTTCCATAATAATGAGGTACATGCTGGCCCTGACAGTCAGGGCACGCGGCAACGATGGCACGAGCCTCAGAGTTCGGCAATCGAAATTGCCGTTTTAAGGCCCGATGTCCTTGGTGAAAAAAAAATGAGCTTCGATCGCCTGTTGTCTCACATTTGGTACTGGACCTATTGCCACCCCCGATACGAGAGCATCTGCACGAGCATTCCCTTCCACAATAAAACCAGGCAAGCTTGTGTGGCTTTTAATATGCATGACATAATATGGGGAGTGGAGTTCCTGAATCTCCATCCATAACAGCTTCAACACCCCAAATAATAACTTTTCATTTCCCACTTGACCAAGCACAGCCTTATCTAATTTTTGAACTAAACCCGCCACATAAGCTGAATCGGTGACAACATTTACAGGATCTGGAAAATGCTGAAACACCATCACCATTGCTCGAAGGTCTACAACTTGAGGGGAGCCTTCTTGCTGTTCTATCTTATGCTGCCATTGCTGGCCATCATGCCACACAATGGCTGCTTTTCCTGTTTTTCCTGAACCGTCAGTGAACACCGTGGGACCAATCACCAGCTCTGATTGACTTAGTTGCTTTTGTGCAAAGCGTATTTGACTTCCCATTTTAATTAACGGATGAGAGGGAAGATGATACCCAGTTTGCCCAGTATAATTTGCCAAGGCTGCTTGCAATGCAGAGCTATTAGCGAGACACCATTCAAAATAATCGGTTTTAACAGGCACAGTGATACATTCCGGGTCCCTGGCTATCAATTCCATGCATCGAACTTGGGTCTTTATGATAAATTGGGCTAAAAGTTCAAAAAGACCTGGGGCAGTTTTGTTTGGTCTGAACGGTAAGAAGGCCCATTCTAACACATGCAATGGATCCGGCCAATCAGAATTCCATTGTGCGATCATGGCAAAAGGTACCAATTTGTCTATTAATACAAAAACCTGAATTGAGATTGTCAAATCAATTCTCCACACATGTCTATCCACAATTGCTCGCTCTACTTCTGTAATTACTTGTTTTGCCTCAGGGGTTAATGCCCGTGGTGCAGCAATATCTGTATCACCCTTCAATAAATCCAAAAGTGGCTGTAATTTCGATGATGGTAACCCTAAATAGGGTTGAACCCAATTGATCACTCCGGCCAATTTTTGCACATCATTTAAAGTTTTGATCTCCAATTGTAACTGAATGGGTTGTGGTGCGACTGTCTGATTTAATACTTTCATACCCAAATACAGCCACGGCTGTTGACGTTGTACCTTTTCAGGTGCAATAACTAGGCCTAATCGCTGTAGTGAATCATGTGCTGTGACTTCCATTTTGCTTAACATCTGTTGAGATGGAGCGGCTAACAAAATGTCATCCATATAATGATAACAATAACATGTTGGGAATGCAGCACGAACTGGACTTAAGGCCTTTGCCACAAACCACTGACAAATGGTGGGAGAATTTTTCATTCCCTGAGGCAAAACTTTCCAATGATACCTTTTTGCCAGCTCACTGTTGTTCACTGAGGGTACGGTGAAAGCAAACTTCGCCATATCAGGTGCGGCAATCGGTCCCCAGGCTTCCAGGGGCACTTTATGCACTCCTTGGGTAGATAAAGTTACTGTGTGGGCGGTGCATACATCCATCCCGGCTGCTCCTTGGGTTTGTCCCCACAACTTGTCACAAAGGCTTGTGGTGTCTGCGCTGGCTGTTGTACCAGAAAGGGGTTGCTGGAGTGGTAAGGCATTTGTGTCTGCACGCGCCCCTTCGCGCTCTTCCTGCCATTTCCTGACTGGAGGGGTTGACCGTTAGCATGAAATTTAGATTTACATTGCTTTGCAAAGTGTCCTGGCTTTCCACACTTAAGACATTGTCATGGTTTAACCCCAGCCAGCAACTAAGCACCACGCAGCTGCTCACCCACTCCCCCCCCACCCAGTGGGATGGGGGAGAAAATCGGGAAAAGAAGTAAGATTCGTGGGTTGAGATAAGAACGGTTTAATAGAACAGAAAAGAAGAAACTAATAATGATAATGATAACACTAATAAAATGACAACACTAATGATAAAAGGATTGGAATGTACAAATGATGCGCAGTGCAATAGCTCACCACCCGCCAATCGACACCCCGTTCGTCCCTGAGCGGCGATAACCCCCGCCCCCACTCTCCCCAGTTTATGTGACGTCCCATGGTATGGAATACCCCATTGGCCAGTTTGGGTCAGCTGCCCTGGCTGTGTCCTGTGCCACCTTCTTGTGCCCCTCCAGCTTTCTCACTGGCTGGGCTTGAGAAGCTGAAAAGTCCTTGAATTTAGACTAAACATTACTTAGCAACAACTGAAAACATCAGTGTGTTATCAACATTCTTCTCATACTGAACTCAAAACATAGCACTGTACCAGCTCCTAGGAAGACAATTAACTCTATCCCAGCTGAAACCAGGACAGACATGTAACTGCTCCCACGGCCGCCCCTTTTCTATTTTTAGTAGGACAGTTAGCCTTGACATGTCCAGTCTGCCCGCAGCAGTAACATTTCTGATTAGACATATGCATTGCAGACATAGCTGTAGCTAATGCAGACATTTTGTGTTCAACAGAGCCCACCTTCCCGCAAGCCGTAATCATAGCTTCTAGGGTTGGATCCTCAGGGAGCGTCTCAATCACCTTTTGACAATCTGCGTTAGCATTGTCACAGGCTAACTGTTTTACCAGCATTTCTCGTAAATGTGCATCAAATACCTGCCGCTCTATAGCCCCCATCAATTTCTCTACAAACGACAGAAATGGCTCTTTAGCCCCCTGTTTAATCATGGTATATCTTGCCTTAGGTTCCACCAGCTCCGCCGTTCGGAGCAAAGCTTCTACACCAATAGTCTTTACTTGCTCCAATACAAGCGGATGCCATTGAGCCTGATGTTGAGGATTATTAAATTGACCAGTCCCAGTCAGAACATCAGCTCCGTTACCATAACGTGGATCGGTTTGTGGAAGCTGCAAATTGTGTACTGCTTGCGCCTCTGCTCTCTGAGTCCAGATACTACGAAAAACGGTGCATTGCACAGGTTGGAAAATAATTTGAGCCATTTGAGCAATATCATAAGGTGTCATTTCTTCCATAGTCAATAGGCGTATTAATTGCATAACTGCGGGGGAGTTGGGACCATATTGCACAGTTGCCTTTTGTAAATCCTGTATAACTTTCCACGAATATAGTCTATGTTCATCCATAATTCCTTGTCCTGGATCACCCCGTACCACGGGGAAAGCCATCGCCCCAGTCCCCCTTAAATTCGTTTCACCGGAGCTGCCTGCTGTTACAGGAACGTTAATTTGCTCGGATAGGTCCCAATTTCCTTCTTGCAGAGCTCGAGCTTTCACCTGCTGCCAGAATTTCAGGGGGTTGTGGGGACTGACAGTAATTCGAGCCGGCGGAAGGACCCAGGGCTGTCCTCGGCAACGCGAGCCTCCCTGTAATTGTCCCTCCTCCTGTGTTTCCGCAGACCCCCCAGGTTCAGGACCTCCCATATTATTGTCCATGGGATCATCCCAATCCTCTGATGTTTCGGCTGGCAGAGGGGGGTACAGGCATGAGGTCCCCTGTTCCCCTCCCCGCGCCCGGGGGGGGCTATTCATCCCTTCTTGATCCTGTAAATCAGGCGACAAGGGGGGGGCGGACGGGTTAACCGGCGCCTCTGCCGTTTCAGCGGGGCATACGTCACTACCAGGAAGCAAGTCTTGGGGTCGCTTATATGTTCTATCTTTAATAGTCTGAGGATGTCCTGAGAGCCGTTCATCATCAGAGTCATCAACAAAAGGGTTCTTTTGTCGGCCCTGTGGCTTTGGCCTCCCTGCGCGCTTGCCAGAGGACTGGGCAACAGACCCCACGTCCCCTGTGAGAGAGGACTGCCCTCCCCCCACGATAGGGACGTCTGGCTCCTCCATCCTATCCCTTCGTTCTTTAATGTCTTTGACGGTCTCAAGGAGCAGGCGCCACGTCGTCAGGAGGCTGGCTGCCTCCTTGGACCCTCGGGATGCACTGTCAAACAGCTTGTCCCCGAGTCCTTGCCACACAGGCACACTAAATGCAGTCACTGTATCTGCTTTATATCCCTGTTGCTTGCCCCATAAAAGCATTTTCCGCAACATCGACTCTTCTACTTTAAGTCCTCTCTTTTGCAATATTATTTTCCACATATTTACAATTCCGGCGTCCTCTTTACCGAGGGTCCCGCCCATGTTCCTGGCAGCTCACCTGTTTATCTTCAGGTGTCAGGTATCGGTCCGGACTAGCAGCTCTTCCCACCGCTCTCAAGCTATACCGGGCTCCGTCTCCACTGCTCTCCTCGCAGTCACAAGCATTATTTACAGCATCACGTCGGGGTCACCAGATGAGATGGACAAACGACACATACGCATTCTTATAGTACAAGCAAAGAAGTTTTTTTTATTACTCCAAGCCAGCAAATTTATACCCATTATACTTGTTACCTTGTACATGTGTCTGTCCTTTCTTGGTCAAAAGTTGTCAGAAGTTGTTTTTCTCACCCCTCATTGGGTGACTTTTTCAAGGTCCTTATCACAACTGCAACTGGTCAACACATTCCTTAAACTTAGTTTCTCAGGCATGCTTCTCATTCTTTCTTGTTCTCTCAAGGGTACACTGTAATCTTGTCAAGGTCAATATCCTCCCCAGGCCCCTCGGTCCAGCCGAGGTCCTCCACAAGATCCTGCGAGTACACCAGATGTTAAGTGATGTTAAGAGCAGCCGCCTCCTCCAGCAGCTCTGGCCCAGGATTCATAGAATCATAGAATTGTTTAGGTTGGAAAAGACCTTTAAGATCATCGAGTCCAACTGTCAACCCAACACTACCATGCCCACTAAATCATGTCCTGAAGTGCCTCATCTACGTGTTTTTGGAATACCTCCAGGGATGGTGACTCAACCACTTCCCTGGGCAGCCTGTTCCAATGCCTGACAAACCTTTCAGTAAAGAAATTTTTCCTAATATCCAATCTAAACCTCCCCTGGCGCAAGTTGAGGCCATTTCCTCTCATCCTATCTCCAGCCACCTGACAGAAGACACCAGCACTCACCTCACTACAACCTCCCTTCAGGTAGTTGTAGAGAGCTATGAGGTCTCCCCTCAGCCTCCTTTTCTCCAGACTAAACAACCCCAGTTCCCTCAGCTGCTCCTCATAAGACTTGTGCTCCAGGCCCCTCACCAACTTGGTTGCCCTTTTCTGGACACGCTCCAGCAACTCAATGTCTTTCCTGTAGTGAGGGGCCCAAAAGTGAACACAGTACTCAAGGTGTGGCCTTACCAGTGCCAAGTACAGGGGAACAATCACTTCCCTGCTCCTGCTGGCCACACTATTTCTGATGCAGGCCAGGATGCTGTTGGCCTTCTTGGCCACCTGGGCACACTGCTGGCTCATATTCAGCTGGCTGTCAACAGCACCCCCAGGTCTTTTTCTGCTGGGCAGCTTTCCAGCCACTCTTCCCCAAGCCTGTAGCGCTGCATGGGGTTGTTGTGACCCAAGTGCAGGACCCAGCACTTGGCCTTGTTGAACCTCATACAATTAGCCTTGGCAATTCCTTTGGGATTCCCTCCCACCCGGCCGCTGGAGCCCATCCCGTTGCACCCAGGGGCCCGGGGTCTCTGTCCAGGCTGCTTTCCCGTTTGCAGGTTCAATCACTAATGAAGCTGAGCACGTATCCCAGAGACACGCACACAGGACACGCACATGGCCATTTACATAGACTTCCACATACAAGGCGCTGCCTTCAACAGAACCTACATATAGGACTCGCATAAAACATGAACATAGACAGCCAAGTCCCCTTCCTTCTCTTTGGCTGGTAGAGATAAAAGTCCACTAGTGAAGGCACACAGTTATGGAAGTTCGCAACTGGCCAGTGCCAACCAAGGAGAGAGGCTAGGATGCAAAGTCCCCCTCCTCAACAAGACGGGGGAGAAAATACAATGAAAAAAGCTTGTGGGTTGCAATAAGGACAGGGAGATACTCAACAGTTACCATCATGGGCAAAACAGACTCGACTTGGGGAAATGAATTTAATTTATTGACAATTAATAACAGAGCAGGATAATGAGAAATAAGAACAAATTGAAAAACACCTTCCCCCCACCCCTCCCTTCTTTCCAGGCTCAGCTTCACTCCCAACTCTTCTACCTCCTTCCCCTGAGCAGCACAGGCATATGGGGAATGGGAGTTGCAGTCAGTTCATAATACTTCATCTCTGCTTCTCCTTCCTCCTCACACTCTTCCCCTGCTCCATTGTGGGGTCCCTCCCATGGGAGACAATCCTTCACGAACTGCTCCAGCATAGGTCCTTCAGGAACAGACTGCTCCAGTGTGGCTCCCCTGTGGGGCCACAGGTCCTGCCAGGAAACCTGCTTCTGCGTGGGCTCCTCTCCAGGGGGCCGCAGTTCCTGCCAGGAGCCTGCTCCAATGTGGGCTCTCCATGGGTTGCAGCTTCCTTCAGGGCACATCCACCTGCTCTGGCGTGGGGACCTCCATGGGCTGGAGGGTGGATATCTGCTCTGATATGTCCATGCTGCAGCAGATACACCTTGAAGCATCTGTGGCTATGGATAGGCCATGCCGGAACACCTCAAAGCATCTGTGGCCATAGATAAGTCCACGCCGCAGCAGGTATACCCCTGTCTGTTGCCCATGTATAAGGCCACACTGGAGCAGGTACACCCCTAAGGGACTGTGGGCCATGGATAAGTCCACACTGAAGCAAGGGCAAGGGGAAAAGTTCATTGCAATGTTAAACCCTATAACCTGGTCCAAAGGGACCAGGGGTGGAGAATGTAATGGATATAGCTTTAAATTGTTGTAACCCATGATTTGAGTTGCATGTTATAGGAAGTACTCTAGCAGGAACCACCTGAATCAACAGAGGATGAGCTTCACAAGCAGCAGTGCAAGTGCAGCAGTGACCCAACCTGAGCTGGCTTTGGTGCCCAATAACTCTATGCAACACACCACCTCTCCTGTCCTGAGTGACCACCATAACATATGGAGCCCAAAGTCATGGTCTAAATCAACTCAGTGGACATTTTACAGACATTTTACAGGGGTGCTCCATAGACTAAGGGAATGATATCTGTGTATATATCAAAGGATGGGAAGGGGGGTGGTGATTAATGAGGATGTACTTGATAGTGTGCGGTGTGGGACCTGAGAATTACATAAATGGTATGAGACATTTAGATTTATGGCATTTGTCTTCCCAAGTAACTGTTACATGTGATGAAGCCCTGCTTTCCTGGAAATGGCTAAACATCTGCCTGCCAATGGGAAGCAGTGAATGAATTCCTTATTTTGCTTTGCTTTACCTATTTAACTGTATCACAAAACATGAGTTTCTGCACTTTCACCCTTCCGATTCTCTTCACTATCCTGCTGTGAGGGATATCCCTTTCATCAAGTGGTGCTTCAATTCAATGGAATTACATGCCTGTTCAGGCATAAAATCCCAGGCTATTGGCGATGTTAACAGCCCTAAGCACCTGCCCAAATCCTTCCCCACACCCTGCCACCCTGGGATTGACTGCCTTGGGGCACATTCCTTTGTTGCCTCACCGACTGGTGAACTGCACAGAAGCCTGCAATTAACAACTACAATAGCTATAGCACGCTCAAATCAAAACTATCATTTTCTCATGCCCCACGTTGGGCACCAAAAAGGACTGTGGTGGGTTGACCCCAGCCAGCAGCCAAACACCCACCCAGCCTCTCTCTCACTCCCCTCACAGAATCACAGAATGGTTGAGGTTGAAAGGGACCTCTGGAGATCTTCTGGTCCACCACCCTGCTCAAGCAGGGCCACCTAGAGCTGGTTGCCCAGGACCATGTCCAGATGGCTTTTGAATATCTCCAAGGAGGGAGACTCTACAACCTCCCTGGGCAACCTGTTCCAGTGCTCAGTCACCCTCACAGTAAAAAAGTGTTTCCTGATGTTTAGGAGGAACCTCCTGTGTTTCACTTTGTGCCCATTGCCTCTTCTCCTGTCACTGGGCACCACTGCAAAGAGCCTGGCTCTGTCCTCTTTGCACCTACTCTTCAGATATTTATATACATTGATAAGAGCCCTCCTGAGCCTTCTATTCTCTAGGCTAAACATCCCAGCTCTCTCAGCCTTTCCTCATAGGAGAGATGCTCCAGTCCCTTCATCATCTTCATGGGCCTTTGTTGGACTCTCTCCACTATGTCCATGTCTCTCTTGTACAGTGGAGCCCAGAACTGGACACAGGAGTCCAGCTGTGGCCTCCCCAGTTGTGGTAGGCTGACCCTGTCTGGGTGCCAGGTGCCCACCAAAGCCGCTCTATCACTCCCCCTCCTCAACTGGACAGGGGAGAGAAAATATAACAAAAGGCTTATGGGTCGAGATAATGATGCCTTGAACAAAGGCAGGAGAAGGAAAATTTTACTGTATTGCTGTACTAACAAACTTTTGCTTGCTTGAAAACTTCAAAATTTTGGTATGTACTAATTAGATAAGAAAAACCTTGAGCTTTGTCAATGGTATGTACTGAAGGCGCCAACAGACAGGAGGCCTCGGGCCTGATGTGCCTTGGGCCCTGATGATAAGCTTTGAGTTCTGCTGAGTTTTTGTAATTAAAACTTGCCAAGGCCAGTTAACTAGGAGAAAGAGATGACCCACACTGCACGTGACCAAAGGGTGGACACTATGTAAATGATAATATGAATATGTACGACTGGAACGGTGTGCACGATAGGTGGAGCGATCCCCCGTGTACCCAGCGCTGCAATAAAGAATGCCTGCTTTCTAAAACGCCAAAATCGAGTCTTAGAGAGTTTCTTTGACCGGCTTTTTCGGTAACAATAAGGACAGTTTAATAAAGCGAAAGCAAAGGAAAACAAATTATTTTATTCTCTACTTGCCATCAGCAGGCGATGTCTGGCTACTTCCTGGGAAGCAGGGCTTCAGTACTCGTAGTGGTTACTCCAAAAGATAAATGTAAAATAACGAATGCCCCCCTTCCATCTCCCTTTACTTAGCTTTTATAGCTGAGCTGATGTCATATGGTATGGAATATCCCTTTGGTCAGTTTGGGTCAGCTGTCCTGGCTATGTTCCCTCCCAAGATCTTGCCCAGCCCCAGCCTGCCGGTGAAGTGGGGGGGGAAATGTTGGAGAGACAGCCTTGATGCTGTGCCAGCACTGCTCAGCAGTAGCCAAAACACTGGTGTGTTATCAACACCTTTCTAGCTACCAATGCAGAGCACAGCACTACGAGGGCTGCTATGGGGAGAATTAACTCCATCTCAGCCAGACCCAATACACCAGTGCTGAGTAGAGGGGAATGATCATCTCCCTCGACCTGCTAGCAATACTTTGTCTAATGCAGCCCAGGATACCATTAACCTTCTTTGCAGCAAAGGCACACTGCTGGCTCCTGTTCAACTTGGTGTCCACGAGGCCCCCCAGGTCCTTTTCTGCAAAGCTGCTTTCCAGCCAATTGCCCCCAGCATATATTGAGGCATGGGGTTGTTCCTCCCCAGGTGCAGGACTTTTGTACTTCCCTTTGTTGAACTGCATGAGGTTTATGTTGGCCCATTTCTCCAGGCTGTCCAGGTCCCTCTGGATGGCAGCACAACCCTCTGGCATATCAGCCACTCCTCCCAGTTTGGTATCATCTACATCTCTCCCAGGGGATGGGGAGAAAAGAAAAGGAAGGTTAAGACTTGTGGATTGAGATAAAGACAGTTTAATAGGTAAATCAAAAGCTGCACGTGCAAGGAAAGCAAAAAGAATTCATTCTCTACTTCCCATTGGCAGGCAGATGTTTAACCACTTCCTGGAAAGCAGGGCCTCAGCACATGTAATGGCTACTTGGGAAGACAAACGCCATAACCATGAATGTCCCCCCTTCCTCCTCCTTTCCCTGAGCTTTTATTGCTGAGCATGATGTCATATGGAATGGGTATGGAATATCCCTTTGGTCAGTTTAGGTCAGCTGTCTCAGCTATGTCCCCTCCCAAACTCTTGCCCACCCCCAGCTTACTGGCTCAGGTGGTGTCCTGGTTTCAGCTGGGATAGAGTTAATTGTCTTCCTAGGAGCTGGTACAGTGCTATGTTTTGAGTTCAGTATGAGAAGAATGTTGATAACACACTGAAGTTTTCAGTTGTTGCTAAGTAATGTTTAGTCTTAAGTCAAGGACTTTTCAGCTTCTCAAGCCCAGCCAGCGAGAAAGCTGGAGGGGCACAAGAAGTTGGGAGGGGACACAGCCAGGGCAGCTGACCCAAACTGCCCAACGGGGTATTCCATACCATGGGACATCACATAAACTGGGGAGAGTGGGGGACGGGGGTTATCGCCGCTCGGGGACTAATGGGGTGTCGATCGGCGGGTGGTGAGCAATTGCACTGCGCATCATTTGTACATTCCAATCCTTTTATCATTACTGTTGTCATTTTATTAGTGTTATCATTATTAGTTTCTTCTTTTCTGTTCTATTAAACCGTTCTTATCTCAACCCATGAGTTTTACTTCTTTTCCCGATTTTCTTCCCCATCCCACCGGGCGGGGGGGGAGGAGCAGGTGAGCAGCTGCGTGGTGCTTAGTTGCTGGCTGGGGTTAAACCACGACAGGTGGGTTGGGGGAGCAGAAAGAGAGAAAGCCTTGATGCTACGCAAGCACTGTTCAGCAATAGCCAGACCATTGTTTTGTTATCAACACTGGTTTAGGTACAGATGCAAAGCACAGCACCATACAGGCTGCTATGAAGAAAGTTGAATCCATCCCAGTCAAACCCAGTACAAGTTGTTAATAGCCTCATTCTGCTTCTGTTGGGGCCATGGAGGAGCCTTTGTGCTGCTCTTTGCCCCATGTTGCCAGGCCTTAAAATTCCTCAGAAAAGTTTTTGCACTGAAAGACCTGGTTTGTTACTGTAGAAAGCTCATAAAGACTATGCAAGAGAGACTGGAAATTTCATGATACTGGGATATTTATAGGATGTCCTCCATTATGGAAAAAAGAAAAGAAAAGGAAAGTTTGAAGGAAAAATTAAAAAGAAAAGGCATTGAAAAATACTTTTTTTTTTTCCATGCTGGCTACAGACATTGATGTCTTTATTACTCCATGCAATTTGGGGATTGGAAATTATTTTCACTGGCTGTTGTTATATGAGTTAGTACTTCAGGCTCCTGTGGTGACTGAATCAAGCGCTCAAGCTCTCTGTGCAAGATTCCCCTTATTTCACTAAAAAATCAAACTTATATATGTTTCAACAAAGATCTAAAAAGAACTAATGGCATACAGCCAATACTACTAACACAGGAGCGCATATCTGGCTCAGCCGGGATGTTTGCCAGTCCTCAGAACAGTTAAAGATAAAAACATTCCATACGCATACTCATGACTGTCTTCAGCCACATCTTCCCAGGCCTACACAAGGCCATCCTCCAACCTGACCTTGTAAAACTAGTTCTTCAAAGGCTTGGCAAACATGCAGCACAACAAATTCTAACGGTCACTCTTGAAAACAAATGCCAGGTGTTCCGAGCTGCTCCCACAGGCTCCTCTGTAAAATAAGAGAAATGTTTTCTGGTAACATTGTCTGTTTGGGATGTGAATATGCATTTGGAAGGTAGAAGAGCATAGAGAGCATCTTGATGTCAGGACAGTATGTTAAAAGAACTTCTTGGGATGGTTACAGCATTTCCTACCATTTCCATGAATCAGAAAGATGTGTTGGGGGTTAGTCAGATTTTTTTTCTGAATGGTCAGAGGAGGAGGGCTATACAGCCCTGCCTCAAGGAACAGCCCAAGGGCTTCTCTATGTTGAAATGTGCATGTAGTAGCGTGGACAGTTCAATTTTATATATTCTTATATTGTATTTTGTATGTTTGCTTATACAGTATATTAAAATGTTTGTAATCTAGTGCACATTTTATAACAATGATATCATCATGAAATGGGAGGGCTCTACTACTAGGATTGTGAATTTATAAATTTAACTAGTGTTAAGAGAACTCAGAGCTTTTATGATGAACAAATTTTAAAGATGCTGTACTTCAGAAAGATTTTTTTGCTTTGTCTTAGTTCCTTATCCTATTTTTCTTTAAAGCAACTATTCATTCTTTATTTCTTTAGATACCATCAGCCATTCTACAGCTAAAGTTGCCTTTTTGTGGAAGTCCCTGATTAATCCTTACCTTATTTCCCTTTTGGAGATGCGTAGGTAGAGAAGCTTTTTAGCGAGTGGTTACTGTTACTGTTTGCATATTGCAAGGAAAAGGGTGTGAAGATTTCTAAAGACTTTGGAGCACTGGTGTCGTGGTTTAACCCTAGCCAGTAACTAAGCACCATGCAGCTGCTCACTCACTCCCTTCCCCACCCAGTGGGATGGGGGAGAGAATTGGGGAAAAAAAGAAAAAAAGGTAAAACTCGTGGGTTGACATAAGAACAGTTTAATAGAACAGAAAGGAAGAAACTAATAATTATAACAATAATAAAATGACAATAATAATAATAATAATAAAAGGATTGGAATATACAAAACAAGTGATGCACAATGCAATGCTCGCCACCCACTGACTGACACCCAGTTAGTCCCTGAGTGGCCATTCCTCCCAGCCCCACTCCCAGCAGTTTATATACTAGACATGATGTCACATGGTATGGAATACCCCTTTGGCCAGTTTGGGTCAGCTGCCCTGGCTGTGTCCTGTGCCAACTTCTTGTGCCCCTCCAGCCTTCTTGCTGGCTGGGCATGAGAAGCTGAAAAACCCTTGACTTAGTATGAACACTACTTAGCAACAACTGAAAACATCAGTGTTATCAACATTCTTCTCATACTGAACCCAAAACATAGCACTATACCAGCTCCTAGGAAGACAATTAACTCTATCCCAGCCGAAACCTGGACAACTGGCTAACACTAATGCCTTGAATGATGGCATCCTTTAAGGGCTGTGTTTATGGGGAAGAGTTCTGCAGTACAGCAGCAAATTAAACTCTCTAAGAACATTTGCTATTTCTGTATATCCTTCTATATTTATGGAAAGTGTTCTTTGAGCCTCTTGCCTTCTAATTCAGCTTCCTCACTTAGATGTGAATAGAGCTGGTTCGGCTGTTTGGCTTAAAATTTACTGGGTGGACGAGCCTTAAGGGATTGCTGATCTGTCAGGTTGCTAACAGCAAAGTGTTACGGGGTGATGGTTTGTTTAGCAAAAGTATAGTTTAGGGGGTTTGCATTATAACAATACATCATGAGAGTTCTTCATAAAGTCATTCCATGTATCATTCCAGCTCACTGCAGCACTGCAATAGGGCCTGTGTTCCCCTCACTCAGCATTTGTCTATGATGCCTATTCACATACTTTCTGTAACTTACTGGGGAAGGTAAAGGTGAACAAAACAAAGCTCATGTTCCCAGAGGTCAGAGTCCAGCATCTCCCTTGGGGACCATGGTGCTTGGTCCTCAGCCTGAAGCTTGGCTGCTGTGCAAGCTGGGCTAGGGAAGCAGTGTTTGAGCTTCATGTGGTCAGGACATGGGGTGAAGGGGCCCCCAGGCAGGCTCACCTGGATCAGGAGAGAGGATGCAGTTTGCTGGTGGTACAGCAAGCAGGGAGACTCAGCTAATGTGCTGTGTTGGTGGCAGGTTGAGGATGAAGCTGGTTTTATATGCTGGTTCAAGTCCATTCCCAAAGCAAACTAATTACTGTTTTTTAAAAGAACAGTAATTTGGTATGGGGGAGTATAATACCAAACAACTTAAGTTGACCCACCAGCAATCTGCTAAGGAAAGACAAGCTCTAAAGCTTTTGTAAGTTAACTGGAAGATGTACTTCAGAACACAAATACCCACTGTCACCTGACACTACCCAATGCTATGGGGACAGAAAGGTTCTTTTAAGGATCCTTGGTAGAATGAGAACTGGCCACAGGATTATAGTTATAATCAGAGCTTTATTATTATATACAATTTGAGCAATCAGCATAGCTTATCATTACACAGAATTTCTAGCAGTTAGCATAGCTTTCCTATTACCTAAAATTTCAGTTACCTAGACTTTTCAATCACCTGGACCCTCTGCAGATTGGGTCAAATTCTTAATAATCAGCACATTATACAATAATCATAATCTAGACTCTGACTTTAAAAAGTACACAATAAGCTACACTGATTGCTAAAATCTTCCTTGCTAAATATTTCCTCACCATCCGAGGGGATGCTGGACTTTACCTATTAAATGGGCGAGAGGAGTCCATTATCAAGATTGGGTAAGGAACCTACGATTCCTTGGTGAGGCCCAAATGAATTGCAGGAAGCATTGTTACAAGCAGCTATAGTAACCTTATTGCATAAGGATGAAGCCCAAGGTGACGAGTCTAGTCCTTAGGACACTCCTGCTACATCCCCTGATTTGAGGTCTGTTGGGTAAGGAGCTGTGGGGTCAGGAAAATTAGTTTTTATGCAACTATGGCAGGGTTTACCCACAGGACCCCCTTTTTCACAAGTGCTCCGGCAGACCATTGCACAAATGTGAGAACTAAGCCCTGACCCTCCCATACAAAGGGAATGGCAGCAGATCTTAACCACCCTGATCCAACCCAGAGATCGAACAAATATCCCACAAAGTCACCGGGCTAATTTAAACAAACAAAATAATACTGTTAAGGAATATCCTAATCAAACTGAAAACGAGTGAGCTGAGCGAAATAAGTGGTGGTGTACCTGTCTAAATCAGGGGTACACCCATGACTTTCTCCATGGCCTGCCCACTGAGAAACTAACATTTCTAGCTGAAAGACAGGAAAAAGAGGAAAGGCTACCTACATCTCCACCTAGTGCCCCTTCTGTGGAAGGAAACCCTTTTAAATCATAACAATATCCTGACCTATCTTCTATCAAAAGGCAGCATCAAGGAAATTAGATAGGGGGCCCAGACTGGCTGAGGTACAAGTGGCCCTACCTTCTGCTACTCAAGGACTGAGACCCACACTTTGGGCCATAGTGAATGATAAACTAAAAGCTAATTTCCTCATAGATACTGGGGCACAATTATCCATGATTAAGGCAGAATCATGCCCTGGAACCACCCCATTAAAACATAAAAAAATATTAATAACTGGAGTAAATGGAACAGTAGTTCCTTATTCAACTGTTAAAGTAAAATTGGAACTTCCTTTTTGTGCCCCACAAAAACACCAAATGTTATTGGGAAAGCTAAATATATTAGGTATGGATATTCTGAAAGGCAAAAGTTAGGTATAGGACAATACTAAATGGGCTATCAGGATAAACGATGAAGAAATAGTGCCAGGACTGGCAGTAATAAATCTTTTACAAGCTGCCCTGACTTTACCCCCTTCTACCATCACACACACACACACCAAACAATACCCCATATCCTCTGAAGCACACAAACCTGTAACCGCTTTAATTCAAGACCTTCTTAAATGCAGCATTATAGAAGAAATGCACTCCTTTAATTCTCTGGTGTGGCCTGTTAAGAAACCTAACGGTAAGTGGTGACTCACCATAGATTATCGATGCTTGAATAGCCACACCGGACTATTAACTGCTGCAGTGCCTTCAATCTTAGATATAGTCCAAGAATTGGAAAATCATGCCTTTCCCTGGATGGCCACCCTAGATATTAAAGATATGTTCTTTATCTTCCTCCAACCTGAGGACAAGAAATGTTTTGCCTTCACTTGGAAGGGTTTGCAGTATACTTTTACCTGGCTTCCTCAGGGATTTAAGCACTCACCCACTATAGCTCATTCTGCCTTAGCCAAAGAATTATGCAATTGCCCATTACCTCCCGATATAACTTTATTGCAATATATTGATGATATTTTAATAGGAGGCCCCACTGAAGAAATAGTTCGTGAAGCTGCTACACAAATTTGGGAACACTTAACCCAATTAGGACTAGAAATATGACCTGAAAAATGCCAGGACCCTAGCCAGGAAATTACCTTTCCAGGAACCCAATGGATAGGGGGAAGAAAATCAATCCCAACTTCAACCCTTGAAACCCTGCTAAATATATCTTCCCCCCCCAAGATAAAAAAATCTCTGCAAGAGTTCTTAGGCTCTCTAGGGTTTTGGAGGGACCACATCCCATCGTTTGCACAAATAGCTTGGCCTCTATTATAATTTGCTTAAGAAAAAAAACAACACAAAACTGGGAGTGGACTCCCAGTCACAAAACTGCATTGCTTACTTTAACAGAAGAAATTAAAATATATCAATCACTAGGTCCCATTCATCCTACTGCTCCATTCCACTTACACCTCACAGTGGGAGAACATGGCCACAGATATGCTTTATGGCAAGAAAGTGGCGCTCAGCACCCTTATCCCATCAAATTTGGGTCATATAGGCAGAATTCCTAATGTAACTACACCCTGTATGAAAAGGTGCTTATGGCAGCTTATACCGCTCTCAGGGAAACGGAAAAATCTTACTACAAATTGTACAGTCACTCTGCATACTCCTCTCCCTATCTTAAAAGATATTATAGAAGGCTGAGAGCTACCCCTAGGGCTAGCCCAAAAATCTACTGTTGAACAGTTGGCACTTTACATTCATCATCATGCTGTCCTTCCAGGAAATGATCGTTTAAGAAGGACTCTCACTGAAACTATAACTCGAATAGGACTACCTCAAGAATATGAAAGAAACACATCTTCTATACAAGATGCCCCTCCTTTTAACCCTAATAATACTGCAGGAGTAGGGTTTACAGATGGAAGTGCCCATCTAAAAAATGCTGTTTGGTTTGGTAAAGCCACAGCCATTTCTGCTGATGGAAAAGCAAAGTTAACTGAGGAAATAAAAAGTTCAGTCCAATTGCCTGAATTACTGGCCATCACCCGAGCTTTTGAAGCTGAAGCTGACTAGGTTTATACTGACTCCTATGCTTTATGGGCTGGAGCCACCCAGCAGCTTGGAAACTGGCAACGACATGACCGGCAAGTAGGGAAAGGAGAAGTTTGGGGATGCTCATAGTGGGAAAAATCATATCAATTAGCTTTATCCCGTTCCCTTTGATTAGGACATGTACCTGCCCACCAAAAAGCTAACACTAAGGAAGCTGAACTCAATGCCAAGGCCAACCGGCTACCTCAAATTAATATTGCTATAGACCCTGATTCCACTAAATGGAACAGATTAGCCCACTGGCTGCATGCTTCATTAGGACATACTGGTACAGAGAATTTACTTAAACAAGCACACATTAGGGGGTGGCCACTTTTATGAAAGTTCCCTTCCTGTATTGGGTTTGTGTGGCAAGGTTTTGGTAGCAGGGGGGGTTACAGGGGTGGTTTCTGTGAGAAGCTGCTGGAAGCTTCCCCTATGTCCCATGGAGCCAATGCCAGCTGGCTCCAAGATGGACCTGTCACTGGCCAAGGCCGAGCCAATCAGTGATAGTGGTAGCGCCTCTGTGATAACATTTTTAAGAAGGGAAAAAAAAGTTGCAGCAGACACAGAAACTGCAGCCGGAGAGAGGAGTGAGAACATGTAAGAAAGACAAACAACCCCGCAGACACCAAGGTCAGTGAAGAAGGAGGGGGAGGAGGTGCTCCAGGTGCCAGAGCAGAGATTCCCCTGCAGCCCATGGGGAAGACCATGGTGAGGCAGGCTGTCCCCCTGCAGCCCATGGAGGTCCACAGTGGAACAGATATCCACCTGCAGCCTGTGGAGGACCCCACGCCAGAGCAGGTGGATGCCCGAAGGAGGCTGTGACCCCGTGGGAAGCCTGCGCTGGAGCAGGCTCCTGGCAGGGCCTGCGGATCTGCAGAGAGAGGAGCCCACATCGAAGCAGGTTTTCTGGCAGGACTTGTGACCGCACAGGGGACCTACGCTGGAGCAGTCCATTTCCTGAAGGACTGCACCCCATGGAAGGGACCCATGCTGGAGCAGGAGAAGAGTGTGAGGAGTCCTGCCCCTGAAGAGGATAAAGCAGCAGAGACAACGTGTGATGAACTGATCATAACCCCCATTCCCCGTCTCCCTGTGCCGCTGGGGGGGTAGGTAGAGAATTCGGGAGTGAAGCTGTGCCTGGGAAGAAGGGAGGGGTGGAGGGAAGGCATTTTAAGATTTGGTTTTATTTCTCATTACCCTACTCTGGTTTGATTGGCAATAAATTGAGTTAATTTTCCTCAAGTTGAGTCTGTTTTGCCTGTGACAGTAATTGGTGAATGATCTCTCCCTGTCCTTATCTCAACCCATGAGCCTTTTGTTATATTTTCTCTCTCCTGTCCAGCTGAGGAGGGGAGTGATAGAGGAGCTTTGGTGGGCACCTGGCATCCAGCCAGGGTCAACCCACCACATTTCCCTATTATATCAATCAGTCTTTATAGTATGAAAGTGTATTAACTTTTTATGTGTGTGTATATATATATATATATATATATAAAAATATAAATATATATATAAGTTCACATTATACACTGTGATGTAATGAGGTAGCGGAATTTTACTGGAGACTTTGGTATTGTTCATGATTAAGTAAAACAAACTAAAGGACAGCCTGGCCCTGGAAATAAGGACTTTGCTTCTTGGAAGCTTGGAGCTGTCCATGAAGGATAAAGGATACCACTGGACAACCAAGATAACACCAGCATCCTAGCCCCTCTAACATGTCTTCAAAACCCTCCCAGTGTTGTCTGGCATCATAGATAAGTAACTATAGCAAGACTGACTCCAGGGATGTCTGGATCAATAGACAAGCAGCAAGAATGCTGCTGAACTATAGTTCCTTTGCAAAGTTTTACTATGATTAGTAATCGGTAGTGTGGGTGTTAGTGATTAGTCAAGTTGTGTTGTACCTGAATGCTTTAAGGGTATAAAAACCCTGTGTAAAACTACATTCGGAGTGCCCCAATTTGGCTGGGACATCTCATGTGCATGAATAAATATTTACCCTTGTAATTCTACACTTTACGTCCTGGCCTCTCTCCTCGGTCGGCACGGGCCAGCCGCGAATTTTTGTGACACCACTAACCACTCAGCAAGCACGTGACTTGATCTCCAGCTGTGAAATATGTGCAGAGATCAGAAAACATTGCAAGGAAGGACAGACCTTTGCTAATCAGAGACGGTAAAGTCCTCTGGTCCACTTGGCAAATAGATTATGTTGGATCTCTCCCTCGAACACCCGAGGGGTGGCGCTATATACTTACTGGAGTTGAAATTATATCGGGCTTAGGGAAAGCTTTCCCCTGCCAGAGAGCTGATGGTCTTGTCACTGTGGCAGGGCTTAATCCATGGTTTGCTGATACTCCTATGCCCTCCGCCGTGCAATCTGTAAAAATAAAATTGTCCAAGAATGGTGTGAACGCCATAGAGTCACCTGGGTATTCCACCTACCCTATAGACCTCAAAGTAATGGCATGGTCGAGAGGTTGAATGGTCTTTTAAAATGAGTTCTAGGACAAAATTTATATATAGAAAATGGAGTAAAGTCTTACCCAAGGCCACCTGACACCTAAATAACTGACAGACACCCACTGGATGCCCAGTGGAATGAGCTCATTTTCCCACTATCCATCCCACAAAACCTCCAGAGATCCCACTGTCAACCCATCATTTTTCTCAGGGTGACACTGTTCTTATTGATCACCCTTCAATGGGTAAAATGTCTGTCACTTTACTGTCTCCCCAAGAAAAAGGCATATGGATAGCTATTTCCAAATGGGGACTTGCTGAAGCTTGGATAATCTCCAAGACTGGACAATCTTTTACCTCTTTCAGATAACAAATTCTACCTGGATGGATCCTTTGGCCTGGATGAGACTGAAGTGTGCCCAGGAAATCATAACCTTAAAATGATGATGACATCTGTTGTACTGTGCTTATCCTTATTTGTATCTTGTTTTTCCTTATCCCAAGAATGGAACAATAATTGTATCATTCAATTTATGAATACAACTTCTCAATTAGGTAAAGTACTGGATTGTTGGTATTGCCTACACCACCTTCAATCATCAGATACCAAATCTGGGTGGTTAGCTGAACCTGTTTCTGAAGCATCTTGGTATCAACCTAATTTGGCATATTTACTCCCCAACACTCCAAATTATCAACATCAACCTTTTAAGGCATATTCTTATGACAGAGCCCCATGGTGCATTAGAATGCCCCAGAGCACAAATTCAACCTGGGTGGGAAAAACAAGCAATTATGATTACACTCTGTATTACAATCAAACCCAATCATGCTTTCAATTTAAAGGTAACAGAGTACAAGCTTATATTGGTTCTGACCTGAAATCCTCATGAACCTGCAATAATGAGTCAATAATAACAAATGATCATGTTTTTGCTAGTCTAAAACTCCAGAATCTTATGTGGAATGTTAACAATACAAATTGTGACAGATTCTATGTAGGGCACAAGAAGACTTTGTTACAGTAACCCAGCATAGTTTGCCTCCCCCATCCGAGTATGTAGAGTCCCAAGCACATTTTATCTCGTTGTCACGGTGACCCAGGATAGTTCGCTCCCCCCTATCTGCACATACCCTTGCACGGACGCCAACGAGGGTGGCCAGCTGCAGATCTCAGAATTCGGACAACACCACCTGCATTACATTAGCGAGTTCGCTAATGAGCAAAACAGGACATTACATATGTATGATATATTAATCAGCGCAAGTTTTATTATCCACCCCTGCGGTGCTTTCCCTTGAGCTTCACTCCCAAGCAGGGCTCCACTGCGTTGGGTCCCCATTTTGATTAGTGTCGGTGCCCCGGGCCTCCCACCATGATAACGCTACATTTTCATTAAAGCCAAAGCTTTCACTCGCTGAGTGTCATGCCTTGTCCCTGAGGGATCTGCACCTGCTTTTTGCTCATAACACCACTTGATATTTTGTGACAATTAAAAACAAAACAAAAAACCAAACAAAAAACCCCACCTCTGAATTCCCATAATTAGACAACAGGTAAACAAAACAACAAATGGGACATTTCAGCACAACAGTTCTCCACTATCTTCTTAAAAAAACAGCCTTGACAGAAACAACATATGCCACAAAATAAAAAAGTACATACTAGACTGTCAGCTTTTTAAAGCAAATCTGCTTATGAAGACTGATCAAATATTTACACCTCATTTATTCTCAAAAAAATTTGAAAATTACTCAATAGAATTCCAATAAATCAATATGCATTACTTTCCTCATAAACAACGTGGGAAACAACTGCAGGAACACTGCATCAATGAGATCACAGAGAAAAAGAGGACAAACTGAATTTTGAACTGCTAGTGAAATCTATAAGCAAGTGAGCCATAAGTGGTTTTCTCATCTGAAAGAAACTGATACAGGTTTGTATTATTTGAAATTGATCAAAGCCATTAACACAGCACACACTAAACAGCACATGATAAACTTGCATATTAATGAAGATACAAGAAATATTAAATGCATTCAAATAGTTGCTTCCAAGGTTGAGGGGGGGGGGAAGGTGTTGGGGTTTTTTTGTTTTTAAAAGCATCTCGCTCCTGAAAAATTAACTTTCAGTGATTTCTCACTTGAATTCATCTCATAATTATATGTCTGTATTTCAAGAGTTGGGTTAAATAAAAAACTTTTACAAATGTTACAAACTGCAAAATTAGCGTTTCGGAAGGGTCTTTTAAAGAGATACATCCAATCTGCTTTACTAAAAGGCCCCTAGATTAGGGTTGGTTTTGGGGGGTTTGTTTGATTTGGATTTTTTTTTGTTTAATTCCTTGTTTACTTTATTGTTCAACAGTTCCTGATAATACTTAATCTTTTCAAATTAATGTGATACAAGCAGTTCAAATATGGGGAAATAATTTATGTCTGTATGTCACGACCCGGGCTGGACAGACCAGGGAGGGGTCGTGGTGAATTCGGAATTCCCTCGAGCTAAATTAAGGTGAAACGACACCAAACGATCAGTTGACTGTTTTATTTATGGCAGAAGCAACCTGAACTTGGAAGGTGCAACAGTAGGTGGTGGGGTTTCTCTCAACAGGAACTGGCATGAAACTACCTCAGTAAACCAGGTAACCCGTGGTAACCATATACATCAGTTCAGGGAATAAGGAGATCCCTCCCGTTGAGTCACGAGGTTCAGAGCAGACCCCCTTGCTTTCTAGACTCCTTCTCAGAGAAGGGCCCAGGAGCGGCTGGATCCACTCCTAGTCCCAGACTTGGTCAACGGTTTTGTGTCTTAAAGTGATGAAGTGTAGGGATTATGAAAAGGAGAGAGAAAGAGACAGAAAAAAAGAAAAGAGAAAGATTTCACCAGTCCTGGGTCCAGCGTTGGTCCAGTCAGCCTAGAAATCCAGTTCCGGAGGGCACGCACACGCGGGGCTTCAGTTTGTGCCCTTTTATCATCTCCTTGCCCCTCCTTCGGGCGGGCACTCGAACTCATTAGGCTAAGCAGGTGTCATGCGCGGTTTGTGCTTTCAGAACCTTCGGGAAATGGGTTGGTGGGCTTGGAGGTCGTTTGGGGAGTAACTTCCCCTTCCCCGCAGACATTACCATTTTTTTGATCTTTGGCCATGCATGGTGAGCTGCCCTGCTCAGTATATCAGAACAGCACATCAGAACACAGAGCTGCTCCCTCCAACACGCCCTCCCAGTCTTATTGCTGATGGTCTGTGCTGATCGGTTTCTTTTCACCTGTGGTTCGGTGCTATGCAGGGTTCCTTGTTATGCAGAGTTCGTCGTTATGCAGAACTTGCCCAACCACAATGTTTGAGACATCAACTCTTTCAGTCTCTCACACTGTAGCACTTACCTCTACCATGAAATGAAAAGGGAATTAACCTGGCTCCTGTTTCATCTGAAGTTTTTGATTAATCTTTGCTTTTCATAGAAATATCTTCCTATAATATAGATGGTCAGATATCATAAAAATAGGAATATAAGCACTGGTCTAAGTTGAGCTGAACATAAAAAAATTCCCAACCCACCCACAGATAAAGGTGCTGTACTGGGCCTGTCTGGAATGGAGTTAATTTGTGCCTCAAACAATATTGATAATGATGTACTTAAGAAGACCACAAAGGTCTTGTGAAATAAGATACCCTTTGTATACACAAGGCATGCCTTGCTAACGACTGTGCCCTTGAAGAAGAAATAAAAGACTGATAAGAAGGGAACATCCTACCCCAGGAGGCGCAGAAAAGTTGAATAATTGCTAATAGGCATCAAGTCAGAAAAAAGTCTTCGATAACTGGAGGAAAGGTAAAGGCGGCAGGGGGAGATCACGACCACCGACTCAATTCAAGACCAAAAGACTTACCCCCCACTCTCCTTGAGCATGCGCTGTAGAATAAAAGAACACTGTACCTTTAATTCGAAGCAGGGAAACTTTAACCCAATAGAAACTGTACTAGATAAGCGACTACCAGTAATAGTTTTGGGGAAGAATTTTGGAAATTGAATATGTATAACTGAACTGTATAAATTGCTTGCCCGTTTAGACATGAGATGTGCTAGCTTTGTGGATTACCACCTAGCCCCCATCTTTGCGCAAACATGAATTGGAATAAAATACCTCTGCTCTGTGTGTATATTGGCATTTCGCACACCGGGTAAACGACCCCACTTGTGGGACAACAATAACACACCAATGCTTTAACTATTGCTGAGCAGTGCTTGTGCAGGTTCAAGGCCGCCTCCTTTTCTCACCTCGCCCTGCCCTAGTGAGTAGGCTGGGGGGTGCACAAGAAGGTGGGAAGGGACACAGCTGGGACAGCTAACCTGAATTGACCAAAGAGATGTTCTATGCCATATAAAGTCATGCTCAGCAACAAAACTGGGGGAGGGGGGAATTTTTCCAAGGTAGCTATTGCTCAGAGACTGGCCAGGCATCAGTCTGCTGGTGGGAGGTGGTAAGTGATTGCCTTTGCATCGCTTGTTTTGTTTGTTCCTTCCCCTTCCCCTTTTCTTCACATGTTAAACTGTCTTTATCTCAAACCATGAGTTTTTCTTGCTTTTGCCCTTCTGATTCTCTCCCCCATCCCGCTAAGAGGGAAGAGAGTGAGCAAACAACTTGGTGGGGGGCTTAACTGCCAGCCAGGGTCAAACCATCACAGTAGCCCAACTTTTTTTTGTTGCTCTTAGTGGAACCATCATTTGGACCCTAATACATTATAAAATACAAGCAGATGCCTCTCTACTGCTGTACAAGCAAGATGATGTCTATTTACATTTTACAACAGCATCCAAATGATGATTCTAAGAATGAACATTATGATTCTAAGAACATTAAAAAACAAAGTCCATCATCAAGTTAAAACTAGCAATGAAAATCAGAGTGACAGCAACAAGCTATTTTCTCTATCACATCCAGTTTCTGCCTTGCAGTGGAAAACTGCAAGTATTATGTTACTTGGATCCTTCAAAAGGAAGCAAGATTCACCATTAATCACTGTTGAAGACTCTGATACAACTCTGACATGCTGCTGAATGTGTCAGTATTGTGTTTACTAACAACTGGAGAACCAAAGAAAACAATAAGAATGAAGTTAAACAACCCTTAAGTCTTAACAATATTTTTCCCCCTCCTTTGGGAGCTCAGTTTTTTTATTCTTATCCTTTAGCATAAAGCAATTAAGAACAATATTATTGACAAAGGACTCCTTTTTTAATCTGTTTAAACTGTTGGATATTATTTCCACGAGAGAGAGAAACCAATCAGCCATTAAGAAACTTCAGGGAACATATCTGCTCTGTATAGGCAAGCTAGAAGTCTAGATCATAGTAGCACCAATCTAAATTCTAACAGTACTTGGCTTTCCCCTATCTACCACCAGCACAGTCAAGGAAGGAATAGTGAGAAAGAGTGAAAGAGGAGATGGCAAGCACTGACAGCACCATTAACAAAAGGAACTGTAAAATCTTTGGCTATGAAACTTCTTGCTTACAAGCTACTTAAACAGGTAATTAACATACCATACTGAATGCAAAAATAGTTTCTTGAACTGCACACAAGTTTTATTTTTATGAGCTCTGCAACATGAAAGCATCAGCTAACCTCTGTGTTCAACAAAGGAGATGTCTGTGGTTGACTAAGGCACATAACATCCCTTTCTGCCAAACATATTGATCTGCTTTCATACCGTACATCCAATAACTTGCTGCTTCCTGAATTCTGCAACTTGAAGAAATCCAAAACAGTAGCTTAAAAGGCACATACAGGAAGAAACTCTCTTTTTGTAGTTTGATTTGACTTCTTGTTTGTAGTTTTATTGAACCTGTCTGAATAAAGTACATAAAGTCAAAACAAAACTTGCTTGTGATCATTTCTATATATGATTTATAGCACACCAATTGACATAATTACAGTAATTGTCACAAATATGGCTACATATACCTCATATTTAAAAAATGCCTAACAATTATAATCAACATGCATAAACAACACTGAATCCACAAGCAACTGTAAATTCGGTTGCTTGCTTAGGAAATTCTTTATATCACTTTACATGAACTTGTGGAATCAGCCAAAAGGATAAGTCATCATCCCTTCTCAAAAAGTTACATGGGAAAAAATCCTGTTCCTTAACTATTAGAGATTTATAAACATGGTCACAAACTGGAGGAGTGGTGGGTTGACCTTGGCTAGCTGCCAGGTGCCCACCGAGCCACTCTATCACTCCCCCTCCTCAACTGGACAGGGGAAAGAAAATATGACAAAAGGCTTGTGAGTCGAGATAAGGACAGGGAGATCACTCAGCAATTACTGTCATAGGCAAAACAGACTCAACTTGGGGAACATGAATTTAATTTATTGCCAATTAATAACAGAGTAGGATAGTGAGAAATAAGAACAAATCTAAAAACACATTCCCCCCACCCCTCCCTTCTTCCCAGGCTCAACTTTGCTCCCGACTCTTCTACCTCCTCCCCCCGAGCATCACAGGGGGACAGGGAATGGGGGTTGTGATCAGTTCATAACACGTTGTCTCTGTCACTCCTTCCTCCTCACACTCTTCCCCTGCTCCAGCATGGGGTCCCACCCACAGGAGACAGCCCTCCACAAACTTCTCCACCATAGGTCCTGCCCACGAGCTGCAGTCCTTCAAGAACTGCTCCAGTGTGGGTCCCCCACGGGGCCACAGGTCCTGCCAGAAAACCTGTTCCAGCATGGGCTCCTCTCCACAGGCCACAGGTCCTGCCAGGAGCGTGCTCCAGCACAGGCTTCCCACGGGGTCAGAGCTTCCTTCAGGGCACATCCACCTGCTCTGGCATGGGGTCCTCCACTGGCTGCAGGGTGGATATCTGCTCCACCATGGACCTCCATGGGCTGCAGGGGGACAGCCTGCCTCACCATGGTCTTCTCCACAGACTGCAGGGGAATCTCTGCTCTGGCACCTAGAGCACCTCTTCCCCCCTCCTTCTTCACTGACCTTGGTGGCTGCATAGTTGTTTCTCTCACATTCTCACTCCTCTCTCAGCTGCTGTTGCGCAGCAGTTTTTACCCCTTCTTAAATATGTTATCACAGAGGCACTACCAACATCACTGATTGGCTCAGCTTTGGCCAGCAGCGGGTCCGTCTTGGAGCCATTTGGAACTGGGTCTGTCCAACATGGGGGCAGCTTCTTGCATCTTCTCACAGAAGCCACCCCTGCAGCCCCCCACGCTACCAAAATCTTGCCACGTAAACCCAATACAGGAGATTATAGCACAGTCAACTATTTTACATCTACTTTATATATTTGTACCCAAACAACACATTTGTACCTGGCTTCACAGAATCTCCGTTCCATTCAGAAGTCTGGAATGAAGTCCTGTTAACAGTTCTGCTAGAAGCATCATCTCCATCATGCCTTTTTTGTCTATTTTTTTCCTCACCCTCTATCGATCTCTTGTGCTACAAGTATTTTTGAGATATTTAGTTGATTTTACTTCAACTTTCTCAAATTATCAAATTTGCTGTAGTATAACTTGAGTTATAGCTAACTAACTGTGCATCTAGAGTTTAAACATGAAGTTAATACACCATAAATAGTTAGTATACTATAACCACCTGTCTCAAAGGGGTAAAAGAATCCTCGCTCATGAGATGGCGGGGCTCATAGAGAGGGCTTTAAACTCGGTTTGAAGGGGGTAAGGGATAAGACTAGCTGCACCAGAAAGGAGCCTGGAGGCAGCATGCCGATGTTAGGGGTGGATTCGATAGGCCAGCTCAAATGTATCTATGCCAATGCACGCAGCATGGGCAATAAACAGGAGGAGCTGGAAGCCATCATGCGGCAGGATAGATATGACTTAGTCGCCATCACAGAAACATGGTGGGACGACTCCCATGACTGGAGTGCTGTAATGGATGGCTATAAGCTCTTCAGAAGGGACAGGCGAGGTAGAAGAGGTGGTGGGGTGGCTCTCTATGTTAGGGAATGTTTGGACTGTACAGAGCTACACGATTCCGATGACAAGGTGGAGTGCTTATGGGTGAGGATTAGAGGGAAAGCCAACAAGGCAGATATTGTGCTGGGAGTCTGTTATAGACCACCCAATCAGGTGGAAGAGACGGATGAATCTTTCTACAAGCAGCTGGCAGTAGTCTCAGAATCGTGTGCCCTTGTTCTCATGGGGGATTTTAACTTTCCAGACGTCTGCTGGAAGTACAACACAGCAGTGAGTAAACAATCTAAGCGGTTCCTGGAGTGTGTGGAAGATAACTTCCTGACACAGCTGGTAGGTGAGCCAACCAGGGGAGGAGCCTTGCTCGATCTATTGTTTACGAACAGGGAAGGACTGGTGGGAGGTCTGGTGGTCGGAGGCCGTCTTGGGCTTAGCGACCATGAAATGATAGAATTTTCAGTTCTTGGTGAGGCAAGGAAGGTGGTCAGCAAGACCACCACTATGGACTTCTGGAGGGCAAACTTTGGCCTCTTCAAGGCACTGGTTGAGAGAGTCCCTTGGGAGACAGTCCTGAAGGGCAAAGGGGTCCAGGAGGGATGGACATTCTTTAAGAAGGAAATCTTGATGGCTCAGGACCAGGCTATTCTCACGTGCCGCAAGTCAAACCGCCGAGGAAAACAACTGGCCTGGCTTAACAGGGAGCTTTTGCTGGGAGTCAAAAAAAAAAGGAGAATTTATCACCTCTGGAAGAAAGGGCAGGCACCTTGGGAGGAGTACAGGGATCTTGTTAGATCATACAGAGAGAAAATTAGAAAGGCAAAAGCTCAGCTAGAACTAAATCTGGCCGTTATTGTAAACGACAACAAAAAATGTTTCTACAAATATGTTAGCAGTAAAAAGAATCCCAGGGAGAATGTCTGTCCTTTAATGGACACAGAAAGGAATGTAGCCACCAGAGATGAGGAAAAGGCTGAGGTACTTAATGCCTTCTTTGCCTCAGTCTTTAATAGGGAGACCAGTTATCCTCAGGGTACTCCGCCCCCTGAGCTGGATGGTGAGGATGAAGAACAGATTATACCCCCCCTTAATCCAGGAGGAAGTAGTTAGTGACCTACTATGCCATCTGGACACTCACAAATCTATGGGGCCCGATGGGATCCATCCAAGAGTACTGAGGGAACTGGCGGAGGTCCTTGCCAAACCACTCTCCATCATCTATCAGTGATCCTGGTCAATGGGGGAGGTCCCAGAGGACTGGAGGCTTGCTAATGTGACTCCCATTTACAAGAAGGGTCGGAGGGAGGATCTGGGGAACTACAGGCCTGTCAGCCTGACCTCGGTACCGGGGAAAATTATGGAACAGTTTGTCTTGGGAGCACTCACAAGGCAAGTGCAGGACAAACAGGGGATCAGGCCCAGTCAGCATGGGTTTATGAAAGGCAGGTCCTGCTTGACCAACCTGATCTCCTTCTATGACCAGGTGACCCGCCTAGTGGATGAGGGAAAGGCAGTGGATGTTATCTACCTTGACTTGAGCAAGGCTTTTGACACTGTCTCTCATGGCATACTCCTTGAGAAGCTGGTGTCTCACGGCTTGGACAAGTGTACTCTTCGCTGGGTGAAAAACTGGCTGGATGGACGAGCCCAGAGGGTTGTGGTGAATGGGGTGAAATCCAGTTGGCGGAGGGTCACAAGTGGTGTTCCCCAGGGCTCGGTGTTGGGCCCCGTTCTGTTTAATATCTTTATCGATGATCTGGATGAGGGGATTGAGTGCACCCTCAGCAAGTTTGCAGATGACACCAAGTTGGGAGGCAGGGTGGATCTGCTTGAGGGTAGGAAGGGTCTGCAGAGGGATCTGGACAGGCTGGATCGATGGGCTGAGGCCAATTGTATGAAGTTCAACAAGGCCAAGTGCCGGGTCCTGCACTTTGGTCACAACAACCCCATGCAATGCTACAGGCTTGGGGAAGAGTGGCTGGAAAGCTGCCTGGCAGAGAAGGACCTGGGGGTGCTGGTTGACAGCTGGCTGAATATGAGTCAGCAGTGTGCCCAGGTGGCCAAGAAGGCCAATGGCATCCTAGCCTGCATCAGAAATAGTGTGGCCAGCAGGAGCAGGGAGGTGATTGTTCCCCTGTACTTGGCACTGGTGAGGCCGCACCTCGAGTACTGTGTTCACTTTTGGGCCCCTCACTACAGGAAAGACATTGAGGTGCTGGAGCATGTCCAGAGAAGGGCAACCAAGTTGGTGAGGGGCCTGGAGCACAAGTCTTATGAGGAGCAGCTGAGGGAGCTGGGGCTGTTTAGTCTAGAGAAGAGGAGGCTGAGGGGAGACCTCATAGCTCTCTACAACTACCTGAAGGGGGGTTGTAGTGAGGTGGGTGCTGGTGTCTTCTGTCAGGTGGCTGGAGATAGGATGAGAGGAAATGGCCTCAAGCTGAGGCAAGGGAGATTTAGGTTAGATATTAGGAAAAATTTCTTTACTGAGAGGGTTGTCAGACATTGGAATAGGCTGCCCAGGGAAGTGGTTGAGTCACCATCCCTGGAGGTTTTCAAAAAGCGCATAGATGGGGTACTCTGTAACATGGTTTAGTGGGCATGGATGATGGTTGGACTCGATGATCTTGAAGGTCTCTTCCAACCTAAATGATTCTATGATTCTAAAAGTCAGAGGAATAGTTAGTTAGAGATGTTATTGAATCTTATTTACATTTTGTTAACTGTTCTAGTTTTAGCACATATTGTAGCCCAAGCAGAATGGATTAACCCATATGTTTCTAGGCAACTGTACTTCTAAGATCTCATTAAAATTAATCGGAGCATTTCCAATAGTTTAAAATTTTTAGGTCTTAAATCGTCCAGTCTGAGTTTCATCTAGAAAAGGGCTAAAATGCTGCATTCCAAGCCTTTGACTAAACTATATATTATGGGCAAACCCAGGCAAGATTGATGTGACAACGACATCCAAAACACTTGGAGCAGCCAGAAAGTAATTAGAAAAGATATATCTATACAATCCCAGTAAAGGAAACATATTCACCTATACTATAGAAAAGTCCTGAAAGTCTTGTGATTCTCGCCAGGAACATACCTTGCCAGAGTTGGACTTGGAAATCAGTATGGTCTAAACAGGCAAGGAACAAGCACTAGGCATGTACCTATGTGTACTATGCTGTATCAACCCAGAAGAGTGGCTTAACTCTTTCTGACTACAGGACTAAGGGCTAAATCCAAAGTACATGTGGCACCAATACCTTTTTCTTGGGTGGTGGGAAGAAAGATTTCCTGACCTCCAAATGTAACTTGTTAAAATCTTAGGAGATGTGACCAAATTAACGTAAAGCTGCAAAGCTCAATAATTTCTCTCAAAGCTCACAAAGAAATAAATGACAGGGAACAGTGCCAAAAAGAGTCAGACAGCACTCAGCTCAGCCCAGCCCTACTAGAGACCATAGAACTCCTTCCAGAAGTTAAACTAAGTTTCTTAATATTACATCACCCATACTAACTCTGAGCCAATCATGTCCCCATACAGATTTAGTGTTTAACTTTTCTCTCAGCAAGAAAACTCTTAATTTTAGGTCTCTAGCCTTTGTATCTTATTATACCTAGTAATGCATGCTTAGGACCTGATCTTGCAACTTCCTCTACACAAGCCTGACCACAGCAAAGTTACCAGGTCTCTGCCTAGGGAGTAAGGTCCACCCAGAAGGATGCAACTGGAGAATAGATAACTTGAAACTGTTGGAAATAGCAGCAGCCATACAAATCCAAGAGAGACAATATCCAATCACAGAGGGAAATGGCTTAATAATACACCTGATTTTTTTTTATTTTTATATTTTGAGAAGCTTGTCTATTTTTTGCTTGAAAATTTTATCTAAGTTTCAGGAAATTTATCCTCAAATGGACACACACACACACACAAAAATCACAGATGTTTGTCAAATATTTTTTTCCTTTTGATTAAAGGAGAACACTAACAGGAACCCTTCTCCCCTCTCCATTCCAATACAAGTTCCTACTCTCTTGTGGATAGTTTTCCATCTGTAGCAGGTCCTGGAATTCCTTCAGTGATAAATGTGGTCTGATTACTTATCAGCCACTGATTACAATCATCATATCTCTCTAAGTCAGGTTCATGGGGGCTGCCACTGGGCTCTGTAAAAGTCCAGATAGTGAATGAAGTAAAGCACAGTTCACAAATACATGGTCATTTTTTTCCCCAGATGTTACTTTCTAAAGAAAAAAAAAAATACATACTCTTCACTTTCCAAATATACTACCTGAAAAACTGTATTCACTTGAATTGTAGAATTCCATAAAATTCTTTGAACTCAAGTTAGGCACATTAATACTACTATCCCCTTTAAATGCCATTCATTATTGCTACAAGAACAGAGAGTGATTATTCACTTTAAAAATGAACAAAACATTTAGAGAGATTGACTTAAAATAAGAAGTTCTTAATTTTAATTATTTTTTTAAGTAGCATATTTGCTCACCTTTGAAACATTTCTACTTTCTTGTCTGAGTGAATATGGCTGTTCAGCAGATTCATTGACTATTCCAGAACCATTATAGTATATAGAGTCGTTCGAATGATATTGCGAGTTTGCTATTTGAAACAACATCAGGTGAATAAGGGCAGCTGGAGTATTCACCAAATGCAGGATCTCCCACAACACTATGTGACGGACATTGAGAAAGAGATGAGAAGTCATTCTGAGACAAACCTTCAGCATATCCTCATTGCCTAGATTAACATATTATTCCTTGGATGAAGAATTTGTTTAACAAAAATCTATATTTCAAAATAAAGGTATTCCATGTTATTTCAATCAAGTATTTAGTCACTGCTATAGACTGCTTTTAAAAATAATTTACTTTTTTTTTGGAGAAAACATGTAATTTAATTAATATTTTAAAATACAGTGTCATCTGAAAACCTATTTCCAAGTTTCAAAGCTAGTCCGCTTTACAGTTATAATCCCCATTTCTGTTTAGGGTTACCAACATTCTTTGTACTTATTTTTGGTAGGCTTTTTCTTTTGAAACAAACCAAAAGCACAGTAGAACTATATGACATGCATTACACATTTGACTGCAAAAATAGAAATATTAAATAGTAAAGCCTGTCTTAAAATGCCACAATAACAAAGCATTAGTATAGTACCTTATGGGTTATGAAGCATGTATGGAATACAGTACAGGATTATAAGATAGGCAATAACTGGGCTGTACTTAACCATCACAGTTTATGAAAACACATCTGCAGCATGCCTTTTTTTTTTTTCTTTAAACATATACTCAAAGCCCTCTTCCAATTTCCTCCTATACTTTCTGCAAAAACCGTATGGAGAGATCTAAATTTTATTAGGGAGGAAGGAAACTTCTCAACTTGAGAAAGTTGCATCTAATTTTTAAAGCCATTTACCATGAAATGGCCAATCTCATAACCTTGGGTAGATAATGAAAAACATTCCTATCAGAACAAGAAACTTCAGATAATACATTTCTTATTGCCTGTTGCATTTCTGATAGACCAAAGTCAAAGCAACTCTTATTATAATTGCTGCTGTCTGCTGGTTTTATTTTAACATCCCCCCCCTCCAAAAAAAAATACCATAGATCAGGCCATATTCACCTAGTGATAAATTTATATTACAAATCAAAACGTTTTGAAAATACTAAGACTCCCTGTAGGATAAAATGGTTGTGATACTAAGAAAGCTTACAATTAATATCTTCTCTAAGGCTCTAACTGAACTTGTTAGGACACTGGATTAATTTTGCAATTATTACAAATTATTGCAATTTATTGCAAAATTAATCCAATATTCAGAGTTATAAGAAGCTGAGAAGAAACTGGAGAATCACAGAACATCAACAAGATTCTTACAAGAGTCAATTATTTACTATCCTAGTATGTAGGCTTTGTTTCTAGATTGCCCCAGGGTTAACAATACATTTATAAATCTAGAATGACTGCTTGTTTTTAGGCCTCATTAGAGAAAAAATTTAGAAACCTGTAACATTCTTACTAAAATTGCCTTTTTGGGGGAGCGGGGGGAGGAAAAGAGAAACCCTTGTTTTATAACAAGTTAAACCTTCTTGTAAGATCTTCCTCTTCCTTTTATATGACTGTATTTATACCAGCCTTGTCATAACAACCATTCTTTTGTTGTCCTAAAAGTGGATTGGTTACCCAGTGTGCAATAGACCAATCTCACACACTCAGGAGAGATATTGCTTTATTCTGCGCAGGGTGCTCAGTGGACTTGCCACAAATCAAGCACACCAGATTCATCAGGTGTGTCCCTTTTATACAGTCACAATTGCATCTAATTTATCAAACTACTCCTACCTAATACATATTGAAACTGTCTAATGCATATGCATAGGATTATGTAACCATGACACATCAGATGCCTTCTCCGCATGCGTGGGGGTCTTGGGTGGTCTTCGGTGGTCGTTTGAGGAGGTATCCCCTCCTCACTTTGACCACTAAGTCGCTCTGTATCAGGTCAATGGTTCATTTTCCTGCCAAGAGGGACGCACCATCAATCAGGAAGAATAGAAAGGATCAGAATTGGTGCTCCAGGTGAAGCACCATTAATCAGGAAGAATAGAAAAGATCAGAATGATCTTGGCTACTTCTCTAGGTATTATTAAAATTGTTTGAAGTTGTAAATGATTAACTAACTTAATTTAAAACATGACTTTCTAACCTACCACAGGATTTTCTATATCTGACCTCACTTTCACCTGTGGACTAGATTCAACCCCTTCCAAAAACACAAAATAGCCAGATCAATCATTACAGACCAACACAGTCTTTTTAATGCTCCATGACAATATAGGCCCTTGGGAGCAAGACACTAAGTACCAGATATATGCCTGAAGAACAGAAATGCAAAACCTAAATCTTTAAGACAACAGACAAACATTTTTACAATTAGAACATTAATGTACGAGAGCTTCAGCTTTTTAAGAGTATTCAACATCTGAAACTGGAAGGTTAAAATGCCCCAAGAAACAAGATTCAAAAAATATACATACTTATCCAAAGACCATTCCTGGACAAATAGGTAACATGCAGTTAAATACCTAGGAAAGACACACACGCTTCTGAGGGTTCTGACCATGTGTAAGTGGAATAAAAAAATTCGAAAGATTGGCAAGGAGACAGGAGTGTGTTGACAGATTCACCCCATTGCTTATCATCTACTGAACTTTAGCTGAACTTTGGAACATCATGAAAGCAAGATTCCTCAGTGTTCTGAGGCCAGATAAATTGCAAGCTCATGCTTATCAGGCCAGGACACCTACTAAAGTGGTGTCCTGGTTTTGGCTGGGATAGAGTTAATTAATTGTCTTCCTAGGAGCTGGTATAGTGCTATGGTTTGGGTTCAGTATGAGAAGAATGTTGATAACACTGATGTTTTCAGTTGTTGCTAAGTAATGTTTAGTCTAAAGTCAAGGATTTTTCAGCTTCTCCTGCCCAGCCAACAAGAAGGCTGGAGGGGCACAAGAAGTTGGGAGGGGACACAACCAGGGCAGCTGACCCAAAGTAGCCAACGGGGTATTCCATACCATGTGACGTCACATCTAGTATATAAACTGGGGGGAGTGGGGGTGGGGGGATCGCCGCTCGGGGACTAACTGGGCATCAGTTGGTGGGTGGTGAGCAATTGCATTGTGGATCACTTGTATATTCCAATCCTTTTATTATTACTGTTGTCATTTTATTAGTATTATCATTATTAGTTTCTTCCTTTCTGTTCTACTAAACGGTTCTTATCTCAACCCGCGAGTTTTACTTTTTTTTCCCCGATTCTCTCCCCCATCCCACTGGGTGGGGGGGGGAGTGAGTGAGCAGCTGTGTGGTGCTTAGTTGCTGGCTGGGGTTAAGCCACGACAAGTGGATACACATCTTGTTGACTACAACCAGCCACATAGCTATATCATGTATCATATTTAATAGTGTACATGCATGACCTACATCCAACCCCCTAGAAAAACCCTTTTAGACTGACCCCTCATCAAAGCCTCAATCATAGCCACGCTTCCCTGCAAGGTCCTGGGGCTTCCCCTTGCCGGAGGGATCATGAGTATAATCAAGAAATGCAATTGAATACTCTCATTTAGCCTATCCCTGTATCTTCTTGAAAGTGAATCTGCGAATTTGGTTCCTATTTTGCATAACGCCATGCCATAGTTACTGACACATGTTTTGGAACAAATGGTTTGACACCTCTGCTGATAACTTGATGCCCTGAGAAACAGAACATTTTTTGGCTATATGCATTTTGAGATTAATAGTAAAAATGAAAAACATTCTTCCCTGTGAGTATAACCCTCATAAGAGTGAGTTTGCTCTCTTCTAACAAAACATGCAAAACAATAAAGTTTATGGAAAAGAAATAAGAGGACGAGAGAGAAAAAAACAAGGAATTCTATAGGGAAACATGACTGCTCCGGAAAATTGTTTCCTTTAACACCCACATTTAACATGAAGTGCTCACACAGGTGGATTACAAAAATGACAAAGGCCAGTTTGACACAAAACGCAGTAAACACCATGTGGTGGGTTGACCCTGGCTGGATGCCAGGTGCCCACCAAAGCCATTCTATCACTCCCCCCTCCTCAGCTGGACAGGGGAGAGAAAATATAACAAAGGGCTTGTGGGTAGAGATAAGGACAGGAGAGATCACTCACCAATTACTGTCACAGGCAAAACAGACTCAGCTTGGGGAAAATTAACTCAATTTATTACCAATCAACCAGAGTAGGGTAATGAGAAATAAAACCAAATCTCAGAACACCTTCCCCCCACCCCTCCCTTCTTCCCAGGCACAACTTCACTCCCAGATTCTCTATCTACCCCCTCCAGCGGCGCAGGGGGACGGGGAATGGGGTTTACGGTCAGTTCATCACATGTTGTCTCTGCCACTTCATCCTCCTCAGGGGCAGGACTCATCACACTCTTCCCCTGCTCCAGCATGGGGTCCCTCCCACAGGAGACAGTCCTCCACAAACTTCTCCATGTCGGTCCTTCCCACGGGCTGCAGTTCTTCATGAACTGCTCCAGCATGGGTCCTTCCCATGGCGTGCAGTCCTTCAGGAGCACACTGCTCCAGGGTGGGTCCCCCATGGGGTCACAAGTCCTGCCAGAAAACCTGCTCCGTGGGCTCCTCTCTCCACAGATCTGCAGGTCCTGCCAGGAGCCTGCTGCAGTGCGGGCTTCCCACGGGGTCACAGCCTCCTTTGGGCATCCACCTGCCCCGGTGTGGAGTCCTCCATGGGCTGCAGGTGGATATCTGCTCCACCGTGGACCTCCATGGGCTGCAGGGGGACAGCCTGCCTCACCATGGTCTTCACCATGGGCTGCAGGGGAATCTCTGCTCTGGTGCCTGGAGCACCTCCTCTCCCTCCTTCTTCATTGACCTTGGTGTCTGCAGGGTTTTTTCTCTTACATGTTCTCACTCTCTCTCCAGCTGCCGTTTCTGTCTGTCCCAACAACTTTTTTCCTTCTTAAATATGTTATCACAGAGGTGTTACCACTATCACTGATTGGCTCGGCCTTGGCTGGCAGTGGGTCCGACTTAGAACCGGCTGGCATTGGCTCTGTTGGACACAGGGGAAGCTTCCAGCAGCTTCTTACAGAAGCCACCCCTGTAACCCCTGCCCGCTACCAAAACCTTGCCACACAAAGCCAATACACACCAACATAAGAATAGCATTACTATAAGATCCACCTCTGGAAGTATATAACAATAGTGGCTTTGTATATATTTGTATTTTTAAGGAAGTTTGTGCAAAATTAATATTAAATTATGCAGGCTTCCACCATGTCTGTCAAAACACAAATCTATTCATATGGATTTTCCATTTGTTCTGAATTACAATTGATTTAACTGGATACATACATATGGAGGAACACCAAAAATGAGAATAAAAATGTATTTCTTGCCATTACAGCGTTACATAGCTTTACTCACTCTAACATATGCTACAAGTCATGTTTGTAGCCGATTATGTATTTTTAGGTAATTAGCACACTATAGAAAAACTGGAATCTTTTTACTCCTTGTCAAAACCCATTTCAATAACAATAACACACAAGGCTTTTTAAAATATTTCAAGAGTAATTTCAATGCTCAAGCACATAACCTGAACACAGCGGACCCTCTGACAGCTCAACAGTCACTTCAATGATAAACATTTAAAGAGGCTTGACCACCTAAAGTAAACTACAGATAACTGCACATTCTATCATTCCTGAATTTATCAGGCAGATACAATGTACACAGAACAACCATTTTAATAGTGATAAATAAGACATGATATTTGCAGATATGTAAAATTTTACATATATATGTATGTATATGAATTGGATTTGTGTGGCAAGGTTTTGGTAGTGGGGGGCTACAGGGGTGGCTTCTGTGAGAAGCTGCTAGAAGCTTCCCCTACGTCCCATGCAGCCAATGCCAGCTGGCTCCAAGACAGACCTGTCACTGGCCAAGGCCGAGCCAATCAGCGATAGTGGTAGCGCCTCTGTGATAACATATTTAAGAAGGGAAAAAAAAGTTGTGGCAGACACAGAAACTGCAGCCAGAGAGAGGAGCGAGAACATGTAAGAGAAACAACCCTGCAGACACCAAGGTCAGTGAAGAAGGAGGGGGAGGAGGTGCTCCAGGTGCCAGAGCAGAGATTCCCCTGCAGCCCATGGGGAAGACCATGGTGAGGCAGGCTGTCCCCCTGCAGCCCATGGAGGTCCACGGTTGAGGAGATTGCAGCAGACGGACGCTTGTTAGGTTATAACAAACAACGATTTATTACTCACTATCTCCTTAATTTATACACAGTGTGGTTACATAAATCGTGTTCACATGCACAGCCCAAGCATGTGATTGGTTAACAATACAATATCACGCGAACAAGAACAACATTCAATTCGTTAAGAGCTGCAAAGCATGCAACAACACCTCTTCGTCGTGATTGGGTCTTACAACACAGTTTTTGCAACTACACATCTGTGTTCCTTCTGATTATCAACTGTCCGCATTCCTTTGTAAATTAAGCTCGTCCCATCATGGTCGTTCAAATGCCTCTGCAATCTTCTCACAACCGGCATCAGCCAGATATACTCCCACACACGGTGGAGCACATATCCACCTGCAGCCTGTGGAGGACCCCATGCCGGAGCAGGTGGATGCCTGAAGGAGGCTGTGACCCTGTGGGAAGCCTGCGCTGGAGCAGGCTCCTGGCAGGACCTGCAGATCTGTGCAGAGAGAGGAGCCCACATTGAAGTAGGTTTTCTGGCAGGACTTGTGACCCCATGGGGGACCCACCCTGGAGCAGTGTGCTCCTGAAGGACTGCACGCCATGGAAAGGACCCATGCTGGAGCAGTTCATGAAGAACTGCAGCCCGTGGGAAGGACCCACGTTGGAGAAGTTTGTGGAGGACTGTCTCCTGTGGGAGGGACCCCATGCTGGAGCAGGGGAAGAGTGTGATGAGTCCTGCCCCTGAGGAGGATGAAGCGGCAGAGACAACATGTGATGAACTGACCATAAACCCCATTCCCCGTTCCCCTGCGCCACTGGGGGGGGGTAGATAGAGAATCTGGGAGTGAAGTTGTGCCTGGGAAGAAGGGAGGGGTGGAGGGAAGGTGGTTTAAGATTTGGTTTTATTTCTCATTACCCTACTCTGGTTGATTGGCAATAAATTAAGTTAATTTTTCCTAAGCTGAGTCTGTTTTGCCTGTGACAGTAATTGGTTGAGTGATCTCTCCTGTCCTTATCTCTACTCACAAGCCCTTTGTTATATTTTCTCTCCCCTGTCCAGCTGAGGAGGAGGAGCGATAGAGCAGCTTTGGTGGGCACCTGGCCTCCAGCCAGGGTCAACCCATCACAGTATAAAAAGATAAACATGAGAGGCAATTAAAAGAAAGCATTACTGACCAAGCAAATAAGGTATTGAAAATCCCTTATTCACTAACGAAGTGTGGTGGTTTAACCTTGGCTAGCTGCCAGGTGCCCATCAAGCTGCTCTATCACTCCCCCTTCTCAACAGGACGGGAGAGAAAATATGACAAAAGGCTCGTGGGTCAAGATAAGGACAGGGAAATCACTCAGCAATTACCATCATGGGCAAAACAGACTCAACTTGGGGAAAATAATTTATTGCCAATTAATTGTAACAGAGTAGGATAATGAGAAATAAGAACAAATCTAAAAAACACCTTCCTCCCCACCCCCTCCCTTTTTCCCAGGCTCAACTTCACTGCTCCTGACTCTTCTACTCCCCCCCCCCCCCCCCGAGTGGCACAGGGGGATGGGGAATGGGGGTTGTGGTCAGTTCGTGATGCTTTGTCTCTGTCCCTCCTTCCTTCTCACACTCTTCCTCTGCTCCAGCGTGA
Source organism: Gypaetus barbatus (assembly GCA_028022735.1). NCBI lineage: Eukaryota > Metazoa > Chordata > Aves > Accipitriformes > Accipitridae > Gypaetus > Gypaetus barbatus. Next base: position 36,599,991 of record CM051561.1, on the reverse strand, counting down.
GGTCACTCCCACAGGAGACAGTCATTCACGAACTTCTCCAACACGGGTCCTTTCCATGGGGTGCAGTAATTCAGGAACTGACTGCTCCAGCGTGGGTTCCCTGCAGGGCCACAGGTCCTGCCAAGAGCCTGCTCCAGCACAGGCTTCCCATGGGGTCACAGCTTCCATCAGGGCGCATCCACCTGCTCAGGCATGGGGTCCTCCACTGGCTGCAGGTAGATATCTACTCTACTGTGGACCTCCATGGGCTGCAGGGGGACAGCCTGCCTCACCATGGTCTTCTCCACAGACTGCAGGGGAATCTCTGCTCTGGCACCTGGAGCACCTCCTCCCCCTCCTTCTTCACTGACCTTGGTGGCTGTAGAGTTGTTTCTCTCACATTCTCACTCCTCTCTCAGCTGCTGTTGTGCAGCTGTTTTTACCCTTTCTTAAATCTGTTATCAGAGGCACTACCAACATTGCTGATTGGCTCAGCTTTGGCCCGTCTTGGAGCTATCTGGAACTGGCTCTGTCTGACCTGGGGGCAGCTTCTGGCATTTTCTCACAAAAGCCACCCCTACAGCCCCCCCACCCCCACTACTAAAACCTTGCCACATATAGCCCAGTACACCAAGTAATGTATCACAGGAATAGCCATGATTTAAGATTAACAACTAACCTTAAAGGCACTTCAGCCTGACTAGGAAATGTATATGCAATACAACATCATTTTTGTTATTCAGGATTTATGCATATACCATTAAAGTGGCAGAGATGTAGACATGTTCTTTCAGCAGACTGCACTCTCTCAATAAGTGCTGGGGTTTTTTTTATTTAAGCTCACTGAAAGTAACGCACAAGGTTCCCTGTCCCAAATTATGAGAAGTAACTTGCTTTCACCTCAACTCTCCCCTCTGTGATTTTCCTTTTCTAGAAGGACTTATCTTCCCTATGTGGAAATAAAGGCTCATATAAACAGGAAGTATAAATTATTAGTCCTGTTCCTGTAGAAATGTATGCCCACACATATCTTTCTGCAAGGTAGAGGCCTCAGTCCTGCAACTGCTCCCGCTGCAAGCAGACCCCTCTACTGGTCTATCAGCTGTACAAGCCCAACTGCTGGATGAGAGAAAGCTCACCACAAGGACCCCCTCACAAGTCCTTGTATCTGTACGGGGATTAGGGCACCCTGTTCCCAGCTCCTGTACCCGGCAAAGGGATGCCCTAGGGCAAGGGAGAAGGCCTCAGGGGAAGCAGCTCCCCACCCCCAGTTACATAACAGGTCAGGGGAAAGGAGGGAAGGGAGCAAGGGGCTATCACCACCCTTACCTCACTGCCTTGGGCCGAGCCTAGCCCAACTGCCTCTCCAAGGACATAGCAAGGGCCTCAGTCCCCAACCGCAGTGTACCCACACAACTCGCAGAGCAGCGCAGCAAAATGACGTCACTACCAGTCGACAATAGCACACGCGGAGTGGTGCCACGGCAGCCACAGGCTCAGCCCTGCCCACACTCAGCAGGAGCACTCCAACCAAGTCCCACCGCCACGGAGGTGGCTGGGGAGCCAGGAGCAAGGCAAAACAGCAGACATGGAAGGGAATGAGCTCATAGTGCAGCTTCTGGGTAGAGCCACAGCAAACGATGTTTTTTCTAAGACATTATTGACATTAAACATTTTGAGCAGCTGATAACCACAGGTGGTTGAGAGTCAAATAATTGCCAGCTGTGAATTAAAGACAGACAGCATATTTCACCACATACATGAACATCCCCTACCCAGACGGATTAGTGTTGGACTGATACAGCTTCCTTGGTTTGATCCTACCTGAGGCAGGGTACCAAGACCTGTTCTACACTGCGTTTGATCTTTGTCCCCAGAAGCAGGAATAAGCCTGTATGAATTAAGACCAAGCATAAGTATGATTCCCCACTATTCTTTCTATTAGGATGATGGCTCCAGAATTGGGTAGGAAACATCTAGGCCACACTGTTCCAATCTCTACAGCTTTAGCAGTCAAATGATATAGGTCCATACAGTATTTATGGTGGGTCACTGTGGAAATAGAATAGTTAACACCTCATAGGCCTCACTAGTTAAGAAATATTTGCAGCATGACCTAACAGTCTCACCAAGTCAACACAACTTAATTAACAAAGGAGTGAATTGTTGGTAAAAAGGTACTGTCTAGAACTTCCTTATCTGACTGTCTTGGACCTCCCTATCTGAAGTAATGCATGTTACCACTCTTCGTTGCGATTTACTGTAGTCCAGCTTATCTGACATGGTTTGGTGAAAGAACAAGTTGTATAACCTAAAAGGTATATAAAATCTGTAACTGGCTGTGTTCTCTCCTATAGCAATGAACCGCTTTTCTGTTCTGACCTGATCAAAACTGCATTCCAGTTATTCCATGACATTGCTTACCTCTTTCTGGCACCATATCACCTTTACAGTATCAGTGATATTGTAGATGGTATTCAAACAAGTTATACTGAGGCACTATAAAACCAATAATCTATAATCACCCCAAATGTTTGTTATATTGAGTCCATATACTTGCTCACCTATGCTGACACACAACTTTCTAAATAAGGACTGATTAGAGTTTTACTGTATTAGTTATGACCTTTTATACTTAAAGAAACTGAATATGTACTGTTCTGCTACCAGCAAGGTTTGTTAGATGGAAAGCACTGTTTACTTTGACCACACTTTTAAACCACTGCTGTCCACACCCAGAAAGAACAAAAGCTAGCTTCCCAGGAGGGGGAAAAAAAAAAAAACAACCACCCCCACAAAAAAACAAGACAGAAAGTACAGGCTAAAACCCAACTAAAAGGTTGGGGCAGAAAGATAAATTGGTACTACAAAAATAACTTGTGTTAAAAAGCTTAATGAAGTTTTTAGTATACTGAACACCTTAGAACAAGTTTACACCATAGAGATAGCTTAAGTCACTGCAGGATAAGTAATCCCATTACAACCAGCATCAACTCTGAAGTCCTATAGTTTCAGGCTCTCAGAGGCTAGTCTAAGTATTACATATCACTGCCCCCTTTCTTTTCAGATTACTTAGCTGCTATTTGGGAACTAGTCAGAGGCAGTTGCAAAACTTGCTTGATTTACTTGTAACTTTATATTTTCATAAGAGCAATTCAAACAAGAGTCAGAAACTTAGGACTGCAGGGTAAAACAATTCCTGCATAGAAACAAAGTAGCTTTGCCAAGTTAAATTATTTTCTTAAGTGGGTACACCTTTGTTGTGGTTTCAGCTGGGATAGAGTTAATTGTCTTCCTAGGAGCTGGTACAGTGCTATGTTTTGGGTTCAGTATGAAAAGAATGTTGATGACACACAGATGTTTTCAGTCCTTGCTAAGTAACATTTAGACTAAGTCAAGGATTTATCAGCTCCTCATGCCCAGCCAACAAGAAGGCTGGAGGGGCACAAAAAGTTGGGAGGGGACACAGCCAGGGCACCTGACCCAAACTGGCCAAAGGGGTATTCCATACCATATGACATCATGCCTAGTACATAAACTGAGGGGAGTAGGGCTGGGAGGAATGGCCACTTGGGAACTAACTGGGCATCAGTTGGGGAGTGGTGAGCAGTTGTATTGTGCATCACTTGTACATTCCAATCCTTTTATTGTTACTATTATCATTTTATTATTGTTATCATTATTAGTTTCTTCCTTTCTGTTCTATTAAACTGTTCTTATCTCAACCCCTGAGTTTTACTTTTTTTTTTTCTCTCCAATTCTCTCCCCATCCCACTGGGTGGGGGGGAAGTGAGCAAGCAGCTACATGGTGCTTAGTTGCTGGCTAGGGTTAAACCACAACATCCTTCTAACATGTTAGACAAGAATATTAGTTTTGTCTGGTTAATTAGGACACTCAGGTTCTATAGAGCATTAAAAGTTTATTCCTTTATGCCTACTACTGAACAGATGGAGCCATTGGATTTGAACATGCTAAACTGTTTATTAGAAGAGATAAATGTGAAAGTTACTGAATACAGGTAACAAGTGATTATCTAGTCAGAACATGCAATATGTAAACTTAAACAAATTAAATGAAAAGTCAAATAGGCAATTACATTAAAGATAACTTCATTAATCCTTGAATATCACAGCAGCCTACTTGGAATTGCATTTGACTGAACTTTGTTGCTGTAAATAATACAGCTCATGCACAGGTATGGATATGTTTTGTACACTTTCGAGTATTCACCAAATACTATCAACATATATATACACTCATACACATAAAGCTCCAGAAGACTTAGGAGATTTCTAGAAGGCAGTTCATTTTTGCTCATCCTTTGGAAGAGGTCTTCTGAAGAGAAGAATATGTGGCTCTGAAAATAAAATTGAACAAAGCATCAGCCTGTCACTCAAGTCCTGATTACAGATACTTCTTTGATTTAAAAGAGCTTGAACAATAATTGAAGCTTCCTGTCAGATAACAAGCAGACTAAGAGATCAAGTCCACAGGAAGGTCTCCACATATAGTATTTCCAGTTCAACTTTGTAGTAACCATGGAATAGTCACAGATGCTTTTGAAAGTTTGATACCAAAAGTTGGCAGTTTCATAAGCTTAAATACTAAAAAAAAAAAAAAAAATTAAAAAATTTAAAAAATAATAATAAAAACCCAACCCCCCCAAAAAACCACAAAACCAGCAGAACTGGTATCAGTTCTGTCTCTGCACTGGGCTATTTGATGAGCTTTATCACTGTAACTTACTCTAATGAAGTGGTGATTCTGTCCTGGTCAGGTACATACTCACTGACAAGCATCAAAAGCCACTTTAGTTATCAATAACATAAGCTGACTGCATTAACATTGACTTAATCATAAATACCTTCAAAAAAAAAAAGCCCAAGGCAATACGTTCGAAGTATCAAAGGTGTCCAGATAAGACAAACACTGGAAGATTAGACTAATTACTTCTTCTGGTTCTTCGGAAGCTTGGAACTCCATGGGACTAACTGCAATTCATCTATCACCAGTTAAATCACCATTGACAAGACTGACTGAAAAGGTATTTAGAATGGTCATTCTCAGTATTTTATACTTCATGAAGTTTTAGAGCTTCACAGCCCAGTAACTGAAAAGACCCTGGCTTCAGTGTAGCTTTTAGCAGGCAGTATAGCTAGAGTTCGAACTATACTATAGGGGTTTTTTTCCATAGCATTGATACGGGACCTCATCTAGGTGAGCATCTATTAGTTTTTTGTATGAGGTAGGTATGTCATTCCATTATACAAATATGTGTTGCTACATCAAGTTTGAGACAGTCACTGAGATACTAACATAACTCAAGATCTCACCAAAACCTCTTTTTATAGGCAGAGACAGGAACATATTCAAATCTAGTGTTTTGTCCATGAAAAGGCTGCAGATACCTAGAAGGAAGCTAGCATTTTGCATGTCCAGTTCCAAGAGTGAGGGGTGAAGGTTTAGAATAAAGATTGCTACACCACTTATGTTGATAAAAATAGCAGGCAGATAAAGAAGAGTCTAAACATTTAGCAGGAAACTCCAATTGGATTCTAGAGGAAAGTAATTACACACTGAGCTTCAGTTTCAAGCACCAGAGAGGTAGTATTTTTAGACTCCTTTGTTCATTATCTTTTGTTTAGCTGTGCTTACCTGGCTCATGGATCATGTAGTGAACCCAGCCAAGACTTTGCTGAACACCAAGTCGTCTCCATTCCTCTTCAGACATTAGATGAGTTTTTGGTACTTGCTTTGAAAGTTCTCTTGGCAGCATCACGTGTCTGTAGAAGTTTAATAATTAAACTCATATTACACACACCAATGCCTGTCTTAGTGTACACTAGAAAACTTGCATAGATCTATACTGAAAGACAATAAGCAAGTTGAGTTATGAATACCAAAAACCTCCTAGAAAGAAGCCTACAGTGTTAATGGATAATAATTAGATTATGAAGCATCAGTTCAAAAAAGCAATTTTAAATTCACTTTGCCTACCAAATGTTACAGCTTTAATGCAACCGTACACTGAAATCTTCAACTTACTGCCTAAAACAGAAGATTCAGTCCCCTGCATGCTCTAATCACAGTACTTATGGTACACAAGTACATTCATGGCAATTAACTATCACATCAGCAGTTAACGCGAATAGAAAAATACTGACTTGGCACTTTTAGAAGTCACTCCTGCTAGCATCAGTTACAATCCAGAACAAACTAGTGCTACAGCATAGCTTTAAAAGAACATATAGAAGGCTACCCGGGTCTCGGCAGCTAGGGTCGAGCTCTTACCATCCAGCAGCGCTACCTTCCACTCGGCAGCATCCACCTCTGCCACAGCCACCGCACTAGGGAGACCTAGCGGGTTTCACCCCCACCGCTTTCTTCAATGCCCTCTGACCGGAGCTGGCATTGCCCGCTTACTAGAGACGACTCCAGAAAGGAGACAAGGCAGACCAAAACCAGCAATCGAATCGCCCGATTCCCTCCCCCTCCCCCCACCAACAGCCTTTATCGCATCGCAAGTACCCGCGACAAAGAGGCAAGATACTGCTCCTCTCCGGGAGCTTTAAGCTACCCTGGCTCCGCAGAGAGAAACTAATAACGTCGCTCTCTAGAACTGCACTCACCACCAACGCCGACGGGGCTACTCTCCTAAAGTCACCTCACAGTCCGAGAAAGAGGCACCCGCCTAAATCACGTCTTCCCCTCCCCTCAAAGGGGCGACAGAGGCCCCATTCTATGACGTTCAGCCAGCCCAGCCCTCCCCTCCCGGTCTCGCACCGATACTCGTACTGCTCATCAAAATACTTGTCGGAATAGTAGATCTGCTTATTAGCCATAGCAAGCGGAGACAGCAACAGCACTCGCTCTTCTCACAAACTAACCACTCAATTCCGCGCCCGTTTCAATTTGAATCTAACAGTTCAATGCTTATTGGTGGATTAGGCCAGCCAATGGCGTGCTGCATGGCCATGCCAGAGGAGATGGTTGCGTAATTCGAATGCTTGTCTTTCCACCAGTCGCCGGGAGCTATGGGGGTTGATTATCTAAGAAAGAGGGTGACGATTGGGAGATTGGTGGAGTTGGGTTGTGTGTATGGTCAGTCTGGGCGTGAATTTTGGGCTTTACACAAGTACTCTGTGTGAACCTCAGCAGTGTGGTGATGGGCTGGTTGTAGCTGGGGACCGGGTGGTTCCAGCAGTTTCTGGAGCACCCTGGGCTACGTGGGTATGAGTTTTGGGGGATTGTTAGCGGTTGTCATTCCGTTGTGTGAGGATCTGCTGGTATGGCTGCTGTGGCTGCCTAGGTACCCTCATGTAGCATAAGCAGCTATAATCCTGGGCCTTCTGTGGATTGTTGATACTATGCTACTTCTAAAAGAAATGAACAGATTTCTAGGATTTTTTTTCTTGTAATGCAGAGAAATACTGAGGGACTAGCGTGGTGGTTTTTATGTTGCTTCTGTATTAGGTTCATAACTGTGCTAACAGTCTAGGATTAGAGTGCAAGAGAAAACATGCATGAGGATGTAGGCATCTTCAGAGCTGTGTAATATCTGTGGAAGTTTATTCCCAATTACAAGCGTTCTTGTAGAATGCAGAAAAATAGTACAGTTAATATTCCTGTAGTGTAAAAAAAAAAAAAAAGTAGCAACTTCTCAGAAACTGATGGCAGATACTGCATGTCGTGGTTTAACCCCAGCCAGCAACTAAGCACCACGCAGCCGCTCACCCCACCCAGTGGGATGGGGGAGAAAATCGGGAAAAGAAGTAAAATTCGTGGGTTGAAATAAGAACGGTTTAATAGAACAGAAAAGAAGAAACTAATAATGATAATGATAACACTAATAAAATGACAACACTAATGATAAAAGGATTGGAGTGTACAAATGATGCACAATGCAATTGCTCACCACCCGCCGATTGACACCCCGTTAGTCCCCGAGCGGCAATAACCCCCCGCCCCCACTCCCCCCAGTTTATGTGACATCCCATGGTATGGAATACCCTGTTGGCCACTTTGGGTCACCTGCCCTGGCTGTGTCCCCTCCCAACTTTTTGTGCCCCTCCAGCCTTCTTGTTGGCTGGGCTTGAGAAGCTGAAAAGTCCTTGACTTGAGACTAAACATTACTTAACAACAACTGAAAACATCAGTGTTATCAACATTCTTCTCATACTGAACTCAAAACATAGCACTGTACCAGCTACTAGGAAGACAATTAACTCTATCCCAGCTGAAACCAGGACGGTATCCACCCCTTATTCTATACCATTGACGTCATGCTCAGTTCCCATACCTTTAGTTACATCCTAGTCAATCATCATCACCTTTCCCTCTCTTTGGGACATATGAACAGTGATATATATATACATGTATATGTGTATACACACACAGAGATATCATTCCTTTAGTTTATGGGTCATGTTCATAAAATGTTCGTTGAGTTCATTTAGGTCCCGGCTCTGGGCTCCATCTGTCATACTGGTCTTTCTGGGCAGGAGGGATGGTGCGAAGTCCTCTCAGTCGGTAGAGCAGGATTGGGCTTCAGTGAGGTGTGACGAGCAGGTGACATTGGATGCGGCAGTAGGATGGTGTGCATGGTTGGATTGCTGCATGCTGGAGTCAGTTCTGGTTCTATCACTACTGCGCTTCGCTCAGTTTTATTACAGTTCATTCTTGCTTGATCTAAGTGATTCTTACTATAGTACTATGGATATAGCATATAACAATTATAGTAATGATAACATACAGTAGCAGGGTTATATAGCAACTAATATCATACAGTTTAATTCTGGCTATTCTCACCTAAAATCAAATCCCCTTGAGGCACACATCGGACTTCTCCATCTTTTCGCATCACCCACCAAGTGCACCCAGGCCCTTGAGCAAAAGCAATCCCACGAATGGGTTTACCTTTGCCTGAGGCAGGAGTAACCCAGACTGTCTTCCCTAACATATTTTTGATGTGTACTACAGGGACTTTATCCCCTTCTACAGTACGTAAAAGTTCTCACTGGGCAGGGCCACCCCCATTGGCAGATCCTCTGGTGTTGACTAACCAGGTGGCTTTTGCTAAATGTGTATCCCAATGTTTGAAAGTTCCACCCCCCATTGCTCTCAATGTAGTCTTTAACAGTCCATTGTATCGCTCAATTTTCCCAGAGGCTGGTGCATGATAGGGGATATGATACACCCACTCAATGCCATGCTCTTTGGCCCAGGTGTCTATGAGGTTGTTTCGGAAGTGAGTCCCGTTATCTGACTCAATTCTTTCTGGGGTGCCATGTCGCCACAAGACATGCTTTTCAAGGCCCAGGATAGTGTTCCGGGCGGTGGCATGGAGCACAGAATATGTTTCCAGCCATCCGGTGGTTGCTTCCACCATTGTAAGCACATGGCGCTTCCCTTGGCGAGTTTGTGGGAGTGTGATATAGTCAATCTGCCAGGCTTCCCCATATTTATATTTCAGCCATTGCCCTCCATACCACAGGGGCTTTAACTGCTTGGCTTGCTTAATTGCAGCACATGTTTCACATTCATGGATAATCTGTGCGATAGTGTCCATGGTCAAGTCCACCCCTCGATCACGAGCCCATCTATATGTTGCATCTCTTCCCTGATGGCCTGAAGTATCATGGGCCCACAGAGCCATAAATAGCTCACCCTTATGTTGCCAGTCCAGGTCCACCTGACCCACTTCAATCTTGGCAGCCTGATCCACCTGTTGGTTATTTTGATGTTCTTCAGTGGCCTGACTCTTGGGTATGTGAGCATCTACATGACGTACTTTTACAACCAGATTCTCAAGCCAGGACGCAATATCTTGCCACAGTGCGGCAGCCCAGATGGGTTTACCTCTGCGCTGCCAGTTGCTCTGCTTCCATTGCTGTAGCCACGCCCACAGGGCATTTGCCACCATCCATGAGTCAGTATAGAGATAGAGCCCTGGCCACTTCTCTCTTTCAGCAATGTCTAACGCTAGCTGGATGGCTTTCACCTCTGCAAACTGACTCGATTCACCTTCTCCTTCAGCAGTTTCTGCGACTTGTTGTGTAGGACTCCATACAGCAGCCTTCCACCTCCGATGTTTTCCCACAATGTGACAGGATCCGTCAGTGAACAGGGCATATTGCCTCTCATTTTCTGACAGTTTATTATACAGCGGGGCCTCTTCAGCATGCATCACCTCCTCCTCTGGTGATATTCCAAAATCTTTGCCTTCTGGCCAGTCCGTGATCACTTCCACAATTCCTGGGGCGACTGGGGTTTCCTATGCGAGCCCGTTGTGTGATCAGTGCAATCCACTTACTCCATGTGGCATCAGTTGCATGGTGTGTAGAGGAGACCCTCCCTTTGAACATCCAGCCCAGCACTGGCAGTCGGGGTGCTAAGAGGAGCTGTGTTTCAGTACCAACCACTTCTGAGGCAGCTCGAACTCCTTCATATGCTGCCAATATCTCTTTTTCATTTGGAGTATAGCGGGCCTCGGATCTTCAATATCCCCCCTCCAAAACCCCAGAGGTTGGCCTCGGGTCTCCCCAGGTGCTTTCTGCCAGAGGCTCCAGGTAGGGCCATTCTCCCCAGCTGCAGTATAGAGCACATTTTTAACATCTTGTCCTGCCCGGACTGGTCCAAGGGCTACTGCATGAACAATCTCCTGTTTAATTTGTTCAAAGGCTTGTTGTTGCTCAGGGCCCCATTTAAAATTGTTCTTCTTCTGGGTCACTTGCTAGAGAGGGCTTACAATCAGACTGTAATTTGGAATATGCATTCTCCAAAAACCCACGACACCTAAGAAGGCCTGTGTTTCCTTTTTATTAGTTGGTGGAGACATAGCTGCTATTTTGTTGATCACATCCATTGGGATCTGATGATGTCCATCTTGCCATTTTATTCCTAAAAACTGGATCTCCTGTGCAGGTCCCTTGACCTAACTTTCTTTTATGGCAAAACTGGCTTTCAGAAGGATTTTGATTATTTTCTTCCCTTTTTCAAAGACTTCTTCTGCCGTGTTGCCCCATACGATGATGTCATCAATGTACTGCAGGTGTTCCGGAGCTTCACCTTTTTCCAGTGCAGTCTGGATTAGTCCATGGCAAATGGTGGGGCTGTGTTTCCACCCCTGGGGCAATCGATTCCAAGTGTACTGGACGCCCCTCCAAGTAAAGGCAAATTGTGGATGGCACTCTGCTGCCAGAGGGATTGAGAAAAACGCATTAGCAATGTCAATTGTGGCATACCACTTGGCTGCCTTTGACTCTAGTTTGTATTGAAGTTCTAACATATCTGGAACAGGAGCACTCAGCGGTGGCGTAACTTCATTCAGGCCACGATAGTCAACTGTTAGTCTCCACTCCCCATTAGACTTTCACACTGGCCATATGGGACTATTAAAGGGTGAGCGAGTTTTGCTGATCACTCCTTGGCTCTCCAGTTGGCAAATCAACTTGTGGATGGGAATCAGAGAGTCTCGGTTGGTGCGATATGGCCGCTGGTGCACCGTCGTGGTAGCAATTGGCACTTGTTGCTCTTCAACCCTCAGCAACCCCACAATCGAAGGGTCTTGAGAGAGACCAGGCAGGGTAGACAGCTGTTCAATGCCCTCCGTCTCCAAGGCAGCTATACCAAAAGCCCATCGATACCCCTTTGGATCCTTAGAATACCCTCTCCTGAGGTAGTCTATGCCAAGGATACACGGAGCCTCTGGACCAGTCACAATGGGGTGTTTCTGCCATTCATTCCCAGTTAGGCTTACTTCAGCTTCCAATACAGTTAACTCTTGGGATCCCCCTGTCACACCAGAAATACAGATGGGTTCTGCCCCTTTATAACTTGATGGCATCAGAGTACACTGTGCACCAGTGTCTACTAGAGCCTTGTACTCCTGTGGGTCTAACGTGCCAGGCCATCGAATCCACACAGTCCAATAGATCCGGTTGTCCCTTTCCTCCACCTGGCTGGAGGCAGGGCCCCTCTAATTCTGGTCAGAGTATCCAGTATTCACTTCTCGTAAAACTGGCTCAGAAGTCCCTTCAAGACGATCAGAAATAAGATCAGCCCTTCTACTCTGTTTGGAAACTGGAGCGGCATTTTTCCTGGGAGAATCCCCTTTTGTGGTGTTTTTTCCTCGCAGCTCACGTACCTGTGCATTTAGGACTGAGGTAGGTTTTCCATCCCATTTCCTCATGTCCTCTCCATGATCACATAGATAAAACCACAGGGCACCTCGTGGTGTGTACCTTCTATATTGTCTCTCTCGGGCAGAAGAATGCTCACTCCTAATAGCTGAGACATTGGTCCTTACAGGTGGGGAGTAGGACATATCCTCTTTTTATTGCTGGAAATCCTCAGTCAGCTTCTCCACAGCCGAAATGCAGGCTTGTAGGGAGGAGGAGAGATTTTCTTCGTATTGCCAGAGTTGGCGAGCCACTTCATCCACTGTCGGTGCCTCTTTGTCTTTCCAGGTCATTATTGCCAGTGAGTTGGCATAGGATGATGGTGCACTTTGTACAAACTTCCACCACATGGGTCGTGTGCATTGGACTTCATCTGGATCTCTGGGTAATTGTGGGTTGTCTGGGTCATAATGAATCGTCTCTAGCACGGCTAATTTCCTCAGGTATTGGATACCTCTTTCCATGGTGGTCCACTTGCTTGATTGACATATAACATCTTCCTTAAAGGGGTACCTTTCCTTCACACTTGACAGGAGTCGCCTCCAGAGGCTGAGGGCTTGTGTCCCTTTTCCAATTGCCTTGTCAATGCCACCTTCCCTGGCAAGCGATCCCATCTGCTTGGCTTCCCTACCTTCTAATTCCAAGCTATTAGCCCCATTGTCCCAGCATCGGAGGAGCCAGGTGATAATATGCTCACCTATACGGTGGCCAAAATTTTTTCACATATCCCGCAGCTCACTCAAGGATAGGGACCGGGTTATTACCTCTGATTCTGACTCTTCCTCCTGTTCCCGTGATGACCCTGGTTCACCTTCATCCTTCGCTAAGCGAGCTGATTTTTTTTTATATTTCTTCTTCTGTACGGGGGCAACTGATACTGGTGCAGGTTGGTCCGCTGGTTCAGTTGCAGTACCGCTTGCCGGGTTTTGGATAACCGCAGTGTCTGTCGCCAAGGTTTGGGTAGCTGCTGTGCTCATTGCCGGGGCTGGAGGGGCTGCAGTGCCCGTCACTGAGGTTTGGGTAGCCACAGTGCTCGTCGCCGGGGCTGGAGGGGCTGCAGCGCCCGTTGCCGAGGTTTGGGTGACCGCAGTGCTCATCGTTTTGTTGTTAGGTCCAGAGACCTTCTCTTCCCCTTGAGTGGTGTTGAACAGGGCTCGATAGGCATGGGCCAGGCCCCAGCACGTTGCAGTGATTTGTATCTCTCTCGAGCTGCCGGGGTGACAGCATACCTTTTCCAAATATTTTACTAGTTCTTCCAGATTCTGCACTTGTTCAGGGGTGAATTTCCAAAACATTGGAGGTGCCCACTTTTCTAGGTACTTGCCCATACTACCCCACACACCCTGCCACTCATAATTATCCAGCCTCAGGGCAGATCTCTGGGTGATCTTCTTAAATAGTTGTTTAACCTTAAACAAGAGCTGAACCACATTCAGGAGCATGCTAATTCCCAGCAATAGGCCTAGGACCATGCTGGTCTCAACATCCCAAGAGTATTCAAATTTTCCAAAATTCTCAAACACCATTGTAACTGGACTGAAGGAGAAAGGAGAGGGGAAGAAAGGTACCCCACTCATAGACTGGCTTTCCAAGGAGGAAAGGTAAATGGTGTAATTATTAATATTTTCCCACAGATGGCTCCCAGAGTATAAAGGTGACAATGCTGAGTGCAAATACCGGATTAATCCCCCAACTGATGACTTTATCATACCATAAACCAGTGTTATACAATACATCAAAACGAAAACCTTAATCCACCTCCCACGGATGATAAGCAGCAGAAGAGGGACTACATACAGCAAGCGAGGTAATACATAACAGAACTTTAAAAACCAGAGCAACAACTCTAAGAACACATAAATCAACATAATGACCAGCGACTATTAGACCAATATAATGAACGCTTATAACAAATTTGTTTTAACAAGCTCTGACCAGGTTTGTTGTTATCTCAACCCTTCGTGCCCCACGTTGGGCGCCAAAAAGGACTGTCGTGGTTTAACCCCAGCCAGCAACTAAGCACCACGCAGCCACTCACCTGCCCCCCCCCAGTGGGATGGGGGAGAAAATCGGGAAAAGAAGTAAAATTCGTGGGTTGAGATAAGAATGGTTTAATAGAACAGAAAAGAAGAAACTAATAATGATAATGATAACACTAATAAAATGACAACAGTAATGATAAAAGGATTGGAGTGTACAAATGATGCACAGTGCAATTGCTCACCACCCACCGATCGACACCCCGTTAGTCCCCGAGTGGCGATAACCCCCGCCCCCACTCCCCCCAGTTTATGTGACGTCCCATGGTATGGAATACCCGTTGGGCAGTTTGGGTCAGCTGCCCCGGCTGTGTCCTGTGCCACCTTCTTGTGCCCCTCCAGCTTTCTCACTGGCTGGGCTTGAGAAGCTGAAAAGTCCTTGACTTTAGACTAAACATTACTTAGCAACAACTGAAAACATCAGTATTATCAACATTCTTCTCATACTGAACTCAAAACATAGCACTGTACCAGCTACTAGGCAGACAATTAACTCTATCCCAGCTGAAACCAGGACACTGCAGTTTCTAGAATATGAACATTATTTTTTGTGTTAAACTTTTTTCAGTAGGCAAATATTGAATTCTGTACTTTTCTAAACTCCAGTGGCATTTCTTGGGTATAGTGGCCCCCTAAGATTAGATAAAGCTAACAGGTATGTTGTTAGACAGGGTTATCTCACTATCCCTATTTCCATCATTGTGGTGGGTTGACCCAGGCCAGCAGCTAAGTCCCCACCCAATTGCTTGTTCACTCCCCCCAGCAGAATGGGGAAGAGAATTAGAAGGGAAAGAGGAAGGGGAAAAAAAAAAACAACCAACAAACAAACCCACAAAACAAGTGATGCAAAAGTAATCAATTTCCATCTCCTACAAGTAGACTGATACCCAGCTGTGGTGGGTTAATCTTGGCTGGCTGCTAGGTACCCACCAAACTGCTCTCTCACTCCCCCTCCTCAACAGGACAGGGAGAGAAAATGAGATGGGAAAGCTCGTGGGTCGAGATAAAGATAGGGAGATCCCTTACCACTTACCATCATGGGCAAACCAGACTTGACTCAGGGAAGAGTAATTTAATTTATTGCCAATTAAAATAGAGTAGGATAGTGAGAAACAAAGACAAAACTAAAAAACAGCTTTCCCCCACCCCTTCTTCCCAGGCTCAACTTCACTCCTTCGTTCCCGACTCTTCTACCTCCTTCCCCCCCACTGCCCTCAAGTGGCGCAGGGGGATGGGGAATGGGGGTTGTGGTCAGTTCATAATGCTTCGTCTCTGCTGCTCCTTCCTCCTCACAGTTTTCCCCTGCTCCAGCATGGGACCTTCCCACAGGCTATAGTCCTTCAAGAACTGCTCTGGTGTGGTTTCTCCATGGGCTGCAGCTTCCTTCAGGACATATCCACCTGCTCCTGTATGGGGTCCTCCATGGGCTGCAGGAGAATCTCTGATCTGACAAATGGAGCACTTCCTCCCCTCCCACTCCTTCTTCTCTGACCTTGGTGTCTGCAGGGTTGTTTCTCACATTTTTCTCATTCCTCTCTCTCACAGCTGATGCACAGCTTTTTTTTTTTTTTACCCCTTTTAAAAATATGTTTTTACAGAGGTGCTACCAGCTTTGCTGATTGGTTCAGCTCTGGCCAGCAGTGGGTCTGTCTTGGAGCTGGCTGGAACTGGCTCTGTCCGGCATGGGGGGCAGCCCCTGGTGTCTTCTCACAGAAGCCACCCCACTCTACCAAAACCTTGCCATGTAAACCCAATACACCAGCCAGTCTCCCAGTAATGGCTACCTTCCCAAACCCCCCCTCCACTCAGTTTTCATAGCTGAGTCTGATGTCATATGGTATGGAATATCCCTTTGGTCAATTCTTGTCAGCTGTCCAGGTTGTGTTCCCCCCATCTTCTTGCCTACCCCCAGCATACTCGCTTTAGGGAGAAGAGTGAGGGGAAAAAAAGCAAGCCTTGGTTCTGTGCAGGTACTGTTTAGCAACAGCCAAGGCACTGGTTTGTTATCAACACTGTTTTAGGCACAAATCCAAAACACAGCACCATATGGGCTGCTATGAAGAAAATTAAGTCTGTCCTACTCAGACCTATTTTAATGAGAAAAAAAAATTTGAAGCTGTGTGAGGTACTAATGCTGACACATATACTTGAATAAATATAATTCTTTTTTATCAGCAGTCCACTGTGGTGAGTTGACCTTGGCTGGTTGCTAGGTACCCACCAAGCCACTCTCTCACCCCCCCCCCCCAACTGGACAGGGGGATAAAATAAGATTAACATGAGTTGAGATAAAAATGGGGAGATTACTCACCAATTACCCTCATGGGCAAAACAGACTCTAAAACCAACACTAAAAACATCTTCCCCCACCCCTTCTTCCTAGGCTCAACTTTACTCCTTCATTCCCAACTCCTCTACCTTTTCCCCCTGCCCTAAGCAGTGCAGGGATGATGGGGAATGGAGGGTTGTGGTCAGTTCATAACAGTTCATCTCTGCTACCCCTTGATCCTCACGCTTTTCCCCTGCTCCAGCGTGGGTCCTCTCTGCAGGCTACAGTCTTTCATGAACTGTTCCAGCTTTGGTCCTTCCCATGAACTGCAGTCCTTCAGGATAAGACTGCTCCAGAGGGAGTCCTCCACAGACTACAGTTCCTGCCAGAAAACCTGGTCCTGCATGGGCTCCCTCCATACACCACAGTTCCTGCCAGGACCCTGCTCCAGCGTGGACTCTCCATGGGCTGCAGCTTCCTACAGGAAATATTCACCTGCTGCAGCATGGGGTCCTCCACAGGCTGCAGTGTGGATACCTGGTTGTCCTGGTTTCAGCTGGGATAGAGTTAATTGTCTTCCTAGTAGCTGGTATAGTGCTATGTTTTGAGTTCAGTATGAGAAGAATGTTGATAACACTGATGTTTTCAGTTGTTGCTAAGTAATGTTTAGTCTAAAGTCAAGGATTTTTCAGCTTCTCAAGCCCAGCCAGTGAGAAAGCTGGAGGGGCACAAGAAGTTGGCACAGGACACAGCCAGGGCAGCTGACCCAAAGTGGCCAACGGGGTATTCCATACCATGGGACGTCACATAAACTGGGGGGAGTGGGGGCAGGGGTTATCGCCACTCGGGGACTAACGGGGTGTCGATCGGTGGGTGGTGAGCAATTGCACTGTGCATCATTTGTACACTCCAATCCTTTTATCATTACTGTTGTCATTTTATTAGTGTTATCATTATCATTATTAGTTTCTTCTTTTCTGTTCTATTAAACTGTTCTTATCTCAACCCATGAGTTTTACTTCTTTTCCCAATTTTCTCCCCCATCCCACTGGGTGGGGGGGGAAGTGAGTGAGCGGCTGCATGCTGCTTAGTTGCTGGCTGGGGTTAAACCATGACACTGGTCCACTGGGGTCTCTTCCACAAGCTGCAGGGGAATACCTTCTCTGGTGCCTGGAGTACCTCCTCCCCCTCCTTCTTCTTGGACTTTGGTGTTCGCACTGCTATTTCTCACACTTTTTTTTTTCCCCCTTCATTCCTCACTGATGGGCAGCATTTTGCCCTTTCTTAAATATGTTTTCATAGAGGCATCACCAGCTTTGCTGATTGGCTCAGCTTTGGCCTGCGGTGGGTCCATTGTAGGCAGGAACTGGCTCTGTCTGTCATGGTGGCAGCCCCTGGTCTCTTCTCACAGATGCCACCCCTGCAGCCCCACTGCTACCAAAACATTACTATGTAAACACAATACACCCAGGCTTAAAGTGGCCTTGTTACTAGTATTGCAGCCTGAAGGCACAGTTAAATGATAAAGTTTAAACCAATATTTCACCTGTCATAACCATTAAAAGGTAATAATGCTTTTCTCTTAATGACTGTATCTTAGGGCATATCAACACATCATTTACAGGCAAAATTAAATCAGTATTTTTATACTGGTATAGTTAAATGTGTGAAATTTCTTTCATTAACAAAGATCCTAAACTGGAATATGGATTCCAATATAATCATATAAGTACATACTATCTGTAAGTTTTCTAAGGTGTTGGCTGGTGCTAGGTTAATTGATAAACTCATTTGCACACACAAAGGAGGCACAGAGAAACAAGGGCAGGAGGAATAACTTGATTAATAACCTGTCCTGGCTGCTCCCAGGCCCATCACAGGAGAGCCACTAGCCCATCAAAGGCCCACCTCTATAAACCCTGAAGAGCACAGAGGTACAATGACAGGTGGGGAAACCCAAATTAGACTCCTGAGGAACAAACACCTAGTCCAGTCCACTCCCAGGGCTGCCTCAGCAGAGCCATCAGCCCCATTGTCCAGGCGTGAAACCCATCAGAGTCATCAGGAGCAGCTCTCCAGATCACTTTTCAGACTAATGAGGGGTTGCTGCCTAGGGGTGGGACACATTATGGGATGCAGGAAAAAAGCAGTTTGGGATTGTGCAGGACTTGTTATGGGATGTTGTATTGGGTTTATGTGGCAAGATTTTGGTAGTGGGGGGGCTGCAGGGGTGGCTTCTGTGAGAAGATGCCAGAAGCTGCCTCCATGATGGACAGACCAGTTTCAGCCGGCTCCAAGATGGACCTGCCACTGGCCAAAGTTGAGCCAATCAGTGACGTTGGTAGCACCTCTGTGATAACATATTTAAGAAGGGGTAAAAACTGCTGCACAACAGCAGCTGGGAGAGAAGAGTGAGAAAAATGTAAGAGAAACAACTGTGCAGACACCAAGGTCAGTGAAGAAGGAAGAGGAGGAGGTGTTCCAGGTGCCAGAGCAGAGATTCCCTTGCAGCCTGTGGAGAAGACCATGGTAGTGCAGGTTGTCCCTCTGCAGGCCATGGAGGACCACATCAGAGCAGATATCCATCTGCAGCCCATGGAGGACCCCACACTGGATGTGGATATGCCCTGAAGGAAGCTCTGACCCCATAGAGAGCTGTGAAAGGCAAGGCACTAACTGCAATATGGCTTGCTTAGAAGAACAAACACTACCTGGGACTATGAACTTTTTACCTCAGGGTTGATGTGACCTGAAGACCCAACTAAACCAGCTCTTACCAGCTGAGAGCACCCCATACCAGCGATAAAACAATAGGAGATTTTCCTTAGGAAACCAGGCATATAACCATAGCTAGAACAGCAACTGAGCAGAATCCAGTATAAAACCACTCCACCTGCATGGGACATCGGTTTAGAACAGTGAAGATTAACACACCACTGACTATATGTCCACATCACCTGCACAGGACAAGCACATACTGATTATGTGAGAAATAGTAACTGATTAGCCCACTCCTTAACATGAGTAATTTGATTGGTCTATGCAACTGTATTGTAACATATCTAAACCCTGCTTTCCTCTGTATTGGGGTCCTCCATGCATTAGGCTGGGGCACCGCTTTGCACATAGCTAATATGAGAGAATAAATTCCCTTATTAATCCAATACTAAGTGTCCTTGTCTTCCTCCTTGGCTGGAGAAGAACTGACTTTTACAGAGTCCACGCTGGAGCAGGTTTTCTGGCAGGACCTGTGGCCCTGCAAGGGACCCACACTGGAGCAGTCCATTCCTGAAGGACTGCACTCCATGGAAAGGACCCATGCTGGAGTGCTGGAGTGTGGCAGTGACCTAACCCAAGCAGGTCTTGGCACCCAACAATCCAACACGCTGCTTCTCCTGTCCTGAGCGAACACCTTAACAGATGGGGCCTATGTCCTCAACTGTTCTTATGAACATTTGAGGGGGGCACCATGGAATGGGGGAAAAATATCTGCATGTATGTCAAGGGACAGGGAATGGTGGTTAATGAGGATGTATAAATCTGACTGTTGGATGTAAGGATGGTTTAAGCATGTAGTATTAGTTGTAAATGTTGGGAAGAGGGAATTTTGGAAATGAGAAATAGAATGGGAAGGAAAAAGAAAGATACGGGACAGAAGGATCAAATGTTGTAATGAACTGTGGCTTAGGTAAGTGGAAAGATTTAAGTAGGGTACAGACATGAAACAATATATGAATGGCACTGGAACTTTGAAAGCAGATGTGGGATGGTCAGAGGATACTTAGATATATCAGATAATGTGGGACCTGAGCATGATGCAAATGGTAGGGATTAAGAGGTGGAGATTCTAATTTTTTCATAGCAGCCCATATGGTGCTGTGCTTTGCATTTGTGCCTAAAACAGTGTTGATAACACACTGATGATTTGGCTATTGCTGAACAGTGCTCACACAGCATCAAGGCTGTCTCTAGTCCCCCTGCACCCTCGCAAAGCAAGTAGACTGGAAGTTGGGAGGGGACACAGCCAGGACAGCTGACCCAAACTGACCAGAGGGATATTCCATACTGTATGACATCATGCTCTGCAATAAAAGCTAAGAGAAAGGAGGAGGAAGGGGGGATATTCATGTTTATAGTATTTGTCTTCCCAAGCAACCATGATGCATGCTGAGGCCCTGCTTTCCAGGAAGTGGCTGGATATCTGCCTGCTGATGGGAAGTAGTGAATGAATTCTTCTTTTTGCTTTGCTTCCACATGAAGCCTTTGCTTTTCGTATTAAACTGTCATTATCTTGATCCATGAATCTTCTTGTCTTCCTTCTATTTTCTCCCTGTTCTGTGGGAAAGGGGAGTGAGCAAGTGGCTGTGTGGGTGTTTGGATGTTGGCTGGGATCAACCCACCACACTAACATATGTTTTTTACTAATCCAGGGTTAGGAGATCATCTGTTAGTACCAGAATGACATTTCTGTTCCTTCTTTTATCATTTAATTTCCCTGGCAAAAATTACAAACATTAGTGGATGATAAATAAGCAGTAACAGTAACTTCATAAGTTCTACAAACCTGAACATAGGGATATAATTTGTAAAATTACCAAAATAACATAATAAGCTTGTTGGATAGGTGTCTTGCCAGCATTTTCTTTAGAATATTGGCATACACAAAGGATATGACAGTCATCATTATAAAGAACGGAATAAACTGTGTTCCGTATCCAACGTGGAGAGAACAAAAATGCTTAAACTTTTTCAAGGCAGGTTTAGAGTAGATATTAGGAAACATTTCCTAGCAGTATCTAAGACCAATTTAAATATCTAAGCACTGGAGTGATAAATTTTTAAATAATGATTTAGGAAAAATATCCAGCAAGAATGTTTTAGGTCCAGCATGGATTCACCAAGGGGAAGTCATGCTTGACCAACTTGATAACCTGATGAGTGGCCTGGTAGTCAAGGGGAGAGCAGTGGATATTGCCTACCTAGACTTCAGTAAGGCCTTCAACACTGTCTCCCATAAGATCCTCATAGAGAAGGTGATGAAGTATGGGCTGGATGAGCAGTGAGGTGGGTTGAAAACTGAACGGCTGGGCCTGGAGGGTGGTGATCAGTGGCATGAAGTCTAGTTGGAGGCCAGTAACTAGTGGTGTACCCCAGGGGTCAATACTAGGTCTGAATGTGTTCAACATCTTCATTAATGATCAGGATGATGAGGCAGAGTGTACCCTCAGCAAGTTTGCTGATGACACAGAACTGGGAGGAATGGCTGATATACCAGAGGGTCATGCTGTCATCCAGAGGGACCTTGACAGGCAGGAGAAATGGTCTGACAGGAACCTCATGCAGTTCAATGAAGGGAAATACCAAGTCCTGCCCCTGGGGAGGAATAACCCCAGGAACCAGTACATGATGGGGACAAACTAGCTGGAAAGCAGCTTTGCAGAAAAGGACCTGGGGGTCCTCGTGGACACCAAGTTGAACATGAGCCAGCAATGTGCTCTTGCTGCAAAGAAGGCTAATGGTATCCTGGGCTGCATTAGACAAAGTATTGCTAGCAGGTCGAGGGAGGTGATCTTTCCCCTCTCCTCAGCACTGGTGAGGCCACACCTGGACTCCTGTGTCCAGTTCTGGGCTCCACAGTACAAGAGAGAAATGGACATACTGGAGAAAGTCCAACAAAAGGCCACGAAAATGATGAAGGGACTGGAGCATCTCTCCTATGAGGAAAAGCTGAGAGAGCTGGGACTGTTTAGCCTGGAGAAGAGAAGGCTCGGGGGGGATCTTATTAATGTCTATAAATACCTGAAGGAAGGATGCAAAGAAGATGGAGCCACGCTCTTTTCAGTGGAGTCCAGTTATGGACCCAGAGGCAATGGGCACAAACTGAAACACAGGAGGTTCCATCTGAACATCAGGAAACACTTTTTTACTGTGAGGGTGACTGAACACTGGAACAGGTTGCCCAGGGAGGTTGTGGAGTCTCCCTTCTTGGAGATACTCAAAAGCCATCTGGACATGGTCCTGGGCAACCAGCTCTAGGTGGCCCTGCTTGAGCAGGGGGGGTTGGACCAGATGATATCCAGAGGTCCCTTCTAGCCTCAACCATCCTGTGATTGTGTGATTCTGTAATGCTCTAGAAAGTTAATATACTCTGTAGAAAGGAAGGACTCTTTTCAACTTCTTTCACATCTTGGGCAGCAGAAGGCAGGTGTTAGTTTTGTGTTTCTTAAAGCTTATTGTGTGAAATGGCTGTGTGTACACATCGTGAATGTGTCTGTGCATTTGAAATAGTTACAAAGCTATAGTATAGAGTAGTTAAATACATTTTATGCTTTTTGGCCTATAAGAAGTTTTTTCAAGTAGAATAATCTTTTGCTACTTCTTAAAAAAATTTGTTTGACCAAAAATGTTTAAACAAAATTAAAATGTCATTGGCAAGGTAAGAAGGAATGTCAGTCATGACATGAACAGTACCATCTACTCGCACATCATTGTACTAAAACCTTCTAACATCTTTTTCTCTCATTTGACTGCCATCATGGTGACCTCTGAACATTCACATTAATAGTTGAGTCACTGCACGGGAGATAGATGTGCATATTTATTCTGATGCAAAAATTTGTGCTGTAGATTTATTTTGACATTAACTATTGAGTTTTTAGTTTAATTGTATATGCAATCCTAATGCTTATATCTAATCAACAGATTTCTGCCAGTTTAGATATGCTGGTCAGGTGCTGTTCAAGAGCAGGCTCTTAGTATTTATACAATTATTTTATATGCAAAATCATGTTTTTATTAGTATAATTCTTGCACTTTACTAGGACTAAACACAGCTGTGCTGATAGAGCTGAAACAAATCCAGAAAGGCTTTTTTTCTGGGCATTGTTCTTATATTCCTAGAGAGTTAAAGTGCTACTAGTAGTATTAAAACACAGTGTTAGTTTAAGCATAATTACTGTTCATTTGAATC
Organism: Gypaetus barbatus; assembly: GCA_028022735.1. NCBI lineage: Eukaryota > Metazoa > Chordata > Aves > Accipitriformes > Accipitridae > Gypaetus > Gypaetus barbatus. The sequence continues at coordinate 36,576,554 of CM051561.1, read as the reverse complement.
AGTAATAGTTGTTAGAGAAGAGGCTTAACAGGTTCCTTCAGTGCCACATAATAATTTTATAATGGTACAGATCCTTACTCTTTCCTATCCCAGTCAAATTGAATAATAACAGCAGACAATCAACATTTAAACAATGGTAACGTTGAATATAGTAGTAGTGTTCAGGTAGTCCCTCAGATGTGCTGTTGCTTAAACTTGTGGAACTACTTTGAGACAACAGCACTACCATTGCCATGAGGTAGTAAGTCTGTCTGTTTTCAGTATCATGTATTAGGATTCTTCCTCCTGCTTTACTTATTGACAATACAGGCCTTTTCAGGCCACAGGCTTCAGTGTCCTGTCTCTCTTTCTCCCTTTTGGAACTGGGAGCTTCTGTGTCTCTTCCAGTGGCATTTCTACTCCACCTTGTTCATCCTGGCACCGATGCTTTGTTAAAGCCCAGTTCTCACTAAGCGCAGTGCAACTCTAGAGTCAGACTACTGATTCACTCATTTCTCAGCAAACCCTCATATTTGCACATTTTCTTCCTTTCACACACTTCTGGGATAGCTCTTCTGACCTGGATACCCATCAAATATCTGTGTTTGGCCAGCAGGGTTTAGTTTCCACTGGTCTGTTCAAGCTCTGGCCATGTTTTTGGCTCCAACCTCTCTGGTATATATCCTTGCTTGTTGCTATTGAAAATTGGTCCTAGCTCATGTGCCCAAGGTACCTTGGAGAAGTGCTGACACTCAGAATACACACATGTGCACACACACACATATACATGCATGTGTCTACTTGTGCCTCTTTTACATGACTGTATCCAGAAAGAACTTAACCATCACCTTAGGTCAGATAACAAGCAGAATTAGTGTAAACAGGTACAGTGACTCACACCAACAATTCGTACAAATAATATAGAAGTCTCCCACATTCTGAATTTACTTGGAAGAATACTATTGCAAATAAACCTGTACTGTTAATATTATAATCTGCTGCAGAATTTTCAGAATTCTTTCAGTAGAGGTGATGATAAGTAATAATTTTGTTATAAATGCTGCATGGCATGTAACTCCTTGCTTGCCAAAAAAATCTGTACAGTTTGATGGCATAAATTAGGGAATTGTATTTCAGGGTGAAGTTTCACTAATGGATATTAGGCATTTGTCCTGGCCTATGGAATTAGTATTTTTCCTCTCTCCCTTCCCAATCCATGACTACTTATTCTTACCCTTGCTTTGCCTTCAGTTCAATTTTTCGTTCAATGAATCAGAGTCTATATCTGGCTGAAAAAAAAATAATTTTTTCTGGGTTATTCTTCAACCAGATAGATTGATTCTCTATGCTACAGCATAAACGTTTTATGCCAGCACAGCAAAGTCAGGGATAGGAGGGCAAGGGCAGGCTGAGTAGCTCTTGCTACTGTCACCAAACATCTACCGATTCTTCCAGAATTTTGATCTGATGTGCAACATAAGACAAAGATGCCCATTTATATATCTGTTGTTTTTCTGTTCTCATAATTCGAATTGCCATCTATGGTGATCCTGACCAGAAGACCATTGTACATTGAGGAGTTAGTGATGCACATAACAGAACCTGAGTAGGCCCAGGCTTGTGTGCTGTGCTGCACATACAGCGTGGCCTTCAGGCCTGTGTTGTGCTGCACAAATCCCTTGGCCACAGGATAAAACTCAGCCAGTTCATTGTAACGGAGGAGCCTGGAGGCAGCTCCCACTCTGCACTGCGATTACGCTACCTGCGTGGTCTCGCCTTTATCTAAAAGTGCAACAAGAAGTTCTCATGAGAATATTGCTTCTGTTTAACTGTAGAAATGATAAATGGAGTTGTTACCTTGTTATAAAATCCTATAATAGCTTGCATGACCGAAAGAGGAGAATCTCTTCTATGGATGGGATCTGCCCAGCATGCTGTGCATGGATCAGAGGCCCATTCAATGCTGCACCACCCAGGGTTCCCAGCATCTAAAGGGACATACGATTATCTATGCTATTCTCTTCTTATAGTGTTAGCTCTAATAAATAGCATTGTGAATGACGCCTTACAGAGTCTGAGTGCCTTTCTTACTGGGATCATAACGGACCAGCACCTCCTGGTGCAAAATACCCTCTTAATAAGAGGAGGGGAAACATGGATTTAGGAAAGTTCAAAACTGCAATGTGCAGTTCTCCACATAGTGCCGATGCTGAGAACAAGAGTTTCACATAAATGTTGTGGCCTGCCTATACAGAGAAACTTTTGGGATCTAGATCCTTATGTAAGTTATGTTAGTGCTGTAAAATGTACATGTGAAGAGTTCTATTATTATTATCCTCATCCTTTTAATTGCTGTTCTTCTTGTCAATATTCAGCTATCCTAATAAAGAGTAGGTACTAGATTTACATCTTCTAGTGGTGGTAAAACACATATTTGTATGTATACTCTATATGTAATAAACTATTTTTTCATGTATTTTAAAAGAAAATGTCAAAACTATTTACACTTTCATAAAAATGTACAAATACTTTTTTAATGGCAACCAATAAAGTATCATTTATTTTAATAATGTATACCTCATAGTTTATTTTCTACATTTTTAACCAGTTTACCTAGGAAATCTTATACAAAAATTCAGAAACAATTAAAATTCCCAAACTTGCATTTGGGTTAAGAAACCTGCAATAAAATTTTGCTCCTGTTGAAATCAGTAGGAAACTAGTGTAGTGTATTGGGTCTAGCTGAGATGGAGTTAATTCTCCCCATAGCAGCCCTCGTAGTGCTGTGCTCTGTATTGGTAGCTAGAAAGGTGTCGATAACACACCAGTGTTTTGGCTACTGCTGAGCAGTGCTGGCACAGCATCAAGGCTGTCTCTCCAACATTTTTGCCCCCCCCTCAACAACAGGCTGGGGCTGGGCAAGATCTTGGGAGGGGACATAGCCAGGACAGCTGACCTAAACTAACCAAACAGATATTCCATACCACATGGCGTCAGCTCAGATATAAAAGCTAAGTAAAGGAAGACGGAAGGGGGGCATTTTTGTCTTCCAGAGCAACCACGACGCGTACTGTAGCCCTGCTTCCCAGGAAGTGGCTAGACATCGCCTGCTGATGGGAAGTAGAGAATAATATCAATTGTTTTTCTTTGCTTTTCGCGCGCAACCTTTGCTTTCTCTTTATTAAACTGTCCTTATCTTGACCCACGAGCCTTTTGTTATATTTTCTCCCCCCTGTCCAGCTGAGGAGGGGGAGTGATAGAGCGGCTTTGGTGGGCACCTGGCACCCAGCCAGGGTCAACCCACCACAGTCCTTTTTGGCGCCCAACGTGGGGCAAGACAACGGCAGTTTTGCATTAAGCGTGCCATAGCTAGTTATTAAGTGGCCAGCTCCTGTGCAGGTCACAGAGCTTGTTGGCTGCTTGCTTATCTCTATCTTGCTGAGTTTGGGAACATGGTAATGCAAACAATGGCTATGTGCTTTGTCCTGGCACTGATGGCTTTGCTGTGTTGTGGGAGCTATCTTGTGGAGGAGATGAGGGAACACATCTCCCTCTCCCTACCGGGCATTGATGTGAATGGTTTTATTATGCAGGCTCCCGAGGTCCTTGTTCACCCTTATGTGAGCTGTTCAATACTAGTAATTAATACTGGTGGTATATTATGGGTATTGTGGAATCTGGTCTCGTCCTGGTATAAGAGAAGACAAGTTTCGGGTGAGGCAATACTGAAATGTGCCCTCAAGCGACCGGTCCCTGGGTGGCAGGGTATATGGAAGGATTTGGGCAGATTCCTAGGACGGTTATCACCTCCCATAATCTGGGACTTTACACCTGAACAGGCAAGCAACCCTGGCAAACTGACGCGCCACCTGATAGAAGGGTGCCTTGCCTACCCCAGTGAAAACCAGCAGCTTCTCGCACTGTACTGGGGCCTGGCCTATGCCTACTGAGCCATAGTTCAACATTCTCAGAGGACCATGGTTGAGGCAGGGACCCAGACTGCATCTGAGGACACCAAGCTCGAGATAGGGACCCAAACAACAACAACTACAGTAATTGCCCCAGTAGTGAAAAAGAAACAGTGGACAAGGAGATCAACGGGTCCATATCATCGATTAGTAAGGGAAGAAGAAGAAGAAGAGGAAAGGTTTAATCTAGAAGCTGGTCCTTTGACAAAGAAATTGGAGGAAGGAGTGAGAGAACTTAAACAGGAAGCAGAAACTACCCGGTCCCTGACGTCCTCAGAACTTCGGGACATGCGGAAAGACTACAGCCGCCAGCCAGGTGAGCGGATTGCTGCCTGGCTGCTCCGATGCTGGGATAACGGGGCCGACAGTCAGCAACTGGAAGGCAAGGAAGCCCAACAGCTGGGATCCCTCGCTAGAAACCGGGGAATTGAAAGAGGAATCGGAAAAGAGGCAGCAATTTGCAGTCTCTGGAGACGGCTCCTCTCAAGTGTGAGGGCAAGATATCCATTCAAGGAAGATCTTGTGAATGCCTCAGGAAAGTGGACTACCGCAGATGAAGGCATCCAGTACCTGAGAGAGTTAGCAGTGGTGGAAGTCATCTACAGTGATCTAGATGATGAGGAGGTCTCCAAAGATCCAGAGGATGTCCTGTGCACACAGGCCACGTGGAGAAAGGTGATTCAAGGTGCCCCAGCGTTGTATTCTAACAGCTTGGCAGCAATGTATTGCCCAGATATGGAAACACCAACTGTGGAGAAAGTATCGTCTTGGCTCCAAAACTTTGAAGAAAATCTCTGTGTCTCCTCATCCCTACAGGACAGTGCCTTGGCTGTTAGGGACGCTCCAAGAAATCAGTCCTCTCCTGCCCCGGTCAGAGGGAAAGGGAGCCCAAGGCGTATGCCACATGGTACACTCTGGTTCTTCCTGCGTGACCAAGGGGAGGACATGAGGAAGTGGGATGGTGAACCCACCTTTAAGCTGGAAGCCCGTGTGCGTGAACTGAGAGGGAAGACAGCTGTTAAGAAGGGGTCACCCAAGAAGAAGGCTGTCAGCGTCATTGCTGTAGAGGCCCGAGAAAGCAATCAGCGATCCTCCAGGCATAGAAGACCTGAAACCACCTCCCTTGATTCTGGTGAGGGGACTTCTGGTCTGGCACCACAAGGGTCAGACAGTGAATACTTTGATGAGGAACAGCAATAGAGGGTCCCGGCCTTCGGCCAGGAGAAGGAAAGGGATGACCGGATATACTGGACTGTGTGGATTCGATGGCCTGGCACATCGGACCCACAGAAGTATAGGGCTTTGGTAGACACTGGTGCACAGTGTACACTGGTGCCATCAGGGTACAGGGGCACAGAACCCATCTGGATCTCTGGAGTGACAGGGGGATGCCAAGAATTGACTATATTGGAGGCTGAGTTGAGCTTAACAGGGGACAAGTGGGAAAAGCACCCCATTGTGACTGGCCCAGAGGCCCCCTGTATCCTTGGCATAGACTACCTCAAGAGAGGGTACTTCAAGGACCCAAAGGGGTACCGATGGGCTTTTGGTATAGCCACTGTAAACACAGAGAAGATCAAACAGCTATCTACCCTGCCTGGTCTCTCAGAAGATCCCTTCATTGTGGGATTGCTGCGAGTTGAAGAACAGCAGGTGCCAATCGCTACCAGGACGGTGCACCGGCGGCAATACCGCACCAACCGAGACTCCCTGGCTCCCATCCGTGAGCTGATTCATCAACTGGAGAGCCAAGGAGTTATCGGCAAGACTCACTCACCTTTTAATAGTCCTATATGGCCAGTGCAAAAGTCTGATGGAGGGTGGAGGTTAACAGTAGATTATCGCGGCCTGAACGAAGTGACACCACCACTGAGTGCTGCTGTACCAGACATGTTAGAGCTCCAATATGAACTGGCATCAAAAGCAGCCACGTGGTATGCTACAATTGATATTGCCAATGCGTTTTTCTCCATTCCTTTGGCAGCAGAGTGCAGGCCACAGTTTGCCTTCACGTGGAGAGGTGTCCAATACACCTGGAATCGACTGCCCCAGGGGTGGAAGCACAGCCCTAGCATTTGTCACAGACTAATCCAAGCTGCACTGGAACAAGGCGATGCCCCTGAACATTTACAATACATAGATGACATCATCGTGTGGGGCAACGAGGCAGAAGAAGTGTTTGAGAAGGGAAAAAGAATAATTCAGATTCTTCTGAAAGCTGGTTTCGCCATAAAGAAAAGCAAGGTCAAGGGACCTGCACAGGAGATTCAGTTCTTGGGAATAAAATGGCAGGATGGATGCCGTCATGTGCCTATGGATGTGGTTAACAAGATAGCAACTATGTCTCCACCAGCTAACAAGAAAGAAACACAAGCTTTCCTAGGCCTCGTGGGGTTCTGGAGAATGCATATTCCAGGTTATAGTCAGCTTGTGAGCCCTCTCTATCGAGTAACCTGGAAAAAGAACTATTTTGAATGGGGCCCTGAGCAACAGCAAGCCTTTGAGCATATTAGACAGGAAATAGCTCGTGCAGTAGCTCTTGGGCCTGTCCGGACAGGACCAGATGTACAAAATGTACTCTACACTGCAGCTGGGGAGCATGGTCTCACCTGGAGCCTCTGGCAGAAAACACCAGGAGAAACCTGAGGTCGACCATTAGGGTTTTGGAGCCGGGGGTACCGAGGATCAGAAGCCCACTACACCCCGACTGAAAAAGAGATACTAGCAGCATATGAGGGGGTTCGAGCCGCTTCAGAAGTTGTTGGTACAGAAGCATATCTCCTCTTGGCACCACGATTGCCCGTACTACACTGGATGTTCAAAGGAAACATCCCCTCTACACATCATGCAACCAGCGCTACATGGAGTAAGTGGATAGCATTGATCACGCAACGAGCTCGACTGGGGAAATCCAACCGCCCGGGAATTCTGGAAGAGATCATGGACTGGCCAGAAGGCAGAGATTTTGGAGCATCGCCTGAGGAGGTGGCTCGTGCCCAAGAGGCACCACCATATAATGAGTTATCAGAAGACGAAAGGCGTTATGCTTTGTTTACTGATGGATCCTGTCGTGTGGTAGGGAACCATCGGAAGTGGAAAGCTGCTGTGTGGAGTCCCACACGACAAGTCGTTGAGGCCACTGAAGGAGAAGGTGAGTCAAGTCAGTTTGCAGAAGTGAAAGCCATCCAACTAGCCCTAGATATTGCTGAACGAGAAAAGTGGCCGGTACTCTATCTCTATACCGACTCCTGGATGGTGGCTAATGCCCTATGGGGGTGGCTACAGCAGTGGAAGAAGACCAACTGGCAACGCAGGGGTAAACCCATCTGGGCAGCTGCATTGTGGCAGGACATTGCTGCCCGTGTAGAACACATGACTCTAAAGGTACGTCATGTAGATGCTCACATGCCCAAAAGCCGTGCCACTGAAGAACATCGAAATAATGAACAGGTAGACAAGGCTGCCAAAATAGAAGTAGCTCAGGTGGACCTGGACTGGGAGCGTAAGGGTGAGCTATTTATAGCTCGATGGGCCCATGAGACATCGGGACATCTAGGGAGAGATGCAACATATAGATGGGCTCGTGATCGAGGGGTGGACCTGACCATGGAGGCCATCACACAGGTCACTCATGAATGTGAAACATGTGCTGCAATCAAGCGAGCCACCAGAGTAAAGTCTCCCTGGAACAGAGGGCGGTGGCTGGGTTTTCGATATGGCGAGGCCTGGCAAATTGACTACATCGGACCACTGCCACGAACACGCCAAGGCAAGCGCTACATCCTCACCATGGTGGAAGCAACTACTGGTTGGCTAGAAACATATCCTGTAAACCATGCCACTGCCCGAAATACCATCTTAGGCCTTGAAAGGCAAATTTTATGGCGACACGGTACCCCAGAAAGAATTGAATCAGACAATGGGACTCATTTCCGAAATAACCTCATAAGCTCCTGGGCAAAGAAACACGGCATTGAGTGGGTGTACCACATACCCTATCACCCACAAGCATCCGGAAAAATTGAGAGATATAATGGACTGTTAAAGACTATGTTGAGAGCGCTGGGCAATGGGGCATGGAAGCATTGGGATACAAATTTAGCAGAAGCCACTTGGCTAGTTAACACCAGAGGATCTGCTAACCGTCCTGGTCCTGCCCAAACAAAACCCCTACATACTGTGGGAGGAGATAAGGTCCCCATAGTGCACATGGGGAAGTGGCTGGGGAAGGCAGTGTGGATTGCTCCTCCCATGGGAAAAGGCAAACCCATTCGTGGGATTGTCTTTGCTCAGGGACCTGGGTGTACTTGGTGGGTAATGCGGAAGGATGGGGAGACCCAGTGTGTGCCTCAAGGACATTTAACCTTGGGGGAAAAATAATCTGTGATGTGAGTTGCATGTTGTAGGAAGCAATGTAGCAGGAATGACCTGAACTGCAGAGGAGTGAACTTCGCAAGGAACCAGACAAGTGCATCAGTGACCCAAACCAAGCCGGTGTTGGTGCCCAACGATCGAACATACTGCTTCTCCTGTCCTGACCACTCATCTTGACGGATGGGGCCCAAGTCATAACCTGTGTGTGAACATCTGAAGGAGTGGAAGAAGCCCATGGAATATCTATCTGTTAAAGGACAGGGGATAGTAATTAATAAGAATGTATAAATCTGTATGTTGGGTGTAAAAGTGGTTTAAGTATGTAGTTTCAGTTGTAAATGTTGGTAAGAAGGGATTTCAGTAATAAGAATTAAATGCAGTGGTGTGGTTAGAAGATATGTGTATTAAATTTTATGGGACCTGAGCATGACGCAAATGGTATGGAATAAGGGGTGGAGATTGTATTGGGTCTGGCTGAGATGGAGTTAATTCTCCCCATAGCAGCCCTCGTAGTGCTGTGCTCTGTATTGGTAGCTAGAAAGGTGTCGATAACACACCAGTGTTTTGGCTACTGCTGAGCAGTGCTGGCACAGCATCAAGGCTGTCTCTCCAACATTTTTGCCCCCCCCCCAACAACAGGCTGGGGCTGGGCAAGATCTTGGGAGGGGACATAGCCAGGACAGCTGACCTAAACTAACCAAACAGATATTCCATACCACATGGCGTCAGCTCAGATATAAAAGCTAAGTAAAGGAAGACGGAAGGGGGGCATTTTTGTCTTCCAGAGCAACCACGACGCGTACTGTAGCCCTGCTTCCCAGGAAGTGGCTAGACATCGCCTGCTGATGGGAAGTAGAGAATAATATCAATTGTTTTTCTTTGCTTTTCGCGCGCAACCTTTGCTTTCTCTTTATTAAACTGTCCTTATCTTGACCCACGAGCCTTTTGTTATATTTTCTCTCCCCTGTCCAGCTGAGGAGGGGGAGTGATAGAGCGGCTTTGGTGGGCACCTGGCACCCAGCCAGGGTCAACCCACCACATGTAGTCAGAACTCCACATACAGTTTTTAATGCTACTTTATAAACTGTTCCTAGGAAAAAAAGCTATAAACAGAAGGGGGAAAAAAGTAAACAAAAATAGAGCAAAAATAGACAGCTTATTACAAAGTAGAAAAGAGAACAACTGAATTATTAAATTGTGGCAAGACACTCCTGACCTCAGGTATGGCATGGGACAATGGAAAGCGCTTACATAGCGTACTTGCACTCCTTGCACATCTACATGGACCAACTCACACAAAGAAACCTGTGATCAACTATGTATAACTATTTGCGGATCACCGACCTTTTTGAGACACATCCAGCTTTGTACGTAAAGGACGTGTCTACGTCAACCTGACAATCATACGACTGAACAGAGAAGGCGCAATCCCATAAATATGGCGCCCCAATACTAACTTGGGGTAGCTCTCGTTGGCTGGTCCAGGGGTGCTGCCCAGCGAAGGAGACGTCCTTACGTCCTGACAGAGAACATGAGAGGTCGACAATTTCCCTGACTGTTGCTCATCAGCGGGTAAGATCAATCGTTAATGGTGTTGTACCTTGCCTACACATCAAGTGAGCTTTCCCCTTTTCCCTTGTGCTCATGCTTAGATTACTTGCTTTCTGCTCAGGCTTAATTATATTGATTGTCAACTTATATTATTATAATAAAGTTTATCAGACTTGGTCCTTAGATTGTTGCCATTTTATTGTCCGATATCCAAAGAACCCTTGTCATGTGACATAAATTTATCTCATGAATTAAAACCAAAAAGATGTAGGCTTGACTAACAAATAATTGGCTGGCTCCCCAACAATAAGCAGCCAGCAAAAAGAATCCTTGCATAATTTGTCAATGAACTAGGCTGCTGTTTACTTCCCCCTCCAAATCTTGAATTTTTGTAATTGTTTAAAATCAAAAATTCTACCTTGAACATATTCAACATTTACCTGGATTTCTGATTTGTCTCTGTTTCAGAAATGGATTTTATTAGCACTAGCAAATTTTACAACGTTGAGTTTTAATTGCCTTCTTGCCTTCTAAGTTTCATGATGGTATATGACTGACAGCTTTCATGTCTTCATGCATGAGACACATTGTCGTGGTTTAACCCCAGCCAGCAACTAAGCACCACGCAGCCACTCACCCACTCCCCCCCCACCCAGTGGGATGGGGGAGAAAATCAGGAAAAGAAGTAAAACTCGTGGGTTGAGATAAGAACAGTTTAATAGAACAGAAAAGAAGAAACTAATAATGACAATCATAACACTAATAAAATGACAACAGTAATGATAAAAGGATTGGAATGTACAAATGATGCGCAGTGCAATTGCTCACCACCCGCCGATCGACACCCCGTTAGTCCCTGAGCGGCGATAACCCCCCCCCCACTCCCCCCAGTTTATGTGACGTCCCATGGTATGGAATACCCCATTGGCCACTTTGGGTCAGCTGCCCCGGCTGTGTCCTGTGCCACCTTCTTGTGCCCCTCCAGCTTTCTCACTGGCTGGGCTTGAGAAGCTGAAAAGTCCTTGACTTTAGACTAAACATTACTTAGCAACAACTGAAAACATCAGTGTGTTATCAACATTCTTCTCATACTGAACTCAAAACATAGCACTGTACCAGCTACTAGGAAGACAATTAACTCTATCCCAGCTGAAACCAGGACAGTATCCACCCCTTATTCTATACCATTGACGTCATGCTCAGTTCCCATACCTTTAGTTACATCCTAGTCAATCATCATCACCTTTCCGTCTCTTTGGGACATATGAACAGTGATATATATATATACATGTATATGTGTATACACACACAGAGATATCATTCATTTAGTTTATGGGTCATGTTCATAAAATGTTCGTTGAGTTCATTTAGGTCCCGGCTCTGGGCTCCATCTGTCATACCGGTCTTTCTGGGCAGGAGGGATGGTGCGAAGTCCTCTCAGTCGGTAGAGCAGGATTGGGCTTTAGTGCGGTGTGACGAGCAGGTGACATTGGATGCGGCAGGAGGATGGTGTGCATGGTTGGATTGCTGCATGCTGGAGTCAGTTCTGGTTCTATCACTACTGCGCTTCGCTCAGTTTTATTACAGTTCATTCTTGCTTGATCTAAGTGATTCTTACTATAGTACTATGGATATAGCATATAACAATTATAGTAATGATAACATACAGTAGCAGGGTTATATAGCAACTAATATCATACAGTTTAATTCTGGCTATTCTCACCTAAAATCAAATCCCCTTGAGGCACACATCGGACTTCTCCATCTTTTTGCATCACCCACCAAGTGCACCCAGGCCCTTGAGCAAAAGCAGTCCCACAAATGGGTTTACCTTTGCCTGAGGCAGGAGTAACCCAGACTGTCTTCCCTAACATATTTTTTATGTGCACTACAGGGACTTCATCCCCTTCTACAGTACGTAAAAATTCTGACTGGGCAGGGCCACCCTGATTGGCAGATCCTCTGGTGTTGACTAACCAGGTGGCTTTTGCTAAATGTGTATCCCAATGTTTGAAAGTTCCACCCCCCATTAGACTTTCGCACTGGCCATATGGGACTATTAAAGGGTGAGCGAGTTTTGCTGATCACTCCTTGGCTCTCCAGTTGGCAAATCAACTTGTGGATGGGAATCAGAGAGTCTCGGTTGGTGCGATATTGCCGCCGGTGCACCATTGTGGTAGCAATTGGCACCTGTTGTTCTTCAACCCTCAGCAACCCCACAATCGAAGGGTCTTGAGAGAGACCAGGCAGGGTAGACAGCTGTTCAATGCCCTCTGTCTCCAAGGCAGCTATACCAAAAGCCCATTGATACCCCTTTGGGTCCTTAAAATACCCTCTCCTGAGATAGTCTATGCCAAGGATACACGGAGCCTCTGGACCAGTCACAATGGGGTGTTTCTGCCACTCATTCCCAGTTAGGCTTACTTCAGCTTCCAATACAGTTAACTCTTGGGATCCCCCTGTCACACCAGAAATACAGATGGGTTCTGTCCCTTTATAACTTGATGGCATTAGAGTACACTGTGCGCTGGTGTCTACTAGAGCCTTATACTCCTGTGGGTCTAACGTGCCAGGCCATCGAATCCACACAGTCCAATAGACCCGGTTATCCCTTTCCTCCACCTGGCTGGAGGCAGGGCCCCTCTAATTCTGGTCAGAGTATCCAGTATTCACTTCTCGTAAAACTGGCTCAGAAGTCCCTTCAAGATGATCAGAAATAAGATCAGCCCTTCTACTCTGTTTGGAAACTGGAGCGGCATTTTTCCTGGGAGAATCCCGTTTTGTGGTGTTTTTTCCTCGCAACTCACGTACCCATGCATTTAGGACTGAGGTAGGTTTTCCATCCCATTTCCTCATGTCCTCTCCATGATCACATAGATAAAACCACAGGGCACCTCGCGGTGTGTACCTTCTATATTCTCCCTCTTGGGCAGAGGAACGCTCACTCCTAATAGCTGAGACATTGGTCCTTACAGGTGGGGAGTAGGACATATCCTCTTTTTATTGCTGGAAATCCTCAGTCAGCTTCTCCACAGCCGAAATGCAGGCTTGTAGGGAGGAGGAGAGATTTTCTTCGTATTGCCAGAGTTGGCGAGTCACTTCATCCACTGTCGGTGCCTCTTCGTCTTTCCAGGTCATTATTGCCAGTGAGTTGGCATAGGACGATGGTGCGCTCCGTACAAACTTCCGCCACATGGGTCGTGTGCATTGGACTTCATCTGGATCTTTGGGTAATTGTGGGTTGTCTGGGTCATAATGAATCGTCTCTAGCACAGCTAATTCCCTCAAGTATTGGATACCTCTTTCCATGGTGGTCCACTTGCTTGATTGACATATAACATCTTCCTTAAAGGGGTACCTTTCCTTCACGCTTGACAGGAGTCGCCTCCAGAGGCTGAGGGCTTGTGTCCCTTTTCCAATTGCCTTGTCAATGCCACCTTCCCTGGCAAGCGATCCCAGCTGCTTGGCTTCCCTACCTTCTAATTCCAAGCTATTAGCGCCATTGTCCCAGCATCGGAGGAGCCAGGTGATAATATGCTCACCTATACGGCGGCCGAAATCTTTTCGCATATCCCGCAGCTCACTCAAGGATAGGGACCGGGTTATTACCTCTGGTTCTGCCTCTTCCTCCTGTTCCCGTGATGACCCTGGTTCACCTTCATCCTTCGCTAAGTGAGCTGATTTTTTTGTATATTTCTTCTTCTGTACAGGGGCAACTGATACTGGTGCAGGTTGGTCCGCTGGTTCAGTTGCAGTACCACTTGCCGGGTTTTGGATAACCGCAGTGTCTGTCGCCAAGGTTTGGGTAGCTGCTGTGCTCGTTGCTGGGGCTGGAGGGGCTGCAGTGCCCATCGCTGAGGTTTGGGTAGCCGCAGTGCTCATCGTTTTGTTGTTAGGTCCAGAGACCTTCTCTTCCCCTTGAGTGGTGTTGAACAGGGCTCGATAGGCATGGGCCAGGCCCCAGCATGTTGCAGTGATTTGTATCTCTCTCGAGCTGCCGGGGTGACAGCACACCTTTTCCAAATATTTTACTAGTTCTTCCAGATTCTGCACTTGTTCAGGGGTGAATTTCCAAAACATTGGAGGTGCCCACTTTTCTAGGTACTTGCCCATACTACCCCACACACCCTGCCACTCATAATTATCCAGCCTCAGGGCAGATCTCTGGGTGATCTTCTTAAACAGTTGTTTAACCTTAAACAAGAGCTGAACCACATTCAGGAGCATGCTAATTCCCAGCAATAGGGCTAGGACCATGCTGGTCTCAACATCCCAAGAGGATTCAAATTTTCCAAAATTCTCAAACACCATTGTAACTGGACTGAAGGAGAAAGGAGAGGGGAAGAAAGGTACCCCACTCATAGACTGGCTTTCCAAGGAGGAAAGGTAAATGGTGTAATTATTAATAGTTTCCCACAGATGGCTCCCGGAGTATAAAGGTGACAATGCTGAGTGCAAATACCGGATTAATCCCCCAACTGATGACTTTATCATATCATAAACCAGTGTTATACAATACATCAAAACGAAAACCTTAATCCACCTCCCACGGAAGATAAGCAGCAGAAGAGGGACTACATACAACAAGCGAGGTGATATATAACAGAACTTTAAAAACCAGAGCAACAACTCTAAGAACACATAAATCAACATAATGACCAGCGACTATTAGACCAATATAATGAACGCTTATAACAAATTTGTTTTAACAAGCTCTGACCAGGTTTGTTGTTATCTCAACCCTTTGTGCCCCACGTTGGGCACCAAAAAGGACTGTCGTGGTTTAACCCCAGCCAGCAACTGAGCACCACGCAGCCACTCACCCACTCCCCCCCACCCAGTGGGATGGGGGAGAAAATCAGGAAAAGAAGTAAAATTCGTGGGTTGAGATAAGAACGGTTTAATAGAACAGAAAAGAAGAAACTAATAATGATAATGATAACACTAATAAAATGACAACAGTAATGATAAAAGGATTGGAATGTACAAATGATGCGCAGTGCAATAGCTCACCACCCGCTGATCGACACCCCATTAGTCCCCGAGCGGCGATAACCCCCCCCCCACTCCCCCCAGTTTATGTGACGTCCCATGGTATGGAATACCCCATTGGCCAGTTTGGGTCAGCTGCCCCAGCTGTGTCCTGTGCCAGCTTCTTGTGCCCCTCCAGCTTTCTCACTGGCTGGGCTTGAGAAGCTGAAAAGTCCTTGACTTTAGACTAAACATTACTTAGCAACAACTGAAAACATCAGTGTGTTATCAACATTCTTCTCATACTGAACTCAAAACATAGCACTGTACCAGCTACTAGGAAGACAACTCTATCCCAGCTGAAACCAGGACACACATCCTCATTCTCAGCCCTCATTCATACAGTTACAGCAGGGCATATATGCCCAGAAGAACTGTCATTTCCATTAGTGTGAGTGCATCACAGGACCAGAGAGAAGGTTATGGGTCTGTTATTAACTTACACAATACCATACAGTTTGTCACCAATGTGATAGCTTATGGAAACAGAAGAAAACAACACTGGGAAATATTTCTTTGGAAAGCAGAACCCCTGTCTAATGTGATGCTTCAGCTGGAACATGGGTCCTGGTGCAGTGGACTGGCAATAGCTTATGGCCCCTCAAGTCTGTGTCTATGCAAGCAATTTTTCTGCAGTCACTCAAGAGGAATATTGGCTTGAAGCAGTTCTGCTGAGGTCCTTGTATTCCACTATGGTTAGTTTAGGGAAGTTGTTCAGATTTAAATATGTTGCTTCATGTAAAACACTCACGTTAGCTTCATTATAAATTGCCTGTGTAGCAACTTGAGTGGGACAAAGATAAAAAGAAACAGTAAAAAAAAAAGGAAAAAACTGAACAGCAAAAAATTCATAGGAATTAGCTCAGCTGGCAGTAAGAAAAGTAGCATTTTTTAAATCAGTAATGAAAGTGGTACAGGATCTATAGGTTTTGTTGGAGAGGGGAAAATATCCCCCCATACAAGTAGGACAGAGAATGAGGAAGAAAGCCCACAAAGGACTATGGCAGGTGCAGGCAGTCCACACAGAAATGGCTGTGTAGGTTGTACTTAGAAAACACAGCCCTATTATATTGCTGCTACTTTTCTTTCTCACTTCAGGGGTTAGTATAGAGAAAGGAAGAATTTACTATCAAAATCTGGCCTTTTGAAAAGTGGGTCCTATGCTACAAAGTTGATTTAGTGCTGGTTCGCAGATTTTAATGTGCTTCTCTGTCTGATCCTGCCTTGAGTGAGCTTAGTGTTGTGTTCAGATTTGTGTATTATCTCAGATCCATCTTTACTCTGAACTTTTATATAATGTTGACTTTTAAGAATAGGCCCACAGGAGCCACTAATGGAGTACAAGGAGTTACAAGTTTCATGTCATATTTCACAGGATGAAAGTGTCTTAAGACAAAATTGTTTCAGTATTTTCAAGTAACAGAAAAGCATCCTCTTTTTTTGCAGATCAGCTTCTGTCTTAAAATTTGAAGGCATATTTCAGACCTTAATTTACATTATACCAATGTAAATTGTCAGATGTTGATCATTAATGATTAATAATCACTGCTTTAAAACAGTAACATTTTGACCAATGTGGTTTTCCAGAGGAATAACTTGCAAAGCTGCAGATAATTCCTCCATGTAGTCACAGAGCCCACCCTTAGCGATAAGGTTGCCATGGAAACAGCAAAACTGATCACATGAAAGAAGGGGAAAGAACAAAAGGGAGATGAGGGATAATTGCAGCAATTTTTCATTGAAATAAATCAACTGGAATTTGTTAAAATAGTTTTTTGCAAGGGGAAGGCTATAGTCTTTGACTATGGGCCTTGGAGGGGTTTTTTTCTTTTTTTTTTCTTTCATTTTGCATAGGACAGTAATGCCATATTAGTTTTATAGAAACTCAGGTCTGATTCAAACACCCAATATAGGGAAAAAATCTAAGAAGTGATGTGAGCCCAATCCATGTTTATTTCCTGCAAAAAGAGGTATATAGTCACAGCTCTTTTTAATGACACTGATGGCAACTTCAGTTCCTTTGAATATTTCTATCAATCAGCTATGTGAATCTTCCTTGAAACAAACAGCACAGGAGTGTGTAACTGAGCATTGTGTGCAGGTATATCAGAGAGAGAGAGGAAGATAGAATATGATATATTCAGTATGAACAAACAGGATAAATATCAATATTATTGAGAAAATTCTCTTTAAATAAAATAGCTACATGCCTTCTTAAGAAGGTTAGCTCATAATGCTTTTTTTGCTTGTCATATTATTTTGCTTGTCTGTAATGACATCATCTGAGGATGTCTCAAATAAAGCTGGATTAGGTCTGATTAATACATGGATAAGATATTTCTGGTAAATATGTAGCTCATGCAAAGAAAGGTGGTATTTTCCCTTCTCACTTAACTAAATAAGTGAAGATATGTCCCAGCAGGATATTAGAAAACTTTGTACTATTGAAATTATGTCTTTTTATGCAAGGAATTGACCATTTGTGATATTAAAGATTCAGCAAGACATTTTGCCAAAATTGAGTATTAATCCTTGTGTCTTTATCAGATTATGCTGTGAAGAATAGTATCCTATTTACCTGAAAGTTTAATGGTGCATTGTAGCAATATTAATTGTTTAGGGCATATTGTAAAGAGGAAAGTCAGTTATGATGGTGGGGGGGGTTGACCCCAGCCAGCAGCCAAACCTGCTGCCAAACCAAAACCCTGCCTTTCACTCACTCCCCTCTCCTGTGGGACAGGGAGAAAATAGAAGGAAGGCAAAAAGACTCGTGGATTGAGATAATGACAGTTGTGAAGCTAAAGCTGCACGCACAAGCAAAGCAAAAAGAGGAATTCATTCTCTACTTCCCATCGGCAGGCTGATTAACCACTTCCTGGAAAGCAGAGCCTCAGCACGCATCATGGTTGCTTGGGAAGACAAACACCATAGCCATGAATGTTTTCCCCTCCTCCTTTCTCTTAGCTTTTATTGCTGAGCGTGAAGTCATATGGTACGGAATATCCCTCTGGTCAGTTTGGGTCAGCTGTCCCAGCTGTGTCCCCTCCCAACCTCTTGCCCACCTCCAGCCTACTGGCAGGGGAGGGGTGGGGCAGGGGAAGAGAGACAGCCTTGATGCTGTGCATACACTGTTCAGCAATAGCCAAAATATCTGTGTTATCACCACTTTTTAGGCACAAATGCAAAGCAAAGCACTATATGGGCTGCTATGAAGAAAATTAACTCCATCCCAGCCAGACCCAGTACAGATGGTAATAAAACTTCCTTTCTTCTGAAGTGCAGGCTGTAGAGGTAGTTAATATACAGAAGGAAAAAAGGTGTCATCTAAGGATGAGCCCTTGAGAGCCACTCAGAGGGAAAAGAGGAGGAACTGTTACATGAGACTGACTGTACGGGGGTGAGAGGAGGATCCATGAGAAGACAGAATTGAAAAAACAGTGGAGAAAAATTCCAAAAAAGAGGGAATAGTCTGAGGTGACAAAATCACTAATAGTTCATAAGAAATGCTATCCTGTGTCAGAGACACTGTATACCCTCTCACTGTGTAAGTATTATTAGGATTATGTATTATTTTGCATTTATCAGCATTGAATTCCCACCCACCATTTTATTACCCAGTCAACAATGAACTCGTTCCATGGCCATTTATTACTATGGGAAAATAACGGAAGACTGGCGAGGAGGACTGTAAACACGCGCAAGTGACTTGCAGCTGGAGGATAGAAAAACACATATATCATACTAACTATTGTTTAGCCTTGTGTGTTGGACAAGTAGAACATCTGTGTTTAGATAACATAGGCCTGTGATAGATTCAAAGGCACCCTATCAAACATGCTTGAGATTCCTGCCCTGCTGTGGGAAAGATCAAAGCACAGTGGTAAACTATGCCTGCACAAATCCATGAAATACAGGCGAAACCAGCAGGTTCGGTGATCCTCTAGCATGGACCGAGCTCCGCAGTGCCTGCATCACTGCTTGTGAGCCTCTGCCTGGGTGCTGCTTCGGGGATCCCCTGGTTGGCAAGGTAACGAAAATAAATTTACTCTTTGCATTTCATCTGTGGTTTTGTGGTTGTTCCTGCATCCTGCCTGTGCCGGCTCACACAATTACTCATGGTGGCAGTGTCTCACATCCCTGCAAAAAGGAAAAAAAGTTAATTTTTACCTTGGATCCATTTTACTAGCTGACATAGTATAGTTGCAGCAATACAGCTCAGGGGTTATGCTTATGATGGGGAGGAACCTGAAAAGGGTTAGAAAGACTGGGGGGGGAGATGACGATAGCAAGACTAAGGGGAGAATGAGAGGCAGTATGCAGAGATATAGGAAAGAAATAGCAGATTGAATGTCTTGCTTACGTGTTGTTGGAAACATCCAAAGACATCTTAGAATGCTCTGGCAATACAGGGGAAGTAACTATATCCTAATTTTAATTGGAATTTATGCCTATTACAGTTTTGCTAATTATTTCCTGGAGCTGGAATTGGACCTGCTGCCTACAGGGCAAAAATTTCTACCTTTTGCACTCCCAAGAGCTACAAAAGGCTAGATTTTCAAATGTTCAGTTCTCCCAGTTTAGGGGCAGATTTTTCAAAAGAGACCAGCTCCCAATCAGACACTGAAAAGAGCACCAAATTTCAAGCATTCAGGAATCCAGCAGCTACCACTCCTCTCTTCTTTTGTAACAGCTGCTGTCAGATTTTGAGAAGAACTCAGCACCCATCAAATGCCATGGTAACATTTCTAGATACAGTGAAGTAGTGTCAGAAATCAGTCCTTCTGCTCTGAGAAGCTTTTATCTTCTAGTTTTCCCTCTGTGTCTCTTTCACTGGGCTGATGATCCTACTATTTTTACTATCCACTGACCAGGATGTAACTGAAGGTATGGGAACTGAGCATGACGTCAATGGTATAGAATAAGGGGTGGATACAAGGCAATTGGAAAAGGGACACAAGCCATCAGCCTCTGGAGGCAACTCCTGTCGAGTGTGAAGGAAAGGTACCCCTTCAAGGAAGATGTTATATGTCAGTCAAGCAAGTGGACCACCATGGAAAGAGGTATCCAATATCTGAGGGAATTAGCCATGCTAGAGACGATTCATTATGACCCGGACAACCCACAATTACCCAAAGATCCAGATGAAGCCCCATGCACACGACCCATGTGGTGGAAGTTTGTACGGAGTGCACCATCGTCCTATGCCAACTCACCAGCGATAATGACCTGGAAAGATGAAGAGGCACCGACGGTGGATGAAGTGGCTTGCCAACTCCGGCAATATGAAGAAAATCTCTCCTCCTCCCTACAGGCCTGCATTTCAGCTGTGGAGAAGCTGTCCCAGGATGTCCAGCAAATCAAAGAGGATATGTCTTACTCCCCACCTGTATGGACTCTCAGCTATTAGGAGTGAGCGTTCCTCTGCCCAAGAGAGAGAATATAGAAGGTACAAACCACGAGGTGCCCTGTGGTTTTATCTATGTGATCACACAGAGGACATGAGGAAATGGGATGGAAAACCTACCTCAGTCCTAGATGCACAGGTACGTGAGTTGCGAGGAAAAACCACCACAAAAGGGGATTCTCCCAGGAAAAATGCCACTCCAGTTTCCAAACAGAGTAGAAGGGCTGATCTTATTTCTGATCCTCTTGAAGGGACTTCTGAGCCAATTTTACAAGAAGTGAGTACTGGATACTCTGACCAGAATTAGAGGGGCCCTGCCTCCAGCCAGGTGGAGGAAAGGGATAACTGGGTCTATTGGACTGTGTGGATTCAATGGCCTGGCACGTTAGACCCACAGGAGTACAAGGCTCTAGTAGACACTGGTGCACAGTGTACTCTAATGCCATCAAGTTATAAAGGGGCAGAACCCATCTGTATCTCTGGTGTGACAGGGGGATCCCAAGACTTAACTGTATTGGAAGCTGAAGTAAGCCTAACTGGGAATGAATGGCAGAAACACCCCATTGTGACTGGTCCAGAGGCTCCGTGTATCCTTGGCATAGACTACCTCAGGAGAGGGTATTTTAAGGATCCAAAGGGGTATCAATGGGCTTTTGGTATAGCTGCCTTGGAGACAGAGGGCATTGAACAGCTGTCTACCCTGCCTGGTCTCTCTCAAGACCCTTCGATTGTGGGGTTGCTGAGGGTTGAAGAGCAACAAGTGCCAATTGCTACCACAATGGTGCACCGGCGGCAATATCGCACCAACCGAGACTCTCTGATTCCCATCCACAAGTTGATTTGTTGACTGGAGAGCCAAGGAGTGATCAGCAAAACTCGCTCACCCTTTAATAGTCCCATATTGCCAGTGCGAAAGTCTAATGGGGAGTGGAGACTAACAGTAGACTATCGTGGCCTGAATGAAGTCATGCCGCCGCTGAGTGCTCCTGTTCCAGATATGCTAGAACTTCAATATGAGCTAGAGTCAAAGGCAGCCAAGTGGTATGCCACAATTGACATTGCTAATGCGTTTTTCTCAATCCCTCTGGCAGCAGAGTGCCATCCACAATTTACCTTTACTTGGAGGGGCGTCCAGTACACTTGGAATCGATTGCCCCAGGGGTGGAAACACAGCCCCACCATTTGCCATGGACTAATCCAGACTGCACTGGAAAAGGGTGAAGCTCCGGAACACCTGCAATACATCGATGACATCATCGTATGGGGTAACACGGCAGAAGAAGTCTTTGAAAAAGGGAAGAAAATAATCAAAATCCTTCTGAAAGCCGGTTTTGCCGTAAAAGAAAGTTAGGTCAAGGGACCTGCACAGGAGATCCAGTTTTTAGGAATAAAATGGCAAGATGGATGTCGTCAGATCCCCATGGATGTGATCAACAAAATAGCAGCTATGTCTCCACCGACTAATAAAAAGGAAACACAGGCCTTCTTAGGTGTCGTGGGTTTTTGGAGAATGCATATTCCAAATTACAGTCTGATTGTAAGCCCTCTCTAGCAAGTGACCCAGAAGAAGAACAATTTTAAATGGGGCCCTGAGCAACAGCAAGCCTTTGAACAAATTAAATGGGAGATTGTTCATGCAGTAGCCCTTGGACCAGTCCGGGCAGGACAAGATGTTAAAAATGTGCTCTATACTGCAGCTGGGGAGAATGGCCCTACCTGGAGCCTCTGGCAGAAAGCACCTGGGGAGACCCGAGGCCGACCCCTGGGGTTTTGGAGGGGGGATATTGAAGATCCGAGGCCCGCTATACTCCAAATGAAAAAGAGATATTGGCAGCATATGAAGGAGTTTGAGCTGCCTCAGAAGTGGTTGGTACTGAAACACAGCTCCTCTTAGCACCCCGACTGCCAGTGCTGGGCTGGATGTTCAAAGGGAGGGTCTCCTCTACACACCATGCAACTGATGCCACATGGAGTAAGTGGATTGCACTGATCACACAACGGGCTCGCATAGGAAACCCCAGTTGCCCAGGAATTGTGGAAGTGATCACGGACTGGCCAGAAGGCAAAGATTTTGGAATATCACCAGAGGAGGAGGTGATGCATGCTGATGAGGCCCCGCTGTATAATAAACTGTCAGAAAATGAGAGGCAATATGCCCTGTTCACTGACGGATCCTGTCACATTGTGGGAAAACATCGGAGGTGGAAGGCTGCTGTATGGAGTCCTATACAACAAGTCACAGAAACTGCTGAAGGAGAAGGTGAATCGAGTCAGTTTGCAGAGGTGAAAGCCATCCAGCTAGCGTTAGACATTGCTGAAAGAGAGAAGTGGCCAGGGCTCTATCTCTATACTGACTCATGGATGGTGGCAAATGCCCTGTGGGGGTGGCTACAGCAATGGAAGCAGAGCAACTGGCAGCACAGAGGTAAACCCATCTGGGCTGCCGCAATGTGGCAAGATATTGCTGCCCGGCTAGAGAATCTGGTTGTAAAAGTACGTCATGTAGATGCTCACGTACCCAAGAGTCAGGCCACTGAAGAACATCAAAATAACCAACAGGTGGATCAGGCTGCCAAGATTGAAGTGGCTCAGGTGGACCTGGACTGGCAACATAAGGGTGAGCTATTTATAGCTGGTTGGGCCCATGACAGCTCAGGCCATCAGGGAAGAGATGCAACATACAGATGGGCTCGTGATCTAGGGGTGCACTTGACCATGAACACTATCGCACAGGTTATCCATGAATGTGAAACATGTGCTGCAATTAAGCAAGCCAAGCAGTTAAAGCCCCTGTGGTATGGAGGGTGATGGCTGAAATATAAACAAGGGGAGGCCTGGCAGATTGACTATATCACACTCCCACAAACTCGCCAAGGCAAGCGCCATGTGCTTACAATGGTGGAAGCAACCACCGGGTGGCTGGAAATATATTCTGTGCCCCATGCCACTGCCTGGAACACTATCCTGGGCCTTGAAAAGCAGGTCTTGTGGCGACATGGCACCACAGAAAGAATTGAGTCAGCCAACGGAACTCATTTCCGAAACAACCTCATAGACACCTGGGCCAAAGAGCATGGCATTGAGTGGGTATATCACACCCCCTATCATGCACCAGCCTCTGGGAAAATTGAGCAATACAATGGACTGTTAAAGACTACATTGAGAGCAATGGGGGGTGGAACTTTCAAACATTGGGATACACATTTAGCAAAAGCCACCTGGTTAGTCAACACCAGAGGATCTGCCAATGGGGGTGGCCCTGCCCAG
The DNA here is from genome assembly GCA_028022735.1 of Gypaetus barbatus. Taxonomy (NCBI): domain Eukaryota; kingdom Metazoa; phylum Chordata; class Aves; order Accipitriformes; family Accipitridae; genus Gypaetus; species Gypaetus barbatus. The sequence continues at coordinate 36,552,980 of CM051561.1, read as the reverse complement.
TGAGAACTTTTACGTACTGTAGAAGGGGATAAAGTCCCTGTAGTACACATCAAAAATATGTTAGGGAAGACAGTCTGGGTTACTCCTGCATCAGGCAAAGGTAAACCCATTCGTGGGATTGCTTTTGCTCAAGGGCCTGGGTGCACTTGGTGGGTGATGCGAAAAGATGGAGAAGTCCGATGTGTGCCTCAAGGGGATTTGATTTTAGGTGAGAATAGCCAGAATTAAACTGTATGATATTAGTTGCTATATAACCCTGCTACTGTATGTTATCATTACTATAATTGTTATATGCTATATCCATAGTACTATAGTAAGCATCACTTAGATCAAGCAAGAATGAACTGTGATAAAAACTGAGCGAAGCGCAGTAGTGATAGAACCAGAACTGACTCCAGCATGCAGCAATCCAACAGTGCACACCATCCTCCTGCCGCATCCAATGTCACCTGCTCGTCACACCGCACTGAAGCCCAATCCTACTCTACCGACTGAGAGAACTTTGCACCATCCCTCCTGCCCAGAAAGACCGGTATGACAGATGGAGCCCAGAGCCGGGACCTAAATGAACTCAACGAACATTTTATGAACATGACCCATAAACTAAATGAATGATATCTCTGTGTGTGTATACATGTATATATATCATTGTCTATATATCTCAAAAGGACAGAAAAGGTGATGATGATTGACCAGGATGTAGCTGAAGGTATGGGAACTGAGCATGACGTCAATGGTATAGAATAAGGGGTGGATACTGTCCTGGTTTCGGCTGGGATAGAGTTAATTGTCTTCCTAGTAGCTGGTACAGTGCTATGTTTTTGAGCTAGGTATGAGAAGAATGTTGATAACACACTGATGTTTTCAGTTGTTGCTAAGTAATGTTTAGTCTAAAGTCAAGGACTTTTCAGCTTCTCAAGCCCAGCCAGCGAGAAAGCTGGAGGGGCACAAGAAGCTGGCACAGGACACAGCCAGGGCAGCTGACCCAAAGTGGCCAAAGGGGTATTCCACACCATGGGACGTCACATCTAGTATATAAACTGGGGGGAGTGGGGGCGGGGGGATTGCGGCTCGGGGACTAACGGGGCATCGATCAGCAGGTGGTGAGCAATTGCACTGTGCATCATTTGTACATTCCAATCCTTTTATCATTACTGTTGTCATTTTATTAGTGTTATCATTGTCATTATTAGTTTCTTCTTTTCTGTTCTATTAAACCGTTCTTATCTCAGCCCACGAGTTTGACTTCTTTTCCTGATTTTTCTCCCCCATCCCACTGGGTGGGGGGGAAGTGAGTGAGCGGCTGCGTGGTGCTTAGTTGCTGGCTGGGGTTAAACCACAACAGGTAAATAAGTATCCTAATTTTTTCAAGCAGTTCGGAGCTCTCTGAATGCAAACCTGCAAAATCTATGAATCAGCTGGTGCATGTACAGAGCAATCAAATATCAAACAAAATGTGCGCATTCATGTTCCCATCCTTTATGTAAATGAACCAGCTGAATGAACACATCAGGGAGAAACCCGGATTTGACTCTGTGGTTTTCTTGCCACCCTGTTAGACACCCCTCGCATTTCTCTGACAACCCCTTTTCTTCCACAGGGGCTGTGTGATCCTCTGTTGACTGCTCTGACACCGGATTCATTTTCTAGCATTGTTGCAGAAAAGATGACCTCAGTGCTTGAAATGAGATCTTCCACTATTGTCATGGTTTAACCCCAGCTGGCAACTAAGCACCACACAGCTGCTCACTCATTCACCCTACCCAGTAGGATGGGGGAGAGAACTGGAAGGGTAAAAGTGAGAAAACTCATGGGTTAAGGTAAAGACAGTTTAATAGGTAAAGCAAAATCTGTGCGCTCAAGCAAAGCAAAACAAGGAATTCATTCACTACTTCCCATCGGCAGGCAGGTGTTCAGCCATCTCCAGGAAAGCAGGGCTCCATCACGTGTAACGGTTACTTGGGAAGACAAACGCTATCACTCCGAACATCTCCCCCTTCCTTCTTCTTCCCCCAGCTTTTGTTGCTGATCAGGACATCATATGATATGGAATATCCCTTTGGTCAGTTGTGGTCAGCTGTCCCAACTGTGTCCCTCCCAACTTCCTGTGCACCCCCCAGCCTACTCGCTGGTGGGGTGATGTGAGAAGCAGAAAAGGCCTTGACTCTGTGTAAGCACTGCTCAGCAATAATGAAAACATCCCTGTGTTATCAACACTGTTTTCAGCACAAATCCAAAACATAGCCCCATACCAGCTACTATGAAGAAAATTAACTCTATCCCAGCCAAAACCAGCACATTTTCCACCCCTTATTCCATACCATTTACATCATGCTCAGGTCCCACACTATCCAATACATCCTCATTAACCACCCCACACCCCTTCCCATCCTTTCATATAATACAGATATCATTCCCTTAATCTATGGACCACCCCTCTAAAATGTCCACAAAATGTCCACTGAGTTCATTTAGTCCATGACTTTGGGATCCATCTCTTATGGTGGTCACTCAGGACAGGAGAGGTGGTGTGTTGCATAGAGTTATTGGGCACCAAAGCCAGCTCAGGTTGGGTCACTGCTGCACTTGCTCTGCTTCTTGTAAGGCTTGTCCTCCATTGGTTCAGGTGGTTCCTGCTAGAGTACTTCCTATAACATGCAACTCAAATCATGGGTTACAACAATTTAAAGGTATTTCCATTACAATCTCCACCCCAATCCCTTTGGGCCAGTGAGACGGGGAGCCAAAGGAATCTTAGTAAGATATAGTAGATAGGGATGTAGATAGGAACTGTTTAATAATTATCTAGCTTGTAATGAAGTTAAGGGAATTTCAGTAGAAGTAGACATAGCCCAAGGGGATGAAAAATGGTGTTTAACGTTTACATTGTTGAAACTAATTGAAGCAAGAGATAGTTCCTGATAAGAATCAGGAACCGACCCCAAGAACCAGCCAAGACCGGCCTTGTGATTTGGATAAATGCCAAGGAGCGACTGAGTCTGCGCAGGGACAGAAGGTTAGGAGTTCATTGTGAAGAAGACATACAGCCTTCATTTTCACGACCCCCGACGACCACCACAAGGAGACACTGCACAGGCGCAGTTGAGAGGAACTTAGGGAAATGGCTTCTTGGAACTAATTTTAATACGAAGCGGGGATAGGTCATGCATATGTATAGGTGTATTGCGAAATCTTATGTATATGCAACACTTGATTGTTTAAATTTGAAGAGAGTTGCCGCGTCAGGTGCGCACGACTTTGGCGGGACTACCCCCCGTGCTGCCCAGCGCTGAATAAACATACCTACTTTACAATCTCACTGATTGTGGAGTCTGTTTTCTGCACGTCACCAGGCCATATGGTTTAACACTGCAATGAACTCCTCTCCATGCTCCTGCTCCAGCTTGGACTTATCCATGGACCACAGTCCCTTAGAAGTGTACCTGCTCCAAGTAGAGCCTTATCTATGAGCCACAGTCTCTTCAAGGGTATACCTGCTGTGGCATAGACTTATCCACAGCCACAGTTGCTTTGAGGTGTGCCTGTTCCAGCACAGCCTTATCCAGGGGCCACAATGCCTTCAGAGATATACTTGCTCCAGCATGGCCTTACCCACAGCCACAGTCCCTTCAGGGGTATACCTGCTGCAGCATGGACTTATCCACGGCCACAGACGCTTTGGGATGTACCTGCTCTGGTGTGGATTTATCCACAGTCAGCCAAAACCAGCACACCTATTTAGCAAACCTTTGTTGAATGAGTCATCAAAGCCAGCTGGTATTGGCTAGGCTGGGGAGCATCCCAAGGGATTGCCTGGCAGAGGCTGTGAGGCCTCACTTCATTCACAGAAATGTGGGGATGCAGTCAGCCCTTCTTTTCATACACACAGAATCTCACTCACATTTTGCAGTTTCACTAATGAAGAGAGCCATTTAGGAGCAATAGGGTTTTCTGGGCAGTAGAGACATGTAAAAATAAGTTATGGTGTGTATTTTTGCTATTGCTGTGCTAGGAGGATGAAGAGAGAAATGAATGCTGCGTGGATGCTGTAGCAGGTTTGCAGTGTGGTGATGAAAGGCTATTCCACAGATCACTAGACTAGGACATTGCCATTATTCATCATTGCTGGGATAAGAGGTGCTTACTTAATTTAATGTCTTAAATATACTAATTAAATACCCATATTTAAGCTGTTTTAGTGCATTTGCAGTTCATATACTGCAGTCTTTAGTCATGGGAGAGGGAAGGAATACCACAGGATTTTTCGTTTAAAATGTGCTACAGTTATGTAGTGGTCACAGTCATGACCTATGAGGGTTACCCAACATGTGGGTGTGTAAAGATTGTGACCGTGGCATTCTCAAGATTCTGCAATACACAAGGACACGGAGGTCTAGGTTTCTGAGAATTTCTTTATTACAAATTGCTACAAAAATACTATTAGTAAAACAAATGTACAAGTCACTACAAAATTACCACTAGGAAAGAAAAATATATATATATATATTACAAGAGTAAAGCAAATATATGTATATTACAAGTTATTACAGAATTCCAACTAGTGAAGTAAGTATATACTTGTGAACCTTTACCTGCGTGTGCGCCTATAAATATATTATTATGTGAGGTGTTACCAGTACGACATTCACCAAACCGCTCCCAGGAGTGGGGCTAATCGATGACAGAAAAAGTCTCACTTCAAAGATGATCTGTGTCGCGGAGTACGGAGTCAGACAGGCGTCCCAGGCGAGGGTCCGGTCTGTCCGGGAGATCTCTTTTGCAAAGAAGCTAATTTTGGGTAGGTGCGAGTTACTTTTTATACCTTTTTGGTGTAGATGCATAAGTAGGCATATGACATCAGTTTCCGGAATAGTTGTTGCTGACTCCTGTTTTCCTGGAAGGTCAGTTTGTTATCACAGTTTCTTTGACTTGCACCCATCAGGGTTTCTTTGTCCTGCCAACTACTCCCCATCAAGGAGGTTTCAGCTGAGCTTATCAGGGTTGTCTCAGGGCTGGGCTAAGGAGATATCCTTCTTTGTCACTATGTTTACTGGGTCGCCTTTGTGGCAGCTCCCGTCAAGTTAGTAATTTGTTTTAAAAAAACAACTTTGCACTATGCAACTTCTTTGATCTGAATATGTTTATAATGCAGTATATTGTCCTACATCCAAAAGATATTTTGCAAGTAAGATCAGTTTATAGAAAAGAGCCATATAGCTTGGAATGGGTATTGTATTTCACAGTGCTGTACACATTCTGTATTTTTTAAAAAAAAGGAGAAATGTAATATCTAGTTTCTGTTTTGCTACTCCTTAGATCAAGTGTTTCTGGCTGACATTTATGCTTAATAAGAACTGGGACGTTTTTTATTTTTCACTGCAGGATGTCAGTTTGCTGCTACATGGACTTTTGCATATACTCTTAGTATTTCTCAGGTTTTCAGAATTAAACCAAATATTCCATTGAATTGAAGATCCATTTCATATTTTTCTTTGGAGTGAATATCAGTGGTGAAAGAAAAACCATCCCTTAAACCTGTTGTCAGACATCAGAAAAATACTTCTCTTCACAGATAGGTTTGTATGTAATCCTGCATTAAAATAGAAGGATGCTGTGTAGTAACAGATGAGAAAGATTTGTTTCTGTATCAGAAATCGGATGCAACAGTTTCTGTGAGAAACACCATTGGCACAAAGGCATGTGTAAAGTCTGTTAGGCTGCTTTTGTAAAAGAAAATGTGTATATTCTTTAGTTCCGTCATCTGTTTTTAAAATACTTGTGTACTTTAAGGTGTTCTAAAACCTTCAAGGTGTGTTTTGCAGGGGGAAGGGGAAGCGTATATGTGCAAATATTTGCTATCTAATTGGAACTACTTGCCAATGTGAATGCTTGCCAATGTGACGCCCATTTACAAGAAGGGTCGGAGGGAGGATCTGGGGAACTACAGGCCTGTCAGCCTGACCTCGGTACCGGGGAAGATTATGGAACGGTTCATCTTGAGTGCACTCACATGGCATGTGCAGGACTGCGGCGACTGAATTAAGCGCTCAAGCTCTCTATGCAAGATTCCCTTTCTTTCACAAAAGAACCCAACTTATATATGTTTCAACAAAGATCTAGAAAGAACTAACGGCATACAGCCAATACTACTAACACAGGAGCGCATATCTGGCTCAGCCGGGATGTTTGCCAGTCCTCAGAACAGTTAAAGATAAAAACATTCCATACGCATACTCATGACTGTCTTCAGCCACATCTTCCCAGGCCTACACAAGGCCATCCTCCAACCTGACCTTGTCAAACTAGTTCTTCAAGGCTTGGCAAACATACAGCACAACAAATTCTAACGGTCACTCTTGAAAACAAATGCCAGGTGTTCCGAGCTGCTCCCACATCTCCCCCTTTTTTGTTTAGGAACATCAGATTCATGAGGAAGGCAGCGAGGACTCTAGCTTCGAACCGACGCAATCCTCGTACTGCTCCTCAGATGATTCTGATTGCTGCAAACACACAAATGATTAATAACCCTCCAATAGCAATACAAATTCAGATACACAGATTTAAACCTTCAAACCATGTTTTTGGATGTAACCATTTAACACTATTAGACAATTCTTTGAAAAACGCCTTATTCTGCTAATTTTGTATATTTCCCATTTGATCTTGTAATATCTGTGCAAGACCTTAGATCTCTCCCGCAATATTAGTAGCAAATGCACCTTGCAAATGCGCCTTCACCTAATTCCAATCTCATACGCTTTCATTCCTTTGTAAAGGAGTTACACAGAGCCCTTGTTTTTGAAATTCCCAATTACAATGTAATTTCATTCTATTTTGTAATGCATTTTGTCTATCTCTATGTGATGGGTTGATCCTGGCTGGACACCAGGCACCCACCATAGATATTCTATCACTCTGTCTTCCACAGCTGGACAGGGGAACGGGAAATGAGGTTTGCGGTCAGTTCATCACACGTTTTATCTCTGTCGCTTCATCCTCCTCAGTGGCAACACTCATCACACTCTTCCCCTGTTCCAGCATGGGATCTCTCCCACGGGAGACAGTCCTCCATGAACTTCTCCAGCATGGGTCCTTTCTGCAGCGTGCAGTCCTTCAGGAGCATACCGCTCCAGGGTGGGTCCCCCACGGGGTCATAGGTCCTGCCAGAAAACCCGCTCCGTGGGCTTCTCTCTGCACAGATCTGCAGGTCCTGCCAGGAGCCTGCTCCAGCGCGGGCTTCCCACGGGGTCACAGCCTCCTTCAGGCACCCACCTGCTCCGGCGTGGAGTCCTCCACAGGCTGCAGGTGGATATCTGCTCCACTGTGGACCTCCATGGACTGCAGGGGAACAACCCGTCTCACCATGGTCTTCACCACGGGCTGCAGGGGAATCTCTGCTCCGGCACCTGGAGCACCTCCTCCCCCTCCTTCTTCACTGACCTTGGGGTCTGCAGGGTTATTTCTCTTACATGTTCTCACTCTTCTCTTCAGCTGTGTTCCACAACCGCTTTTCTCTTCCCCCTCCCCAGCTGTTTTTTGGGTTTTTTTTTTTTTTTTTTTTTACACAGAGGCGCTACTACTATCACTGATTGGCTCGGCTTTGGCCAGTGGCAGGTCCGTCTTAGAGCCAGCCGGCATTGGCTCTGTCAGACACAGGGGAAAACCTCCAGCAGCCCCCACAGAAGCCACCCCTGTAACCCCCCCGCTACCAAAACCTTGCCACACAAACCCAATACACTCCAAGCTAAATTACCACTGCTTCTAAAGCATCCAATCGTGCTAGTATGTGTTGATCAATTTGTACCTGGGTATTCATTTCAGCTGTAACATTTTTTAATACATTAGCTACCGTGTGAGCAGTCTGAACGGATTTTGCAAGCGCCGTGGTAGCAACGGCGGCAGTAGCTGCAATAATGATAGCTGATATTATAAAGGCAATTAGTCATCCTATAAATTGTTTTGGGTGACTAATTGTCCGCTTTAAAAGCCTTGATAATTGACTCAATCCTGATTCCACTTCCCACAATTTGGTCATATTTACAGGGATCCACAATTCAGCACAACGTCACATTGGCATGATTACTGTAAGATTTAGTTCAGATATATTCTTATGAGTAAAACAGCTAAAATACCAAGGTTAATTCAGATTAGTTTCAAAAGCATGGTTACGTAAAGCAATATCTACAAATTGAGCTGCTACAAAAACATAAGGATGTGAAGTACATATCATCACCGAATCTTTGTGATTCTGTGTGAGGTTCAAACTTATACAAGGAATGTTTTTTTATATAGTCACCGTGGCTTAGGCGCAACACCTCCAGTGGGCCCAATAAAAACGCTGCGCCCGAGCCACAGTGACCCCGCAAAGAAAAAGGGATCAGAATTCTTACAATACTGTTGCTGGCCACTATTGCCAGGTATGCTAAAAAAGGTATTCTTTGGAGTAGGATACTCGTTGCATCATCTCGCTAGCTTGTTGTTGCATTCTCTTCAAATGTCCCTATGTGATAGCTTTTTCATTCTTGATGTGCCGCTTCCTCCTCATTCGTTTCTCCTCTTTCAAATTCAGAGTCTTCATCTGTGGGATTGGGTTGTCCGAGTGGTTTCGTCAGCTCATGATATGGCTTCACGTGTTTAGCTGGAATCCACTTGGTTCCTGTGGGAAGAAGAACACAAGCGTACCCTCGCCCCCAAGTGATTAGTTCCACAGGTCCATTCCAACCAGGTCCACTAAAAGGATCTTTATACAGTACTTTAGGTCTGTGTGAAATAGAATCAGGAGTTTTAAAATGCTGATCTATCGCTGTGCTGGCCATTAAGTCTGGTGAGCGATTTAAAAAATTCAAAGTAAACATAGCATTATCTAGCTGTTCTTGTGGTGGCATATTCCCCCTTTTTTGTTTATGCAACATGGACTTTAAAGCATGATGCGCATGCTCAATTATTGCTTGTCCAGTAGGTGAATGTGGAATTCCTGTCACATGGGATACCTGCCACTGTTGCAAAAATAATTGAGTAGATTTAGCTACATACCCTGGACCGTTGTCAGCTTTAATGGTTTGAGGAACCCCCATAATTGCAAAGCATCGTGACCAATGTCGTTGAACATCACGTGCCCTTTCTCCAGAATGAGCAGTAGCACAAATATAAGAGGAAAAGGTATCAATAGAAACATGCACAAATTTCAAGGAGCCAAAGGCAGATACATGTGTAACATCACTTTGCCAAATGGCATTAGAATGTAAACCACATGGGTTAACTCCAATGCTCACTGCATCCGAAGCAACTCTTTGACAATCTGGACAAGAACGAATTATATCTTTAGCCTGTGCTTTTGTCAAATTAAACATCTTCTGCAACGCTGCAGCATTTTGGTGAAAAAAGGAATGAGAGGCCACAGCAGAGTGGAATTGCACTGTGCCAACAGTAAAAGAGTCAGCCACAGCATTGCCTTTAGTCAAAGGTCCTGGCAGCACAGTGTGTGATCTAATGTGACAAATAAACAAAGGATAAGCTCTTTTTTTTAAGAGAGTTTGCAATTCCAAAAATTTGTTGAATAAGTCTTCATCATTTATCTCCTTTAAGTAAGATCCTGGTAATCGCTGTACAACACGTACGACATATTCTGAATCAGAAACAATATTGAGTGGTTCCGATGGAAATAAAGCTAAAGCGTGTAAAACAGCCTGTAATTCCACACGCTGCGTGGAACCTTGTAACAAAACAACAGACGTCTGCCATACTCCATTATCTAGCCAGGCAACTACACCTCTTCCAGTTTTTCCAGGGCCATTTACAAAAACTGTATGAGCATTAACAACAGGAGTATCTGATACTATCGTCTGTGGTTTGATGTTTAACATATGAAGGTTTTGCAGTAACTTACATTTAGGCAGTGAGAAAGAAATTTTGTTCGTGAAGTCAGCCAATGCGATTTGCAGTGATTGTGATTGAACAAAAAGGTAATCAAAATCTTGTTTTGAAAAAGGAAGATACAAGGTATCGGGATCAAAACCAATGAGACACTGAGTGCGTGACTGTGCTTTTTGTACCACAGTCACAATCATTTCTAAAGGCTGTGTAATAGTTTTCTTTAAAGCGTTAGAGAGAAACACCCATTCCAAATATAAAATTTTCTGAGCGACTTTATCATGTTGTCCTATAATAGCAAAAGGTTGTTTTGGACCTTGTATGACATATACATCAACAGGTAAAGTTAAGTCCCTTCTATAGGCTTGTAACATAGATATCTTTTGTGAAACTAAATTTCACTCTTCCTTGGCAGCTGGAGTTAAGATCCGTGGTGATGTTAAATCAGGATCACCTCTCAGAATGTTAAAGAGATTACTTAATTCCTCCGTGGTTATACCTAACATGGGTCGTACCCAGTTTATTGTTCCTAATAATTTTTGAGCATCGTTCAGAGTTCGTATATCTGTCTGCAACTTAAATGACTGAGGCTGTACTGTTCTTTCTGTAAGAATCCACCCTAAATATTTCCAGGGTGGCATCTTTTGAATTTTTTCTGTAGCAATTTGAAGTCCAAAGGAGTCATAGTATAAGTGCCTCCAATTGTTTCCACTAGTCCCATTGTAAATGAATTGTGTAACCCATTTTCATGAATTGATTTCCGTAATTCTTTTATCATTTCATAAGGTAAACCCTCATGCTGTGGTGGATTATGGGGTTTGTATATAACAGGAAAAGTAAACATGGTATCACCTTGCTGTAGAGCTTTTTCTCCACAGCATTGCATCAAGCTATGTGTGTTTTTTCCCAAATCATTAAGTGAATTGTCACGTTTAGCATCAAAGTCTGTTAAAGGCGGAGCTGAAGACACTACAGTTTTTTCTCCGCACCGCTGTAAAGCAGGAGCCACAGGATTAGACAGAGGCATAGAGTTAGAGGGATTAGCAGGAGAAGGAGATACAGACAGTGCAGCAAAGCCAGGTTCTGTTTTAAGTTCTGCAAACCCTGGAGAGGGAGTACCAGGCGATTGGGGTGGGGGGGTGGGGGACGGCGGCGGCTGCGGCGGGCGCAGAGGCCGCGGGAGGCAGTGGTGGGGAGGGCGCGGCGGCCGCGGAAGGCGGCGGCGGCGAAGCGGGTGCGAAAGCGGCGGGAGGCAGCGGCGGGGCGGCGGGGCCCTGTATGCGGTGGTGAGGGTCGGCAACACCGCGGAGCCCGTGCTGCCCGCCTGCTGCCTGCCTGTCTGCCTGCCGGCGGGGCGTGTGCGTTAACGGTGTTAGTGCAGGTGGTGGTGGAGGTAATGAGGGATATAAATCCGGCTCTTTTTCAGAGTCCACCCTGCCTAATGCAAAAGAATTATTATCGGAATCAGAATCCTGCTCATTAGCGGCCTGCTCACAAACTGTCTCCTCAAAAGCAGTATCAGGTTGCATTGATATGATTTTCTCTGCCGGCTGTAAATGTACCAGCGCAGTATAAATAAATTTCCATGTCACAATTAAATTTTCTGATACACCAAATGCCAAAGTTTTTCGCGTTTGTAAACGCTCCCCAACTCTTTCCCAAACCTTGCTATCAAAAGTTCCCTCTGTGGGAAACCAGTTACAATTATCCTTTACCCATATTAAAAGCGAAGCAATTTGTCCCTCTGTTATTTTATACCCAGAGGCCCGTAAAATCTGCTGCAAAGCGTTTAAGTAGAGCTTATGCTCCTGGGAAGCTGATTGCCCCATGTTACTGCAATCTCGCAACTCACCCGTTCCACAGGGGTTGCTGTTACCTATTTTCTCAGAGTCGTGGCCACTTCTTCAGAACTCTCCCTGTTAGATTGCGTGGTCTCCACAGTGAAGGGGAATCACCTCTTTTCTTCTTCTCTTGATCGCGTCATTTTCTTCTCTTAATCACGCCGGCTTCTTCTCTTGATCACGTCGGGCTCACCATCTGTGGTGAATGAATTAAGCGCTCAAGCTCTCTGTGCAAGATTCCCTTTCTTTCACAAAAGAACCCAACTTATATATGTTTCAACAAAGATCTAGAAAGAACTAACGGCATACAGCCAATACTACTAACACAGGAGCGCATATCTGGCTCAGCCGGGATGTTTGCCAGTCCTCAGAACAGTTAAAGATAAAAACATTCCATACACATACTCGTGACTGTCTTCAGCCACATCTTCCCAGGCCTACACAAGGCCATCCTCCAACCTGACCTTGTCAAACTAGTTCTTCAAGGCTTGGCAAACATACAGCACAACAAATTCTAACGGTCACTCTTGAAAACAAATGCCAGGTGTTCCGAGCTGCTCCGACACAGGACAACCAGGGGATCAGGCCCAGCCAGCATGGGTTCATGAAAGGTAGGTCCTGCTTGACCAACCTGATCTCCTTCTATGACCAGGTGACCCACCTAGTGGATGAGGGAAAGGCTGTGGATGTTGTCTACCTAGACGTCAGTAAGGCCTTTGACACTGTCTCTCATGGCATACTCCTTGAGAAGTGTTACGGATGCACACACACTCAAATCCAACAGGTGTTAAAGCTCAGATTTATTCTTCAGTAAAAGTTAGTTAGAACTCCAGTAACAGTAGTGAACTACAGGCTCAATGGTGTAAGGGGAATTAATACTACACAGCCGACTCAAGAATCCCCAAGATATAAAGTGATGGCTCCAAAACGCACGTATCACTCACCTAAAAGCTGAGGGCTCTCTCCTTCAAGGAGTTACCTCGGGCGGTGCCCCGACCCAAGGGGGAGTCCCCGACTGCAGACCTGCTGCACCAAGGAGGATTGATTCCCACATGTCCTCCATCAGGACCCCATTTATACCCTTGTTGAATCTGATCTGTGGTCATTTTAATCCCTATTGGCCAAGAAGGTCACCTCAGTGTACCTGGCATGTCTCGATTGGCCAGTTCAAATTTCAACCTGCGGCCTCTAGGGTTTAGGGTTTTTCTTTTCCTTCCCCTTCTCCCTGCCTGGAGAAGTTTCGTTTCCTGCTGGTGGGATGCGGGGGGGGGGGGGGCGGGGAGTAGTGTACTGCCACAAGAAGCTGGTGGTTCATGGCTTAGACAAGTGTACTCTTTGCTAGGTAAAAAACTGGCTGGATGGACAAGCCCAGAGGGTTGTGGTGAATGGAGTTAAATCCAGTTGGCGGTGGGTCACAAGTGGTGTTCCCCAGGGCTCAGTATTGGGGCCAGTTCTGTTTAATATCTTCATCAATGATCTGCATGTGGGGACTGAGTGCACCCTCAGCAAGTTTGCGGATGACACCAAGTTGGGAGGGAGGGTCGATCTGATTGAGGGTAGGAAGGCTCTGCAGAGGGATCTGGACAGGCTGGATCAATGGGCTGAGGCCAATTGTATGAGGTTCAACAAGGCCAAGTGCCGGGTCCTGCACTTTGGTCACAACAACCCCATGCAGCGCTACAGGCTTGGGGAAGAGTGGCTGGAAAGCTGCCCAGCAGAAAAAGACCTGGGGGTGCTGGTTGACAGCCAGCTGAATATGAGCCAGCAGTGTGCCCAGGTGGCCAAGAAGGCCAACAGCATCCTGGCTTGTATCAGAAATAGTGTGGCCAGCAGGAGCAGGGAGGTGATTGTTCCCCTGTACTTGGCACTGGTGAGGCCACACCTCGAGTACTGTGTTCACTTTTGGGCCCCTCACTACAGGAAAGACATTGAGTTGCTGGAGCATGTCCAGGGAAGGGTAACAAAGCTGGTGAAGGGCCTGGAGCACAAATCTTATGAGGAGCAGCTGAGGGAGCTGGGGCTGTTTAGTCTGGAGAAAAGGAGGCTGAGGGGAGACCTTATCACTCTCTACAACTACCTGAAAGGAGGTTGTAGTGAGGTGGGTGCTGGTCTCTTCTGTCAGGTGGCTGGAGATAGGACGAGAGGAAATGGCCTCAAGTTGCGGCAAGGGAGGTTTAGGTTGGATATTAGGAAATATTTCTTCACTGAAAGGGTTATCAAGTATTGGAACAGGCTGCCCAGGGAAGTGGTTGAGTCACCATCCCTGAAGGTATTAAAAAAGCCTGTGGACAAGGTACTTCAGGACATGGTTTAGTAGGCATGGTTGATGGTTGGAGTCGATAATCTTAAAGGTCCTTTCCAACCTAAATGATTCTATGATTCTACTTTATAGATTCACAAATATGTGAGGTGGAAGAACATTTAAACAGAATAATAGTGTGGTCTTTTTTAAAGGATATATTTAAATTATTTTTCTTCCTTATACTCTTTGCTTTTTTACTCCCAAATCCTGTCTGCTCATGTTTTTATTAATTGCCTGCTATTTTAGCACAGGCACCTCCTGCATTGGCATCAGATTTGCCAAAACATATGCAGGAAACCAGATAGAAGGGCATGCTTCAACATACCAAGTATAACCACTTCAGGAATGATTTGGTGACATCAGTTGATGATCCTATTCACAATTTGTCCATGAACAGCAAGGTCACAACAGTTGCTATGATTTCAACAGCACCTTTGTTGTCCCACAAACAGGTTTTGTTTACCTGGTGTGCAAGCCAATAACACACAGAGTTGAGGTATTTTCAAATTAATTTCATTGATACGCATGAATGGGTGCCTGCCTCAACAGCACACCCTTGTCTCAAAAATTCTCACATTTATACACTTAACTAATACATATTCATTGTTATTTTCCTTAATGATTGGTTCTTTCTTCTTTGCCCCTCATGTAAATTAGTGTGCAGACTCTGTCTTCTTCCTTCATTGTCCTCTTTTGAGTAGGTGGTATCATTTGAGTAGCTGGTCAATGAGTCGGTGGTTGCTATCTCCCCCTGTAGGAATTACCTTTTACCTACTTCTTCCCTAATCTTGGCAGTTCCAAGCGGTTCTTCAAGGTTTATTGACCAGACCACAATCCATTACCTTTTCTGACATAAACATAAAGCCCCATTGTCTAGTAGTTAGTTCCTAAACCCTAAATCATGTCTAGTTATTGTTTCTCTATTTTAAATATTAAGTGATGGGGGCTGTACACAGGACTTCAGCAGCTCCCTGGTTATTTTAATCATATTATACATATTAACTGATAACACCTTCATACCTGGTCTCGCCAGAGGTTGTCCACAAGGACCAAGAAAGTGGACCCACCATGCTGTGTACCCTCATCCACAGAAGTGTCCCACTTGAAACTCTCTAACACAGGCAGCCTTTTGGGTATAAAAAACCTCTCCTCTGCAGTAAAGGAGCTTGCTGTCTCCAAGTTGCAGGGAAGCTTGAGTGCTTTTAGCTCAGCAGCAGGGGCTTCAGAGAAGACATGTAATCTTGCCTATGCCACTTCATGTTCTCAGCAGGATGTGAGCAAGATGAGCAGGGGGAAAAAACATGGTCAGAGGAAATGCACCTGGGAGGTGAAGATTGGAATCAAAGTAGCAGCTTTGTCAATAAACCCTCTTGAGTATGGCTGTACTCGAGTGAGAAGATCCTGAGACCTACCATGGCATACAGTCTTACCTCTAAATTGGAGAGAGATGGGTTTGATGGATGGACTGTTAGATGGATAAGGAATTGGCTGGATGGCTGCTTCCAAGGAGTTATTTTCAATAACTCAATGTCCAGGTGGAAACCAGTAATGAGTGGTGTCCCTCAAGAGTCTGTACTGGGACCAGTACTATTTAATATCTTCATTAACAACATAGTGGGATTGAGTGCACCCACAGCAAGCTTGCAGATGACACCAAGCTGAGTGGTGCAGTTGATTCACTTGAGGGAAGGGATACCATCCAGAGGGACCTTGACAGGCTTGAGAAGTGGGCCCATGTGAACCTCATGAAGTTCAACAAGGCCAAGTGCAAGGTCCTGCACCTGGGTCAGGGCAATCCCCAATATCAGTACAGACTGGGGGATGAATGGATTGAGAGCAGCCTTGCAGAGAAGGACTTGGGGATACTGGTGGATGAAAAATGGGATGAGCCAGCAATGTGTGCTTGCAGCCCAGAAAGCCAATCATATCTCGGGCTGCATAAAAAGAAGTGTGGCCAGCAGGTTGAGGGAGGTGATTCTCCCCCTCTACTCCACTCTCATGAGACCCCACCTGGAGTACTGTGTTCAGCTCTGGGGCCACCAGTACAAGACATGGACCTGTTGGAGTGGGTCCAGAGGAGGGCCACGAAGATGATCAGGGGGCTGGAACACCTCTCCTATGAAGAAAGGCTGAGAGAGTTGGGGTTGTTTAGCCTGGAGAAGAGAAGGCTCCAAGGAGACCTTATTGTGGCTTTTCAATATATAAAGGGGGCTTATAAGAAAGACAGAGAGAGACTTTCTACCAGGGCCTGTAGTGACAGAACAAGGGGTAACATTTTTAAACTGAGAGACGGTAGATTTAAGTTGGAAATAAGGAAGAATTTTTTTTACGATGAGGGTAGTGATACACTGGAACAGGTTGCCCAGAGAAGCTGTGGATGCCCCATCCCTGGAAGTGTTCAAGGTAAGGTTAGATGGCACTTTCAGCAACCTGATCAAGTGGAAGATGTCCCTGCACATGGCAGGGGAATTGGACTAGAATCATAGAATATCTCAAATTGGAAGGAACCCATAAGGAACATCGAGTCTAAATCCCTGCTCCTCACAGGACTACCTAAAACTAAACCATATGACTAAGAGCGTCGTCCAGATGCTCCTTGAACTCTGACAGGCTTGGTGCCGTGACTGCTTCCCTGGGGGGCCTGTTCCAGTGACCGACTACCCTCTCAGCAAAGAGCCTTTTTCTAATGTCCAATCTGTACTTCCCCTGACGCAACTTCATTCCATTTCCTCATGTCCTATCGCTGGTCACTAGAGAGAGGAGATCAGCACCTCCCCCCTCCGCTGCCCCCTTTGAGGAAGTTGTAGACTGCAATGAGGTCACCCCTCAGCCTTCTCTTCTCTAAGCTGAACAAACCAAGTGACCTCAGCCACTCCTCATAAGTCTTGCCCTCAAGACCTTTCACTATCTTGGTCGCCCTCCTCTGGACACATTCTAACAGTCTGATGTCCTTCTTATATTGAGGCATCCAAAACTGCACACAGTACTCAAGGTGGGGCCACACTAGTGCAGTGTAGAGTGGGACAATCACCTCCCTCGACTGGCTAGCGATGCTGTGCTTGATGCACCCCAGGACACGGTTGGCCCTTTTGGCTGCCAGGGCACACTGTCGACTCATATTCAACTTGCCATCAACCCAAACCTCCAGATCTCTTCCCACAGGGCTTCTCTCCAGCCTCTTGTCCCCCAATTTGTATGTATAACCAGGATTACCCTGTCCCAAGTGCAGAATCCGGCACTTGCTCTTGTTAAATTTCATATGGTTGGTGATTGCCCAGCTCTCTAGTCTATCCAGATCTCTCTGTAAGGCCTCTCTACCCTTGAGGGAGTTCACAGCTCCTCCTAGTTTAGTATCATCGGCAAACTTACTTAATGTACATCTGATTCCCGCGTCCACATCATTTATAAAAACATTAAAGAGCACTGGCCCTAAAATTGAGCCCTGGGGAACCCCACTGGTGACTGGCTGCCAGCCTGATGTAACCCCATTTACTACAACTCTTTGAGCCCGGCCTGTCAGCCAATTGCTCACCCAATGCATTATGGACTTGTCTAGCTGTATGCTGGACATTTTGTCCAGAAGGATACAGTGAAAGACAGTATCAAAAGTTTTGCTAAAATCCAAAAAACACATTGTTGTGGTTTAAGCCCAGCCAGCAAGTAGGGACCACACAGCTGCTTGCTCGCTCCTCCCCCCTTTCAGTGGGATGGGGAAGAGAATGGAAAAAAAGAAGTAAAACTCATGGGTTGAGATAAGAACAGTTTAATAACTAAAGTAAAACAAAATAAAATGTAATAATAATAATACTACAAATATAATAGTAATAATAACTGTAATGAAAAGGAATATAATAAAATAAAAATTAAAAGAAAAAAAAAAAACCCAAACCCAAGGAAGGAGAAGTGATGCACAATGCAATTGCTCACCACCTGCTAACTGATGCCCGAGCATCGATCCGCCCCTCCTGTTGTCCCACAAGTTTACCCGGTGTGTGAAACGCCAATATACACACAGAGCAGAGGTATTTTATTCCAATTCATGTTTGCGCAAAGATGGGGGCTAGGTGGTAATCCACAAAGCTAGCACACCTCATGCCTAAATGGGCAAGCAATTTATACAGTTCAGTTATACATATTCAATTTCCAAAATTCTTCCCCAAAACTATTACTGGTAGTCGCTTATCTAGTACAGTTTCTATTGGGTTAAAGTTTCCCCGCTTCGAATTAAAGGTACAGTGTTCTTTTATTCTACAGTGCATGCTCAAGGAGAGTGGGGGGTAAGTCTTTTGGTCTTGAATTGAGTCGGTGGTCGTGATCTCCCCCTGCCGCCTTTACCTTTCCTCCAGTTATCGAAGACTTTTTTCTGACTTGATGCCTATTAGCAATTATTCAACTTTTCTGCGCCTCCTGGGGTAGGATGTTCCCTTCTTATCAGTCTTTTAGTTCTCCTTCAGGGGCACAGTCGTTAGCAAGGCATGCCTTGTGTATACAAAGGGTATCTTATTTCACAAGACCTTTGTGGTCTCCTTAAGTACATCACTCCCGGTCAGCTCCCCCCAGTTTATATACTGGGCATGACGTTCTGTGGTATGGAATATCCCTTTGGCTAGTTCAGGTCAGCTGTCCTGGCTATGCTCCCTCCCAGCTTCTCGCTGGCAGAGCATGGGAAACGGAAAAATCCTTAACTTAGGATAAGCGCTACTTAGCAACAACTAAAACATCAGTGTGTTATCAACATTATTCTCGCACTAAATCCAAAACAGACTGTACCAGCTTCTAAGAAGATTAACTCTATCCCAGCCGAAACCAGGACACACATCTACTGGCTTCCGTTGGTCAACTAGATGGGTGACCTTGTCATAAAAGGAAATTAAATTAGGTAAGTGTCGTGGTTTCAGCCCAGCCGGTAACAAAGCACCACGCAGCCGCTCGCTCACTCCCCCCCACCCCACCCCCCAGCCACGGTGGGATGAGGAGAAAATATAAAGGCACACTCGTGGGTCGAGACAAGGACAGGGAGGGATCACTCACCACTTATGGTCACAGGCAAAAGACAGGCTCAACTTGAGGAAGAAACAAAATCAATTTGATTTACTACAAATCAAAACAAAACAAGGATATTAGGAAGTAAAACCAAACCTTAGAACACCTTCCCCCCACCCCTCCCTCCTTCCCGGCTCAACTCCACTCCCGGTTCTCTCTCCCTCCTCCCCCCGGCGGCGCAGGGGAACAGGGGATGGAGATTGGGGTCAGCTCGCCACACATTGTCTCTGCCGCTCCTTCCTCCTCAGGGGGAGGACTCCTCACTCATCCCCTGCTCCACCGTGGGGCCCCTCCCACAGGAGACAGTCCTTCACGAACTCCTCCAACGTGAGTCCTTTCCGCGGGCTGCGGTTCCTCACAAACTTCCCTGGCGTGGGTCCTTTCCGTGGGCTGATCTTCAGTCACAAACTGCTCCAGCGCAGGCTTTCCCATGGAGTCACGGCCATCTTCGGGGGCCTCCGCTCCACCGTTCACCTCCATGGGCTGGGGGGGGGAATGGGGACGAGACAGCCTGCTGTCTCACCACGGGCTGCAGGGGCATCATCTCCTCAGGCGCCCCTCCTTCCTCACTGACCTCTGTATCTGCATAGGTGTTCCTCTCACACTCCAATCCCCCTACTCACTACCGCTTCCCCTTCTTAAATACGTTATCCCAGAGGCGCTACCACTGTCACTGATTGGGTTGGCCTTGGCCAGAGGCGGGTCCGACTTGGAGCTGGGAGAGCTTCTAGCAGCTTCTCACAGGAGCCACCCCTGCGGCCCCTCCCCTGCTACCCAAAAAAACCATGCCACACAAACCCATAACAGTAAGCTAGATGGTCTTTAAAGGTCCCTTCCAACCCAAACCATTCTATGATTTTATGATTATATGTGTCTATGATCTATATATTTCCATGCCACCGTTCTATCATTCCAGTCAAATGGAGAGGGGTTCTGTAGCTGTACTGCCCCCTGCAACCATTCCCAAAGAGTATAAATCACATTTCCATTTACCCGGATCCCTTTTAAGCATCGTGTCACCATTGGATATTGGGAAATTGCTCCCTGATGCGTCACTTCTTGGGGGGCTCAGTTGTATACTATCCCCTTCTGGGTCATACATTCATAGTAACCACTGTCCTAATCTCTCCCCAGGCTTCTGATGATACAAGTCTGCCACAATCTACAGCTCAGTCTGAATGTAATCCCGCACTGATATCGTATGCTGTGGCACCCTGGGGGGTCCTTTTGCTTTGTTAATAACCAAAGGGCATACAGGGATTGCCCTACCTTTTTTTTTCCTTGGACTCTTCAGTTCATTCCTCCTGCAGTGGAATCCCCACTGCTGCTGTCCCCATAATCACTGGGGTAACTAACTACTCGACTGCTATGCCCTCATCACCCAGTGCAGGCACTCTGCCCCTTCTGAACTGTATTTGTGTTTCTGGCATATCCCCCTGTACCTGGGCTTCCAGTTTATCCAAGTGCAACCAGGTTTCCAAACTTTCTAGTTGTGCTTGAATTTCCCTGGTTTTCTTTCGTTCACTTTCTAGGGTCTCCCACAGTCACCGAAGTCAAGTTAACAATAATCAGCTACTACTTAGGTCTTGTTGCCCTCTGCCCTGTCCTGCCCGTTGCTTCTCTAAACATCTCTTAATATCCTTGCGGGGGTGTGTGTGTGGGGGTGGGTACTGGAGTAATTCCTTCTCAGCTTCCCAACTCACTGTGGGGGTCACCTGGGCTAAACACTGTGTGACTGGCCCCTGGTTCAGCTGTTACCTACACTGTGTCCTATTTGAGAAAAAAATGTCCTTTTGCCATTAAAAAATAAAGAAAAAGAAACCACCCTGAGGATTCTATCCTATTGCCAAAGACTTGCCAAATGAAAAAAACTGCAAAGTAGTCATTTTTTTCTGGAACTGGTGCTATTTTTGCCAACTCCAGCAGCACTCTAGATAGATCTATTTAATGCAGAATATAGTCCTGTAGAATTTTGCCTGTCATTATTGTACTTCAGATCTTGTGTTTCAATTCAGTTTTGCATATAGACTAAACAAATAGATCTCTCATCACCATCTTCCATGTGCCTATCTACTCTGATTTTTTTCTTGGCCTGTTTAATGCAAATGCCTGTTCTAAAGTGATAGAGGCATTTTCATCTAGATTCAAAGTGAAGGTTTATCTTATTGAAGAAGGCAACTATTATCAACATCAAGATTTCCCACATTATAGTTGCGTTTCAGCAGGAAAAAAAATTCTGCTCTCAAGGATTCATCACTGTCATCATCAAAGTTTTTACAGTGCTATTTTAAGGACTCTGTAGGACCTAATTTCACAATTATCAGTGAGGGGAAAAGCTTCCAGGAAATAAATAAGTATAGGAAAGACTAAGGACAATTTGCATAGGTTGTGCTGGTGTTCAGAAACTACAGTAAGGGACATGGATCAGCACTAAGCAATTGGATTTCACACTGTTAAGGGATGTTAATAGCACGGCTGCCTCCTCCACCTGCTCTGGCCCAGGGCTCCCTCCTGCCCATCTGCTGGAGCCCAGCCTGGTGCACCCGAGGACCTGGGGTCTCTGCCCAGGCTGATGGACATGGCTGACCTTTTCCTGTTTGCAGGTTCAACCAGTAGCAACAGTAGCAAAGAGAATGTATCCCAGAGACACACACAGAAGATACTGACATGGCCAGTCACACAAACTGCCACAGACAAGGCTTTGCTTTCAACAGCACCTACATACAGGACCCACATAAAACACAAACACAGACTGCCAAGTCCCCTTCCTCCTCTTTGGCTGGTAGAGATAGAAGGTCATTAGTGAACACACATGACACTCTAGATTCACGAGCACATGCACATTTGTGGATCCCTTGATTACCGGCATGGCCCCTCTGTCTGCCTGGTATACCTGCCGGGATCCCAGACCCTCTTACCCACTTCATGGGTCCCCTATTCGCCAGCTACTCGAGCTTGATGCTTGTTAGTAAACACATACACACTCACACACTTGTTGCACAGGCACTCCTGTCACCCAACGCTATGGGGACAGGCAGATTCTTTAGGGATCCTTGGTAGAATGATGACACAACAAAGTTGTTACAATCAAAACTTTATTTTAACCTGGACCCTCTGCAGATCGGGTCATTTTAACACATTAACCATAACTTGAGCTCAAAGTACACATACAAAACTCACTCAATCCTTAGAGAAAGCAGCCGATAGTGGAGGCATCCCTGATCATGGGCCTGCTGTCCAGCAGCAGCAGCTCTGGTCTAAGTCCCACTTGCTCCTGAGAATTTTTATAGGCAGTGTGCCATGTGCTCTTATGTTTCCCTGTTCCACATGTGTCATTCTGATTGGCCTGGGTGCCCTCCTTTAAAGGAGAAGTGGGTATGTGACCAGCTTACCCACGGCCAATGGCCATCTGCCCCGCAAGATGGCACACCAGGAGTTAGGAGTAGGGGGCACTGGTCACACTCCACCCCTTGACACCATCAGGAACAGGGAAGGATGCCAGTGGTGGTGGTACTGTTACCTCTTGCCCACGGCCTACAGCTTAACAGCAGGGTCATAATAAGGACTCCATAGCAACAGGCCATATGTTGTCTGAGGGCAGTTCATCTGAAGAGAGAGGAAAATACAGAACATTCATTTTAGTAGTAGATATACATAGAGATTTGAAACAGGATATAACACAACATAATATAGTTCCAACAGCTATAACGAGTTAATATTAATAGAATGCAACATGCCCATGTTCCAAAGTCAGGTAACCAGGACCATAGCCAAGACCAGTCAGCTGATAAACCTAATATGGGTTGTTCTTGAGCTATTTGGTGAAAAGTGCAAACTTGTTGTTGAATGATGTTTATATCGTAGTTGAACTGTTTACACTGGTTAGCATAGAAACAAGTCGTGTTCAATATCATGCACATGCCTCCTTGTGATGCTAAAAGATGCTCTAAAGCCCAACAATTTTGAATGGTTAACTGCAAAAGTGAGTTAATTTCAGATTGTAAATTTTTTAAAGCATCAACAGTAACATTTTGAACAATTTTAAGTGTAACAGAAATATTTACAATGGCCTTTTCCAGTTCAGCAATGTCTAACAGTGGAAATAATGTTTGCATAACTTGATGGAATTTCATTGATCACATTGCTAAGGGGTTCTCCACATTACTATTTTTGTGTACAGGATAGAGGTTGTGTAAAAAGGTAAAAGTTAAGTTTTTTGATTGGAATGCATAAGGAGCGAGACAGGCTATATAGTACAAGTGCCTGTCCACCATGGTGGCAGGCTTTTATAGGCATTGATGCCACAGAGCCAGAACCATCCAGGTGAGGGGAGGATGTGACGCCACCTCTCAGGGGTTCAAGGGGAAGGTCCAACGTAATCAACTTGCCAAGTGGACTGAGGGACTTGACTGTCTCTGAGATCAGCAAAGGTTTGACCTTCCTTACAATGTTTCTGGATCTCTGCACACATTTCACAACTGGAGATCAAATCACATGCTTTTCACCTTGTTAGTGGCCACCTCCTCATATGTGCTTGCTTAAGTAATTAATCTGCATTAAAATCTCAAACTTTAGTGGTATCCCATCTCTGTGGTTCATCCCCTAGTGGGTTGTCAGTAGTGACCTTTTGTTTAATCAGGGGCCATATTGGTACAGAGTCATGTACTTACTTCCTCATCAGACTCATCTGGGCTATTCCAAAAGTCTCCATCCCAGTTGCTATCATACATAGCTGCACAAACTTTTATGGAGTCTACATCGCTATCTTGTAATAGTTTTTCATGGTGTTTTCTTGCTTTCTCTATAACCTGTGGTGGTAACTGGTTTTTTAGATGTGTCCTTTTCCCAGATTTGCTGTCAGCCTTTAATTTAGCTATACTTAATTCTAAATCCTTTGTTGACAATTCATTTTCAACTTTCTAATTTCTTCTTCTAAGTTCTCAGCCTGTTCATTCTCAATTTTCCATATTGCAGCTAACAGCCAGCACATCCCTTCCTTCCCTCTGTATTTTATACATATCTTTCAATTTATTGAACTCACTCCATATGGCCTTTTGATGGTGGCTTATTGCCCTTAGTCGCTCCTTATCCCACTTGGGATCTTGCCATCCATTTTTCATAAACCCCTTTTGCAATAGATCCCACTTAGCAGGGGAATCAGTCATCATTCTAACCCAAGGATCCTGCCAACTATGCCAATTCATTCTATCACCCAACACTATGGGGACAGGGAGATTCTTTAGGGATCCTCAGTAAAACAATGACACAACAAAGTTGTCAAAACTTTATTTTAGCCTGAACCCTCTGCAGATCGGGTCATTTTACAAAATTAGTATCCAAGACCCTCTGCAGATTAGGTCATTTTAACTAACATCCTAGACCTTCTACAGATCAGGTCATTTTAACACATTAACCATAACTTGAGCTCAAAGTACACATACAAAACTCAGAGAAAACAGCCGACGATAGAGGCATCCCTGACCACCAAGAGATCACAGACCTACCACCTAACAAGAACAATTCCAATCTAAATCCCACCTGGAACTTGCTACTGCATGTTTTTATAAGCAGTGCGTCATCTGCTCTTATGCTTCCCTGCTCCACAACGTGTGTCATTCTGATTGGCCAGGGCGCCCGGGACCCCTTTAAAGGAGAAGTGGGTACATGACAAGCTTACCCACAGCCAATAGTCGTCTGCCCTACAAGATGGCGCACTAGGGGTTAGGAGTAGGGGACACTGGTCATAGCTCCACACCCGCAACTTCCCCGGGCATACCAGCACAGACTCTTACCCATCTGATACCCCGGCCTGGACCCGAGGCCCCCCCTGCCCCTGCTACTTGCCGGCTAGTCCATCTTGAAGTTTGCTAGTGAATACACAGGCACACCCCACACACACACACCAGGTTTGGGGAAGATACAGACACTAGCCCCCCTCCCCAGCAGCCAGCACCAGGCACACAGGCTGTGACTCATGGTCCTGCTCCAGCCACCGGCGCTGAGCTCTCACTCACCTCTCTCACACTGTCACACCGGTCTCCCCTAGTAGCTGTTTTTCAGAACACACTGTTTCCATCCCAGTGGCTAGAGGCAGAGACCCCTACTCACTCCAGTAGCTGACACCACAGGCTGCAGGGCACCCACACCCCTGATCTGACTCCAGCAGCTGGCACCACATTTCACACACACACTCACCAGTACTGCACTTAGTCCTTGCAGTACACATACACACGGGCTAGAGGGTGAGATTATGCAGAGAGATAGTTAAGAAAAGATTTAATAAGAAGATAGGACAGACTGTGGTGATCAGGCACAAGGCTCAGCCAGACAAGTGTACTGTACATTTTACACGCAACTGGTCCCCCCTTTATAACCCCCTTATGTTTTGTTGTCCCCTCCCCATTCCTTTTTTGTTCATCAGCGGTTTGTATGCTTCTGTTAACTCCTTCACTAGCTCCAGTCCGATGTCCGTGATCTTCCCCTGATTTACAGTCTTATCAGTTCTAAAGTTCAAGTTGACCTTCCTGGGAATGGTGCTTATAATCGCTTAATGGCCCACTCAATTAGTGAGACTGGCAAAGTTTGTTTTTTGTCACTGTCTTTATGTTCGTTTTGTCAGGTCTGTGATTCAGTCTGTTCGTTTATTGTCCTCTCTTTTCTTATCATCCCAATTTACGAAGTCATCCGTAGGATAACCATGCTGGAAAAAACATTCTCACACTCCACATTTCCTTGTCAATTAGTACGACTGATCAGGTTTGTTTTGGTCATTGTCTTAATCAATGCTAATTGGCCAGATATATGACTCCGTGGGTTTGTCTTCCTCCTTTTCCTTATGCTAATTTTACAGGGCCCCAATGCTAATTGGCAAGGTTTTAATCGGTCAGGGTTTTATGTCTCTCTGTTTGTCTTCCCAGTTTTTACAATGACTTTAATCAGGTAATTTTACTGCAACAGAAAAGGAAAAGAAAAATAAAACTAAAATAAACAATAAGCATCCACACGTTCCACACATCTTTACACACACATACATTGCAATTCCCTTCACTTTTTAAAGAATCAGATGAGATAGAGGCAATAGGAGCTGAAATGTTGACATGATGTCTGGTTACACAACATGGTCTTGTTTTCATTGCTTATAGCTTTGTTATCCTTTTGCTGTCTAGCTGAATTATCCCATGCTGGGTTCCCAACTCAGGTTCAGGAATACATAGGAGAATTTTTTAAGAACATTTCCTTGAAAGTAGTTTCATTATTTATCAAAGAAAAGTTAGAGACTTGCAGCCGTTGTGTCAGGAATATGTCTTTTGCCATAAAACCTGCAGTGTTTGGAGGTGCTATTGAATGTTGCAAAATTGCTGATTGCATATGAAGTGTGGAACACTCCAAGCTCCCAAAGTAGAACCACATGCCCGAAGCACCTTCTTGTTTCTTGCGACACCCAAACACCTCTGGGTCCTTTCCATGGTTTTTAGGGGTGCAGGTATTAATATAATTTATACTTGTCTTGGCTGTACACCAACATAGAGGGAACTCAGCCACTTAGCATGTTATACAGAGATGAAATTAAGAATTATAGAATGAAACTAAGAAAAGACAAATGCCCCTGCCAGGAAAATGTTCATGGAAGTGAGCCTTCTTAGGCTACAGAGGAGTTACTTGAGATTTCCAAAGAGAATGTGAAGTTTATGAGCTTGCAGTGAGGAAGGAATAAAAGAGCAGTTCAAGCGAAATTTTATGTATTTTCCATTTTTATAATTTATATTCCAATCCCAGACAAAAGCTATGGGAAAATTGAGAGTATATGTCATCAGTATAAGGTACCATACAGTGTAGGGCTGGCAGAATTATTCCAAAGCAAAAATTATGAGGCCATAAAATTTATACAGTAACTCTTACATGTAGTGATACCCTATGGTAACAATCATATGTTTATTATTAAACCATTTTGGCCTTCACAACCCCAAAATAGATTAAACAGAGTTTTAAAGACAGATGCCTTCCTCCTCACCCCCTGCAATGGTGCCTAATGCAGATTTAAAGCTGTTTGAATAATCCAAATGTACATTTTTATAATTTAATGGAAAAAATAGAAGTTATATTTAAATCTGAATTTAGCAGTTTCACTACGCTTTGTCTGTTTGGCAAAGTTAATCTATAATCTCTCAGAAGAGGACTTCAAAGTTATTATTTGTTCTTACAGTATTTAGCACTGAGGCTCTAAAATTGGCTGGAGCACCTGACACACCGCATGATACAAATAAATACATTCAATTTCAGTGAGTTATTGCTGTAAGGAGGTCCTAGGCATTTGGTTATTTAATAATGGAGATAATTTAGAACAAAGGAATGTTACATTTCCTAAAAGGCTTGTGGGAGCAGCTCGAAACACCTGGCATTTGTTTTCAAGAGTGACTGTTAGAATTTGTTGTGCTGTATGTTTGCCAAGCCTTTGAAGAACTAGTTTTACAAGGTCAGGTTGGAGGATGGCCTTGTGTAGGCCTGGGAAGATGTGGCTGAAGACAGTCACGAGTATGTGTATGGAATGTTTTTATCTTTAACTGTTCTGAGGACTGGCAAACATCCCAGCTGAGCCAGATATGCGCTCCTGTGTTAGTAGTATTGGCTGTATGCCATTAGTTCTTTCTAGATCTTTGTTGAAACATATATAAGTTTGATCTTTTAGTGAAAGAAAGGGAATCTTGCACAGAGAGCTTGTGCGCTTGATTCAGTCGCCGCAAGGCTTATTTTAATTTCTTTGTTTTATATGTCTTAAGGGTCTTATATACTCTCTAGCATATCTAGCCTCATCGGAACACTTTCAGGAAAAGAGATGTTGTTTTCAATGTTTGCAGGAAAGAAAGGAGCTGGCTTGGCCAAGATTAGAAATTAAGCTTGTGGTAGAAGAGGGAACTGAATCCAGCTCTCAAAGTCCCAGACTTAACCATTAGTTTTACTGTAACTTTAACTCCATCTATTTATGGATTTCTTGTAACTTAAAAAAGTAAAAAAAATGCTCAGAGCTAGTGCTTTAATTATCAAAAGATGGGCTAATATTCTTCATACATCAAGAATGATGCATTCCTGAAGTAAAATTAAAGCTGAACTGTTTATGTAACAATGTACAGCGAAAACTTACATAACATAGCCAAAAGAAAACAAGAACATTTTTACACATACATCAAAATAGTGCTTTTTTGTTTTTAAGAGAGGAGAAAGAAAAAGTAATGATTACAGTTTTAGGAGCAGTTGTTTTCATAGTGTTTTTATAATTCTATGTCTTTAGACACTTCTGAAAGCTCTCATGAGCTTCATGCCATAAATACCAAGTCATTGGAATGACACACTCATACTGCTGAAGATACATTGACACTTAGATGCTCCAGACACTGGCACTGTGGAAACATGAATATTGATAGTAGTTAATGATAGATTCTGAAGACAAGAAAATAAAAATCTACTTTCTCATAAAATCCAATTAGGGTGTAACTTTAAATTTCAGATCAGCTCAGGAATGTTTTAAAGCTTCTTTATTGCCAATTATTTTACAGAAAGGTAAGGGATATGTCCTTCTACACCTCATAAATTTGACATACTGCAGTTTGAAATCTCATTAAACTTCCATATTGCCAGATGTACCTTACAAATATTAAGGGTCTTATGGGCATGGTTTTAAACTGTTACCCTCTACCAGTGCTATTTTTTGCAAGCATATGTTTCATATTTGTCCTTTTCATGAACTCTCCTTTTTCTTTAGTGGCTATATTAAACTATTTTACTAGTAATATAGCTTTTTAACTACTTTGGGGTTCTTGGGATAATTGGTGCATGCTCAGAAAAGTTGTATACATAATTTTGTCCTCTGGAAGTACATTAAATACTCATAAATTACACTGAAGTGTCTTGTGGAAGAATGCCTGCTATTCTGCTGCAAAATCTTAATCCACATCTTTATACATTGCTAACATATGGTATTTTAAAAGCCACGTAAAGTTAAGGCTTTGGTTTAACTTGTAAGTGCTAGTTAAATGACATCTTATCCTTAATCCAATGTCTGTGTGTATATTGTCCAAAATAAGATCCTGTAATTCCCTACTAGCATTGCTCCACTAATGCAAAATACCACCCTATCTGGTAAATTTGGTGTCTGCACTTTCTCTACTCTGCAGCTTCTACCTCAGCTCAGGTTGGCAAAAATGAAATTCAGTCCCTGCAAGTTTAGATGAGGCCTAAATGGAGGAAGTTAGTTTTGCATATACAAAATCTAATTTACAAACTCATACACATATTCTGTGTTCATTGGTTTATGTTTTACTGGCATGAATACACATACATTGGTTTTTTAATGAATATTTTAAAATAAAACATAAATTTTACCTCCTTGTTGTTGGTCAATGATTTTTTCTCTCTTGAGCATTTAAGACCTGAATAAATTAGAATGACCTGAATGAATTGATTTAATATT
The DNA here is from genome assembly GCA_028022735.1 of Gypaetus barbatus. Lineage (NCBI taxonomy): Eukaryota > Metazoa > Chordata > Aves > Accipitriformes > Accipitridae > Gypaetus > Gypaetus barbatus. The sequence continues at coordinate 36,523,459 of CM051561.1, read as the reverse complement.
GCATAGTACGAGTGAGAATTGCCTAAAAGTCCTATAATAATAGTCTCCATGTTAGATAATGTAAACCATGGTAAAAAATTTACATGCCATCTATCTGCCTCAAGGTGAAATCTGCTTGAACTTTGCCAGATGACAACCCCTGAGAAATCTCAATTTGCACATGATCAGTATAACAACCTTTGATTTTAGCAGTTATATCTCTAAAGGTGCTGCCCTCCTTCACATGCCTGAGTTTCTTGCAGATCCCACTGCTGAGCAGTAGCACAGAAGTGTGTATACTCCCTCCCAGGGTTACAAGGCTCAGAAGGACTGCCCACTAAGGGCTACACTCAGGTCTTGAGACACAGGGTCTGTCCAAGTTGTGCCAAAAGCAGATTTATAATCTAAAAAAAATGGTGAATCCTATTTGAAAAGGCAGCACCAAAAATTTTCAATCAGCATTTTCTGTAGAAGCTTTGGAAGAAACATATTTCTCTTTTCTGCCTAGCAGGGGGAATTTCCCTATAGATGAACTTTCTTCAGACTACTGCTGTCTCCTCTAGCATACATTTGTCAAGTCATTGATCTTGCTTCACTGTTTCCAAAAAGATAAGACCCTATTCTGCACTGTAGTCAAGGGCTTCACAGATATGTGTTGGAGGAGCCATATTAATTTCCTGAAAAAGTAGTTGTTTTTCAGAACATCCTCTGTTCAGAATTTTTAGATCCCCCCCCTTCTTTCTCCTAAATCTAACTTGTTTCCATGGGAAGAATCATATATCACAAAAAGTGCTGCACAAAGTCCAATCTGCATACTCCCTGGGGATAAGACTTTACCACATGCTATCTTTTTATGCTGCCAAGCCCTCTGTTTCTCAGAGAGTAAATGCATGTCCAAAGACATTTGTGAACATGTAGCAAAGACATTTGTGAAAATTGAGGAGGAGCTTCCACAGTAAAGTAACTCTTATGTGAAACACAGATTTCTTCCTTTTTAGATAACAAGCTGTCTTGTAACTGAGCAGTCATTGGTCATTCCACTCTGCCTTTCAGGTAACAGGCTATTGCTTTCCTTTAACATCAGTTTTGTTTAATTCATTGGCATTATTCCTCTAAGATTTGTGTGAAAGGGGGCAGCAAGACCACCAATTCTTGAAAACTGGGCTTGCCAAGAGAAAAGCTGACAGTCAGAGAAATATTGAGGGTGTTATTGTGCTGGAGGAAGAAGGTTGCTTGGTTATATAAGTTGTCAGTGTCCTCTGCTCATCTGGACATGACTCTGTTTATTCAGATATATAGGTCTTTCTATTTTCCTTCTTTAAATTTAAGCAGAATTTTTTATAAGCAATTCTTAAAATAGAACAGTGTTTTGAATGTCTTTTTCAGGCATTCTTTCATTCTTTTAAATGTGCAGAGTTTATACATAATAAGATGTTCTTTCAGAATGGCTCACAGGAAAAATACCTTTTCCCCTAAGGTTTCAGCTTCAGAGGCCTCCATCTGACTACCCAGACCTGAGATATTTTCTTCATGCTATCTTTAATATAAATTACCCATTTAATTACCATTAAGTAATAAATAGGTCATTACCCTTAGTCATATGAGTAGTCCCAAGACTTGGCCTCAGTTTCACCTTTTGAGAAATAATTGATCATCACAGTCACTTCAGAGCTAGTGCACCAGCTACTCATATTTAGGAAAAAATCTCTAAATAATGCATCCAATGTACCATCGAAAAGGAAGCAAGAGTCTAGGCTGGTTCCCAATTCATTCATTAAATCTTTCCAAGGATATGGATGGGTGATCTGTGAGGAAAAGAACCCATGACAACATCATTTATATTTTTCATCTTAGTTATTAAAGAGCTCATTAAACACGTTGCCTTTATAAGAATTTACTCTGAAGTGGATTTTGTAGTTAAAGTACAGTGCAGATTATTTTAGAAATGTATATTTCAGGCTGTTCTTCGTTTAAAATGTTCACTTTCTAGGCCTTTGTAGGTAGTGTATTTTATCTTTGAGTTGTAACCCAAAAAGTTGTTGTTTTTTTTTAAGAAAAGCACTTTCACTTTCTCTGAGTTGTTTATAATTAAAGGAGCAAAAAGCTGAAGCTAGGCAGGAAGTAGTCTTCATAATCAGGCTACATGCAGCTTTAATGACAAAAAGGGATCAAGGAAACAATCCTTAGCCTTGAGGCACTGTGTGTCAAAGAATTAAGGGTTATTTTAGCAGTATGAAAGCCACTGATTATGCTCTTTCTGCAAGATTTTGGGGATCTGTATGAATTGGTCTCATGGAAAAAAAGGTCAGAAATCATCAAGTTAAGCATTCTGTTCTTTCAAAAAATGTCCTATATAACAAAACAAAATATGTCTTCATAGAACCATAGAATAATTTAGGTTAGAAGGGACCTCCAGAGGTCTAAGTCCAACCCTCTGCTCAAAACAGGGCCAAATTCTAAGTTAAATCAGGTTGCTCAGGACATTGTCCAGATGGGATGGTCTCCATCCTTGTCCAGCTCCAGGGATGGAAATACCACAACCTCTCTGGGAGACTTGTTCTCATATTTGACCACTCTCTCTGTGAAGAACTTTTAAAAAATCTAATAGCAATTTCCCTTGCTGAAACTTGTGACTGTTGCCTCCTGAACTCTGCATACCTCCAAAAAGTCTAGCTCCATCTTCTCTATACCTCTCTTTAGGTAGTGGAAGACAACAATTAGACTCTTCCTTGGCCTTCTCTTCTATAGGTGTCGTGGTTTAACCCCAGCTGGCAACTAAGCACCACACAGCTGTTCACTCAGTCCCCACCCCCCAGTGGGATGGGGGAGAGAATTGGAAGGGTAAAAGTGAGAAAACTGGTGGGTTGAGATAAAAACAGTTTAATAATTAAAAAAGGAAATAATAATAACAACAACAACAACAATAATAATGAATTGTAAGGAAAAGAGGGGAAAAAAAAACAAAGAGAGAGAAAAATAAAACCCTAGAAAGGCATGTGGTGCAAATGAAAACAATTGCTCACCGCCAACTGACCAATGCCCAGCCAGTCCCCAAGCAGCACCCCCCACCAACCTTCCCCCCAGCTTTTATTGCTGAGCATGATGTCATATGGTATAGAATATCCCTTTGGGCAGTTAGGGTCAGCTGTCCCAGTTGTGTCCCCTCCCAACTTCTTGTGCACCCCCAGCCTACTCGCTGGTGGGGTGGGGTGCGAAGCAGAAAAGGCCTTGACTCTGTGTAAGCACTGCTCAGCAGTAATGAAAACATCCCTGTGTTATCAACACTGTTTTCAGCACAAATCCAAAACATAGCCCCATACTAGCTATTATGAAGAAAATTAACTCTATCCCAGCCAAAACCAGCACAATAGGCTAAGAAAACTTAGATACATCTAGAGCCAAAATAATTGTGTTTATAGAAGTGACTTTTTAAAAAGCAGTGTTGAGATCCATATGTATTGTCTCTTAGTGATGACATCTATATCAAATGGATTTAGTGGGAAGAAAGGCAGTGTTCAAGGTTTCAGCCTACTATCTGAAAATCAAGCTCCTTCTTGCACATCATTAGCAATCATGGAACTTAAACCTACTAATGGTATTTCAGCCTTGGATAAAACACCAACTCTTTCCTAGTAGTATTGTCTCTAAAATGTCACTTATGCCCCTTAGGTAAAGAGATGTGACTAAAGGGATGCACACAAAGAAGGAACTGAAAAGAGTGAAGAAAGTGTCATTTTCATTTTTACCTTTCTAATGGTAGTTCCTTTACAGCTCATGAATATTGTCAATCACTATATCTCATAAAAATTAAAATGCATGAGTATTTCACAGATTTTTTAAAGGAAAATGTATACATATTCAACTTTTCTTGATGCTATCATATTGTATAAAGAAATATTGGTCATCTGTCTACAGCATGTCTCGATCCAAAGGGCATGCTAGATTAGAGCTGAGCTGCATGGCTGGAGGGAGCCAGACTGGAGGAAAACAATGATATGAAGCCACTGTTTATCATCCTCCCCACTCCCATCTGTCTTGGATCTGAGGGCAAAGGGTTTAGCTCTGAGGTCTTGATCTGTTTGAACAAACAAGAGGCCCTTTAAAACAAATACTGAAGACTGAACAACTATCAGCTAATATTTAGATTGCAGAGCACATTAAGGTTATATTTAATGCTGTACAAATATACAGTACAAATATGCTAATATATATGGCACCTGTCTCAGGTTCTGCAACTTGTCGTATAGGACTCCATACAGCAGCCTTCCACCTCCAATATTTTCCCACAATGCAACAAGACCGATCAGTGAACAGGATATATTGCGTCTCATTTTCTGACAGTTTATTATACAGTGGGGCCTCATCAGCATGTGTCACCTCCTCCTCTGGTGATATTCCAAAATCTTTGCCTTCTGGCCAGTCCGTGATCACTTCCAAAATTCCTGGGCAACTGGGGTTTCCTATGCGAGCCCGTTGTGTGATCAGTGTAACCCATTTACTCCATGTGGCATCAGTTGCATGATGTGTAGAGGAGACCCTCCCTTTGAACATCCAGCCCAGCACTGGCAGTCGGGGTGCTAAGAGGAGCTGTGTTTCAGTACCAACCACTTCTGAGGCAGCTCGAACTCCTTCATATGCTGCCAATATCTCTTTTTCACTTTGAATATAGTGAGCCTCGGATCTTCAATATCCCCCCTCCAAAACCCCAGAGGTCGGCCTCGGGTCTCCCCAGGTGCTTTCTGCCAGAGGCTCCAGGTAGGGCCATTCTCCCCAGCTGCAGTATAGAGCACATTTTTAACATCTTGTCCTGCCCGGACTGGTCCAAGGGCTACTGCATGAACAATCTCCCATTTAATTTGTTCAAAGGCTTGCTGTTGCTCAGGGCCCCATTTAAAATTGTTCTTCTTCTGGGTCACTTGCTAGAGAGGGCTTACAATCAGACTGTAATTTGGAATATGCATTCTCCAAAAACCCACGACACCTAAGAAGGCCTGTGTTTCCTTTTTATTAGTCGGTGGAGACATAGCTGCTATTTTGTTGATCACATCCATGGGGATCTGACGACATCCATCTTGCCATTTTATTCCTAAAAACTGGATCTCCTGTGCAGGTCCCTTGACCTAACTTTCTTTTACGGCAAAACTGGCTTTCAGAAGGATTTTGATTATTTTCTTCCCTTTTTCAAAGACTTCTTCTGCCGTGTTACCCCATACGATGATGTCATCGATGTATTGCAGGTGTTCCGGAGCTTCACCCTTTTCCAGTGCAGTCTGGATTAGTCCATGGCAAATGGTGGGGCTGTGTTTCCACCCCTGGAGCAATCGATTCCAAGTGTACTGGACACCCCTCCAAGTAAAAGCAAATTGTGGACGGCACTCTGCTGCCAGAGGGATTGAGAAAAACGCATTAGCAATGTCAATTGTGGCATACCACTTGGCTGCCTTTGACTCTAGTTTGTATTGAAGTTCTAACATATCTAAAATGGCAGCACTCAGCAGCGGCATGACTTCATTCAGGCCACGATAGTCTACTGTTAGTCTCCACTCCCCATTAGACTTTCGCACTGGCCATATGGGACTATTAAAGGGTGAGCGAGTTTTGCTGATCACTCCTTGGCTCTCCAGTTGGCGAATCAGCTTGTGGATGGGAATCAGAGAGTCTCGGTTGGTGCGATATGGCCGCCGGTGCACCGTCGTGGTAGCAATTGGCACTTGTTGCTCTTCAACCCTCAGCAACCCCACAATCGAAGGGTCTTGAGAGAGACCAGGCAGGGTAGACAGCTGTTCAATGCCCTCCGTCTCCAAGGCAGCTATACCAAAAGCCCATTGATACCCCTTTGGGTCCTTAGAATACCCTCTCCTGAGGTAGTCTATGCCAAGGATACACGGAGCCTCTGGACCAGTCACAATGGGGTGTTTCTGCCATTCATTCCCAGTTAGGCTTACTTCAGCTTCCAATACAGTTAAGTCTTGGGATCCCCCTGTCACACCAGAGATACAGATGGGTTCTGCCCCTTTATAACTTGATGGCATTAGAGTACACTGTGCACCAGTGTCTACTAGAGCCTTGTACTCCTGTGGGTCTAACGTGCCAGGCCATTGAATCCACACAGTCCAATAGACCCGGTTATCCCTTTCCTCCACCTGGCTGGAGGCAGGGCCCCTCTAATTCTGGTCAGAGTATCCGGTATTCACTTCTCGTAAAACTGGCTCAGAAGTCCCTTCAAGAGGATCAGAAACAAGATCAGCCCTTCTACTCTGTTTGGAAACTGGAGCGGCATTTTTCCTGGGAGAATCCCCTTTTGTGGTGGTTTTTCCTCGCAACTCACGTACCCATGCATTTAGGACTGAGGTAGGTTTTCCATCCCATTTCCTCATGTCCTCTCCATGATCACATAGGTAAAACCACAGGGCACCTCGCGGTGTGTACCTTCTATATTCTGTCTCTTGGGCAGAGGAACGCTCACTCCTAATAGCTGAGACATTGGTCCTTACAGGTGGGGAGTAGGACATATCCTCTTTGAATTGCTGGAAATCCTCGGACAGCTTCTCCACAGGTGAAATGCAGGCTCGTAGGGAGGAGGAGAGATTTTCTTTGTATTGCCAGAGTTGGCGAGTCACTTCATCCACTGTCGGTGCCTCTTCGTCTTTCCAGGTCATTATCGCCCGTGAGTTGGCATAGGACGGTGGTGCACTTTGTACAAACTTCCACCACACGGGTCGTGTGCATTGGACTTCATCTGGATCTTTGGGTAATTGTGGGTTGTCCGGGTCATAATGAATCGTCTCTAGCACGGCTAATTCCCTCAGCTATTGGATACCTCTCTCCATGGTGGTCCACTTGCTTGATTGACATATAACATCTTCCTTAAAGGGGTACCTTTCCTTCACGCTTGACAGGAGTTGCCTCCAGAGGCTGATGGCTTGTGTCCCTTTTCCAATTGCCTTGTCAATGCCACCTTCCCTGGCAAGCGATCCCAGCTGCTTGGCTTCCTTACCTTCTAATTCCAAGCTATTAGCCCCATTGTCCCAGCATCGGAGGAGCCAGGTGATAACATGCTCACCTATACGGCGGCCGAAATCTTTTCACATATCCCGCAGCTCACTCAAGGATAGGGACCGGGTGACTACCTCTGGTTCTGCCTCTTCCTCCTGTTCCCGTGATGACCCTCGCTCATCTTCATCCTTTGATAAGCAAACTGATTTTTTTTGTATATTTCTTCTTCTGTATGGGGTCACCTGATACTGGTGCTGGTTGGTTCACTGGTTCAGTTGCAGTACCGCTTGCCGACGTTTGGGTAGCCACAGTGCTCGTCGCCGGGGCTGGAGGGACCGCAGTGCCTGTTGCCGAGGTTTGGGTAGCTGCAGTGCTCATCGCTGGGGCTGGAGGGACGGCAGTGCCCATTGCCGAGGTTTGGGTAGCCGCAATGCCTGTCGTCTTTTTGTTAGATCCCGAGACCTTCTCTTCCCCTTGAGGGTACTGAGTGGTGTTGAACAGGGCTCGATAGACATGGGACAGGCCCCAGCACGTTGCAGTGATTTGTATCTCTCTGGAGTTGCCAGGGTGACAGCATACCTTTTCCAAATATTTTACTAGTTCTTCCAGATTCTGCACTTGTTCAGGGGTGAATTTCCAAAACATTGGAGGTGCCCACTTTTCTAGGTACTTGCCCATACTACCCCACATACCCTGCCACTCATAATTATCCAGCCTTGGGGCAGATCTCTGGGTGATCTTCCTAAATAGTTGTTTAATCTTAAACAAGAGCTGAACCACATTCAGGATCATGCTAGTTCCTAGCAGTAGGGCTAGGACTGTGCTGGTCTCAACATCCCAAGGGTATTCAATTTTTTCAAAATTCTCAAACACCATTGTAACTGGACTGAAGGAGAAAGGAGAGGGGAAGAAAGGTATCCCACCCATAGATTGGCTCTCCAAGGAGGAAAGGTCAAGGGTGTAATTATTAATAGTTTCCCACAGATGGCTCCTGGAGTATAGAGGTGACGACAATGCTGAGTGCAAATACCGGATTAATCCCGGAACCGATAACTTTATCATACCATAAACCAGTGTTATACAATACATCAAAGCAAAAACCTTAATTCACCTCCCACGGATGATAAGCAGCAGAAGAGGGACTACATACAGCAAGTGAGGTGATACATAACAGAACTTTAAAAATGAGAGCAACAACTCTAAGAACACATAAATCAACATAGTGACCAGCGACTACTAGGCCAATATAATGAATGCTTGTAACAGATTTGTTTTAACAAGCTCTGGCCAGGTTTGTCGTTATCTCAACCCTTCAGGCCCCATGTTGGGCACCAAAATGGACTGTCGTGTTTTAACCCCAGCCACCAACTATGCATCATGCAGCCGCTCACTCGCTCACCCCCCAGCCAGTGGGATGGGGGAGAAAATTGGGAAAAGAAGTAAAACTCGTGGGTTGAGATAAGAACGGTTTAATAGAACAGAAAAGAAGAAACTAATAATGATAATGATAACACTAATAAAATGACAATAGCAATAATAAAAGGATTGGAATGTACAAATGATGCGCAGTGCAATTGCTTACCATCCACCGATCGATGCCCAGTTAGTCCCCGAGCAGCAATCCCCCACCCCCACTCCCAGCAGTTTATATACCAGACATGATGTCACATGGTATGGAATACCCTGTTGGCCACTTTGGGTCAGCTGCCCTGGCTGTGTCCCCTCCCAACTTCTTGTGCCCCTCCAGCTTTCTCGCTGGCTGGGCATGAGAAGCTGAAAAGTCCTTGACTTTAGACTAAACGCTACTTAGCAACAACTGAAAACATCAGTGTGTTATCAACATTCTTCTCATACTGAACTCAAAACATAGCACTGTACCAGCTCCTAGGAAGACAATTAACTGTATCCCAGCTGAAACCAGGACAGCACCACACAGCCTCTCAACTCACTCCCCCCCCACCCAGTGGGATGGGGGAGAGAATTGGAAAAACAAAAGTAAAACTCGTGGGTTGAGATAAGAGCAGTTTAATAGGACAGAAAGGAAGAAACTAATAATGATAATAACAACAATAATAAAATGACAATACTAATAAAAGGATTGGAATATACAAAACAAGTGATGCACAATGCAATTGCTCACCACTCACTGACTGACGCCCAGTTAGTTCCCAAGCAGCGATCCACCCCAGGCCAACTTCTCCCAGTTTATATAGTAGGCATGATATCACATGGTATGGAATACCCCTTTGGCCAGTTTGGGTCAGGTGCCCTGGCTGTATCCCCTCCCAACTTCTTGTGCCCCTCCAGCCTTCTTGCTGGTTGGGCATGAGAAGCTGAAAAAACCTTAACTTAGTCTAAACATTACTTAGCAACAACTGAAAACATCAGTGTTATCAACACTCTTCTCATACTGAATCCAAAACATAGCACTATACCAGCTACTAGAAAGAAAATTAACCCTATCCCAGACGAATCCAGGATAATAGAACAGCCCTTAAGTCTCTTTTGTTCACCCTTGGACTTCTCATTTTGACTTTGTTGATACCCACATGAAAAAGCAATTGCGTATAATAATCTGAGGGCTGTAGCAGGCTAGGAAGTTTCCTGGTAATGTCTTTAACCAAATCCCCAGGGACGCAGCAAACTTCCCTGAAAGGCAGATCTGGTCAGTAGATTGAGCCCACTGTTCCCCTCTGAAGGGAGTCACCTACAACAATAACCCACTATTTTTTCTTCATGGAGGTGGTCATGATGCAGGGGATAGGTTGATATGACCTTGATGACTCCTCAAGCATAGATGGATCATCATCCACCTCATCATGTCCCTGTCCTTCCAATTCCAGAGCCTCATATCTGTTGTATAAGGGCACCTGGGAAGGCAAGGTAGACAAGGAGGAGCTTCTCCCGCTGCCCCAAGCAGAGACTTGTTTCCGTTCATCTCTGTCCCTCAAGTCACTGCCTTCTGCCTCATGGAGAGAGGGTGCAGGATACCCCTTGTCATGTGTTATGCCTAGTTGACATTTCTGTTCCAGTGAGGGCAGAGTATGGTTCCACCAGTCAATCTCCTTCTCGGACTCCCAGACGTTCCTTAACATGTCTACTTCCTTCCAAAGCTCAACCGCCAAGCTGAGCAATTCTTTTACCTGGGTGCACTTCCTACACATGTTCTTGCTACTGCCTTCAAACATCAGTAGAAACCTTGGGCACACCCTGCAGCTGGAGACCTGGATGGCTGCATGTTCCCTTCAGAGCTCTGTCTGGGTAGCTGCATTGGTTCCAGTGGGTGCTAATACCAGAGGGGATGCAGAGGACATAGCTTTCTGTCAGGTGGTCACCATTGCTTGAACTCCCTGCAGAGGGATTATGAGCAGTGGTGGTGGCCTGGGGGTGGGTGGTCTGGCTGGTGAAGCCGCAGTCCCCCAGCATCTTGGTATCCTCCAGCAGCTGGTTGTCCTTGCTGCCACCTGGCCTCTCCCCCACTCACAGCCCAAGGGTGTCAGGGGCCCAGAACCCCCCTCAGACACCCCCCAGGTACCTCTCAAGCCTCACACTCCTCTCAGCATGCGGCAACTGCTGCTGCTGAAAGAATGAAAGTCAATCATCTAATCTTAGCTGAGTCACTAACTCACCACATGACCTGTGCAGTTAGTCTCTATTGCCTTACTGGATAAATTGAAAGCTATTATTTTATTAAATAACAGGACTCTGAGAGACAAATATACCACTTGAAATGCAATTTTCTTGATAAATCAATGTCTACTTTTAGAAGGATTATCCTTAATTATCCAAGAATCTCAGCCTCTTACAAAGAGCAACTGCCATTTTGTATACTATTTCATGCCCAGGATGTAAGAGAGCAATTTACTATGTGAACTGCTGTGTTCTTTATAATAGCTCATTCTTTATTTCTTATCCTTAGATTGATATTGAGGTAATATAAAAAATGAAAAGACTGCAACTAAATCTCCTGACCCTGCTTTTGCCACAAGCCTAAAGCATGCCTATGGACTGCAGCTTCACATATATGCAACACTTTTTTTAGTCAGAGTAACTTGCTTGTGAGTCTGGCCCACAATGTCTTGCCATCTGTCTGTGGAAAACAAATATGTCACAGATAATATTAGCATATGATCAAAAGTGCACTGACAAGAAAAGAATGGTTGCAATACTAAGCATCAATATTGAAATCATTATTTAATTTTTCCTTAAAAGAACAGCAAGAAATAACACCTTACCCACTTTTCTCCTAAAGCAATACCATAGAGAATACAGTCTGGAGCAAGGAAGAAGGTTCCCTCTGCCTGCTTTCTTCATGTCAGCAGCACTTAGCCTCAAGTGGAGGTATGGAGAAGGGCTGAAATCAAACGTTTCAGTCAGGACACTGCCTTTTCAGTTCTCTTGGTATTTCTGAGGGCAGATGAACCCTATGTGCACAGCTCTGCACCATTTCCCACAATGCAGAACATGTTGCCCTTGCCAGGGAGGAACTGGCAGGAGAAAGCTGGAGCAGAGATAGGGGAAGGGGCGAGGACAACCTTGAAGGGAAAGAGCTGCTCAGACAGACTTTCCAGTAAGGAAAGTGTTGTGGTTTAACCCCAGCTGGCAACTAAACACCACACAGTTGCTCACTCACTCCCCCACCCAGTGGGATGGGGGGAAGAATCAGAAGGGTAAAAGTGAGAAAACTCATGGGTTGAGATAAAGACAGTTTAATAATTAAAAGAATTTTTTTTAAAAATTGTAAGAAAAAAACCCCAAACAAACAACAAAGAGAGAGGAAAATAAAACCCAAGAAAAACAAGCAATGCAAAAGAAAACAATTGCTCACCATGATATCATATGGTATGGAATATCCCTTCAGTAAGTTGGGGTTAGCTGTCCTAGATGTGTCCCCTCCCAACTTCCTGTGCACCCCCCAGCCTACTCGCTGGTGGGGTGATGTGAGAAGCAGAAAAGGCCTTGACTCTGTGTAAGCACTGCTCAGCAATAATGAAAACATCTCTATATTATCGACACTGTTTTCAGCACAAATCCAAAACATAGCCCCATACTAGCTACTATGAAGAAAATTAACTCTATCCCAGCCAAAACCAATACAGAAATGAACTCTCTGCCTTTTGGTCAACTAGAGAGAGGAAAGAATTATAACTACAGACTTTGCACTTAATTTAAACCTGTATTGGGTCTGGCGTGGGTCCAGCCTGTCCAGGAGATCTCTTGCAGAGAAGCTCTTGCAGAGAAGCTAATTTTGGGTAGGTAGCAAGTTAATTTTTATACCTTTTTGGTGTAGATGCATAAGTAGGCATATGACATCAGTTCCCGGAATAGTTGTTGCTGACTCCTGTTTTCCTGGAAGGTCAGTTTGTTATAACGGTTTCTTTGCCTTGTTCCCATCAGGGTTTCTTTGTCCTGCCAACTACTCCCCATCAAGGAGGTTTTGGCTGAGCTTATCAGTGATGTCTCAGGACTGGGCTAAGGGGATATCCTTCTTTGACACTATGTTTACTGGGTTGCCTTTATGGCGGTTCCCATTAAGGAGGAAAGAATAATACCATGTTTAGATTTAGACAGAAACAGGAAATAAGAGACAATAGAAATAGAGAAAGATATAACAGCCATGTATTGTCTGTTGTGAAATTATCTTTGCAGGCTTTTTCTTTATGGGTTTTACATTTCTTTGCAGATCATCCATTAATCTCAAAGGTTAGAACAACAAGAACTAGCTTCTGACTGAAGCCTGGGAAATGACAAATTTAGTATTTTAGCAGAGCTGAAAAAAGAATACTACACTAACAATCTTAGTACTACTGTACATAGGAAAATAACTTCTTTCTTTTGCACCTTTTAAAACTAAAGGTGTGTTTACCTGTGCACCATAACACACTGGTATGCATATAAAAATATTCAACAGTGTCACCATTAATTATAACAAAAGTTTTTTTGAAAGTAATGCTAAGTCCCAGGCAGTTCCACAGCCCATCTTTCTCAAAGCTAGATAGCACTTCATTTATGAGATAGATGGTCCCACAGCTGCCTACTGCGGGGTTCTTTAATTTCTGGAATCAGCATAGAAGCCACTGTTGTCCCACAAGCAGGGTGCGATACCTGGTGTGCAATAAGCCAATCTTACACACAGAGCCGAGATATTTATTTATTTCATGTTTGCGCAAAGATGGGTGCTAGGTGGTAATTCACAAAGCTAGCACACATCATGTCTAAACGGGCAAGCAATTTATACAGTTCAGTTATACATATTTAGTTTCCAAAGTTCCATTACACTTCACCAGGCAGAAAGCAGAAGTGGCGTTTCCTGTGTTTGTGATACAAGCATGGCCTCCAGAAAACAGCGGAAACTCATAGAGACTAAGCCACTGAAATCAAACATCTGGCAACAAGTAGCAGAAGATGATCAAAGGTCTCCTTGTTACTATCAATAGAACAAATCATTGGAGATTGCTTTCTAATTTACACTCATAGCTGTTGTCTGTTGTGTTTAATCAGCTTTTGTCCAGTATTGTGCTGTGGCTGACCCTTTTGAGGATCATAATTTCTCTCTCTTCCATCTCAGACACCCAGCAGAAAATGAATATTCTGACCTGCACAGCCCCATTCCTGAGGGAAGTTGGAGCAAATTGCCACTCTACTATATATCTCCCACATCACTCCAGAAGTGGAGTGCTAGGTGATAACTGGCAAAGACTATCATGACCATATGATCTAGTACAGCAACACCCGCATGCAGTAAAGAGGTGAAGGGGATGCTGGGTGAGGAAAACAGAAAGAAACTGTTAATGGAGCACTAGGAGCTGAAATAATAAGAAACAAACAGACAAAATTGGGATTTGGAAAGGAATATACTTGTTTCTCTTACAAGTAATTTTTTTCCTGTTTATTATGATAGGAAAAATGAGTTAAGACACTGTAACAAGGCTTTAATCCTTTAGCATCTTGGTTCTGAATGATGACACTTAGCAGCACTTGCAGGGACCATTGTATCAGTAACAACAAGCAACTCATCATCATTGCAGGTTGAATGCTTTGTTGTACAGATCTTTTGTCTTTTTTATTGCAAATGTGTTAAAGAAAGTAAATTTCTATCATGTTCTGTCTTTCTGTGCATAGGTTTTCTGTTTCAAAACCTCAGACTAATACATTAACTGACCTTCTGTCAAATGCATTTGACTTTTTGGTTGGAGACCTTCTTTTCTTTTTTTTTTTAACTTTTCAAATCATTCTTTTCAAACCAGTTATTTCCTAGGTCAATACTGTGTTCTGTTAAAAGAACAAAATAATGTGCATATTTGAATTCCTCTACTGAAGACAAGATGAAAATGTCAGCTTACATCAGCCCAGTGAAAATAAGAATATGTCACAGGTGAATTGTTGAGACGAGTCATTGTCATGGGGTTAACCAAAATGTTTTATTAAACAATGATTAAACAGTGGTCAAGCACTCTACTACTTACTACATGGCTAATAATTAAGCTATAGCTTGATGTGTAAAAAATGTTGCTTATCTTGCTGTAGATATCGGATGCTGGGTAAGGGATCTCTCAACCTTGAGGAGTAACCTTGAGAGGCATCCCTACTCAAGGGGAGATCACTGCCGTGCAGCCCACTGCCATGCAGGAGAGCTCAACAGACCCTGGTGGCTGCAGATATTTATAGTGTAAAGTGGTTGGCTCATAGTCAGGTTTTCCATTGTGTTCATGCAGTTTCTGCTGCTTATTAGCCCAGTCTCCAGACAAACTGGTTTTGTGGTTTTGGTGCTGGGTTCTCGCTGATAGCCTTGCACAACAGGATTAACTTTGGTTAGGCCTACTTGTTGAGCAACTGCCTGGACCAAAGTTCATTTAGTTCAAACAGGAGGAGTGCACCCATCACAGAGTGACTAACACATTTATCTAGATTTCTTTCCCAGCCACACACAGGTTAATGATTATAAAATCTAATAAAAAGCATCATTGGTTTCAAACTGCATAATTTTCCAAACTGCATGTAGCATTTATTTCAAAGATTTCTGTTTCAAAGAATAATATCCAGTTAGTCTGGAATAATGACAGAGGCTTAAAAACATTCAACAAAAACACAATGTCACTGTTTGGACTGGTCAAGTGGTCTTATTTAAATATTTTTATAATAGAGTGACTTGTCAAATCTAGCAGAGAGGCTAATATAGCATGTGTATCACGCTCTTTAGTGTTGCACCACTGGCAATGCCATCTAGCATTTTTGAAACTAGAACCACCTAGCAGCAAAAGAAAATCTGTTCTCAACATCTCACATATACTACATGTCTAAGCCAGGGATCCAAAAAATACAGCACAGACTCGGGCAAAATGACTTTTTTTCTATTCTCAAACATGTTTTAGAGGTAAAGCTTCAACAGTGTGAGGGATGGTAAGTCAGATAAGTCATGTAAAATGAATGATTTATTTTAGCAAGACAAAGAAAGCTTTGAAATGTACTTCCTGTTCTTTCCCATAAAACTCACTTCATATGCAAGAAATGAAGACCAGTGAATCTATGATGGCAATCATACAACACAGATAACCTACCCGCTGCAGAACCATATGCAGGGGTTCTTAACTCAGCCCAGTTGTCATATTGTCTCCTATCTCAATTTAGACATATTCCATAGGTAACAACAAGGTGCTAAGAGAATACAGTATTTCACATTTAGCTTCTTCAGTCAGAGTAATGCATTTAGCTGTGTATTGCGTTTACGTGGCAAGGTTTTGGTAGCAGGGGGCCTGCAGGTCTGCAGGGGTGGATTCTGTAAGAAGCTGCTAGAAGCTGCCCCCATGTCAGACAGAGCCAGTTCCATCCGGCTTCAAGATGGACCCACTGCTGGCCAAAGCTGAGCCAATCAGCGACGTTGGTAGAGCCTCTGTGATAACATATTTAAGAAAGGGTAAAACAGCTGCACAACAGCAGCTGGGAGAGACGAGTGAGAAAATGTGAGAGAAGCAACTCTGCAGACACCAAGGTCAGTGAAGAAGGAGGGGAAGGAGGTATTCCAGGCACCGGAGCAGAGATTCTCCTGCAGTCTGTGGAGAAGACCATGGTGACACAGATTGTCCCCCTGCAGCCCATAGAGGTCCACGGTGGAGCAGATATCCACCTGCAACCCGTGGAGGACCCCACGCTGGAGCAGGTGGATGCCCAAAGGAAGCTGTGACCCCATGGGAAGCCTGTGCTGGAGCAGGCTCCTGGCAGGACCTGTGGACCCATGGGGGACCCACGCTGGAGCAGTCTGTTCCTGAAGGACTGCACCCCGTGGAAGGGACACATGCTGGAGCAGTTCATGAAGAACTGCAGCCTGTGGGAAGGACCCTATGTTGGATCAGTTTATGAAGGACTGTCTCCTGTGGGAGGGACCCCACGCTGGAGCAGGGGAAGAGCATGAGGAGGAAGGAGCAGCAGAGATGAAGCATTATGAACTGACCACAACCCCCATTCCCCATCCCCCTCTGCCACTCTGGAGGAGAAGGTAGAAGAATCCGGAATGAAGTTGAGCCCGGGAAGAAGGGAGGGGTGAGGGGGAGGTGTTTTTTAGATTTGTTTTTATTTCTCATTATCTTACTCTGATTTTGATTGGCAATAAATTAAATTAATTTTCCCCAAGTCGAGTCTATTTTGCCCATGAAAGTAATTGGTAAGTGATCTCTGTCCTTATCTCGACCCACAAGCTTTTTTCGTCATATTTTCTCCCCCTGTCCTGTTAAGGAGGGGGAGTGATAGAGTGGCTTGGTGGGCACCTGGTGTCCAGCCAGGGTCAACCCACCACAAACTGCTACTTTTTTTTAAGGCTATATCTAGATGACACATGAAATTGATAAACAACTCAGAGCTGCACTGAAGTGGCAACAAAATGACCTTTGCATTTTTTAATAAATATAAGTTTAAAAAAAAAAACAAAGAAAAAACACCTCTGGGGCTTTTTTTTACCATATTGGACAATGAAACTAACAAAGAATCTCTAGATAAAAAGAGAGGAGCTATAGAGCAATTGTAATGTGAAATGAATGGACATTTAGTGCCTACTTCTTTATGCTTTGATCCTTTTACACCATTCATATAGGAGAAGAAGCTTTAGGTAAATGTTATTAAATGGCCATTTGGGTATGTCATGGTTTAACCCCAGCTGGCAACTAAGCACCACACAGCCACTCGCTCACTCCCCCACCCACCCAGCGGGATGGGGAGAGAATCGGAAAAACAAAGTAAGACTCATGGGTTGAGATAAAGACAGTTTAATAGGTAAAGCAAAAGCTGTGTGCACAAGCAAAGCAAAAAAAGGAATTCATTCACTACTTCCCATCATCAGGCAGGTGTTCAGCCATCTCCAGGAAAGCAGGGCTCCATCATGCGTAACCGTTACTTGGGAAGACAAACACCATCACCCCCTTCCTTCTTCTGCCCCCAGCTTTATATGCTGAGCATGATGTCATATGGTATGGAATATCCCTTCAGTAAGTTGGGGTTAGCTGTCCTAGATGTGTCCCCTCCCAACTTCTTGTGCACCCCCCAGCCTACTCGCTGGTGGGGTGATGTGAGAAGCAGAAAAGGCCTTGACTCTGTGTAAGCACTGCTCAGCAATAACAAAAACATCTCTGTATTATCAACACTGTTTTCAACACAACTCCAAACCAGCCCCATACTAGCTACCATGAAGAAAATTAACTCTATCCCGGCTGAAACCAGTGCAGGGCAGTGGAAAACCTAAAACAGCTAAAAGAGACCACAGTGTACTTTTCATAGTGAGGCAACAGAATTCACTTTCCATCATGCTTCTGCAGGTGTAATTGAGTGGTTCACAGAGCATCACTACCACAGCACATGAATAAACACACCAACCAAGACTGTACTGAATGTGCATTATCTACCAAGGCAAAGAGCATCAAGGAATTTGAAAAAGGCATCTACTGTGAACATTTTTGAATGTCGGAAAAGAAAACGTCAGCAATTTTGTCCTGGTTTCAGCTGGGATAGAGTTAATTGTCTTCCTAGGAGCTGGTACAGTGCTATGTTTTGAGTTCAGTATGAGAAGAATGTTGATAACACTGATGTTTTCAGTTGTTGCTAAGTAGTGTTTAGTCTAAAGTCAAGGACTTTTCAGCTTTTCAAGCCCAGCCAGCAAGAAGGCTGGAGGGACACAAGAAGCTGGCACAGGACACAGCCAGGGCAGCTGACCCAAACTGGCCAAAGGGGTATTCCATACCATGGGACATCACATCTAGTATATAAACTGGGGGGAGTGGGGGCGGGGGGATCGCGGCTCAGGGACTAACGGGGCGTCGATCGGCAGGTGGTGAGCAATTGCATTGTGCATCACTTGTATATTCCAAGCCTTTTATTATTGCTATTGTCATTTTATTAGTGTTATTATTATCATTATTAGTTTCTTCTTTTCTGTTCTATTAAACCGTTCTTATCTCAACCCATGAGTTTGACTTCTTTTCCTGATTTTCTCCCCCATCCCACTGGGTGGGGGGGGAAGTGAGTGAGCAGCTGCGTGGTGCTTAGTTGCTGGCTGGGGTTAAACCACGACAAATTTGAACTTTTTTGATCCCCAAAGCTCTGCATTACCAGATTCCAGAAATATCTCACAGAAAAATAAAATATACCAATGTTAATACTTTCTCTGTTTTGGAGGAATTTTTTTGCTATTAAAAATATATATATAAAACTCCAATATAATAGGTATGTGGTGGGTTGACCCTGGCTGGATGCCAGGTGCCCATCAAAGCTATTCTATCACTCCCCCTCCTCAGCTGGACAGGGGAGAGAAAATATAATGAAAGCTCGTGGGTCGAGACAAGGACAGGGAGAGATCATTCACCAATTACTGTCACGGGCAAAACAGACACGACTTGGGGAAAATTAATTTAATTTATTACTAATCAAATCAGAGTAGGATAATGAGAAATAAAACCAAATCTTAAAACACCTTCCCCCCACCCCTCCCTTCTTCCCAGGCACAGCTTCACTCCCAATTTCTCTACCTCCTCCCCCCAAGTGGCACAGGGGATGGGGAATGGGGGTTGCAGTCAGTTCATCACACGCTGTTTCTGCTGCTCCTTCCTCCACAGGGGGAGGACTCCTCACTCTTCCCCTGCTCCAGCATGAGGCTCCTCCCACAGGAGACAGTCCTCCACGAACTTCTCCAACGTGAGTCCTTCTCATGGGCTACAGTTCTTCATGAACTGCTCCAGCGTGTGTCCCTTCCATGGGATGCAGTCCTTCAGGAACAGACTGCTCCAGTGTGGACTTCCCACAGGGTCACAGCCTCCTTCGGGCATCCACCTGCACCGGCATGGGGTCCTCCATGGGCTGCAGGTGGATGTCTGCTCCACTGTGGACCTCCATGGGCTGCAGGGGACAGCCTGCCTCATCATGGTCTTCACCATGGGCTGCAGGGGGACAGCCTGCCTCATCATGGTCTTCACCATGGGCTGCAGGGGAATCTCTGCTTTGGTGCCTGGAGCACCTCCTCCCCTTGTTACTGTTATACGTGAAGGGCTCTTAGAGCAGATTAAAGTTTACAGAAGTGTATAGCAATGTACTGATGAATGTTGTCAGAACACTGAACAGGAATTCTCATCTTCCTCTCCTCAACCTTTTTCCCCCCCACAGTTCTCTGCCAGTATCAAATACTCATTGGGCTCAAGTTTTTTTAATGTAATAGATAGTTGTGTTATTTAAGGATAGCAGGCCAGCATTCAAGTCTGAAGCTGCCAACCTCTTTTAAACATATTTAGAAAGTAAATTACAAGATTTCAGCAAAACAGACATTTGGGACACAAGTAATGACAAAGAATCTTTGGTTTTACATTAGCTTTGCAAATGAATGTCCTTCCAGTTATTGATGAATAACCTTATTAGATTTATTTATCTAAGAGCAACTCAGTGAACAGAGTATGGAGATGTCAGTGGAGGTGACAATATGCAGGATGTCAAAAGCTCCAAGGATGTTTTGTACTACCAAAAATGAATGTAAGGATGACATTGCCCTCTTCTGGGTAATCGCTGAAATGGAAAATGGCAAGCTAGTTCTATTGCTGCCCTTGTTTACTAATCCTTCAAGTCTGATTACAGCAGGTGCTTAAAACCTCTCCAAATTGTCAGTTCATGTGCTCAGGTTATATGGAATTGCGAATGCATGACATTCTGCAGGATCAGGACTTAGTTAAAAAACTAAATGGGTTGGTTAGGACTACACCTGTGAGGCTCTGACCTAGAAGCATCCCTGAAAATGCTACATATTTGATATCAGGGATTCTCTTTACTGGGAGAGAATGATGGGAGGGAGAAGGAGGAGAGAAAGAATCAGAATACAGCATTTAGGTGTGTATGGTGGGTTGACCCTGGCTGGATGCTAGGTGCCCACCAAAGCTGCTCTATCACTCCCCCTCCTCAGCTGGACAGGGGAGAGAAAATATAACGAAAGCTTGTGGGTCGAGATAAGGACAGGGAGAGATCATTCACCAATTACTGTCACGGGCAAAACAGACTTGCCTTGGGGAAAATCAATTTAATTTATTACTAATCAAATCAGAGTAGGATAATCAGAAATAAAACCAAATCTTAAAACACCTTCCCCCCACCCCTCCCTCCTTCCTGGGCTTAACTTTACTCCTGATTTTTTCTACCTCCTCCCCCCGAGTGGCACAGGGGAATGGGGGTTGCAGTCAGTTCGCCACACATTTTCTCTGCTGCTCCTTTCTCCTCAGGGGCAGGACTCCTCACACTCTTCCCCTGCTCCAGCGTGGGGTCCCTCCCACAGGAGACAGTCCTCCATGAACTTCCTTCCCACAGGCTGCAGTTCTTCATGAACTGCTCCAGCATGTGTCCCTTCCATGGGTTGCAGTCCTTCAGGAACAGACTGCTCCAGTGTGGGTCCCCCATGGGTCCACAGGTCCTGCCAGTAAACCTGCTCCAGCCTAGGCTCCTCTCTCCACGGGGCAACAGGTCCTGCCAGGAGCCTGCTCCAGCACAGGCTTCCCACGGGGTCACAGCCTCCTTTGGGCATCCACCTGCTCCAGCGTGGGGTCCTCCACGGGCTGCAGGTGGATATCTGCTCCACTGTGGACCTCCATGGGCTGCAGGGGGACAGCCTGCCTCACCATGATCTTCACCACAGGCCGCAGGGGAATCTCTGCTCTGGCACCTGGAGCACCTCCTCCCCCTCCTTCTTCACTGACCTTGGTATCTGCAGAGTTGTTTCTTTTGCATGTTCTCACTCCTCTCTTTGGCTGCAGTTGTTGTTGTGCAGGTTGGTGGGGTTTTTTTTCCCTTCTTAAATATGTTATCACAGAGGTGCTACTATCGTTGCTGATTGGCTCGGCCTTGGCCAGAAGCTGGTCCGACTTGGAGCCAGGGAAGCTTCTAGCAGCTTCTCACAGAAGCCACCCCTGTAGCCCCACCTGCTACCAAAACCTTGCCATGCTAACCCAGTACAGTGTGATAAGCTAAAACACTAAAATGCAATGCTTTTCCCTAAGAGCTAACACATAGTTAAACCACTGAGAGTCAAATCTGACTAGGGCTGGTTTGCTTTCAAAATGCCCCTTCTTTTCTGTTTGTTACCAAATGTCTAACTTAAGTGGTTGTGGTGCATTGACCTTGGCTAGCTGCCAAATGCCCACCCAGCCACTCTATCACTCCCCCTCCTCAACAGGACAGGGGGATAAAATAAGATGAAAAAGATCATTGGTCAAGATAAAGACAGGCAGATCACTCAGAAATTACCATCATGGGCAAAATGGACTTGACTTGGGGGAAATTAATTTATTGCCAATTAAAATAGATATTGATAGTGAGAAATGAAAACAAAAATTTGAAACAGCACCTTCCCCCACCCCTCACTTTTTCCTAGGCTCAACTTCACTCCTTCATTCCCTGTCTCCTCTACTTCCCCCACCCTGAGCAGTGATGGGGAACGAGGGGGTTGTGGTCAGTACATAATGGTTCCTCTCTGCTGCTCCTTTCTCCTCACACTTTTCCCCTGTTCCAGTGTGGGTCCTCTCCACGGGCTGCAGTCCTTCAGGATAAGCCTGTTCCAATGTGGACTCTCCATGGGATGCAATTCCTTCAGGAAATTTCCAACTGCTTCAGCATGGGATCTTCCACAGGCTGCAGTGTGGATATCTGCTCTGGCGTGGTGTCTTCCATGGGCTACAGGGAAAAATCTGCTCCACTGTGGCCTCTTCCCCAGGCTGCAGGGGAATCTGCTCTGGCACCTGGAGCACCCCCTCCCCCTCCTTCTCTGATCTTAATGTTCCTACTGTCATTTCTCACTTTCTCTTTCCTCATTCCTCTGTTCATCTGGTGTTTCTGCCCTTTCTTAAATATGTTTTCACAGAAGCACCACCAACTTTGCTGATTAGCTCAGTTGTGGCCTGCAGCGGGTCTGTTGCAGAGTCAGCTGGAATGGGCAGTGTCTGGCCCAGGGCAGCCCCTTACTTCTCACAGAGGCCCCTCTGCTACCAAAACCTTGCCATGCACACCCAATACAGTGGTTCAGAGCGCATCTCCTAAGAGATGAGTTCATACAGCAGAACAGAGAGAGGGATGCAGGAGCAATGGGATGCATTTAAAAACACATGTAAACTATTTATGGACTGTGTTGAAAGATTTGTGATATAAAGTGGGTGGCAGGCCTGTCATGATGATTGTGGAAAGTAAAAATGATTTGTCCTGAGATTACACATTATAAAGTGAGCTGATTTTGATTTTTGCTTACATCTTTTCAGAGAACTTACTTGGTTATAGAAGATGAATTGTTCAACTGGTAAAACCGGGAGGGGGAGGAGAAGCAAAATCAAGCAACAGAGAGAGGATAGGTTGAGGACAGTAACTTCCTAACTTGGTTTTGCTTTATGCAAAGTACCTTGTTTCTGAATTCCACGTTGCTACAGTGACCAAAGCCCCATAATCTTTAATCTCAGAATATCTTTATGAAGTAGGTACATGGCTTATGAGAGTGGGACATTGTC
This sequence comes from Gypaetus barbatus, assembly GCA_028022735.1. Lineage (NCBI taxonomy): Eukaryota > Metazoa > Chordata > Aves > Accipitriformes > Accipitridae > Gypaetus > Gypaetus barbatus. The sequence continues at coordinate 36,500,483 of CM051561.1, read as the reverse complement.
AATGGCATACATTATTACAGTAAGCATGACCACTGGGATATGACTCATTAATAAACTTCCAACACCAGAATATCCCCAGATCTTCCCATCCACTGTGAAGAGTTGTTAATAACCACAGTAAAACTTCACAAATACATTAAACTAGCAATGTTCCAATTTTAAAACAAATTGTTTATCTCCCATTTTCCCCATATAGATCAATATATAGATATATAGATATATAAATGTTGCTAGGAATAGCAGCCACAGAGTAAAACCTTAATCCATCAAAGTCCTTGTTATAACTATATCAATTTCAATTTATTTGGAATGGAGGACACATACTGAGAGAACAAGATGAAAGGAAAGGAAAGAAAATGGAATTTTGTATTTATCTAAAGTCCCTTTTGAAGCAAACAGTGCTTTGAAGATTCAGCTGAGTGTTGGAAAGGTAAGATGGGAGATAAGTGAACTATCTCACAGATGAATGCAGAAAAAAAGTCACCTTAAGATAGGTTGTACTTCAGTATAATATAATAGAGCAGAATGCAAGCCCTTTTTAAAAATAGCTACCTTTATTGTGTTGGATATTGCATGTGTAAGGCATTTAAAGACAGAAAAACTAGCAATAGTACATCTCTAGATGAAGCCAGTTGCATTAAAGTTGTGAGCAAAAGGAACTGTTTCAAGTCTAGTTTTATACAATTGCCAGAGTTTAGCTAAGGGAATGATGTCACACTGAGGTAAGAAAAGCAGTGCTTAGGTTAGATCTCATACTAACTCTGGGACTGAATGTCAAGCAGTACAGTGTCTCCTGCCTGAGCTGCACATTTTCTGCATTGTTACAGCATGATTACTGTAGAATATATTAATTAAGCAGCACCTTAGCTGTAAAAAAACCTAGTTTGTGAGCCCTCTAGTGGCACTGTGTCTCTTCTATCTTGAAGAAGTCTCCAGGGTCCTTCCAGAACACCACATATAGGTAGAAAAAACTGCTTTGTGAACTTAGTGACAGCTATTTGGAGCTGCAATGGCATCATGGGTCCTTCCTGCCATGCCTGTTGTACAGAGGGTGAAAAAACAACTTTCCAATATAAAAAAAAAGGAGAAGGTAGTATCTGGCCTCCTGGCTGAAGTGGGTATTATACCAAGATTTGAGTATGCACCCCTGTCCACAAACCTGGGTCTGACATTGTCTAAGTGAAAGAGAATGGAGGTGCCCCATTTTAACCCCATCTCTTCTGGACCCTCACGTAACACAGCCACCAGCTTCTTATACCCTAATCCCTTCTTGTCCTGACACTGCCAGTGTATCCCAACTCAGAATGCAATGGTGGCAAAACAAAGATTCAATTTCTCCCATCCCAGATCATCCCATTCCTTTCAAATGTCTTCCTAAATTCTTCTTCTTGGGATGCCAACCTTGCCCTCTCTTCTAATCCTGGCCTAAATTCTCTGTTCAGAAGTGTGGTGGATTAACCTTGGCTGGCTGCCAGACCTCCACCCAGCTGCTCATTCCCCCTTGTCAGCAGGGCAGGGGGAGAAAACAAGATGAAAAAGCTCATGGGTCGAGATAAGGACAGGGAGATCACTCACCAGTTACCATCACAGGCAAAACAGACTTGACTTGGGGAAAATTAATTTAATTTATTGCCAATTAAAAATAGAGTAGAATGGTGAGAAACAAAACTAAAAACACCCCCCCACCTATCCCCACCCCTTCTTCCCAGGCTCAGTTTCGCTCCTTTGTTCCTGAGACTGTTATGTAAGAAGCGCAGCCACCTCCTCCAGCTGCTCCAGCCCAGGACCTCTCTGGCCTGGCCACTGGAGCCCATCCCGGTGCCTCGGGGACCTGGGGATCTTTGCTCAGGCTGAGGGATGCAGCTGCTGCTTTCCCATTTGCAGGTTCAACCAGTAATGAAGCTGCACACATATCCCAGAGACATAGACGTGGACACACACACAGACCCACACACAGGACACTGACACGACTGGTTACACAGACTGCCACAGACAAGGTGCTGCCTTCAACAGCACCTACATACAGGACTCACATAAAACATAAACATAGACAGCCAAGTCCCCTTCCTCCTCTTCAACTGGTAGATAGAAGTTCAATAGTGAAGGCACACACACGCTCATCTCTAGGTTCACAAGCACACACACATTTGTGGATTCCTTGAGTATCGGCACGGCCCCTCTGTCTACCCGGCACCCCTGCCCAGATCCCAGGGCCCCTTACCTGCTTCACGGGTCCCCTACTCACTGGCCAGTCCAAACACACACACACTCACACGCTCATCCCACAGGCACTCCACAGTAGCAAGTCCTCCTGGGCACACCAGCGCGGACCCCCTGCCCACCTGATACCCTGGCTCAGACCCGAGGCCCCCCTACTCACTGGCTAGTACAGCTTGAAGTTTGCTAGCGAATACACACGCACTCCCCACATACACCAGGACAGGGGAAGATACAGCCATTTGGCTCCCCTCAGCAGCCAGCACCAGGCACATGGGCTGTGACCCGTGGTCCTGCTCCAGCCACTGGCGCAGAGCCCCTCACTCACCTCACTCATGCCGGTACCCCCCAGTAGCTGGTTTTGGGAACATGCACCATTCCCGCCCCAGTGGCTAGAGGTTAAAGACCCCCCACTCACTCCAGTACCTGGCCCTGAGACCCCCCACTTGCTCCAGTAGCTGACACCACAGGCTGGGGGCACCTATACCCCTGGTTTGACTCCAGTAGCTAGCACCAAATCCACTCACAACCATCCCCCTAGTAGCTGGCACTCTGGGCTAAAAGTCTGTAGGACCCTCCCTAGATCCAGAGAGCTATGGCCCCTCCAACTACTGATGCTAGGACCCTCACTTGCTCCAGTAGCTGACACCACAGGCTGTGGGGCACCTACACCCCTGGTCTGACTCCAGTAGCTGGCACCAAATTCCATTCACACATACACAGGTCTCACCAGTAGCTGGCACTTAGTCTGACATGCGGAACAAACTTTACAACTCAGAGAGTGAGTTATAAAGCAGGCATGTTTATTCTGGCGCTGGGGTGCAAGGGGATTTCTCCTCAAAGCTTGCACACTGTCTCAGCAAGCAGCCAGATATTTATTACACCAGGGCATACATATTCATAGGGTTACACAATACAAAATATACATATGTATAAGTTGGGGCGGGGTTAGTTCAAAAGCTTGTGTCAGCAGTTCTAAAATGTTTATGTCATCTTGCGCAGGCTCAGATCTGTCTCTGGTGATCGTTTACTTCTTCAGGGGTCTTATCTTCCTCTTCTTCTTTTGTCCTCTAGTGAACTTTAGTCATTTACGCATGTGTCGTGGTTTAACCCCAGCCAGCAACTAAGCACCACGCAGCCGCTCACTCACTCCCCCCCCACCCAGTGGGATGGGGGAGAAAATCGGGAAAAGAAGTAAAACTTGTGGGTTGAGATAAGAACGGTTTAATAGAACAGAAAAGAAGAAACTAATAATGATAATGATACCACTAATAAAATGACAACAGTAATGATAAAAGGATTGGAATGTACAAATGATGCGCAGTGCAATTGCTCACCACCTGCCGATCGACACCCCATTAGTCCCCCAGTGGCGATAACCCCCGCCCCCACTCCCCCCGTTTATGTGACGTCACATGGCTTTGCGTATTGGCTTTGCGTGGCAAGGTTTTGGAGGCGGGGGGGTTACAGGGGTGGCTTCTGTAAGAAGCTGCTGGAAGCTTCCCCTGTGTCCGACAGAGCCCATACCAGCCGGCTCTAAGTTGGACCCACCGCTGGCCAAGGCCGAGCCAATCAGTGATAGTGGTAACACCTCTGTGATAACATTTTTAAGAAGGAAAAAAAAAAAGTTGGGAGAGACAGAGAGAAACGGCAGCCGGAGAGGGAGTGAGAACATGTAAGAGAAACAACGCTGCAGACACCAAGGTCAGTGAAGAAGGAGGGGGAGGAGATGCTCCAGGCGCCGGAGCAGATTCCCCTGCAGCCCGTGGTGAAGACCATGGTGAGGCAGGTTGTCCCCCTGCAGTCCATGGAGGTCCATGGTGGAGCAGATATCCACCTGCAGCCCGTGGAGGACCCCACGCTGGAGCAGGTGGGTGCCCGAAGGAGGCTGTGACCCCGTGGGAAGCCCACACTGGAGCAGGCTCCTGGCAGGACCTGCAGATCTGTGGAGAGAGGAGCCCACAGAGCAGGTTTTCTGGCAGGACTTGTGACCCCGTGGGGGACCCACGCTGGAGCAGTCCATTTCCTGAAGGACTGCACCCCATGGAAGGGACCCATGCTGGAGCAGTTTGTGAAGAACTGCGGCCCTTGGGAAGGACCCACGTTGGAGAAGTTCATGGAGGACTGTCTCCTGTGGGAGGGACCCCACGCTGGAGCAGGGGAAGAGAGTGATGAGTCCTGCCCCTGAGGAGGATGAAGCGGCAGAAATAACGTGTGATGAACTGACCGTAAACCCCATTCCCTGTCCCCCTGTGCCGCTGGGGGGGGTTGGTAGAGAATCCGGGAGTGAAGCTGTGCCCGGGAAGAAGGGAGGGGGTGGAGGGAAGGTGTTTTGAGATTTGGTTTTATTTCTCACTACCCTTCTCTGGTTGATTTGTAATAAATCAAGTTAATTTTCCCCAAGCTGAGTCTGTTTTGCCTGTGACTGTAATTGGTGAGTGATCTCTCCTGTCCTTATCTCGACCCACAAGCCCTTTGTTATATTTTCTCTCCCCTGTCCAGCTGAGGAGGGGGGAGTGATAGAATGGCTTTGGTGGGCACCTGGTGTTCAGCCAGGGTCAACCCACCACATATGGAATACCCCATTGGCCAGTTTGGGTCAGCTGCCCCGGCTGTGTCCTGTGCCAGCTTCTTGTGCCCCTCCAGCTTTCTCGCTGGCTGGGCTTGAGAAGCTGAAAAGTCCTTGACTTTAGACTAAACACTACTTAGCAACAACTGAAAACATCAGTGTTATCAACATTCTTCTCATACTGAACTCAAAACATAGCACTGTACCAGCTACTATGAAGACAATTAACTCTATCCCAGCTGAAACCAGGACAGCATGCTCTCTTCTTACTTGGTGATTTCAGCGGTTTTTAACAAGTCCTAACAAGTTCTGTGGTAAGACTAACATTGCAGTTCCCGTTATCACTCCCTTTGTCTGGCATGTCAGTCCTTGACGAATACCAGTCCCTGATAAGCTTAACCCTTGACAGACGCCACAGGCGCCAGGCCCCAGCAAGCGAGCCTTGAAAGAACAAACAAGGCCAACAGAATTATTAAACATTTAAGTGGTCAAAAGGCAGAGAGTTATTTCCCTTTATCAAGTCCTTGCAGCACACATACACATAGGACAGAGAGTGAGATTACACAGAGTGATAGTTAAGAAAAGATTCAATAAGAAGATATAAGAAGATAGGACAGACTCTGGTGATCAGGCACAGGGCTCATCCAGACAAGCATACTGACAGGCCCCACTTTACATGGGACCAGCCCATTTTATACTCCTTTCTGTTTACTCTTCCCCCCCCTTCTTTGAAAACTATGAAAACCTTGCCACATAAACCCAATACAAGAAGTCAGATCCCTTCTGCTCAGTTCTTCCTGCTCTGCTGACCCAGATAATGCTGCTCCCACTCCCACACAAAAACTCTGGCTCCTGATTTCACAGAGACTGAAAACCTCAGACACAAGCTGGTATTACCAAAAATTTGTCTGGGCAAGACTCTGAAAGCAAGAAAGGAGAATGTGTCCTGGAAAAATGGGTGTGGTAGCCATAGCAGAGATATTTAAGTAAGTTGTTAGGGTAACCAATCAGTATTACAAAGGAATTAGAGGGTACCTGCAGTGAGTCTGCATCCGACATGCGTCTTACATTATGACTGGTGTCATGAATGTGACCGGAACTACGGCTGCTGTTGCGCAGCAGTTTTTTTCCCCTTCTTAAATGTTATCACCGAGGCACTACCACCATCGCTGACTGGCTCAGCTTTGCCCAGCGGCAGGTCTGTCTTGGAGCCGGCTGGCACTGGGTCTATTGGACATGGAGGAAGCTTCTCACAGAAGCCACCCCTGCAGCCCCCCTGCTACCAAAACCTTGCCATGAAAACCCAATACACACAGCAACAGATTTCCTGCTATGATAACTAGAAGACTGAGAAACCACTCAAAGTATTCACAGTGGGGGAATATTTACAGAAGTGTAACAGACTCTTCTCAGATTATATAAAATTCTATCTCTGCCAGAAGCAAAAAGCTTCAGGCTACCAAGCCTGGTACACAGATGATGACAAAAAAAGCTAAATATGTTGAAGATAGGCAGAAAGGAGATATCATTTTGTGGCCTGAACATATTAAGAAAAAACCCTGTCAAATGCCTAATTGCCAAACCGTGTTTAAAATAGAATCATAGAAACATAGAATATCTCAAGTTGGAAGAGATCCATAAGGATCATCAAGTCCAAATCCCTGCTCCTCACAGGACTACCTAAAACTAAACCATATGACTAAGAGCATCCTCCAGATGCTCCTTGAACTCTGACAGGCTTGGTGCCGTGACTGCTTCCCCGGGGGGCCTGTTCCAGTGACCGACTACCCTCTCAGCGAAGAGCCTTTTTCTAATGTCCAATCTGTACTTCCCCTGACGCAACTTCATTCCATTTCCTCATGTCCTATCGCTGGTCACTAGAGAGAGGAGATCAGCACCTCCCCCCTCCGCTGCCCCCTTTGAGGAAGTTGTAGACTGCAATGAGGTCACCCCTCAGCCTTCTCTTCTCTAAGCTGAACAAACCAAGTGACCTCAGCCACTCCTCATAAGTCTTGCCCTCAAGACCTTTCACTATCTTGGTCGCCCTCCTCTGGACACATTCTAACAGTCTGATGTCCTTCTTATATTGAGGCGTCCAAAACTGCACACAGTACTCAAGGTGGGGCCACACTAGTGCAGTGTAGAGTGGGACAATCACCTCCCTCGACTGGCTAGCGATGCTGTGCTTGATGCACCCCAGGACACAGTTGGCCCTTTTGGCTGCCAGGGCACACTGTCGACTCATATTCAACTTGCCATCAACCCAAACCTCCAGATCTCTTCCCACAGGGCTTCTCTCCAGCCTCTTGTCCCCCAATTTGTATGTATAACCAGGATTACCCTGTCCCAAGTGCAGAATCCGGCACTTGCTCTTGTTAAATTTCATATGGTTGGTGATTGCCCAGCTCTCTAGTCTATCCAGATCTCTCTGTAAGGCCTCTCTACCCTTGAGGGAGTTCACAGCTCCTCCTAGTTTAGTATCATCGGCAAACTTACTTAATGTACATCTGATTCCCGCGTCCACATCATTTATAAAAACATTAAAGAGCACTGGCCCTAAAATTGAGCCCTGGGGAACCCCACTGGTGACTGGCCGCCAGCCTGATGTAACCCCATTTACTACAACTCTTTGAGCCCGGCCTGTCAGCCAATTGCTCACCCAATGCATTATGGACTTGTCTAGCTGTATGTTGGACATTTTGTCCAGAAGGATACTGTGAGAAATAGTATCAAAAGTTTTGCTGAAATCCAAAAAACCCACATCTACTGGCTTCCCTTGGTCAACTAGATGGATGACCTTGTCATAAAAGGAAATTAAGTTGGTTAAGCAGGACTTTCCCCTCATGAACCTGTGTTGGCTATGACCAATGACTGCATTGTCTCTCAAGTGTTTTTCAGTAACTCCCAGAATAACCTTCTCTATAATTTTACCAGGCACTGAAGTGAGACTGACAGGCCTGTAGTTACCAGGGTCTTCCTTCTTACCCTTCTTGAAAATTGGGACATTTGCCAGCTTCCAGTTTACTGGGACCTCTCCAGACTCCCAAGACCACTGAAAAATAATGGAGAGAGTTCCCGCAATAACATCAGCCAGCTCTTTCAGTACCCTGGCATGAACCCCATCTGGCCCCATAGACTTATGTGCATCCAGCTGGAGCAGCAAGTCTCAAACAAGTTCAGAGTCGGCTGGGAGTTTATCATCCCCCCAGTCACAGTCTTCCAACACAGGGCTCTGGGGGTCCCAGGGCCCATCATCGGTGTTGAAGACAGAGGCGAAATTGTCTGTACGGAAAATGTGGACAGAGATCTAACCTACCCAACACCACTATTGCAAGAGCACCAGATGAGTTGTATGGTTACCTCTTTTCTCCAGCTTATGATGTGTCCTCTTGTGCTTTTATTGATGAGGATGTGACCACTCTCTTATGGAAGCATGCCAAAGGACATGTGACCCTGGAGCGCAACACAAACATTTTTATAGGTTGTTTCACTACAGCATATGTGTGCCTAGAGCTTTACAGCCTGTTAGATGCCCTGCAAAACCATTGCAGGGGTCTATCATGACACAGACTCTGTGAGATTCATGAGTCATCTAGGGAACTGGAATCCCCAGCTCAGCAACTATTAGGCAAGTTGATGAGCGAGTTGCAGCTAGATGAGTTTGTGTCATCAGGCCCCAAATCCTATGGCTACTTGAAGTCTGGAGAAAAGTGTTGTTTAAAGGTGAAAGGCATTGCTCTAAATGCAAGAAAGAGAGAAAAGATCCATTTTGAGGCACTAAGGGATCTTGTGTTGGATTATGGTGTAAATCCAGACAGTGATGACCCTAAAAAGATTGTGACAAAGCAGTGCTCTATCATCAGGAACATGCAGAAGTGAGGAATATAAACCAGGCCCCTTTGGAACATGCAGAAGGTGGTCTATGACAAAAGAATACTGACTAAAAATTTTAACAGCCTCCCCTATGGCTTTTGATCAAGCGCATGCGCTGGAAGCAACCCTTTTCTGCTATTCTGACAGGGCCTAGCAAGTTGTTTTGTAAAAAGTCTTCTGGAGAATGCCGACCGCTTGCTTTATGTTATGCCTGAGAATATTGTGTAGTGTTACAGTTGTTGGCAACTGCTGTATCAGGAACTGCTCTGTAAATATCCCTTTATCAAATTTGTGGAGCACTTACCTGAAAGTCCTAGTGATAACCATTTATTTCCCCCTAATAAAGTGTAAAGGGAACTAGGCCTTAAGCCTCATTGTTTCTAAGACTATTCATATCAGACATATAACTAATGATTAGAGATTGTTTTAGATGTGATTAATAGAATGCAGGTGCTTATAAAACAATATGCATAAGCTGCTTATTTGTCCCTTGTGTAGCCCTCACCATGGCTGGCTTAAAATCCAGTCAAGCTGAATCAACAGAAAAAGGATCATACATCTTAGACCTAAGACATAAGAATAGATAAGTGATTAACTTGAGAGTAAGATGAATTAATAAAACAACCTGAGTGATTCTCAGAAATTCAAAGATGATCTTTGATGTGTAAGAAGATAAGTGACTGTGGTGACCAGAGACCTTCTGCCTATGACCACTAACTTCAGAAGAACCAAGACGAGACAATAAGAATCAGTTGAGACAGGAAAATGTATTGGACTTTTGAAACCACTGGAGAATAGAGAACTGAGAGATCGTGGAAAAACACCAAGAACACCAAGAACTTCTTTTGACAAGACATGAATTGCATATTGTTTTGTAAAATCGTATATATAGAAGGTGTTTTTGAGTTATCCTTCGCCATTCACTGTGGTGGTGGCCCAACTCTGAGTTGTTAATAAAGCAAACCTAGAGAAACCCATGACTAAAATTCTTTAACATAAAGTAAATATGGTTGTGATCAATGATTTGATGAACTCTGCTTGTGAAAGCGATGAATTTGAGAAAGCTTTTACTAAATACGTGCATTACAGGAATCTTTGCATCCTGTACATTGTCCAGAATGTTTTTTGCCAAGGTAAAAAGAGCTACACCATCAGTCCTAACACAAAATAGAAGGTGTTATTTTAAAATCCCTGAGATAAGCTTCAGGTTGCATCCCTAGCTAGACAGATGTTTCCTGGCAAAGCCTGGTTTTCAGAAGAGTTTGAAGACCCTGCGAAGGCACCCTATGAATACCTGGTTGTTGATTTAAACACTTCTACTCCTGAGGCTTTTAGGTTAAGAACTGACCTTTTCCCGCCAGATATACCTGCCATTTACAGATTGAAAAAAAAAAAAAAAAGACTAGCGTTCAGCAGCAAATAGAGAGGAGTCAGACAGACACCTTCCATGGCTATTGGTGCAGGCTTGGGAACATGATGTCCCAGCATCTGAAGAGCAACTTGTCCCTCTGGGAGCTGTGGATCTGGTCCTCTCCCCAGCAGAGGAAAGCAATACTCTGCACTGCTTCTGATGACCTGATAAAGGCCATTTCTGAAATTGCCCTGAGTACCTTGAAGGGGAACATTCCATTAAAACCCCACCAGATATGGATACTGAAAAAGACCCACAAAATCATTAAAAGCCTGAGTAGTAAAAGTGTGTCCTTCAAAAGAAAGAAGCTAGTGGTGAAGCAAGCCAGTGAGTTTATTGGTTCTCTTCTAAGTTTTGCTCTTCTGCTCATCACGGGGCTTTTGGTAAAGCCATGTTCGAACATGTGAAAAAAATGTATCTGGTGCCTGCAAATCAGCTAGAGCAGCTAAGGGTGCCACCACTTCCCAGGGAAGACATTAGGGCTGGCACAGTCCACTCTTTGGATGCTGAAATGAGGGACAGTCTCCAAAAACCAGGCTCGACAGCCTATGAGAAATCTAAGGTGTATACATGTCGTGGTTTAAGCCCAGCCAGCAATAAAGCACCACGAGGCCGCTCGCTCACTCCTCCCCCCTCCCAGTGGGATGGGGAGGAGAAAATATAACGAAAGGCTCATGGGTCAAGACAAGGACAGGGAGAGATCAATCACCAATTATGGTCATGGGCAAAAGACAGACTCAACTTGGGGAAAAAACCCAAAATCAATTTAATTTGTTATCAATCAAATCAGAGTAAGATAATGAGAAATAAAACCAAATCTTAAAACACCTTCCCCCCACCCCTCCCTTCTTCCCAGGCACAGCTTCACTCCCAATTTCTCTACCTCCTCCCCCCGAGTGGCGCAGGGGGATAGGGAATGGGGGTTGCAGTCAGTTCATCACATGCTGTTTCTGCCGCTCCTTCCTCCTCAGGGGGAGGACTCCTCACTCTTCCCCTGCTCCAGTGTGGGGCTCCTCCCACAGGAGACAGTCCTCCATGAACTTCTCCAACATGAGTCCTTCCCATGGGGTGCAGTTCTTCACAAACTGCTCCAGTGTGGGTCCCTTCCATGGGATGCAGTCCTTCAGGAACAGACTGCTCCAGCAAGGGCTTTCCCATGGAGTCACACCCTTCTTCGGGGGCATCCACCTGCTCCGGCATGGGGTCCTCCACAGGCTGCAGGTGGGCATCTACTGCACCGTTAACCTCCATGGGCTGCAGAGGGAGAGCCTGCCATCTCACCACGGGCTGCAGGGGAATCACCTCCTCCTCCTTTTTCCTTCTTTTTTTTTTCTTTCAATGCATATATAGCAATTTGATGTTTAGAATCTACTAAGCCTCATTTTTTCCGAACATCCCAATCATTCCTCAAAGTAAAGAATAAATCAACATAAGGTACCTCATCCCATTTTTCAGTCCTATGACAAAACAACAGTAATTATAATATCATATTATATTTCAAAGATCCAATTTCTGGCCAATTCTCACCATCCTCTAATTGGTATTGTGGCCACCACTCATTACAATAACATTTTAATTTATCTTTTGTCAGGGGATCCCCACCAAATTTATTCCAGTTCTTTAGGATGCATCCTAAGGGAGAGCAGGAGGGTACTTCCTGGGAAGCAGTAGCACCCATTTCAGTACCAAAAAGAATTTACGAGGGACATCTCCCTTTGTCTTCTGCTGCATATCCTCCTTGATACGTCTTAAACAGGATCCAATTTAACCAAATGCTAACCAAAATGAGGGACGTCTCCCTTCGTCTTCTGCTGCATATCCTCCTTGACACGTCTTACGCAAGATCCAAATCCTCACTGCTTTTCAGTAGTCTTCCTCTCCCCCCATTTCTCATATTAAAAAAAAAAAACAAACCTCTTCATTAGCGTTGCACCGTTGTGTCGCTTACTGCCCAACTGCAGGAGTGGAGCCGATGGAGTCCCCGATCAATGAGTTGGTGCACGCTGGAGTCCACTCAGTTCTTTTCTCCCCATCGGGTGTGGTAAGACGATCCGGGTAAGGCTGTCAGCGCTGTCCCATCTGGGTCACCAGAAAACTGTTGTCCCACAAATGGGGTTCATTTACCCAGTGTGCAAGCCAATAACACACAGAGTCAAGGTATTTTCAAACTAATTTCATTGATGCGCATGAATGGGTGCCTGCCTCAACAGCACACCCTTGTCTCAAAAATTCTCACATTTATACACTTAACTAATACATATTCATTGTTATTTTCCTTAATGGTTGGTTCTTTCTTCTTCGCCCCTCATGTAAATTAGTGTGCAGACTCTGTCTTCTTCCTTCATTGTCCTCTTTTGAGTAGGTGGTATCATTTGAGTAGCTGGTCAATGAGTCGGTGTTGTGGTTTAAACCCAGCTGGTAACAAAGCACCAAGAAGCTGCTCACTCACTCCTCCCCCGGCCACGGTGGGATGAGGAGAAAATATAAAGGCACACTCGTGGGTCGAGACAAGGACAGGGAGGGATCACTCACCACTTATGGTCATGGGCAAAAGACAGGCTCAACTTGGGAAAGAAACAAAATCAATTTAATTTACTACAAATCAAAACAAAACAAGGATAATGAGAAGTAAAACCAAACCTTAGAACACCTTCCCCCCACCCCTCCCTCCTTCCCGGCTCAACTCCACTCCCGGTTCTCTCTCCCTCCTCCCCCCGGCGGTGCAGGGGAACAGGGGATGGGGGTTGGGGTCAGCTCGCCACACATTGTCTCTGCCGCTATTTCCTCCTCAGGGGGAGGGCTCTGTTCTCGTCCCCTGCTCCACCGTGGGGTCCCTCCCACGGGAGACAGTCCTTCACAAACTCCTCCAACGTGAGTCCTTTCCGCGGGCTGCAGTTCTTCACAAACTTCCCCGGCGTGGATCCTTTCCACGGGCTGATCTTCAGTCACAAACTGCTCCAGCACTGGCTTTCCCATGGAGTCACGGCCATCTTCGGGGGCATCTGACTGCTCCGGCGTGGGCTCTTCCACAGCCTGCAGGTGGGCCTCCGCTCCACCGCTCACCTCCATGGGCTGCAGAGGGACAGCCTGCTGTCTCACCACGGGCTGCAGGGGCATCAACCTCCTCAGGTGCCCCTCCTCCCCCTCCTTCTTCACTGACCTTGGTATCTACATAGGTGTTCCTCTCACATTCCAATCCCCCTACTCACTACCGCTTCCCCTTCTTAAATACGTTATCCCAGAGGCGTTACCACTGTCACTGATTGGGTCGGCCTTCGCCAGAGGTGGGTCCGACTTGGAGCTGGGAGAGCTTCTAGCAGCTTCTCACAGGAGCCACCCCTGCGGCCCCTCTCCCGCTACCAAAAAAACCCCACCACACAAATCCATAACAGTCAGTGGTCGCGATCTCCCCCGTAGAAATTACCTTTTACCTACTTCTTCCCTAATCTTGGCAGTTCCAAGCGGTTCTTCAAGGTTTATTGACCAGATCACAATCCATTACCTTTTCTGACATAAACATAAAGCCCCATTGTCTAACAGTTAGTTCCTAAACCCTAAATTATGTCTAATTACTGTTTCCCTATTTTAAAGATTAACTGATGGGGGCTGTACACAGGACTTGAACAGCTCCCTGGTTATTTCAGTCATATTATACACATTAAGTGATAACACAGGCATGCTTGTATAATATGTCTGTCAATGTTAAGATGTACTTAACACCATCATTGTGTTTGGAAATCTGTTGCATATCCACCAAATCTTCCTGCCATTGTGCATCTACCTCTGCCACAATCACCTTGTTTCTTCTGAAGTGCTTTCTTGCAGCCTTGTATAAGCTGTAAGTGTGTGTCCTGATTTGCAAGCCAGTTTGCCACTTGGCTTCTGTTGAGATCAGTAATTCATCTTTTAGCAGCTTCAAAAAAGGGATTTATACCCCCAAAGCTTCCCACCTCCCCAGGAGCATAGTAAATGTCCTTTAACAGAAGTGGCAGTGTAGACATGTCTACCAGCATGCTGCTACTACACACATGTAAGAAATGAAACACTGGACAGTCAGTTTAACTCAAATACAGAGAAACTTTACTAACAGGTGTGGTGGGTTGACCTTGGCTGGACGCCAGGTGCCCACCAAGCCACTCTATCACTCCCCCTCCTCAGCTGGACAGGGGAGAGAAAATATAACAAAAGGCTCGTGGGTCGAGATAAGGACAGTTTAATAAAGAAAAAGCAAAGGCTGCGCATGGAAGCAAAGGAAAACAAAAGATTTATTCTCTACTTCCCATCAGCAAGCAATGTCCAGCCACTTCTGGGGAAGTAGGGCTTCAGTACACATAGCAGTTGCTCTGGAAGACAAACATTGTAATAACGAATGCCTCCCCCTCCTCCTCCTTTCTCTTAGCTTTTATTGCTGAGCATGATGTCATATGATATGGAATATCGCTTTGGCCAGTTTGGGTCAGCTGTCCTGGCTATATCCCCTCCAAAGATCTTGCCCACCCCCAGCCTACTGGCCTTTGGGGGTGAGGGGGGGAAATGTTGGAGAGACAGCCTTGATGCTGTGCCAGCACTGCTCAGCAGTAGCCAAAACACTGGTGTGTTATCGACACCTTTCGAGCTACCAATACAAAGCACAGCACTACGAGGGCTGCTATGGGGAAAATTAACTCCATCTCAGCCAGACCCAATATAACAGGGTATAAGTGGAGTTGGTTGCCAGCCAGACTTCTCCAGGCTTTTTCCTTTTTTTCCTTGAACACCACTGTCACTTCTATGTCCACAAACAAGTCACAGCACACTTCTGACTTCTCCCTCCTCAGTCATTCAGCTGGAGCTTTTTGAAATGTTCTCTAAGGTCATCGACCTAAGGACAAAGAAACACATTGTATTGGGTCTGGCTGAGATGGAGTTAATTCAACCTCAACGGGAGGGATCTCCTTATTCCCTGAATTGATGTATATGGTTACCATGTGTTACCTGGTTTACTGAAGTAGTCTTATGCCAATTCCTGTTGTGAGAAACCCTGCCACCTACTACCACGCCTCCCCAGTTCAGTTTACTTCTGCCATGAATAAAATCTTTCACTGATTGTTTGGTGTCGTTTCACCTTAATTTAGCCCGAGGGAAGTCCAAATTCAACACGACTCCCTGGTCTGTCCAGCCCAGGTGGTGACAAGGTGTGTTTTGATAATATAATGAGATTATAATGAGCAAAGTTCACCCAGAGAACATGATTTAGCATGTCACTACTCCGGAACTAGGCACTTATATCATTAAGTGATTTATATCATTAAATCAGAAGTAGGGCAGTAGGTCGACAGAACCCCCATTATTTTACCTCCTTGCTTCAGTGGATTCAATGCAGGAACTTTCCATTCTTGTTCCAGTTTCCCATCCCTGCAGTGATATCACAGAGCCTGGCTGTGGTGTCTCCACTCCACTCCACCCTCTGTGTTGTTTCTATTAGGGTCAGCACACCAAGCTCCCCTGGTGTTGCTAACATCTAAGGTTGCAGGTTATGTTGCTTAGGGAATTATTATGGAACAGATTTCATGTATATCCGCTGCATTCCACCCTGGAGGTTTACCTTCCCTTAAGAGGGGTGTGTGTGTCATATCGATAAGTCACCTCCAGCAATCATTCCACAGGTACTGTTATTTCATTTTGTATTTACTGTTACTTGAGATGCAAAATGAAAGATTAAACTTATAAAAAATGCATATTCAAAAAATCATTATAGCATTTAAAGAAGCTTCCAAGAGGGCAGTGCCCATTTTAAATCCTTATGCTGCAATCCAATCATCAAAGTTACACACTTCAGGTGTTGATAGAAAGCTTATTAATTTCCTTTTTTCTACTCCCAGAGGAAACAAAAGAGTTTTGATAAACATCACTATTTGCTGCCTAGGTATTTTTCATACTGCTATCACATTCTGGCACAAGACCTCTCCAAGGAATCTTCTAGATCAGCGGTCTCCAAACTTTTTTGATCCTACACCTCTATCAGTAAAAACTTTTTGAGCACATGATACTGAAAAGCCGGTCGAAGAAACTCTCTAAGACTCATTTTGGAGTTTTAGAAAGCAGGCATTCTTTATTGCAGCACTGGATGCACGGGGGATAGTTCCACCTAGCGTGCATACCACAGCTTTAGCACAAACAGGTTATATAGAATAACTAATTGCATATTAATCAGATTAGTATACATATACTTAAAAATGATTGTAACTGATTATCTTAGTACTGCCTACATCCGATCATGCGCAATGAAGGATCCATTTGAGTCGAAGGGCTGCTTTTATGACCACTGACCCATGTGAAGTTCTTGTTGGCTGTCCTTGAAGTCTTTATTCTTGTCCTTGTTCTTTGATCTTGAAGCTTAATGCAGTTTCAATCACATGTGGTCAGTTTCAACATTGTTCTCATCTAGTGTACAGGAACCTCTAGTCATAAGAGCAAAGAACTGCAAAACTTATGAATAATTACTAGTTAATCACTTGACTAGACTTTGTAATTATCTCCCCGGCTACCCTTTGTCTATTGTTTCAACCATAATGTAAATATATGATCATTTATCAAATCTTACTTATACAGTTATGTAGCAGCAAACCAGTTTTCATAGAAGGTACAAAATATTAAAACCATAAAAATTTGAACAAACCACACGAAATGTATGGACATATGCTATCACACACACTCCCAATATATGTATATTTACTTATTTATAAATTATATACATGTAGTGCTGTACTAATATATTATGTATATTATAAAGCATACACAAAAATAGAAATTAAAAAGGATGATATAAAGTTGAAATAAACAATATATTTAAAATAATTTTTATTTTATTTATTAATGATACAAAAAGCCTTTGCTCTCACTAAAAACTGTATTATTAATTTTTTTTTAGTGAGAGCTATGAGATTGAATATGCTTCATTATTTTTTAAAATCTTGGTTTAACACTTTGTGAAACAGCGATTTGAAGGTCTGATTCTAAGTTCAGTTTATTTTGATACTTGGTTTAATGGCTGTCATAGCTGAAAAAGGTACCTCAAAGTGATATCGAAATCTTTATGGTTGTAATTTTTTATAAACTTAGGAAACAAAAGATAAGTAATCGATGTAAATCACTTGATTAAGTAACTCTTGACAAGACAATGGAATAGAAGGAACAAATCGACCTAAAACTAGGAACCATAAACTTTAGTGGGCTGGTTGCCCAAGAAGCTTGGCTATACTGCATGAAAACGTGCCCTTTAGGTGAACTTAACTAATTATAATATGAAGACCACACCTCTAGAAGTTAGGATACCCGCCTCCACCTGAAGACCCTCACCCACTGAGCTTGCGCAGTAAAATTAAAAGACGCTGCATCTTTAAATGAAGATGAGGCACTATACACCAATCAGCTTTAAGATATGGAATTATGGGCACCAGTAAAAGGTTGATAAACAATGAGTATGGTAATTACGCTACTTTACAATGTATAAATGAATGACTGTTTTAGTGCTGGGTGTGCTAGCTTTGCGGGGATACCCCCTAGCACCCCTTTCTGCGCAGAACCGGCAATAAGTAGCTAATACCTTGACTCTGTGTGTTATTGGCTTGCACACTGGGTGAACGATCCCACAAGTTTTGGGACAACAAAAGGATACATAGCTCCAAATGGAAGAAGTGCATTGTTGGCTGCACTTACTAAATCATGATACTCATTTTTCAATCCCATCCACTAATTATGCAAAAGTTTTTGTTGAAATTTGGCTAGTAAATTTCCATCTTCCCTGATGATATCAATCAGTTCTTGCAAACTAATGGGAAGGTGTTGCATTTTTATATTTTTGACAAATGGGTCAAAATCCACTGAAACTCTTCATTTGGAAGATTTTTAAACAGGCTAGGAAATTCTGTTTCCAGGTTTAAGTTTTTATAGGTGACACACTTGCATCCTTTTCACCAACAAAATCACATAATGACGGAAACATTTCCAAACAGCTATTTTCAAAATGCTCTTTCTGTAGCACGAGTTTATTTCAAAAAGCAGTTACTTTCTCAGTCTTAAAACAGCACCTTCACCTTGAAGGGACACATTAAGAGTGTTTATTTTTTCAAAAATATCTGCTAGGTAGCATGCTACTGACAGACACTTGTCATCACAGAAAAGGTCAGCAAACTTGGAATACTTATTTTTTTGTGAAAGAAAAACATGTAACTGGTCTTCCAGTTCGACTACTCTTTTAAGCACTTTGCCACGAGATAACCAGCAAACCTCTGTGTGGTACAAAAGGCTTTCATGGTCACACCCCATGTCATTACGAAGTATTGTAAAGATTCTAGTATTTACAGATCTTCTTTTTATAAAATTAACCTCCAGAGGAGGACCATGAAGATGATCAGAGGACTGGAGCACCTCTCCTATGAAGAAAGGCTGAGGTAGCTGGGGTTGTTCAGCATGGAGAAGAGAAGGCTCCAGGGAGACCTTAATGCGGCCTTTCAATACTTAAAGGGGGCCTGTAAGAAAGCCAGAGAGGGACTTTTTACAAGGGCATGTAGTGATAGGACAAGGGGTAATGGCTTTAAACTGAAAGAGGGTAGATTTAGATTAGATGTAAGGAAGAAGTTCTTCACTGTGAGGGTGGTAAGGCATTGTAACAGGTTGCCCAGAGAGGTTGTTGATACCCTATCCCTGGACATGTTCAAAGCCAGGATGGATGGGCCTTTGAGCAATCTGGTCTAGTGGAAGGTGTCCCTGCCCATGACAGGGGGGTTGGAACTAGATGATCTTTAAGGTCCTGTCCTGATTTCGGCTGGGATAGAGTTAATTTTCTTCCTAGTAGCTGGTATAGTGTTATGTTTTGAGTTAGGTATGAGAAGAATGTTCATAACACTGATGTTTTCAGTTGTTGCTGAGTAATGTTTAGTCTAAAGTCAAGGATTTTTCAGCTTCTCCTGCCCAGCCAGCAAGAAGGCTGGAGGGGCACAAGAAGTTGGGAGGGGACACAGCCAGGGCAGCTGACCCAAAGAGGCCAAAGGGGTATTCCATACCATGTGACGTCATGCCTAGTATATAAACAAGGGAGTGGGGCTGGGAGGGATCGCTGCTCGGGAACTAACTGGATGTCAGTCGGGGAGTGGTGAGCAATTACATTGTGCATCACTTCTTTTGTATATTACAATTCTTTTATTATTATTATTGTCATTTTAGTACTGTTGTTATTACCATTATTAGTTTCTTCCTTTCTGTTCTACCAAACTGTTCTTATGTTAACCCACGAATTTTACTTTTTTTTCCAATTCCCTCCCCCATCCCACTGGGTGGGGGGGAAGTGAGTGAGCGGCTGCGTGGTGCTTAGTTGCTGGCTGGGGTTAAACCACGACAGGTCCCTTCCAACCCAAACCATTCTATGATTCTATGATACATTGATGACAATCTGTAGCACTTTGTGCACTTCTGGCTCCAACTTCTTTGCTGCAATAGCTTACCTTTGAATGAGGTAGTGAATGAGTTTCATGTGTGGTGCTATCTCTGTAACTTTACTGCAGAATCCATTTTTTTTATTCCAGTCAAAGTGGCCATTTCATCAGTGGCTACATTTACAGAGTTTTTCTGTAAATCATTGTGTCATGGTTTAACCCCAGCCAGCAACTAAGCACCACACAGCTGCTCATTCACTCCCCCCACCCAGTGGGATGGGGGAGAGAATCAGAAGTGTAAAAGTGAGAAAACTCGTGGGTTGAGATAAAGACAGTTTAATAGGTAAAGCAAAAGCCGTGCATGCAAGCAAAGCAAAACAAGGAATTCATTCGCTACTTCCCATCTGCAAGCAGGTGTTCAGCCATCTCCAGGAAAGCAGGGCTCCATCATGCATAATGGTTACTTAGGAAGACAAATGCCATAACTCCAAATATCCCCCCTTCCTTCTTCTTCCCCCAGCTTTATATGCCTAGCATGATGTCATATGGTATGGAATATCCCTTTGGTCAGTGTGGGTTAGTTGTCCCAGTTGTGTCCCCTCCCAACTTCTTGTGCACCCCCCAGCCTACTCGCTGGTGGGGTGGGGTGCGAAGCAGAAAAGGCCTTGACTCTGTGTAAGCACTGCTCAGCAGTAATGAAAACATCCCTGTGTTATCAACACTGTTTTCAGCACAAATCCAAAACATAGCCCCATACTAGCTATTATGAAGAAAATTAACTCTATCCCAGCCAAAACTAGCACACATTGTTTTCATTAAAGAAGTAATTTACTGTTGAGAATATATCTTCTCTGGTGCATATTTAATGGCTCACAAAAAAGTAGTTCTTCCTGTATTTCCTTATTGAAACAGTATCAAACAAATACCATAATCTGAGACACGGTTCCAACTTTTTTGCTGCAATAAGTTACCTATGAATGATGCTGTGGTGGGTTGACCTTGTGTTACAGAGGCACGCACAATCAAATCCAACAGGTGTTAAAAGTCAGATTTATTCTTCAGTAGAAAAGCTGGTTAGAACTCCGGTAACATTTTATAAAACCACAGGCTCAATGATGTAAAGGGAATTAATACTACACAGCTGACTTAAGAATTCTTAAGATTTAAAATGATGGCTCCAAAATGAGATGCCAATGTGATGCCCATTTACAAGAAGGGTTGGAGGGAGGATCCGGGGAACTACGGGCCTGTCAGCCTGACCTCGGTACCGGGGAAAATTATGGAACAGTTTGTCTTGAGAGCACTCACATGGCAAGTCCAGGACAAGCAAGGGATCAGGCCCAGTCAGCATGGGTTTACGAAAGGCAGGTCCTGCTTGACCAACCTGTTCTCCTTCTATGACCAGGTGACCCATCTATTGGATGAGGGAAAGGCAGTGGATGTTATCTACCTTGACTTGAGCAAGGCCTTTGACACTGTCTCTCATGGCATACTCCTTGAGAAGCTGGTGTCTCACGGCTTGGACAAGTGTACTCTTCGCTGGGTGAAAAACTGGCTGGATGGACGAGCCCAGAGGGTTGTGGTGAATGGGGTGAAATCCAGTTGGCGGAGGGTCACAAATGGTGTTCCCCAGGGCTCGGTGTTGGGCCCTGTTCTGTTTAATATCTTTATCGATGATTTGGACGAGGGGATTGAGTGCACCCTCAGCAAGTTTGCAGACGACACCAAGTTGGGAGGCAGGGTGGATCTGCTTGAGGGTAGGGAGGCTCTGCAGAGAGATCTGGACAGGCTGGATTGATGGGCTGAGGCCAATTGTATGAAGTTCAACAAGGCCAAGTGCCGGGTCCTGCACTTTGGTCACAACAACCCCATGCAGCGCTACAGGCTTGGGGAAGAGTGGCTGGAAAGCTGCCCGGCAGAGAAGGACCTGGGGGTGCTGGTTGACAGCTGGCTGAATATGAGCCAGCAGTGTGCCCAGGTGGCCAAGAAGGCCAACAGCATCCTGGCCTGCATCAGAAATAGTGTGGCCAGCAGGAGCAGGGAGGTGATTGTTCCCCTGTATTCGGCACTGGTGAGGCCGCACCTCGAGTACTGTGTTCACTTTTGGGCCCCTCACTACAGGAAAGACATTGAGTTGCTGGAGCATGTCCAGAGAAGGGCAACCAAGTTGGTGAGGGGCCTGGAGCACAAGTCTTATGAGGAGCGGCTGAGGGAGCTGGGGTTGTTTAGTCTGGAGAAAAGGAGGCTGAGGGGAGACCTTATCCCTCTCTACAACTACCTGAAGGGGGGTTGTAGTGAGGTGGGTGCTGGTGTCTTCTGTCAGGTGGCTGGAGATAGGATGACAGGAAATGGCCTCAACTTGCGGCAAGGGAGATTTAGGTTGGATATTAGGAAAAATTTCTTTACTGAGAGGGTTGTCATACATTGGAATAGGCTGCCCAGGGGTGTGGTTGAGTCACCATCCCTGGAGGTATTCAAAAAGTGCGTAGACAAGGTACTCCAGAACATGGTTTAGTGGGCATGGATGATGGTTGGACTCGATGATCTTGAAGGTCTTTTCCAACCTAAATGATTCTATGATTCTATGATTCTAAGTTAAAAGGGAGCACAGTCTGATGAATTTGACGCTCACTGTTGGCCATCATTCCATTCTGGTCTAGAATTAGAGTGGAATATCTGACACAGGAATATCCAGTGCATGAACAGGTTTTAAGGGCATATAATTAACCGTTAGTACAGGCTTCCCTACCAAGCGTTTGATAGAACTTATTGCAATACAGATTACAGTAATGAAGCCTGAGCTTGATGGAAAACTACCAGACAAGACTCTTAACAAGCAGCAACAATGAATGAACTATGTAAACATAGTCTTGTGAGACAGATATGTAAGCACATGGTAATCTTTTAACGGAACTTATCTTCGAGAACAGAATGCAAGGCTACTATGAGATAAAGAGGCACAGGATGCCTCAAGACTGCAGACCCGGCTAAAACTAACTCTGTGGTTTTGCCAGCAAGAACACGGGAGTAAAAGCTATATTTCACCAAGAGGACATGGTGATGAAGAGGAGTGGATGAAGTAAATGACCACCAGATGTCTCTGAAGCCCACCCAAAGACTATAATGTGCATGTGGGAGTGGGTGGTTACCCATGATAATGAGTTCTTGGGGAAACCATGAATATGTATGTGTAACTTGCATATAAGCTGTGTAACTGACCTGGTGCAGTGCGCACATTAGGAGGAGTGATCCCCTGTGCGTCCAGTGCTGCAATAAAGAATACCTACTTAATAGTCACCATGACTATTGAGTCCTGATTTTGGCTTTTCACGGCAACAGTAATCATAACTACAAGCATTATTAAAGATTAGAGAAGGCTGGTCATCCACCCTGTGAAAGAAAATCCAAACATATCAAAACCTTTTCCCCAGTCAGTTAGTCCCTGGTGCAGAAGCAATTGCCTCTAGGTCTCTTGCCATGTTCTTTTGTTGATTTAATCTTGAAGCTACATTGACACATTTGGAGTGAACACAGCAGTCGTCCATCAACAGATTCAAACTTCACATGCACCCTTCTCTTTCCCAATTTTTGATAGTAATTTTACAAGTGTGTTATAACTGATTATTCAAAAATCCCCAAATTATCAGATGTAATGTTGGCTAAGGTTGACAGTTGTAAACTCAGTTCTGGAGTGCTCTGTCGGTGTTTTCTTGGGTACCATACACAGTCACCCATATGGAATTTCAGGGCATGAAGTAGTACCGTTCCAACTCCACCCCGTGATCTCATGGGCTAGTTGGAGGATATAGTCGCATCTGGTGACCAACTATAAACAACATGAGTATAACCTCCTCCCCCATACAATCTGAAACTTCAACTATAATTGTTACATTGCTCCCATATGAGCTCAAGGGCTCATGATATATTGATGTCCATCATTTTTGCCACATTATCATCTAGATCTTCACCATTCACGCCTGCCACCATTATCACTGCCAGTAGAAGCACTGGAATGGCTCATTTCTTCATGGTCCTGTAAGAAAGCACAAACTAGGCCTCAGTCTTAAAACCGGGTCACAGGGTTAGAAGTCCAGGATTATCCATCGGGCACTGATGCGGTGAGTCTTTCCACTCCCATCTAAGGCTGCCAAGGCATATAATCCTCTGGGTTTTGTTAGGGTCATAGGAACAATACCAATGGAGGGCAGTTTCACCATGACAGGTTGGTCCACATATGTCTCCAGTCGGAACTGGTGTCTCTGATCATCTGGTGTAGAGTCATTGCCCCTTAATGGTCCTGTAGGACAAAATGCTCGAATTTTTGGACTTCCATAATTTCCCCATTGGTTATTAATAGTAAAAACTGCCTGTGGTAATCGTGTGTCCCAGTTATGGCGCGAGACATCAGCATGTTTTTTTAATCAAGCCATTGGTTTGCTCAACTATACCATTAGCTTGGGGGTAATATGGGGCATGAAACACCCATTTGATGCCTTCCCCTCGTGCCCAGTCTTGTACCACTGCGGCTGAGAAATGTGACCCATTATCACTTTGAATACATTCAGGAATAGGTAGAATACCAAACCATTCTCACAAAACCTGGACTGTCTGGTCTCCAGAAGCTGTGCCAACAGCTGTTGCCATAGACAATCCTGATACTACCTCCACTCCTGCCAAAATATATTTCCTCCCATGGGATGGTCTCAGAGGACTAATGTAATCAACCTGCCACATGCTCCAAAGAGCCTTGCCTTGTCTGATATGCCGGGCCAGAGCTTGATTTGGGTGATTAGCCTTAAGCCTTATTTGGCATTGTGGGCAAGCTGTGAGAATTGCTTCACAGGTTTTCATAGACACTGGTCAACCCCGAGATTGGCATTCATAATAGAGATCTGCTTTCCCTGAGTGGCCTTGCTTGATATGCAACCATTCAGCTAGTCTATCCCAATCTTCCTTCTCACTGGTGACCATCCTGATTTGGGCCAGGTGATCCACCTGTTGGTTCCATTTCACAGCTGGGGTTCTATCCTGAGCATGTCCCTTCACCCATCCCACCTTTAAAGGTCGGGATCTCCCTATTGCCAGGAGACGTTGCCAGTCCTCTGTCCTCCACACTTTCGCATGACCTACTTCCCACTTACTAGCTTCCCACTGACATATCCACTCTGTAGCACCCTTAAAGGTTGCATAAGAATCAGTATAGACGATGGTAGCACCATTCTCTATCTCTACAGCCAGTAATAAAGCCTGTAGGTCTCCTACTTGTGCACTACCTTCACCCTCTTCCTCGACTGTCTTCCCAGTACCAATTTCCAATGCCACTGCTTTATATTGCCATTTTGATCCCACTCGACGGGCAGATGCATCAGTGAACCACACTCCCTGCACATCTGAGCCTGCCACAAATTTGGGTGCCTCCTCAATCGGAGAAGGTTTATAAGGTCGACCCAACAAGGTTGGCTCGGGGTTCACAGGTTGCTGTAGTTTGAAAACCTTAGTCGGACCCTCCTTTAGTGGGAGCAATTGGCTTATCCCTTCTAGGTATGCATACCATTTCCCAACTGTGGCCCTTTGGGCTACTCCCTCCAGAGGAGGTGACCCATTGAGGATTGAATTTGAGAGAGGGAAAGGACCCTGTACTATAACATCCTGTGAGGTACGCAGCTTTTCAGCCTCCTTAACTGCTCTAGTGAGGGAAAGGACCCCCTTTTCCCAATCTGAATATCGTCGCTCAGTCTCTTTAAATGAAGTGGAAGAGAATAATAAAGGCCTAGCTGGTCCTTGCAGTCCCTTTTGAAACACGCCACAGTATGAGGCATGTTCAGCGAATCCCCATTCCACCCTTAATGGATCTCGTGGGTGCAACGGGCCTAGTCTCTGACAAGCCTTAAGCTCATCTTTCAGAGTGTTAAGGGCTTCCCTATGTTGCAAATCCAATCCCATTTCCTATTCTTTCAGAGCAAGTCATAGAGAGGGTGGCCAATCACTGAAAACCCTGGTATATGTTTTCTCCAGTAGCCCAAAGTACCTAACAGCTGTTGCAGTTCCGTTTTATTGCCTGGAGTCTGTCCCTTTTCAATAGCTGATAAGAGTATCGTCAGGTACCGCAACTGCTCCAGCTATCCACCATGCCCCCAGGAATTTAATTTCTTGTCCAGGACCTTGACATTTAGAAGATGGAACATCTAGCCCATTCTTGACTAACAGATTCCAGATGGCCTCAGCCACTTGCCCTACTTGTTCCTTGTTATCCCCACCGACTAGGATATCATCTATATATTGATATATGTGGACACCTGATGGTACTTCCACAGCATCAAGGAGCTTGGCTAAAGCATTGTGAGCAATAGTGGGGGAATGTGTATATAAGGCTCTTTATCAGCAGACCATTGGCAGGTATTCACCATGTGGATTGGGTGGCCTGAACCCCAAACTGCAGCTTCTAGTTTTTTAGCCCTTCCCGTTCCTCTCCCAGTGCCGCGAAAGGGTCCAGTTTCTCTTCCCGAGGGAGCGGGGTTACTGGAGCTTCCCTTTGGCCTCTAGCTTTCCCCTCCAGCAATTCCACTTCCAGATGTCATCAGTAGACTGCCCATGCAGCACGGCTTGGGGTGCCCCCAGTTCCAGTGCCTTCCGTCAGAGATCATTCCTTCTGGGATCGTAGTTATGACCCAGCCAACCCCGAGATCGAGACCGCTCGGGGCAGGGTTTACAACTGGCTTGCTGGACCTTCCTGCTGCCCTCTGTGCCACTGCTCGGCTCCGCCCATCCCATCTCGCGCCCGTGAACCACTATGCTGTGCAGTACTTCCGCCCAAGTCATCACGTGCGCGGGCAGTCTCTGGGGGCTCTTCTGGTTGTGCTCAATGGCCCCCTGGATTCTTTCTCTGAGGGAATGGACGTGTATCTTTAAAGCATCCAGCAGACCTCTAATAAGGGGTCTGAGGTGGCGGGGGTCCACCGGTGCAGTCATCAGTATCCCTTGCTGCCCTCCATCATACATGGTCTGAACACAGGCAGCTTTTTGCACTCCCTCCATTAACTCTGACAGTCCCTTTACCTGGATAGTAACAGGTTCTCCTCTCTCCTTGGGGTCCACAACCCCAGCCCAGTAGGCTACTCGGGACATTATTGACTGATCACCTGCCGGTCCATCACTCAGAAACACTCCCGGTTCCCAGTAGCCTCTTGCTTCATCATCACTCAACAGTATCCGATTCCCCCCCCATTAAAGAAACTCTCCACAAATACTCAGTTTCGGTTTTGCCCAGCTTGCGCGAAAACTTAGCTTGTAACTCGCTGAGTTCGGGTCCTGACCAAGGGGTTGTGCGAATAGTGGTTTGGGGGCTCCCACCATGCGGACCCATGTGCCTTTCTGTTTTAATAAGGGGTCACATGTCCCTTTCCTCCAATTCCTCTACCTCTTCAAAGCTGTTTTCAACAGAGTCTCCCCAGATGTCCCCATCCCAATCCTCAGGGTCCATACCTGTGATTGATTAACTTTCAGATTTGGGTAATACTGGGTGGCCTTTTTGCTTGTGCCAGCATAATTTCAATCTTTTGTTCCAATGAACACGTCTGCTCCTTTTGTCATCTCAATTCCATGTTCAGACAATCTATTTCCCCTTGCTTTTTAGCAGAACCACTGTTTTGGTTTTGTGCTTGAATCAGGCAGGCACCTAGGAGGGCACACACACTGCTTTTGCCTTTGCCGTCTCAACTACTTCCGCGGCATAGTTCTATTCTCTCCACGACTGCTGCTGGGTTGGACCACTTCTCCTTTGCCCATTCCATACCTGGGGGAGAAGGGCTACAGCCATGCTTC
Source organism: Gypaetus barbatus (assembly GCA_028022735.1). NCBI lineage: Eukaryota > Metazoa > Chordata > Aves > Accipitriformes > Accipitridae > Gypaetus > Gypaetus barbatus. The sequence goes on along the minus strand of CM051561.1, from coordinate 36,473,179 downwards.
CATAATAATTCCTCTATTATTAACACCATCCTGCCGACTATGCCAATTTAAAATGTTACGGATGCACGCATAACCAAATCCAACAGGTGTTAAAGCTCAGATTTAGTCTTCAGCAAAAGTTAGTTAGAAGTCCGGTAACATTTTATAAAACCACAGGCTCAATGATGTAAAGAGAATTAATACTACACAGCCGACTCAAGAATCCCCAAGATATAAAGTGATGGCTCCAAAACGCGCGTATCACTCACCTAAAAGCTGAGGGCTCTCTCCCTCGAGGAGTTACCTCGGGCGGTGCCCTGACCCAAGGGGGAGTCCCCGACTGCAGACCCGCTGCTCCAAGGAGGACTGATTCCCACATGTCCTCTGGCGGGACCCCATTTATACCCTTGTCGAATCTGACCTGTGGTCATTTAATCCCTATTGGCCAAGAAGGTCACCTCAGTGTACCTGGCACATCTCGACTGGTCAGTTCAAATTTCAACCTGCGGCCTCTAGGGTTTAGGTTTTTTTCTCTTCTCCCTGCCTGGAGAAGTTTCGTTTCCTGCTGGGTGGGGGGGAGTGTACTGCCACACCTTGGCTGGCTGCTAGACCCCCACCTAGCAGCTGTCATATGTAAGAGAAACAATGCTGCAGACACCAAGGTCAGTGAAGAAGGAGGGGAGGAGGTGCTCCAGGTGCCGAAGCAGAGATTTCCCTGCAGCCCGTGGTGACCACCATGGTGACGCAGGTTGTCCCCCTGCAGCCCATGGAGGTCCATGGTGGAGCAGATATCCACCTGCAGCCCATGGAGGACCCCACGCTGGAGCAGGTGGATATGTCCTGAAGGAGGCTGTGACCCTGTGGGGAGCCCACGCTGGAGCAGTCTGTTCCTGAAGGACTGCATCCCATGGAAAGGACCCATGCTGGAGCAGTTAGTGAAGAACTGTAGCCCATGGGAAGGACCCACGTTGGAGAAGTTCGTAGAGGGCTGTCTCCTGTGGGTGGGACCCCACGCTGGAGCAGGGGAAGAGTGTGAGGAGGAAGGAGTACCAGAGACAACCCGTGATGAACTGACTGCAACCCCCATTCCTTGTGCCACTCAGGGGGAGGAGGTAGAGAAAATTGGGAGTAAAGTTAAGCCCAGGAAGAAGGGAGGGGTGGGGGGAAGGTGTTTTAAGATTTGGTTTTATTTCTTATTACTCTACTATGATTTAATTCGCAATAAAATAATTTCCCCAAGTTGAGTCTGGTTTTTGCCCATGACAGTAATTGCTGAGTCCTCTCCCTGTCCTTATCTTGACCCACGAGCCTTTTGTCGTATTTTTCTCCCCCTTGTCCAGTTAAGGAGGAGGCATGATAGAGTGGCTTGGTGGGCACCTGGTGTCCAGCCAACGTCAACCCATCACAAGGCCATAAGCAATCAGGAAGGTTCCTGAAGTGCATCAACAACAACTTCTTTATCCAAGTGATAGAGCAGCCAACGAGGAGAGGTGCTCTGCTGGACCTTGTATTCACCAACAAGGAGGGGCTCATTCGGGACTCAGTATTAGGGCCAGTTCTGTTTAATATCATTATCAATGATCTGGATGAGGTGATCAAGTGCACCCTCAGTAAGTCTACAGACAACACCAAGTTGGGTGGGAGTGTTGATCTGCTTGAGGGGAGGAAGGCTCTACAGAGGGATCTGGACAGGCTGGATTGATGGGCCGAGGCCAAGTGTATGAGGTTCAACAAGGCTAAATGCCGGGTCCTGCACATGGGTCACAACAACCCCATGCAATGCTACAGGCTTGGGGAAGAGTGGCTGGAAAGCTGCCTGGTGGAAAAGGACCTGGGGGTGTTGGTCAACAGACTGCTGAATATGAGCTGGCAGTGTGCCCAGGTGGCCATGAAGGCCAATAGCATCCTGGCTTGTATCAGAAATAGTGTGGCCAGCAGGACTAGGGAAGTGATTGTCCCTTTGTACTTGGCACTGATGAGGCTGCACCTCGAGTACTGTGTTCACTTTTGGGCCCCTCGCTACAAGAAAGACATTGAGATGCTGGAGCGTGTCCAAAGAAGAGCAATAAAGCTGGTGAAGGGTCTAGAGAACAAGTCTTATGAGGAGCAGCTGAGGGAACTGGGGTTGTTTAGCCTGGGGAAAAGGAGGCTGAGGGGAGACCTTATCGCTCTCTGCAACTGACTGAAAGGAGGTTGTAGCAAAGTGGGTGTCAGTCTCTTTTCCCAGGTAATAAGTGATAGGATGAGAGGAAATGGCCTCAAGTTGTGCCAGGGGAGGTTTAGATAGGATATTAGGAAAAATTTCTTCACTGAAAGCGTTATCGAGCATTGGAACAGGCTGCCCAGGGATGTGATTGAGTCACCATCCCTGGAGGTATTTAAAAGACGTGTAGAGGTGGTGCTTAGGGACATGGTCTAGTGGTGGACTTGGCAGTGTTAGGTTAATGGTTGGACTCGATGATCTTAAGGGTCTTTTACAACATAAACGATTCTATGATTCCATAAAAATATAAATTAATGGCACCTATTGGCTGCGTGGAGTGGTGGTATCCTATACCCTCTTATGTCCCTATGATATAAAAATTACTTCATTTTTATCCAAAATAGGGTGCCTCTCTCTGAGAAATTCCTGTGCTGCATGTACTTTTCCTTTCCTAAACAGGTTGAACTGTCCGCAAAAACTTTCTATGAGATCTTAGACTTTCACCAGGGATGCCTGGCTGACTCCAGACTCAAAGGCTTGTTGTTGCTCAGGGCCCCATTCAAAATAGTTCTTTTTCCGGGTTACTCGATAGAGAGGGCTCACAAGCTGACTATAACCTGGAATATGCATTCTCCAGAACCCCACGAGGCCTAGGAAAGCTTGTGTTTCTTTCTTGTTAGCTGGTGGAGACATAGTTGCTATCTTGTTAACCACATCCATAGGCACATGACGGCGTCCATCCTGCCATTTTATTCCCAAGAACTGAATCTCCTGTGCAGGTCCCTTGACCTTGCTTTTCTTTATGGCGAAACCAGCTTTCAGAAGAATCTGAATTATTCTTTTTCCCTTCTCAAACACTTCTTCTGCCTCGTTGCCCCACACGATGATGTCATCTATGTATTGTAAATGTTCAGGGGCATCGCCTTGTTCCAGTGCAGCTTGGATTAGTCCGTGACAAATGGTAGGGCTGTGCTTCCACCCCTGGGGCAGTCGATTCCAGGTGTATTGGACACCTCTCCACGTGAAGGCAAACTGTGGCCTGCACTCTGCTGCCAAAGGAATGGAGAAAAATGCATTGGCAATATCAATTGTAGCATACCACTTGGCTGCTTTTGATGCCAGTTCATATTGGAGCTCTAACATGTCTGGTACAGCAGCACTCAGTGGTGGTGTCACTTCGTTCAGGCCGCGATAATCTACTGTTAACCTCCACCCTCCATCAGACTTTTGCACTGGCCATATAGGACTATTAAAAGGTGAGTGAGTCTTGCCGGTAACTCCTTGGCTCTCCAGTTGATGAATCAGCTCACGGATGGGAGCCAGGGAGTCTTGGTTGGTGCGGTATTGCCGCCAGTGCACCATCCTGGTAGCGATTGGCACCTGCTGTTCTTCAACTCGCAGCAATCCCACAATGAAGGGATCTTCCGAGAGACCAGGCAGGGTAGATAGCTGTTTGATCTTCTCTGTGTTTACAGTGGCTATACCAAAAGCCCATCGGTACCCCTTTGGGTCCTTGAAGTACCCTCTCTTGAGGTAGTCTATGCCAAGGATACAGGGGGCCTCTGGGCCAGTCACAATGGGGTGCTTTTCCCACTTGTCCCCTGTTAAGCTCACCTCAGCCTCCAATATAGTAAATTCTTGGCATCCCCCTGTCACTCCAGAGATCCAGATGGGTTCTGTGCCCCTGTACCCTGATGGCACCAGCGTACACTGTGCACCAGTGTCTACCAAAGCCCTATACTTCTGTGGGTCCGATGTGCCAGGCCATCGAATCCACACAGTCCAGTATATCCGGTCATCCCTTTCCTTCTCCTGGCCGAAGGCAGGGACCCTCTATTGCTGTTCCTCATCAAAGTATTCACTGTCTGACCCTTGTGGTGCCAGACCAGAAGTCCCCTCACCAGAATCAAGGGAGGTGGTTTCAGGTCTTCTATGCCTGGAGGATCGCTGATTGCTTTCTCGGGCCTCTACAGCAACAACGCTGACAGCCTTCTTCTTGGGTGACCCCTTCTTAACAGCTGTCTTCCCTCTCAGTTCACACACACGGGCTTCCAGCTTAAAGGTGGGTTCACCATCCCACTTCCTCATGTCCTCCCCTTGGTCACGCAGGAAGAACCAGAGTGTACCACGTGGCATACGCCTTGGGCTCCCTTTCCCTCTGACCGGGGCAGGAGAGGACTGATTTCTTGGAGCGTCCCTAACAGCCAAGGCACTGTCCTGTAGGGATGAGGAGACACAGAGATTTTTCTTCAAAGTTTTGGAGCCAAGACGATACTTTCTCCACAGTTGGTGTTTCCATATCTGGGCAATACATTGCTGCCAAGCTGTTAGAATACGACGCTGGGGCACCTTGAATCACCTTTCTCCACATGGCCCGTGTGCACAGGACATCCTCTGGATCTTTGGCGACCTCCTCATCATCTAGATCACTGTAGATGACTTCCACCACTGCTAACTCTCTCAGGTACTGGATGCCTTCATCTGCAGTAGTCCGCTTTCCTGAGGCATTCACAAGATCTTCCTTGAATGGATATCTTGCCCTCACACTTGAGAGGAGCCGTCTCCAGAGACTGCAAATTGCTGCCTCTTTTCCGATTCCTCTTTCAATTCCCCGGTTTCTAGCGAGGGATCCCAGCTGTTGGGCTTCCTTGCCTTCCAGTTGCTGACTGTCGGCGCCATTATCCCAGCATCGGAGCAGCCAGGCAGCAATCCGCTCACCTGGCTGGCGGCTGTAGTCTTTCCGCATGTCCCGAAGTTCTGAGGACGTCAGGGACTGGGTAGTTTCCGCTTCCTGTTTAAGTTCTCTCACTCCTTCCTCCAATTTCTTTGTCAAAGGACCAGCTTCTAGATTAAACCTTTCCTCTTCTTCTTCTTCTTCCCTTACTAATCGATGATATGGACCCGTTGATCTCCTTGTCCACTGTTTCTTTTTCACTACTGGGGCAATTACTGTAGTTGTTGTTGTTTGGGTCCCTCTCTTGAGCTTGGTGTCCTCAAATGCAGTCTGGGTCCCTGCCTCAACCGTGGTCCTCTGAGAATGTTGAACTATGGCTCGGTAGGCATAGGCCAGGCCCCAGTACAGTGCGAGAAGCTGCTGGTTTTCACTGGGGTAGGCAAGGCACCCTTCTATCAGGTGGTGCATCAGTTTGCCAGGGTTGCTTGCCTGTTCAGGTGTAAAGTCCCAGATTATGGGAGGTGATAACCGTCCTAGGAATCTGCCCAAATCCTTCCATATACCCTGCCACCCAGGGACCGGTCGCTTGAGGGCACATTTCAGTATTGCCTCACCCGAAACTTGTCTTCTCTTATACCAGGACGAGACCAGATTCCACAATACCCATAATATACCACCAGTATTAATTACTAGTATTGAACAGCTCACATAAGGGTGAACAAGGACCTCGGGAGCCTGCATAATAAAACCATTCACATCAATGCCCGGTAGGGAGAGGGAGATGTGTTCCCTCATCTCCTCCACAAGATAGCTCCCACAACACAGCAAAGCCATCAGTGCCAGGACAAAGCACATGGACATTATTTGTATCAGCATGTTCCCAAGTTCCTTCATTCTCCCCACAAGATAGCTCCCACAGCACAGTAAAGCCATCAGTGCCAGGGCAAAGCACATAGCCATTGTTTGCATTACCATGTTCCCAAACTCAGCAAGATAGAGATAAGCAAGCAGCCAACAAGCTCTGTGACCTGCACAGGAGCTTGCCGCTTAATAACTAGCTATGGCACGCTTAATGCAAAACTGCCGTTGTCTTGCCCCACGTTGGGCGCCAAAAAAGGACTGTGGTGGGTTGACCCTGGCTGGGTGCCAGGTGCCCACCAAAGCCGCTCTATCACTCCCCCTCCTCAGCTGGACAGGGGAGAGAAAATATAACAAAAGGCTCGTGGGTCAAGATAAGGACAGTTTAATAAAGAGAAAGCAAAGGTCGCGCGCGAAAAGCAAAGAAAAACAATTGATATTATTCTCTACTTCCCATCAGCAGGTGATGTCTAGCCACTTCCTGGGAAGCAGGGCTACAGTACGCGTCGTGGTTGCTCTGGAAGACAAAAATGCCCCCCTTCCGTCTTCCTTTACTTAGCTTTTATATCTGAGCTGACGTCATATGGTATGGAATATCTGTTTGGTTAGTTTAGGTCAGCTGTCCTGGCTATGTCCCCTCCCAAGATCTTGCCCAGCCCCAGCCTGCTGTTGAGGGGGGGCAAAAATGTTGGAGAGACAGCCTTGATGCTGTGCCAGCACTGCTCAGCAGTAGCCAAAACACTGGTGTGTTATCGACACCTTTCTAGCTACCAATACAGAGCACAGCACTACAAGGGCTGCTATGGGGAGAATTAACTCCATCTCAGCTAGACCCAATACAAATGGCGTTTCAGAATTTTGAAAAATGTGAATATCCTTGGGATGTTGAGACCAGCATGGTCCTATTGCTAGGAACTAGCACGTTCCTGAATGTGGTTCAAACCTTGTTTAAGGTTAAACAACTATTTAAGAAGATCACCCAGAGATCTGCCCCGAAGCTGGATAATTATGAGTGGCAGGGTGTGTGGGGTAGTATGGGCAAGTACCTAGGACAGTGGGCACCTCCAGTGTTTTGGAACTTCACCCTTGAACAAGTGCTGAATCCTGAAAAACTAGTAGAACATATGGAAAAAGTATGCTGTCACCCCAACAATTCCAGGAAGACACAAATTACTGCAACGTGCTGGGGCCTGTCCCATGTCTATCGAGCCCTGTTCAACACCACTCAGTACCCTCAAGGGGAAGAGAAGGTCTCTGGATCTAACAACAAGGTGACAGGCACTGCGGCCACTCCAACCCCAGCGACAGGCACTGCGGGCAATCCAACCCCAGCGACAGGCACTGTAACTGAACCAGTGAACCAACCCGCACCAGTATCAGTTGCCCCCATACAGAAGAAGAAATATACAAAAAAATCAGTTCGCTGAGTGAAGGATGAAGATGAACCAGGGTCATCACGGGAACAGGAGGAAGAGGCAGAACCAGAGGGAGTCACCCGATCCAAAACCTTGAGTGAGCTGCGGGATATGCGAAAAGATTTCAGCCGTCGTCCAAGTGAGCACATTATCACCTGGCTGCTCCGACACTGGGACAATCAGGCTAGTAGCCTGGAATTAGAAGGTAGGGAAGCCAAGCAGCTGGGATCACTTTCTAGGAAAGGTAGCATTGACAAGGCAATTGGAAAAGGGACACAAGCCATCAGCCTCTGGAGGCAACTCCTGCCAAGCGTGAAGGAAAAGTACCCCTTCAAGGAAGATGTTATATGTCAGTCAAGCAAGTGGACCACCATGGAAAGAGGTACCTAGTACCCGAGGAAATGAGCCATGCGGTAGATGGTTTATTATGATCCAGACAAGGTGCAGTTGCCCACAGATGCAGACGAAGTCCAATGCACACGACCCATGTGGCGGAAGTTTGTACAAAGTGCACCATCGTCCTATGCCAACTCACTGGCAATAATGACCTGGAAACACGAAGAGGCACCGACAGTGGATGAAGTAGCTCGCCAACTCCGGCAATACGAAGAAAATCTCTCCTCCTCCCTACAAGCCTGCATTTCACCTGTGGAGAAGCTGTCCCAGGATGTCCAGCAATTCAAAGAGGATATGTCCTACTCCCCACCTGTAAGGACCAATGTCTCAGCTATTAGGAGTGAGCATTCCTCTGCCCGAGAGACAGAATATAGAAGGTACATACCACGAGGTGCCCTGTGGTTTTATCTATGTGATCATGGAGAGGACATGAGGAAATGGGATGGAAAACCTACCTCGGTCCTAGATGCATGGGTACATGAGTTGCGAGGAAAAACCACCACAAAAGGGGATTCTCCCAGGAAAAATGCCACTCCAGTTTCCAAACAGAGTAGAAGGGCTGATCTTACTTCTGATCCTCTTGAAGGGGATGTCAATTTTACGAGAAGTGAGTAATGGACACTCTGACCAGAATTAGAGGGGCCCTGCCTCCAGCCAGGTGGAGGAAAGGGATAACCGGGTCTATTGGACTGTGTGGATTCAATGGCCTGGCATGTTAGACCCACAGGAGTACAAGGCTCTAGTAGACACTGGTGCACAGTGTACTCTAATGCCATCAAGTTATAAAGGGGCAGAACCCATTTGTATTTCTGGTGTGACAGGGGGATCCCAAGAGTTAACTGTATTGGAGGCTGAAGTGAGTCTAACTGGGAATGAATGGCAGAAATACCCCATTGCGACTGGTCCAGAGGCTCCGTGTATCCTTGGCATAGACTACCTCAGGAGAGGGTATTCTAAGGACCCAAAGGGGTATCGATGGGCTTTTGGTATAGCTGCCTTGGAGACAGAGGGCATTGAACAGCTGTCTACCCTGCCTGGTCTCTCTCAAGACCCTTCGATTGTGGGGTTGCTGAGGGTTGAAGAACAACAACTGCCAATTGCTACCACAATGGTGCACCGGCAGCAATATCGCACCAACCGAGACTCTCTGATTCCCATCCACAAGTTGATTCATTTACTGGAGAGCCAAGGAGTCATCAGCAAAACTTGCTCACCCTTTAATAGTCCCATATGGCCAGTGCAAAAGTCTAATGGGGAGTGGAGACTAACAGTTGACTATCGTGGCCTGAATGAAGTCATGCCGCTGCTGAGTGGTGCTGTTCCGGATATGCTAGAACTTCAATACGAACTAGAGTCAAAGGCAGCCAAGTGGTATGCCACAATTGACATCGCTAACGCGTTTTTCTCAATCCCTCTGGTAGCAGAGTGCAGGCCACAGTTTGCTTTTACTTGGAGGGGCGTCCAGTACACCTGGAATCGACTGCCCCAGGGGTGGAAACACAGCCCCACCATTTGCCATTGACTAATCCAAACTGCACTGGAAAAGGGTGAAGCTCTGGAACACCTGCAATACATTGATGACATCATCCTATGGGGCAACACGACAGAAAAAGTTTTCAAGAAAAGGAAGAAAACAATCCAAATCCTTCTAAAAGCCGTTTTTGCCATAATCATAGAATCATTTAGGTTGGAAGAGACCTTCAAGATCATCGAGTCCAACCATCATCCATGCCCACTAAACCATGTTACAGAGTACCCCGTCTATGCACTTTTTGAATACCTCCAGGGATGGTGACTCAACCACTTCCCTGGGCAGCCTGTTCCAATGTATGACAACCCTCTCAGTAAAGAAATTTTTCCTAATATCTAACCTAAATCTCCCTTGCCTCAACTTGAGGCCATTTCCTGTCATCCTATCTCCAGCCACCTGACAGAAGACACCAGCACCCACCTCACTACAACCCCCCTTCAGGTAGTTGTAGAGAGGGATAAGGTCTCCCCTCAGCCTCCTCTTCTCTAGACTAAACAGCCCCAGCTCCCTCAGCTGCTCCTCATAAGACTTGTGCTCCAGGCCCCTCACCAACTTGGTTGCCCTTCTCTGGACATGCTCCAGCAACTCAATGTCTTTCCTGTAGTGAGGGGCCCAAAAGTGAACACAGTACTCGAGGTGCGGCCTCACCAGTGCCAAATACAGGGGAACAATCACCTCCCTGCTCCTGCTGGCCACACTATTTCTGATGCAGGCCAGGATGCTGTTGGCCTTCTTGGCCACCTGGGCACACTGCTGGCTCATATTCAGCCAGCTGTCAACCAGCACCCCCAGGTCCTTCTCTGCCGGGCAGCTTTCCAGCCACTCTTCCCCAAGCCTGTAGCGCTGCATGGGGTTGTTGTGACCAAAGTGCAGGACCCGGCACTTGGCCTTGTTGAACTTCATACAATTGGCCTCAGCCCATCAATCCAGCCTGTCCAGATCTCTCTGCAGAGCCTCCCTACCCTCAAGCAGATCCACCCTGCCTCCCAACTTGGTGTCGTCTGCAAACTTGCTGAGGGTGCACTCAATCCCCTCGTCCAAATCATCGATAAAGATATTAAACAGAACAGGGCCCAACACCGAGCCCTGGGGAACACCACTTGTGACCCTCTGCCAACTGGATTTCACCCCATTCACCACAACCCTCTGGGCTCGTCCATCCAGCCAGTTTTTCACCCAGCAAAGAGTACACTTGTCCAAGCCGTGAGACACCAGCTTCTCAAGGAGTATGCCATGAGAGACAGTGTCAAAGGCCTTGCTCAAGTCAAGGTAGATAACATCCACTGCCTTTCCCTCATCCAATAGGCGGGTCACCTGGTCATAGAAGGAGATCAGGTTGGTCAAGCAGGACCTGCCTTTCATAAACCCATGCTGACTGGGCCTGATCCCCTGTTTGTCCTGGACTTGCCTTGTGAGTGCTCCCAAGACAAACCGCTCCATAATTTTCCCCGGTACCGAGGTCAGGCTGACAGGCCTGTAGTTCCCCGGATCCTCCCTCTGACCCTTCTTGTAAATGGGAGTCACATTAGCAAGCCTCCAGTCCTCTGGGACCTCCCCCGTTGACCAGGATCACTGATAGATGATGGAGAGTGGTTTGGCAAGGACCTCCGCCAGTTCCCTCAGTACTCTTGGATGGATCCCATCGGGTCCCATAGATTTGTGAGTGTCCAGATGGCGTAGTAGGTCACTAACTACTTCCTCCTGGATTAAGGGGGGTATAATCTGTTCTTCATCCTCACCATCCAGCTCAGGGGGCGGAGTACCCTGAGGATAACTGGTCTCCCTATTAAAGACTGAGGCAAAGAAGGCATTAAGTACCTCTCTGGTGGCTACGTTCCCTTCTGTGTCCATTAAAGGACAGACATTCTCCCTAGGATTCTTTTTACTGCTAACATTTGTAGAAACATCTTTTGTTGTCGTTTACAGTAACGGCCAGATTTAGTTCTAGCTGAGCTTTTGCCTTTCTAATTTTCTCTCTGTATGATCTAACAAGATCCCTGTACTCCTCCCAAGTTGCCCGCCCTTTCTTCCAGAGGTGATAAACTCTCCTTTTTTTCTTGACTCCCAGCAAAAGCTCCCTGTTAAGCCAGGCCGGTCGTTTTCCTCGGCGGTTTGACTTGCGGCACATGGGAATAGCCTGGTCCTGAGCCATCAAGGTTTCCTTCTTAAAGAATGGCCATCCCTCCTGGACCCCTTTGCCCTTCAGGACCGTCTCCCAAGGGACTCTCTCAACCAGTGCCTTGAAGAGGCCAAAGTTTGCCCTCCAGAAGTCCATAGTGGTGGTTTTGCTGACCACCTTCCTTGCCTCTCCAAGAATTGAAAATTCTATCATTTCATGGTCGCTAAGCCCAAGACGGCCTCCGACCACCACACCTCTCACCAGTCCTTCCCTGTTCGTAAACAATAGATCTAGCAAGGCTCCTCCCCGGTTGGCTCACCTACCAGCTGTGTCAGGAAGTTATCTTCCACACACTCCAGGAACCGCTTAGATTGTTTACTCACTGCTGTGCTGTATTTCCAGCAGATATCTGGAAAGCTAAAATCCCCCACAAGAACAAGGGCACACAATTCTGAGACTACTGCCAGCCGCTTGTAGAATGATTCATCCGTCTCTTGCACCTGATTGGGTGGTCTATAACAGACTGCCAGCACAATATCTGTCTTGTTGGCTTTCCCTCTAATCCTCACCCATAAGCACACCACCTTGTCATCGGAATCGTGTAGCTCTGTACAGTCAAAACATTCCCTAATGTTGTGGTTTAACCCCAGCCAGCAACTAAGCACCACGCAGCCGCTCACCCGCTCCCCCCCCACCCAGTGGGATGGGGGAGAAAATCGGGAAAAGAAGTAAAATTCGTGGGTTGAGATAAGAATGGTTTAATAGAACAGAAAAGAAGAAACTAATAATGATAATGATAACACTAATAAAATGACAACAGTAATGATAAAAGGATTGGAATGTACAAATGATGTGCAGTGCAATTGCTCACCACCCGCCGATCGACACCCAGTTAGTCCCTGAGCGGCGATAACCCCCACCCCCACTCCCCCCAGTTTATGTGACATCCCATGGTATGGAATACCCCATTGGCCAGTTTGGGTCAGCTGCCCCAGCTGTGTCCTGTGCCAGCTTCTTGTGCCCCTCCAGCTTTCTCGTTGGCTGGGCTTGAAAAGCTGAAAAGTCCTTGACTTTAGACTAAACACTACTTAGCAACAACTGAAAACATCAGTGTTATCAACATTCTTCTCATACTGAACTCAAAACATAGCACTGTACCAGCTACTAGGAAGACAATTAACTCTATCCCAGCTGAAACCAGGACACCTAACATAAAGAGCCACCCCAGCACCTCTTCTACCTCGCCTGTCCCTTCTGAAGAGCTTATAGCCATCCATCACAGCACTCCAGTCATGGGAGTCATCCCACCATGTTTCCGTGATGGCGACTAAGTCATATCTATCCTGCCGCACGATGGCTTCCAGCTCCTCCTGTTTATTGCCCATGCTGCGTGCATTGGCATAGATGCATTTGAGCTGGCCTATCGAATCCACCCCTAACATCGGCATGCTGCCTCCAGGTTCATTTCTGGTACAGCTAGTTTTATCCCTTACCCCCTTCAAACCTAGTTTAAAGCCCTCTCTATGAGCCCCGCCATCTCATGAGTGAGGATTCTTTTACCCCTTTGAGACAGCTGGATACCATCTGTCGCCAGCAAGCCCGGTGCCGTGTAAACCTCCCCATGATCAAAAACCCCAAAATTCCACCGATGGCACCAGCCTCTGAGCCACGTATTAACCAGGTGTGTTTTCCTGTTCCTTTCAGTATATTTCCCTGCCACTGAAGGGATTGAGGAAAACACTACCTGTGCTCCCGATCCTTCCACTAATCGTCCCAGTGCCCTGAAGTCCCTTTTGATTGCCTTTGGTTTTCTCTCTGTAATCTCATCGCTGCCAACCTGCACAACCAGCAATGGGTAATAATCAGCGGGCTGAACCAGACCAGGGAATTCCCTGGTAATGTCTTTTACCTGGGCCCCAAGGAGGCAGCAGACTTCCCTGTGGGATGGGTCAGGTCTGCATATTGGGCCCTCTGTCCCCCTCAGAAGGGAGTCACCTACAACAATTACCCTCCTTTTTCTTTTTTCAGAGGATGTGAGAATGCGAGGGGCTGCCCGACTGAGCCTAGGCACCTCCCTAGTTAGGGCTTCACCTACACCCTGATCTTCATTGACCTGGTCCTCAAGTTCCAGAGCCCCATACCTGTTGTGTAGGGGCAACTGGGAAGGTGAGGGAGACCGGGAGGGGATACACCTGCCTCCTCGAGCAGGGACCTGTATCCATTCCCCTCCATCACTTAGGTCCCCTCCTGCCTGGCGGCAAGAGGGCAGGGGAACCTCCGCTTCTTGCGGAGCCTCCATCTGCCGCCTCTGCCTCAGGGATGGTAGGGTGTGGGTCCACCAATCTATCTCCCTCTCACACTCCCTGATACTCCTCAACCTTTCCACTTCCTCCTTCAGCTCTGCCACCAGGCTGAGCAGATCATCCACCAGGTCACACCTCACACAAGAGGTGCCTCCGCTGCCCTCCATCATCAGGGATAGACTCAGGCACTCCCCGCAGCCAGAGACCTGGACAGCTGCATGTTTACACAGGGGCTCTGTCTGTGTCGCCACATTTTTCCTAACAATGGCTTTCCCCCGGGTGGCAACCATACCTGGGTCTCCCCCTGGGCCGACGCTCCCGCTTGAGTAGCCTTCTTGAGCTCGGAAGAGGAGGGCTGCGCCCTGCCTGCGCGAACTACCGCGCGAACTGCCGCACCACACTCCTGGTGGCTGGCGCTCCTTAGGGCCGCTTAAATCTCCCGCGGTTGCCCCTGGCAACGCCCGCGCCGCGTCAGCCTCTCTCTCTCGAGAGCCGCCGGCTCTGGACGGGTCCCCCCGCTCTTCCCCGGGGCTCCTGGGCCCCAGGAACTCCCCAGTCCGCCTCAATCTAGCGCTTAGCCGCCGACCCACCGTCGCCTCTGCTGGCCTCACCGCTGACTGAATCATCAGTGTTATCAACATATCAAAATATAAACATCAGTGTTAGCAACATTCTTCTCATACCGATCTCAAAACATAGCACTATACCAGTTACTAGGAAGACAATTAACTCTATCCCAGCTGAAACCAGGACAGGCCCCCTTTAACTAATGAAAGGCTGCAATAATGTCTTCCTGGAGCCTTCTCTTCTCCAGGCTGAATAACCTCAACTCTCTCATCCTTTCTTCATAACAGAGGTACTCCAGCCCTCTGATCATTTTTGTGGCCCTCCTCTGTACCCGCTCCAACAAGTCTGTGGCAGAAAAAGACTTAACTGCAAGGTTCAAGCAAATGATTTATTTGAACTTCACTCGCAGAGTTAACACGCCACTATTGCAGGTTTTACAGATACAATGGAGGAATGCACTATTGCAATTTTTAAAGCAAGAGTAGTACACTATTACAACCACAAGCGATTCACAGACAACCACAAGCACACACGTGTTTACAAACTTAAAGCATAAACAATATTCACTTATCCCTCCAGGTAAGGGCTCTCAATCCCAGGGAAGCTACCTCGACCGGCATCCCGATCAAGGTGGGGAAGGGTCTCCTTCACAAGCCAGCTGTATAGTTGGAGAAGTGACTCCCCCATTTCCAACCTGAATCTTAGGGGTTTTATCCCCTGACTTGTGGAATGGTGTGTATGACTATGTCTGAGTGGATTATGATATGTGCCTAAATGGATTATGTATATCTGAGTGGAGTTTCCCCTTATCTTTCCTTTGCTGGTCTGTGATTGTTTGAATACACAAGGTTGTCATTTGAAACTGAAGCTGAAACTCTCCAGCTTTCTTTTTTACCTTGCTTCCTCAGGCAACTGAATAGTGGTTGGATTGAGACTCAGGGCATACTATTTGTTAAGGGACTTCAAGGCGTAGTTCAGGTTTTGGTTCTTTGAATGGTGCAGCCACCGCCCTGTTTAGTTTAGGGCTTATCAGACAACCCAGGGCTAAGCTGTCTACACAGCTCCCCGTGAGTCCTCTCTGCAGAGAGACAGGGCCTCAAGGCAATCCAAGGCTGGGTCGCTTTTGTAACCCCCCATGAGTCGCCTGTGTGCACTAGACATGGTGAAACTCGTTTGTGAACTATGAGCCAGACAATCCATACAAGGTCTATGTCTTTCTTGCACTGGGGACCCCAGAGCTGCATGCAATACTCCAGGTGGGGTCTCATGAGAGTGGAGTAGAGGGGGAGAATCACCTCCCTCGACCTGCTGGCCATGCTTCTTTTGATGCAGCCCAGGATACGGGGATAGCTTTCTGGGCTGCAAGTGCACATTGTCAGCTCATGTCCAGCTTTTCATCCACCAGTACCCCCAAGCCCTTCTCTGCAGGGCTGCTCCCAATCCATTCATCCCCGAGCGTGCATAGATAGTGGGGATTGCCCCAGCCCAGGTGCGGGACCTTGCACTTGGCCTTGTTGAACCTCATGAGGTTCACATAGGCCCACTTCTCAAGCTTATCCAGCTCCCTCTGGATAGCATCTCGTCCCTCAGGCATGTCAACCACTCAGCTTGGTGTTGTCTGCAAACTTGCTGAGGGTGCGCTCGATCCCACTGTCTGTGTCATTAATGAAGATATTAAACAGTACTGGCTTTAGTTAAGGAATTAGAACAAGACCCACAGGAACCAGGGATGACAGTATATCAATATCTAGATGACATTCTAGTTGGAGGGTGTATTGGGTTTGCATGGCATGGTTTTGGTAGCGGGGGGTTACAGGGGTGACTTCTGTGAGAAGCTGCTAGAAGCTTCCCCTATGTCCAACAGAGTCAATGCCAGCTGGCCCAGGCCAAGCCAATGAGTGACAGTGGTAGCACCTCTGTGATAACATATTTAAGAAGGGGAAAAAAAAGCTGCAGCAGCACAGAAACTGCAGCCAGAGAGAGGAATGAGAACATGTAAGAGAAACAACTCTGCAGACACCAAGGTCAGTGAAGAAGGAAGGGGAGGAGGTGCTCCAGGTGCCGGAGCAGAGATTCCCCTGCAGCCCGTGGTAGAAGACCATGGTGAGGCAGGCTGTCCCCCTGCAGCCCATGGAGGTCCACGGTGGAGCAGATATCCACCTGCAGCCCATGGAGGACCCAACACCAGAGCAGGTGGATGCCCTAAGGAGGCTGTGACTCCATGGGAAGCCCGCGCTGAAGCAGGTTCCTGGCAGGACCTGTTGCCCCGTGGAGAGAGGAGCCCATGCTGGAGCAGGTTTGATGGCAGGACTTGTGACCCTGTGGGGGACCCACACTGGAGCAGTGTGCTCCTGAAGGACTGCACGTTGTGGAAGGGACCCATGCTGGAGCAGTTCGTGAAGAACTGCAGCCCATGGGAAGGACCCATGTTGGAGAAGTTCGTGTAGGACTGTGTCCCGTGAGAGGGACCCCATGCTGGAGCAGGGGAAGAGCGTGAGGAGTCCTGCCCCTGAAGACAAAGGAGTGGCAGAGACAATGTGTGATAAACTGATCGTAACCCCTATTCCCCATCCCCCTGCACTGCTGGGGGGGGGGGGTAGGTAGAGAGTCCAGGAGTGAAGCTGTGCCTGGGAAGAAGGGAGGGGTGGGGAGAAAGTGTTTTAAGATTTGGTTTTATTTGTCATTACCCTACTCTGGTTTGATTGGCAATAAATTAATTTTCCCCAAGTCGAGTCTGTTTTGCCCTTGACAGCAATTGGTTGAGTATCTCTCCCTGTCCTTATCTCGACCCACGAGCCTTTTGTTATATTTTCTTTCCCCTGTCCAGCTGAGGAGGGGAAGTGAGTGAGCGGCTGTGTGGTGCTTAGTTGCTGGCTGGGGTTAAACCACGACAGAGGTGATTCCCCCTATAAGGTCCAAATAATGCATGATTGCATTCTAGACCATCTGGAAAACAAGGGAATTATTATTCCTGAAGCAAAATGACAACCACCTAGCCAAATAGTTTGATTTTTAGACATAACCTTGTAAGGTGGTAGACAGTGTATTCGCTCTGATAGCTTACAGCAAATACCTGAAGAAGGAGCTCTGATAAGTCTTAGGAGCTTTAGGATTCTGGGGAGCACATATTCCAGGATTTAGTATAATTGCTCGACCCTTATATAATTGGTTAAAGAAATGTGCTACCTGGGAATGGACAGTTTTTCATGAAGAAGCATTTTGTTTATGAATATGCAATTTTTCAGAACATCATGCTGTGGGCCCAGTAATACTGGGAGTCCCTTTTAGCCTACATATAGGACTCAAAGAAAGAATATAAATGGAGATTGTGTCAGCGAGTGCCTGATAAAGCCCAATTAACTCCTATACAATTTGGATCAAAGGGGTGGCAAGGTTCCCAGGCACAATATTAACCTTGGGAAAAATCATTACTAGCTACTTACACAGCTTTGTTAGATACTGAATCTATCACATTAGACACACACTTAGAAATTCAAACTCCATTCCCTATTCTTAAAGGAATTCGAGAATCTACTCCTGTTCCACAGGGAATTGCACACTCCAGTACAATTCAGAAAATGGTAATGTACATAGCACATCCTGACTAGGTTGAGGGGAAACCTGGTCTTACAGGGAAATTAACTATAATATCCAATGGCAAGGGGGTGCTGAATAACCCCTTCATATACCGCCCTCATCCATTGAAGATGCACCACCCCCACCTGATTTACACAAAGATCCCGAAGGTTGGTCTGATGTTTGGGTCACAGATGAATCAGCACAAAGGCTTAAAGGGAAATGGAAGGGCAGGGCTGCCCTCTTGCGACCTTTGAAGGGAACAGCTGAAACAGAGGGATCAGCTCAGTTGGCTGAGCTCCAGGCGGCAGTGCTACCTGCCGAGCGGGGCGCTAGTACAATATATACAGGTTTCTACGCGGTATGGGCTGGGGCTATTCAATGGCTCCTGTACTGGGAAGCTGAAGGATGGAAAACTAAAGAAAGAGAAGTCTGAGGAAAGGAACTATGGGGAACAAACTATATTTAATAGCTCAAGCAAAACCAGATAATGGTAATCGACTTAAACTAGGACATGTATCAGCATATACTAAGGGTACGGATTTAGGATCCAGATGGAATTATGAAGCATATATTTTATCTAAAGATCCTAAGAAAGGCAATGATATTGATCTTAAAAAATATTTTTTTTTATTTATTTCCACTTCTGTATTGGGTTTACATGGCAAGGTTTTGGTAGTGAGGGCTACAGGGGTGGCTTCTGTGAGAAGATGCCAGAAGCTGCCCCCATGTCAGATGGAACCAATGCCAGCCGGCTCTAAGATGGACCTGCCACTGGCCAAAGCTGAGCCAATCAGCAATGTTGGTAGTGCCTCTGTGATAACATATTTAAGAAGGGGAAAACAGCTGCACAACAGCAGCTGGGAGAGACAAGTGAGAATATGAAAGAAACAACTCTACAGACACCAAGGTCAGTGAAGAAGGAGGGGGAGGAGGTGCTCCAGGCACCAGAGAAGAGATTCCCCTGCAGCCTGTAGTGAAGACCATGGTGACGCAAGTTATGCCCCTGCAGCCCATGGAGGTCCACGGTGGAGCAGATATCCACCTGCAGCCCATGGCAGACCCCATGCTGGAGCAGATGGATGCCCAAAGGAGGCTGCGACCCCATGGAAAGCCTGAGCTGGAGCAGGTTCCTGGCAGGACCTGTGGCTTGTGGAGAGAGGAGCCCATGCAGGGGCAGGTTTGCTGGCAGGACCTGTGGCCCTGTGGGGGACCCATGCTAGAGCAGTCCATTCCTGAAGGACTGCAGCTTGTGGAAAGGACCCATGCTGGAGCAGTTAGTGAAGAACTGCAGCTTGTGGGAAGGACTGTATACCATGGGAGGGACTCCATGCTGGAGCAGGGGAAGAGCCTGAGGAGGAAGGAGCAGCAGAGAGGAAGTTTTATGTACTGTCACTGGATGCCACTGAAAAGAGCTTGGCTCCATCTTCTTTGCACCCTCCCTTCAGGTATTTACAGACATTGATATGATCCCCTTGAGCCTTCTCTTCTCTACACTAAACACTCCTCCTAAAGTAGCCCGGGATACCATTCACTTTCTTTGCCACAAGGGTACATTGCTGTCTCATGTTCAACTTGTTGTCCACTAGGACCCCCAGGTACTTTTCTTCAAAGCTGCTTTCCAGCTGGTTTGTCCCCATCATGCACTGGTTCTGAAGTTATTCCTCCCCAGGTGCAGGATTTGTCACTTCCCCTTGTTGAACTGCATGAGGTTTCTGTCAACCCATTTCTCCAGCCTGTCCAGGTTCCTCTGGCTGACAGCATGACCCTCTGGTGTATCAGCCACTCCTCCCAGTTTTGTGTCATCTGTGAACTTGCTGAGGGTACATTCTGCTCCAACATCCAGATCATTAGTGAAGATGTTGAAGAAGACTGGACCCAGTATTGACCCCTGGGGTACACCGCTAGTTACTGGCCTCCAACTAGACTTCGTGCCACTGATCGCCACCCTCTGGGACCTCTGGAAGACAAGTGACAAAGGACTTACTGAAGTCTAAGTAGACAATATCTACTGCTCTCCCCTCATCTACCAAACCAGTCATTTCATCATAGAAGGTTATCAGATTGGTCAAGCACGACTTCCCCTTGGTGAATCCATGCTGACTATTCCTGATGACCTTCTTGTCCTTCATGTGCCTCTAAGTGGTTCCCAGGATTAGCTGCTCCATTACTTTCCCAGGGATCAAGATGAGGCTGACCAGCCTGTAGTTTCCCAGGTCCCCCTTCTTGCCCTTCTTTGAAGATAGGAGTGACATTTGCTTTCCTCCATTCCTCAGGCACCTCTCCCATTCACCATGATCGATCAAAGATTATTTAAAGTGGCCTCGCCATGACATCTGCCACCTCCCTCAGCACTCATGGGTGCATCCCTTCAGGGCCTATGGACTTATGTATGTCCAGTTTGCTTAAGTATTTCCTGACCTGATCCTTTTCCACCAAGGGTATGTCTTCCTTGCTCTCTGGGGCCTGGGATTCCTGAAGGCCAGTCTTGCTAGTAAAGACTGAGGCAAAGAAAGCATTCAGTACCTCAGCCTTTTCCACGTCCTGTGTAACCATGTCCCCCATCTCTTTGAGCAATGGGCCTGCATTTTCCCTAGTGTTCCTTTTGTTGCCTGTGTACTTAGAGAAGCCCTTCTTGCTGCCTTTGACATCCCTTGCCAGGTTCATCTCCAGGTGGGTTTTCACTTTCCTAACCTCATCCCTGCATGCTCAGGCAATATCTCTCTTTCCTCCCAGGTTACCCATCCTTGCTTCCACCCTCTGTATGCTTAATTTTTGTGTTTGAGTTTGGCCAGGGGCTTCCTTGTTCATCCACACAGGTCTCCCAGCATTTTTACCTAACTTCCTGCTCATTGGGACAGGCCACTCGAGCCTGTAGAAGGTGATCCTTGAATATTAACCAGCTTTCTTGGGCCCCTCTTCCCTCCAGGGCCTTATCCCATGGGACTCTGCCAAGCAGATCCCTGAAGAGGCCAGAGACTTCTCTCCTCAAGTTCAGGGTTGTGAAATTGCTTTTTACCCTCCTCTTTAAGATCCTTAACTCCACTGTCTCATGGTCACTGCAGCCAAGACTGTCTTTTGCCCTCATATCCCCAACAAGCCCCTCCTTGTTGGTGAATATGAGGTCTAGCAGAGCACCTCTCCTCAGTGGCTTCTCTATCACTAGGGTTATGAAGTTAATTAGCAAAGTGTGCTGGTTTTGGCTGGGATAGAGTTAATTTCCTTCATAATAGCTAGTATGGGGCTATGTTTTGGATTTGTGCTGAAAACAGTGTTGATGACACAGGGATGTTTTCATTACTGCTGAGCAGTGCTTACACAGAGTCAAGGCCTTTTCTGCTTCGCACCCCACCAGCGAGTAGGCTGGGGGTGCACAAGAAGTTGGGAGGGGACACAACTGGGACAGCTGACCCACACTGACCAAAGGGATATTCCATACCATATGACATCATGCTAGGCATATAAAGCTGGGGGAAGAAGAAGGAAGGGGGGATATTTGGAGTTATGGCATTTGTCTTCCTAAGTAACCATTATGCATGATGGAGCCCTGCTTTCCTGGAGATGGCTGAACACCTGCTTGCAGATGGGAAGTAGTGAATGAATTCCTTGTTTTGCTTTGCTTGCATGCACGGCTTTTGCTTTACCTATTAAACTGTCTTTATCTCAACCCATGAGTTTTCTCACTTTTACCCTTCCTCTTCTCTCCCCCATCCCACTGTGAGGGAGGTGAGTGAGTGGCTGCGTGGTGCTTAGTTGCTGGCTGGGGTTAAACCACAACGAGTTAGCGGATTTTGAAGAAAACTGCCAGACAATCAATATGCAAGGATTATGGCTGCAGGAGACAGCAATCTGCAGGTGAGAGTGGCTGCATAATGACCTTTAGCCCTTTCTGACCATCTGTCCTGCCTATGTGTTGCCCTTGCTTTGACCTAATGGCACTCCTCCCAGCATACATCAGGCCTTAGCATGAGCTGTGTGTGAGCCAAAATCTGAGCAGGAATTGAGTGAACAGTCACACAGCTATACTTCAAAGAGGCCATCTGCACTTTTCAACGATGTTTCTGGTTCCAAGGCCAGGTTCCAAGGCTCACAGCTCCATGGCTGGCAGGCATTTTCCTTTCTTCAGCAATTTTCCCCTTCTAAGTAGGCTACCTTTATGGCTGCTCACATCAACTGCTGAGGTAAGTGGACCACCACTGATGAAGGTGTTCAGTATCTGAGGGAATTAGCAGTGGTGGAGGTGGTCTACAGTGACCTGGACAACAACCAGGCCTCCAATGATCCGGAAGACATCCAGTGCATGTGGTATATGTGGTGGAAGTTTGTATGGAGCGCACCGTTATACCCCAACACCCTGGCAATAATGGACTGGGCAGATATTGAGGCACCAACCATGGATAGACTGCTCTGACAGCTCCACAAATTCAAGGAAAATCTCTCCCCCTGCTCCTGCTATGGGCCTGCATCTGAGCTGTGGAGAGACTGTCCTGCCAGTTCCAGCAACTTAAAGAGAATGTGGAGAAGCTCTCTTCATCCATGCCCCTACAGGCCAGCGTCTCAGCTATCAAGAGTACCATACAGAGTTGGCCTTTCCCTGATCAAAGGAAAGGGAACTGTGGGCACATGCTACGTGCCACCATGTGGTTCTATCTGTGCAACCCTGAGGAGGACACGAGGAAGTGGGATGGTGTACCTACCTCGGACCTGGAAGACAATGTATGTGAATTGTGAAGAAAAACAGAGTCCAAAAATGGTCCATCCAGGAAGATTACTGCTCCAGTTGCTATTGAGCTGGAACTCCAATACGAACTGAAGTCAAAGGCAGCCAAGTGATATGCTATGACTGACATTGCCAATGCATTTCTCTCAATTCCTTTGGCAGCAGAGTGCAGGCCACAGTTTGCTTTCATGTGGAGGGGTGTCCAATACACCTGGAACTGACTGCCCCAGGGGTGGAAGCACAGCCCTATCATTTTCCATGGACTGATACAGACTGCACTGGAACAAGGCGAAGCCCCTGAATACGTGCAATATATAGATGACATCATCATATGGGGCAACACAGCATAGGAAGTCTTTGAGAAGGGAAAAAGAATAACCCAGATCCTTTTGAAAGCTGGTTTTGCCATTAAAAAAAAAGCGAGGTCAAAGGACCTGCACAAAAGATCCAGTTCTTGGGAATAAAATAGCAAGGTGGGCGTCATCACATCCCTATGGATGTGATCAATAAGTGTGGCAGGTACACCCCCACCCCTCCCAACAGGAAACAAAACTTCTCCGGGCAGGGAGGAGAGGAAAAAAAAAAATAATCCCTAGAGGCCGCAGGTTGAAAATTGAACTGACCAATCCGACATGTGCCAGGTACACAGAAGTGTTGACCTTTTGGCCAATGGGGATTAAAATGACCACAGATCAGATTTGACAAGGGTATAAATGGGGTCCCGCCGGAGGACATTTTGAATCAGTCCTCCTCGGAGCAGTGGGTCTGCAGTCGGGGACTCTCCCCTTGGGTCGGGACGCCACCCTAGGTAACTCCTGCAGGTTGAGAGCCCTCATCTTTTAGGTCAGTGATATGTGCATTTTGAGTCATCATTTGAAATCTTAAGAATTCTTAAGTCGGCTGTGTAGTACTAATTCCCCTTACATCATTGAACCTGTGGTTCACTAATGTTATCGGAGTTTTAACTAACTTTTTACTGAAGAATAAATCTGAGTTTTAACATCTGTTGGATTTGATTGTGTGAGCCTCTATAACAATAAGATAACAGCCATGTCCCCACGAGCTAACAAAAACAAAATACAAGCTTTCCTAGGCCTTGTGGGATTCTGGAGAATGCATATTCCAGGTTACAGTCAGCTTGTGAGTCCACTCTATCGAGTGACCCAAAAGAAGAACTATTTTGAGTTGGGTCTTGACCAGTGACAAGCCTTTGAACAGATCAAACAGGAGATAGTTTGTGTGGTAGCCCTTGGGCCCATCTGTACATGACCAGCTGTGCAAAATGTGCTCTACACTGCAGACAGGGAGCATGGTCTCACCTGGAGCCTCTGGCAGAAAACACCAGGAGAGACTCGAGGTTGACCTCTAGGGTTTTGGAGCTGGGGGTATAGAGGATCCAAGGCCCGCTACACTGACTGAAAAAGAGATACTAGCAGCATATGAGGGGGTTCGAGCTGCTTCAGAAGTTGTTCGTAGAGACGCACAGCTCTTCTTGGCACCTTGATTGCCTGTGCTGCACTGGATGTTCAAAGGAAGGATCCCCTCTACCCATCATGGAACCAACACTACATGGCGTAAGCAGGTAGCGTTGATCACACAACAGGCTCAAACAGGGAACCCCAATCACCCAGGAGTCCTGGAAGACATCATGGAGTGGGCAGAAGGCAGAGATTTCAGAGCATCGCCCGAGGAGGTGACTCATGCCCAAGAGGCCCCACTGTATAAGAAGTTATCAGTAAATGAGAAAAAATATGCTCTGTTTACTTATGGGCCCTGTCATATTGTGGGAAACCACTGGAGGTAGAAAACTGCTGTGTGGAGTCCCACAAGACAAGTCACAGAAACTGTTGAAGGAAAAGGCAAATTGAATCAGTTTGCAGAACTGAAAGCCATCCATCTCACCCAAGGTATCACAGAATGAGAAAAGTGGCCAGTTCTCTATCTCTATACTGACTCATGGATAATGGTGAATGCCTTGTGGGGGTGGCTACAGCAATGGAAAAAGGACCAATTGGCAGCGCAGAGGTAAACCCATCTGGGCTGCTGCACTGTGGCAAGACATTGCTGCCCAAGTAGAGAACCTTGTTGTAAAGCTCCGTCATGTAGATGCTCAAATGCCTAAGAGTCTGTGGTGGGTTGACCCTGGCTGGGTGCCAGGTGCCCACCAAAGCCGCTCTATCACTCCCCCTCCTCAGCTGGACAGGGGAGAGAAAATATAACAAAAGGCTCGTGGGTCAAGATAAGGACAGTTTAATAAAGAGAAAGCAAAGGTTGCGCGCGAAAAGCAAAGAAAAACAATTGATATTATTCTCTACTTCCCATCAGCAGGCGATGTCTAGCCACTTCCTGGGAAGCAGGGCTACAGTACGCGTCGTGGTTGCTCTGGAAGACAAAAATGCCCCCCTTCCGTCTTCCTTTACTTAGCTTTTATATCTGAGCTGACGTCATATGGTATGGAATATCTGTTTGGTTAGTTTAGGTCAGCTGTCCTGGCTATGTCCCCTCCCAAGATCTTGCCCAGCCCCAGCCTGTTCTTGAGGGGGGGGCAAAAATGTTGGAGAGACAGCCTTGATGCTGTGCCAGCACTGCTCAGCAGTAGCCAAAACACTGGTGTGTTATCAACACCTTTCTAGCTACCAATACAGAGCACAGCACTACAAGGGCTGCTATGGGGAGAATTAACTCCATCTCGGCCAGACCCAATACAATCTCCACCCCTTATTCCATACCATTTGCGTCATGCTCAGGTCCCATATAATTTAATACACATATCCTCTAACCACACCATTGTATTTAATTCTCATTACTGAAATCCCTTCTTACCAACACTTACAACTGAAACTACATACTTAAACCACTTTTACACCCAACATACAGATTTATACATTCTTATTAATTACTATTCCCTGTCCTTTAACAGATAGATATTCCATGGGCTTCTTCCACTCCTCCAGATGTTCACACACAGGTTATGACTTGGGCCCCATCCGTCAAGATGAGTGGTCAGGACAGGAGAAGCAGTATGTTCGATCGTTGGGCACCACACCGGCTTGGTTTGGGTCACTGATGCACTTGTCTGGTTCCTTGTGAAGTTCACTCCTCTGCAGTTCAGGTCTTTCCTGCTACATTGCTTCCTACAACATACAACTCACATCACAGATTATTTTTCCCCCAAGGTTAAATGTCCTTGAGGCACACACTGGGTCTCCCCATCCTTCCGCATTACCCACCAAGTACACCCAGGTCCCTGAGCAAAGACAATCCCACGAATGGGTTTGCCTTTTCCCATGGGAGGAGCAATCCACACTGCCTTCCCCAGCCACTTCCCCATGTGCACTACAGGGACCTTATCTCCTCCCACAGTATGTAGGGGTTTTGTTTGGGCAGGACCAGGACGGTTAGCAGATCCTCTGGTGTTAACTAGCCAAGTGGCTTCTGCTAAATGTGTATCCCAATGCTTCCATGCCCCATTGCCCAGCGCTCTCAACATAGTCTTTAGCAGTCCATTATATCTCTCAATTTTTCCAGATGCTTGTGGGTGATAGGGTATGTGGTACACCCACTCAATGCCGTGTTTCTTTGCCCAGGAGCTTACGAGGTTATTTCGGAAATGAGTCCCATTGTCTGATTCAATTCTTTCTGGGGTACCGTGTCGCCATAAAATTTGCCTTTCAAGGCCTAAGATGGTATTTCGGGCAGTGGCATGGTTTACAGGATATGTTTCTAGCCAACCAGTAGTTGCTTCCACCATGGTGAGGATGTAGCGCTTGCCTTGGCGTGTTCGTGGCAGTGGTCCGATGTAGTCAATTTGCCAGGCCTCGCCATATCGAAAACCCAGCCACCGCCCTCTGTTCCAGGGAGACTTTACTCTGGTGGCTCGCTTGATTGCAGCACATGTTTCACATTCATGAGTGACCTGTGTGATGGCCTCCATGGTCAGGTCCACCCCTCGATCACGAGCCCATCTATATGTTGCATCTCTCCCTAGATGTCCTGATGTCTCATGGGCCCATCGAGCTATAAATAGCTCACCCTTACGCTCCCAGTCCAGGTCCACCTGAGCTACTTCTATTTTGGCAGCCTTGTCTACCTGTTCATTATTTCGATGTTCTTCAGTGGCACGGCTTTTGGGCATGTGAGCATCTACATGACGTACCTTTAGAGTCATGTGTTCTACACGGGCAGCAATGTCCTGCCACAATGCAGCTGCCCAGATGGGTTTACCCCTGCGTTGCCAGTTGGTCTTCTTCCACTGCTGTAGCCACCCCCATAGGGCATTAGCCACCATCCAGGAGTCGGTATAGAGATAGAGTACCGGCCACTTTTCTCGTTCAGCAATATCTAGGGCTAGTTGGATGGCTTTCACTTCTGCAAACTGACTTGACTCACCTTTTCCTTCAGTGGCCTCAACGACTTGTCGTGTGGGACTCCACACAGCAGCTTTCCACTTCCAATGGTTCCCTACCACACGACAGGATCCATCAGTAAACAAAGCATAACGCCTTTTGTCTTCTGATAACTCATTATATGGTGGTGCCTCTTGGGCACGAGCCACCTCCTCAGGCAATGCTCCAAAATCTCTGCCTTCTGGCCAGTCCATGATCTCTTCCAGAATTCCCGGGCGGTTGGATTTCCCCAGTCGAGCTCGTTGCGTGATCAATGCTATCCACTTCATGTAGCGCTGGTTGTGTGATGTGTAGAGGGGATGTTTCCTTTGAACATCCAGTGTAGTACGGGCAATCGTGGTGCCAAGAGGAGATATGCTTCTGTACCAACAACTTCTGAAGCGGCTCGAACCCCCTCATATGCTGCTAGTATCTCCTTTTCAGTCGGGGTGTAGTGGGCTTCTGATCCTCGGTACCCCCGGCTCCAAAACCCTAATGGTCGACCTCGGGTTTCTCCTGGTGTTTTCTGCCAGAGGCTCCAGGTGAGACCATGCTCCCCAGCTGCAGTGTAGAGTACATTTTGTACATCTGGTCCTGTCCGGACAGGCCCAAGAGCTACTGCACGACCTATTTCCTGTCTAATATGCTCAAAGGCTTGTTGTTGCTCAGGGCCCCATTCAAAATAGTTCTTTTTCCGGGTTACTCGATAGAGAGGGCTCACAAGCTGACTATAACCTGGAATATGCATTCTCCAGAATCCCACGAGGCCTAGGAAAGCTTGTGTTTCTTTCTTGTTAGCTGGTGGAGACATAGTTGCTATCTTGTTAACCACATCCATAGGCACATGACGGCGTCCATCCTGCCATTTTATTCCCAAGAACTGAATCTCCTGTGCAGGTCCCTTGACCTTGCTTTTCTTTATGGCGAAACCAGCTTTCAGAAGAATCTGAATTACTCTTTTTCCCTTCTCAAACACTTCTTCTGCCTCGTTGCCCCACACAATGATGTCATCTATGTATTGTAAATGTTCAGGGGCATCGCCTTGTTCCAGTGCAGCTTGGATTAGTCCGTGACAAATGGTAGGGCTGTGCTTCCACCCCTGGGGCAGTCGATTCCAGGTGTATTGGACACCTCTCCACGTGAAAGCAAACTGTGGCCTGCACTCTGCTGCCAAAGGAATGGAGAAAAACGCATTGGCAATATCAATTGTAGCATACCACGTGGCTGCTTTTGATGCCAGTTCATATTGGAGCTCTAACATGTCTGGTACAGCAGCACTCAGTGGTGGTGTCACTTCGTTCAGGCTGCGATAATCTACTGTTAACCTCCACCCTCCATCAGACTTTTGCACTGGCCATATAGGACTATTAAAAGGTGAGTGAGTCTTGCCGATAACTCCTTGGCTCTCCAGTTGATGAATCAGCTCACGGATGGGAGCCAGGGAGTCTCGGTTGGTGCGATATTGCCGCCGGTGCACCGTCCTGGTAGCGATTGGCACCTGCTGTTCTTCAACTCGCAGCAATCCCACAATGAAGGGATCTTCCGAGAGACCAGGCAGGGTAGATAGCTGTTTGATCTTCTCTGTGTTTACAGTGGCTATACCAAAAGCCCATCGGTACCCCTTTGGGTCCTTGAAGTACCCTCTCTTGAGGTAGTCTATGCCAAGGATACAGGGGGCCTCTGGGCCAGTCACAATGGGGTGCTTTTCCCACTTGTCCCCTGTTAAGCTCACCTCAGCCTCCAATATAGTCAATTCTTGGCATCCCCCTGTCACTCCAGAGATCCAGATGGGTTCTGTGCCCCTGTACCCTGATGGCACCAGCGTACACTGTGCACCAGTGTCTACCAAAGCCCTATACTTCTGTGGGTCCGATGTGCCAGGCCATCGAATCCACACAGTCCAGTATATCCGGTCATCCCTTTCCTTCTCCTGGCCGAAGGCAGGGACCCTCTATTGCTGTTCCTCATCAAAGTATTCACTGTCTGACCCTTGTGGTGCCAGACCAGAAGTCCCCTCACCAGGATCAAGGGAGGTGGTTTCAGGTCTTCTATGCCTGGAGGATCGCTGATTGCTTTCTCGGGCCTCTACAGCAACAACGCTGACAGCCTTCTTCTTGGGTGACCCCTTCTTAACAGCTGTCTTCCCTCTCAGTTCACGCACACGGGCTTCCAGCTTAAAGGTGGGTTCACCATCCCACTTCCTCATGTCCTCCCCTTGGTCACGCAGGAAGAACCAGAGTGTACCATGTGGCATACGCCTCGGGCTCCCTTTCCCTCTGACCGGGGCAGGAGAGGACTGATTTCTTGGAGCGTCCCTAACAGCCAAGGCACTGTCCTGTAGGGATGAGGAGACACAGAGATTTTCTTCAAAGTTTTGGAGCCAAGACGATACTTTCTCCACAGTTGGTGTTTCCATATCTGGGCAATACATTGCTGCCAAGCTGTTAGAATACGACGCTGGGGCACCTTGAATCACCTTTCTCCACATGGCCCGTGTGCACAGGACATCCTCTGGATCTTTGGCGACCTCCTCATCATCTAGATCACTGTAGATGACTTCCACCACTGCTAACTCTCTCAGGTACTGGATGCCTTCATCTGCGGTAGTCCACTTTCCTGAGGCATTCACAAGATCTTCCTTGAATGGATATCTTGCCCTCACACTTGAGAGGAGCCGTCTCCAGAGACTGCAAATTGCTGCCTCTTTTCCGATTCCTCTTTCAATTCCCCGGTTTCTAGCGAGGGATCCCAGCTGTTGGGCTTCCTTGCCTTCCAGTTGCTGACTGTCGGCGCCATTATCCCAGCATCGGAGCAGCCAGGCAGCAATCCGCTCACCTGGCTGGCGGCTGTAGTCTTTCCGCATGTCCCGAAGTTCTGAGGACGTCAGGGACTGGGTAGTTTCCGCTTCCTGTTTAAGTTCTCTCACTCCTTCCTCCAATTTCTTTGTCAAAGGACCAGCTTCTAGATTAAACCTTTCCTCTTCTTCTTCTTCTTCCCTTACTAATCGATGATATGGACCCGTTGATCTCCTTGTCCACTGTTTCTTTTTCACTACTGGGGCAATTACTGTAGTTGTTGTTGTTTGGGTCCCTCTCTTGAGCTTGGTGTCCTCAAATGCAGTCTGGGTCCCTGCCTCAACCGTGGTCCTCTGAGAATGTTGAACTATGGCTCGGTAGGCATAGGCCAGGCCCCAGTACAGTGCGAGAAGCTGCTGGTTTTCACTGGGGTAGGCAAGGCACCCTTCTATCAGGTGGTGCATCAATTTGCCAGGGTTGCTTGCCTGTTCAGGTGTAAAGTCCCAGATTATGGGAGGTGATAACCGTCCTAGGAATCTGCCCAAATCCTTCCATATACCCTGCCACCCAGGGACCGGTCGCTTGAGGGCACATTTCAGTATTGCCTCACCCGAAACTTGTCTTCTCTTATACCAGGACGAGACCAGATTCCACAATACCCATAATATACCACCAGTATTAATTACTAGTATTGAACAGCTCACATAAGGGTGAACAAGGACCTCGGGAGCCTGCATAATAAAACCATTCACATCAATGCCCGGTAGGGAGAGGGAGATGTGTTCCCTCATCTCCTCTACAAGATAGCTCCCACAACACAGCAAAGCCATCAGTGCCAGGACAAAGCACATAGACATTGTTTGCATTACCATGTTCCCAAACTCAGCAAGATAGAGATAAGCAAGCAGCCAACAAGCTCCATGACCTGCACAGGAGCTTGCCACTTAATAACTATCTATGGCACGCTTAATGCAAAACTGCCGTTGTCTTGCCCCACGTTGGGCGCCAAAAAGGACTGTGGTGGGTTGACCCTGGCTGGGTGCCAGGTGCCCACCAAAGCTGCTCTATCACTCCCCCTCCTCAGCTGGACAGGGGGGAGAAAATATAACAAAAGGCTCGTGGGTCAAGATAAGGACAGTTTAATAAAGAGAAAGCAAAGGTCGCACGCGAAAGCAAAGAAAAACGAAAGATGTTATTCTCTACTTCCCATCAGCAGGCGATGTCTAGCCACTTCCTGGGAAGCAGGGCTACAGTACGCGTCATGGTTGCTCTGGAAGACAAAAATGCTCCCCTTCTGTCTTCCTTTACTTAGCTTTTATATCTGAGCTGACGTCATATGGTATGGAATATCTGTTTGGTTAGTTTAGGTCAGCTGTCCTGGCTATGTCCCCTCCCAAGATCTTGCCCAGCCCCAGCCTGTTCTTGAGGGGGGGGCGAAAATGTTGGAGAGACAGCCTTGATGCTGTGCCAGCGCTGCTCAGCAGTAGCCAAAACACTGGTGTGTTATCAACACCTTTCTAGCTACCAATACAAAGCACAGCACTATGAGGGCTGCTATGGGGAAAATTAACTCCATCTCAGCCAGACCCAATACAGTCATGCCACTGAAGAACATCAAAACAATTAGCAAGTAGACCAGGGTGCCAGAAATGAAGTAGCTCAGGTGGACCTGAACTGGGAATGTAAGAATGAGCTCTTCATAGCTCGGTGGGCCCAAGAAACATTGGGACATCTAGAGAGAGATACAACATACAGATGGGCTCATGATCGAGGGGTGGGCTTGACCATCAACACCATCACACAGGCTATTCATGAATGCGAAACATGCCATAAGCAAACCAAGTGGGTAAAGCATGGAAGATGCTCGCAAAGAGCAAGCTATGCATGGGGCAGGACCAACCATAATCTGGCCCAGGGATGAAAGGGTTATTGCTCCAGAATTGAGCATTTATCTCTCCTTATAGTTATGGCAGAGACCTAGTAAAAAGCCATCAGTTGATTCACTTGCCATTATACCTTGCTGGAGGCTGCTTTCTCACTGCTATCCCAATAGATTCAATAGTCCCTTGACAGTTATTTCTGCTTGTTTATTCTGTCAAGTAGCCATTCAAGATTAATGGCTAATCTCAGTCACAAAAACCCCCAAATAAGATAGTTAGAAAAATAAACTTGAAATCACATTGATTATTTCTAAAATGTTTAACAGAGTTATAATCAGATAGTTTATGGAAAAGTGGAAATATATTTGAAAGCAGAATCCATGGGATTCAAATTTCTCTCTTCAGCAGCACTGTGCAGACTTTCCCTTAATCTTTATTGATCTCAGTAGAAAAAAGTCATCAGCACCACTTTTCTTTGCAGTTTGGATCCTGTATTGAATGCAGAGGTTTTTACTCCATAGAGGAACATCTCAACATAAAGTGGGAAGTGAAAGATATTTGAGGGAGATGACTGCATACATCACAAATTTCCTACAGTGCGTTTTTTTAGCACTCAGCATGAATTTTCCTTCCTTCCACACACTACTATATTCTATAAATCTCAGGCAATTCAGCTCTCCCTTTTCACACTCTTTCAGATTATCTGTAAGAGTGTAACTAACATTATTTTTGAAGTGTAAAAATTCTGAAATTGGAGCACATGTGGGGTTAATTTAGGCCATTTGCCTACATAATTTGATTATTTTTTAAATATGAGATGTTCCATGTGTTAAACTAATTCTATGGAAGCCAAAATACTATGCATCTTCCTCCATGTACACTCTTGTTTTTTTAATATGAAGTTAAGGACCAGTAGAATGTTGTTTGGAGTTATAGCAGTAGAGATCATTGTCTATCCCAGGCAATAATTTGTTAAGGGATGTTAAGAGCACAGCCACTGCCTCCAGCATCTCCAGCCCAGAACTTCCTTCTTCCTGGCCACTGGAGCCCAGCCTGGTTTGCCTGGGGTCTCTGCCCAAGCTGAGGGACACTTTCCCATTTGCAGGTTCAACCAGTAGCAAAGATGAACACATATCCCAGAGACACACACAGGGACACACAGAGGACACTGACACAGCTGGTTACACAGACTGCCACAGACAAGGCGCTGTCTTCAGTAGCACCTACATACAGAACCCACATAAACCATAGACAGCCAAGTCCCCTTCCTCCTCTTTGGCTGGTAGAGATAGAAGGTCACTAGTGAAGGTGCACACACAACACTGTAGATTCATAAACACATGCACATTCACGGATCCCTTGAGTATAGCACAGCCCTCTGTCCATCCAGTATCCCTGCCCAGATCCCAGGCCCTGTTACCTGCTTCACAGGTTCCTACTTGACGGCTAGTCCACCTTGAAGTTTGCTAGGGAATGACACACGCACATACCCATGCACACCAGGTTTGGGGAAGATACAGACACTCGGCTCACACAGGCTCTGACCTGCAGTCCTGCTCCAGCTGCTGGTGCTGAGCCTTTCATTCACGCTGATCCTTCATAGTAGCTGGTTTTTGGGACACCCCCCCCCCCCCCCCATTCCCACGCCAGTGGCTGGAGATTAAGGACCCCCCACTCACTCTAGTAGCTGGCCCTGAGACATTCACTCGCTCCAGTAGCTGGCACCACAGGTCAGGGGTGTCTACACCATGGTCTGACTCCAGTAGCTGGCACCCAGTCCACTCACACCAGTTGCCAAAGTAGTTGGCACCCTGGGCACAAAGTCTGCAGGACCCTCCTTAGATCCAGAAAGCTACGGCCCCTCAACTACTGATGCTAGGACCCTCACTTGCTCCAGTAGCTGACACCACAGGTTGCAGGGCGCCTACATCCTCAGTCTGACTCCAGTAGCTGGCACCAAATTACACACACACACACACAGAGGTCTCACCAGTAGCTGGCACTTAGTCCTTGCAGCACACATACACACAGGACAGAGGGTGAGATTACACAGAGTGATAGTTAAGAAAAGATTCAATAAGAAGATATAAGAAGATAGGACAGACTCTGGTGATCAGGCACAGGGCTCAGCCAGACAAGCATACTGACAGGCCCCACTTTACATGGGACCAGCCTCTTTTATACTCCTTTCTGTCTACTCCCCCTTTGTTCCTGCTTGCTCCCCCTTTCCCCTGCATGTTGCTTCATGGGTTTGTATATTCCTGCACCCCCTCCCACCCTGGTGTCTGGGATCCCCTCTGATTTACAATCTTATAAGTTGCAAAGTCCAGGTTGATCTTCTTGGAAGTGGTGCCTGTGGTTTCTTGATAGGCCATCAATTAGTGTGACTAGCGTGATTTCTTTCTTGTCATTGTCTCCATATTTGTTTTGTCAGGTCTGTGTCTCTGCATATTTTGTTTCTGGTTTCCCCCTTTTTCCCTTAGCTTCCCAACTGAGAAGGTCCCCAATCAGATAACCTTGCTGGAATAAACATTCTCACGCTCTCACATGCCCTCATCAACTCCTGTGCCTGACCAGGTTTGGTTCTTATCATCGCCTCCCTTATCATTTGTCCTCAGGTTTCTGTCCCTGTTATGTTCTTGTTTATGGCTTTCTCCTTTTCTTATTATCCCTTTTTGCACTGAAAAAGGTCCTTGACCAGATATCCTTAAAGGAGCAGACACTCCCTTCCACATAACCTTATATAATTAATCTTAGATTTTTTTCTCTTTGGTAAAGTCTAAAGGCCTGTGTTTATTATGTAGTTAGCGTTTCTTTCATTCTCTTGGAATGAACTCTCATTCTCGGTTCCCAGTTCAGTAGTTATTGGATCTATATATGTTTGTTTTCCTACCATCAGACATTCTGATTCAAGCAAGTAAGCTTTTCTACCTCAGTTTCTCAGAAAACTGCATGATAGTTCTCACTTTCTGTTTTATTCTTTCAACATGCCAGTAGACAATAAACTGAGCCTCACTAACAACAAGAGAACTTTGCATGAGGCAGAGTGAATATTTTTTGAAGGTGGCAAATTTAGAATGGGTATACAAAACCTGAGATTAGTGAGGATCCCCAGGAAGACAGTTTCATCCTTCCCCAATGAAATGTGTTGTAACGTAGCAAAAATAGTCACTTGCATAACTTGCTGTTGCCATCCTTCTTAACACTTTTGAGAATGATCTCTGAATCATATCATAGATTTGTTTTGTACTGCTTCTGCTATTAATGTTGTTTGCTGTTATAGCTTAAAAGGTTACTTTGTTTTCTAATCCATTAAATTCATAAGCATTTAAGTTAGATACCTGCTTTTCTAAGTTAAAAATGGCTAGAAGTCAGTACTGTAAACCCCAATTAATTAGAACTTTTATGGAGAACACAACAAACCATTCCCAGCACGACTCCATTTGTAGATCAAAATGTTCATAAGGATAATTTAAGAAGACATCCCACAATCCAGTTCAAAGGTGAGTATATACCACATGTAGCTAGTTAGTTCTGCAGAATTAAAAATCAGCAGTCCAAATTCTTTTTGTGCAAAACGCGTAAGGATCTTATATTTCCTTATACATATTTGAAGGATTGGATGCCCTTTCAGAGCTGTCTTCCACACAAATATTATTAGACATTGTAAAAAATAAAACAGCCCTCTCCCCTCCCAAAATAGTGGCTATGTAAATTTCCATTGATTTAACTTGAATGTGTATTTAAAATAGCATAAAGTGTGCTTTAAGTTGTGGCGATTATCTTAATTTATTAACAAAAATATGCCTCTCAAATGTCAGGTCTAGGTGGAAAACAGTAAAGAAAAAAAAAAAAAAAGAAGGTTGCTCAAATTGAAGTGCATAGATGTCAGTATTCATTACCAGAGTCAGCTTTGAACAGGGTAGTCTGGTGTAGAGACCTGAGTAACAGTGTGGCATCAAAAAGCATGGAGATGTTCAAAAAAGGACTTGTATTCAACAGA
Source organism: Gypaetus barbatus (assembly GCA_028022735.1). NCBI lineage: Eukaryota > Metazoa > Chordata > Aves > Accipitriformes > Accipitridae > Gypaetus > Gypaetus barbatus. Next base: position 36,437,775 of record CM051561.1, on the reverse strand, counting down.
GTCTGACTTTCACAAGTAAATTTAAGGATTAATTGGAGAAAAAAAATGCCAAAATATATAGGTATTTTAACTGTCAGACTACAAAAGCCATTTACATTTTTTGTACAACTGAAGTTATGTAAATCATGACAATGATTTAAGAAAAGGGATGTGCAGCAGAAAGCAGTAATTAACATCCAAGTAGAATAGTTAAGTATTACATATATACCAGCTTATTGACACTAGTGGGACCTCAGCTACATTATGTTGTACATATACTGCTGCCGTACTCCAAATTTGGAAGAGGAATTGAGGAATTCAGAGCAGTAAACTAGTAAAATGGGAAGAGCAAAGCCTGAAAAGAATGCTTAGAAGCCTGATAATTTTTCCCAGGCTGCCAATCCTAAAAATCACAGAATGGTTGAGGTTGGAAGGAACCATTTGGAAGTCATCTAGTCCACACACCCACCCCCCCAAGCAGGCTCATCTGGAGCCGGTTGCCCAGGACCATGTCCAGACAGCTTTTGAATATCTTCAAGGAGGGAGACTCCATAACCTCTCTGGGCAACCTGTTCCAGAGCTCAGTCACTCTCACAGTAAAAAAAAAGGTTTTTTTGATGTTGAGACAGAAACTCCTGTGTTTCACTTTGTGCTCATTGGCTCTTGTCCCGTCACTGGGCACTATTGAGAAGAGCCTGGCTCCCTCTTCTTCATTCCCTCCCATCAGGTATTTGTACACATTGGTGAGAACCCTCCTGAGCCTTCTCTTCTCCAGGCTAAACAGTCCCAGCTCTCTCAGTGTGACCAGTACCCCCTGCTCCTGACCCCTGGTAATACGGTTAGCATAACTAATGCCATTTTATAAGGCAAATAGCCATTCTCTGTGACTGAGCTGGTCACATATCAGTCCCCTTTCCCCTCCTCATCAGGCCTTGAAGGTCCTGCACACCAGGCAGACTTCTCCCCTTCCCTATCGGCCTCCAGGTTTCTGGGTACCAGGCAGACTTCTTTCCTCCTTACTAGCCTTGAAGGTCACAGGCACCTGGCCAACCAGGTTGTGATGACCCTGACACAGAACAGGGAAGCATAGCAGCACACAGAGTATTCTCTATAAAATCAAGCAGTTACAAATCCTAAGTGGGACTTGAACTGGAACTGCTGCTGGACAGCAAAACTCACGATCCCCCAGTGGTCAGGGACGCCTCCACCGTCGTCTGCTTCTTCCAAGGACTGAGTGACTCGTATTCTTTTACTTATTTCAAGCCTAGATTATGATTATTATATTGACAAGGCAAGTAATGTATTAAGATTTGACCTGATCTGCAGAGGGTCTGGGTGATTAGAAACCATAAGCTAAGCTGTGCTACAAAATTCTGTGCTACGCTACTTATAAAATTGTGCTACACTGATTTTGCTTATTAAAAAACCTGTGCTACTCTTATAAGATTCTATGCTAATCATAAAATTCTGTTAAAAAATAAAGCTTTAATTGTAACAACAACTTAGTGTCATCATCATTCTGCTAAGGATCCCCAAAAGAACCTGTCTGTCCCCATAGAGCCGGGTGACACAGCTTCTCCTTATAGGAGAGATGCTCCAGTCCTTTAATCATCTTCGTGGCCCTTCGCTGGACCCTCTCCAGTATGTTCATATCTCTCTTGTACTGGGGAGCCTAGAACTGGACATGGTACTTCAGATGCAGCCTCACCAGTGCTGAATAAAGGGGAAGGATCACCTCCCTCGACTTTCTGGCAAAAATATCCTAATGCAGCCCAGGATACCATTAGCCGCCTTTGCCACAAGGGCACATTGCTGGCTCATGTTCAGCTTGGTATCCACCAGGACACCACACACCCACACCCCCGGTCCTTTTCTTCAAAGCTGCTTTCCAGCCTGTCAGCCCCCAGCACGTACTGGTGCATGGGGTTGTTCCTCCCCAGGTGCGGGATTTGGCACTTCCCCTTGTTGAACTGCATGAGGTTCCTGTCAGCCCATTTCTCCAGCCTGTCGAGGTCCCTCTGGATGACAGCACAACCCTCTGGTGTATCACAGCCACTCCTCCCAGTTTTGCATCATCTGTGAACTTACTGAGGATGCACTCCTTCCCACTGTCCAGGGATATTGGCAACTTGGTGCCAAAAATTTATTTTGGGATATCCATATAAGATTTTCCCCTCTATAATCAGGGAAGAGGGAGGAATAAGGAAAATCTCATCATTTCAATATTCAAAGTCAGACTTGGTAATTTACCTTTAATGACATAAAATAATTAAGTGTTCATGCATTAGTATGAAGAACTTATGTGTCTTAAGGAAATTCACAGCATTGTGGTATTATTCTCTTCACTGCTCATCACCTCTAGGTTTGGATAAATTCTATTTATCTTTTTTTTTAATTTAATGAGTAAAATAAAATTAAAATTTTAGTTAAGCACATTAATTCAAATCAGACAAATGTATCAGCTAAACACTGACAAACACTTCTACTGTTCCCTGCTGCTGAACTACTGCTAACAGCGTGAGCTATAGTGTGTTCTGGAAATAAGAGGCTCCCTCAGAGACTTGCATAAAACCCCGAGGAGGAATTTTTCTGCTTTTGGTGAAATACAATTTAAGCATTATGCTTTACCTCAGTCAAATTCCATCTTATCGACATTCATACTTACTTGGTAAAAAAAAAAAGATTTGACTTAGCAAGCAAACTTATTTCATAGGGGAAAGTATTATACCAGTATACATGGCTCAACTTTAAAATATTAAGTCCTTTTTAATTAAAATACTGAAGAAACTGCTTCTTCCCAATCTGAAGTCACATCACTACATTTTGCTCATGAGAATAAAATTTACAGTCATGAGTTGCACATAAAGGATTTATTTTAAATGTTTTAAAGATAGAGTTACATCATAATTATAAAAATTACTTACAGAATTAAGTAACAGATTTAAAGTGTTCATACTTCTAAATGCAGAGAAATAAAATAAAAATAATGAAACCGAGCTCTAAAGATGAAGTCATTACCTAATTTTAAAATGTGAACACGAAGACCTTTGAACTATACACATACCAAGAACCATCCAAATTGCACTAATGATGTAAAATACAAAAAGCACAGCATTTTCAAGGAACCAGAAACTGCTTTTACCATAATTCTTTTTCCCTGAAGCAACTGTAATCTATTCTATCTGAAGATAAAGCCTCCATTTTTAAATAATTCATTTAAAGAAGGCTTATACCTATTGCAATAAATAGGATTTTCCCCAAAGTATTTCAGTCTTTATGTAGTCCAACTTAGTTTAGGGTTTGGCACTCAAAAGAAAAAAATGTAGTGTTTTACTTATCAATTGTGATTTTATTTATTCTTGAACAGAATACATGGTCCCTTCAAATGCTGTATGACACATACAACTGGAAAATTACCTTCCATTGGCACTATGTTCGCCTCACCAGTGCATTTAATCCTACTAACAACCATTCAAACAGCACAATAAGCAAATTCACAAGAAACTGAACACAAAATAAAAACAGAACAAAACCCAAACCTAAACATTATAACATGCAACTTTAGTTTGTTACATTGAACGTTCTAACCTTCTAAGCATGCAAAAAAGGATGGTCTGCATTTAAGTTTTTTTTTTTCCTTTTTAAAAGTTTTACATAGCAGCCTGACATCATGCACACACACACAATATACAACAATACTACAGCAGGTAAATGAGAGAGGCCAATAACTTTTATACAAAGATCCATGGCTTGTGCCGTCACAAGACCTATGATAAATTTGGAAAGTAATGTTGAACCCCTAGAACAAGGGACCAACATGTAGTTACTAGGATAATGCAAGCACTGCATGCAGATCTGAAACATGAGCCTAAAATAAAGCCCAAAGCAGATGGCAGGGAGTGGAATTAGTCTCAAGTCTCAAAAAGGTGGTTTAAGCTATTAAAAAAAAAACCACCACAAAACCAAAACCACCACCCCCCAAACCTTAATAAAAAAAGATGAAAAGAAAAAAACCCATGCAACAGACAACGGGGACATCTAAAAACAACCATAAAATTTGTCAGTGTATAGTTTATATTCTAATTAGCAAAATATGTGGTGTATTAGAGTGGCTTGCATAAAACCCACAAATGCAAGCCTAATGCTAAAAACGTTCCAGTAGACCTAAACCTCAAATATTTCAAAACAAACCTTGTATTCCTTAGATGTAAAGCCCAAAATTCATTGTACTAAGTTATTCATGTATTTTGTGTGTAATCAATGCACTTATTCTTGTGCCACAAATATCAACTTGGGCTCATGGAGCCAGGCTCAGCTTTGAGATTTACATGCAGGACTCTTAAGAGTCAATAGAAAGCACATAACAGATCTGCAGGATGAAAGCACTGTGTTGCAAATCTGCTCACTTCGTTCAAAACACAATAAAAATTTACTGACTCAGGTACTTAGTGCTTAAAGACTGGATTGAGAAGCTGTGAACTGAAAGACAATAGCCTGCCTTTGGTTGTCCATGACGAAATACAGGACATAATGCAATATAGTAGCAAGGGACAAAGAATTAAGATACCATATTTATACAGTATTACCATCTAACAGCATAATGAGGCACAAGCCTTAAGGCTAAAATATGAAATCAGGCCAAAAATATGGACAGAAAGGGACTTAAACCACTGAGTCTTTGATATCAAGAATACCCACAATAGAGGTCAGACCTCTGATTAACAGTACCTCTCCTGCATCCTTCCACTAACAGCATAAGGTTGGATATCTATGTGTTCCTTCTTTCCATCAATAGCGTTGACTGTATTCACATTCTTCACATACTGTATTTCTGTGAAGCAGTGCTTTGAAGCTTGTAGAGCTCTGCTTTAACATGACAATTTTGTTGCTATGCTGATCCTTGTTACAATTCTGATGCTTTTAAAAGTTGCTACACTTAAAAAACAACAAATACCCTAACCTTGATTTACAACTATCTTGCAAGATTAAAACTGTGAAAGGATTCTGCTGTTGTGGGCTGCTATTTACATCCACAATCTAATGCAGATGACTGAACCACTGAGACTGTCTATAGCTCCCATTAGATAGTACACCACTGGCATGCAGAACTCTAGTGTTCATAGAATGAAATTCATGTTGACAGCATACCTCAAAGCAAGTACACCACAAAAGGCAACAACAGGTTTAAACTGTAGATTTGTCTGGACACTCCTTACGTGGAAAAGCCAGAAAAAGAATACATTGAGAAGATGCCTTCTTGAACCAAAATGGTTAAAAACAATAGCAAAACCCAAAACAAAACAAAACAAAGCAAAGGAATACAGCAGACTGAGAAGGCAACAAATGCTTCTTCTCTAAAGGAGGTCTTCAGTGTAAAAGGACCCCCCACCCCCATAAGATTGTATTTACCATGTAAAAGATTAACTACTATTAGGTTTCTAAGTCCACACACGAACATCCAGGTTGCTAGGTTCTGATATTAAATGAGAGACTACTGATTGCCAATGTGTAGTCTAAAGTCTTCTTAAGTAGTATATATACTGTTAAACTTGTGGCACCAAGCACTTCGGTTCTGCTAAGAAATGTATATAACAAAACAGAGTACAACATTTAGGATTAAAGGCAGCTTTGTTGTGTGTATTTTACTGGTTCCTACAACTTGTAAACACAGGCCCTTAACCTGCATTTTTTAATTAACTGGTTATACAGATTAAATATATTTTTATAGTTTAAAGCCTTTTCACTGAAAGGTGCATAAGTCAAACACTTGATATCCTACTGCCCTGTGACTAGTAAAAATGCACAAGTATTTCCATGTACTGCAAGTTCTTAAAAAGCTTAATTTGAAATAAAGTGTAGAAACACAGTAGATTGATGTTACTTGGGTTAGGCACTCCTTACTGCTGCACAAACTGTTTAAACCTTTCAGAAGAGTCACCTCTGTCCCAACCCAGAAAACAAGGACTGCCAGTAGCCAAGAATTTAAATTTAATGTTACAAAAGAAGGCATATCAAAAATAGCAAACTACACTTGCATGTGGCAGTTGAACAGGTGAGTGCAAGGTTGAAGAAAAAGTTAAAATCTATGAAAAAAATCTAGATTACAATACTAGATTGACTTCACACAGCTTGAATTTGCAGCTGTTCTTTGCTTTTAACTCCCTCCCACCCAAATATATCAAATTCCTTCAAGAAAAGGAGTTCTCTTATGCAAAATGTGTCATGTTCACATAAATTTGTATTATTCAGAACAAAACAGTTTTGCTGGCAGAGACTGTGGGTTCGCAGGGACATTTAAGCTTTCATTTAACTGAAAAACAGTCAAGTCTTTGTGTCTACAAATTTTACATTTAATAGTTCCACAAATTTGGCAGAAGTTCATGATGACGTCTAGGATGTCTTCACCAAATCGTAGACATAAATATGGAAATCATCATCAAACTTGATGAAATAGACAGATGGTTTGGCTTCAACTTGATGAATGACCATGCCAGTCCGTTTTGAGCCATCTTCTTTGGCATATTCCACTTGTTTGCCTACCAGGCTGTCCACAACTTCACCTGGTTCCCGTTCTGCAGGAGGTGAATCATCTGTAATATGAAAATACAATGTACTTTGGTAGACATTTATGGATTTTTTCCAATATACAAAACTGCAGAGCCGCCTTTAAAAGTTAAGAAACAATCACAAGTTTAAAATGCAGAGTATGTCTAAAACAAGTTGAGTTGTTCAGACAAGCACCTAACTATTGCCATGCTTCTAGAAAGTACAGTCACAGAATTATTTTTTTTTTTTAGGTAATACCATCTTCAGTTTTATGAAGTAAAAAATAGCACTCCAATTGGTTAGAAAAGTAAATCTTTTGACATGAAGGTTTACACACCAATTACAGAACATGTTTGTAGATAATTGAATTTAAGCCCCCAGCAGAACAAGGCACTGAGTCTCTCTAAGAGAAAGGCAGGTGTGCTAGAACTCGCTCTCCCCACATGCTTTATCCAAAATGTCAATGCAAACATGCCATTGCAACAAAACCACATCTTCCAAGCTAAGTGTAACCTCCTTAATCAATAATGCTGTTAAAAGGGGCTTTTGATTTCACACTAGAATGGATACTGTTGAGAAGTCTAACTATATTATTTGCTTTTCTAGCAAAATCTACCCAGAAGTATCCTTAAGGACACAATTCACATTGTCTATAAAAGATCCAGATTCAGGGAAGGTAACTCATAGTTCGGAGTGTCTTAGAAACAGAGGTAAGTAGTAGATAGTCTCAGGAAAAAAAGAGTGCATTAAAAACTTAATTCTTAAATATGGAAAGCATAAGCCTTTTAGCTTATTTTTCCAAGATGGAAGAAAGCAAAGCAGAATTTAAAAAGGAATTACAAGGTATTTGGAGGTGCCAACTCTGAAAGAGCTTGCTTTATTTGTTTCTTTAGGAATAGGAAGGTCACTTTTTCCATTAACATTTGTGGCTCACTCTCTTCAAGCCACAGATATGTTGCCTTTTGTTAGGCTGGAAAAAATCTAAAAACATAGGATTACTACAGAGGTTATGCAAATAAGTGCCACTTGTTTACTCAGCCATCAGACTATGTTATCAGTGCTAGATCTGAAGGAAGACAGTCTCAGAAACTCAATGAATGATTTTTAAATATTTATGTAGTGCACTGCATAGCCAAACACTAGTTATTTAATTAATAATTTACTTTAAAGCCAAAATTGCCTCTCTGTCAGAGAAGTGCTTTTGAGGTGCAGGAGAGAAATGAGAGTACAATATTCTTGACAAACTTTTTTTCTTCTTTTTTTGTACTAGCTATCCAAATCTCTTGAACAATACTGATTCTGTGAAAATCCTTCTATATTTATAGGAAAAAACCCAATAACTTTCACTTCAAGAAAGGAAGAAAAAATATCCCTCCTAACCTATTGAAAAATCTTTCCTGTTTATGTGTTTAAACATGTGAGAGAAAATGAGTTTTCAAAAGATTAGTGCTTCTTTCCTCCAAGAAACTATTGAAAAGCTTTCCAAACTGAAGATGCCTACCCAAACTAAATTAATCTATTTTAGTTAGCCCCAAAACATTATTCTTATAAGAACTGCTTCAGAAATACAACTCCTTGAGATGGCTCTTGATTTGTGACACTTCTATAAGAAAATAACAATGGAAGGCTTCTAGTTTGTCAGTTTCTTTTAAAAAAAAAAAAAGTGTAATCTCTTCCACAATAGTATGTATATCTTTATCAGAATTAGGAATTATTACGGAAAAGGATTTTCCAGTATTTATTGCATATTTCACCAATGATTCAAGTAAAATATTTCAGAAGTTGTTTAATACAGATGTATTTTCTGTTGTGCTGTAACCTTTGTTAGTTTTGATACTTAAAAAGATCCTTGTTTGTTAACTCTCTTTTCCATGCATAATCCATAAGCCAAACAATAACGCAAAGAGAGATGCCGCTTTCCAGAAGAAAAAAGTAACTGGCCTACTTACTGGAATCAGGCATAATGCGAAGGTCACCTTCTTTATAGTCATCTAAGAGTTGGTACATGTACAAGACAGGATCTTTCTCATAGGTAATATAAAACCATGTGTTCATAATAGGAGCTCGAGCCAAGACCATTCCCCTCCATTCATCTTTTGAGCCATCCTCTGTCTCAAACATATGTTCCACAGCTTTGCCAATCATTGTGTCTGCCAGGTGGGCATCGCTAATTCGAGATGAAGCTGAAATGGTAGCAGTTCATAAGTATGTCCATTCAAAAGTACAGAAATAAGTCTTTGTAAAAAATAATCTTTATCCAGATTAATGAATAAATTTGTTTGAAAGTTAGTCAATTCACATACAAAACAAATACTGTCCATTCCAGAGAGTTGAAGACCAAAGAACTGCAGAACTTGAAGAATTATTTTAACATGTTAACACTCTTATTGACATTTTCCATCATCGTATACCCCCCCTCCCATTAATCAAACTATCATAATGCAAGGTAAAGGGAGACCAATATAGGCCACAGCAAAGAATAATGTCTGTATTTTAAATATTTGTATTGTGGGGGAGGAGGGGAGGAAGAGAGGTTAAATCACAGAGCAGCTGTATGAAGTTATTAATGAAGGTGTTCAGTTTGGTTCCCCCTAACCCCATTCTAGAGACAGCTACTGATCTCTTTGCAGTCAGGAAAAACAAGAACTTATTCTATTCAGAAATAAATAATTACTAAGGTAAACTTTGAACTTTATGTTTGGAAAAACCTACAGTTTAACAATTCAGTGCTAATTATGAAAACCAATAAAGCCTTGTTACTAGTCAAGTTATTTCACTTAGAAAATGCTGTTTTCCCTCCATTTGTATTAAAACCTAGGGAAAGCAGATGAAAAAAACCCCAACCAAACACATAATTACTGTCAAACACACACAAGACAACATAGCCAGGACATTTCTCAGCTGGCTCAGAGTTTAAATTTTAATAGAAATATCTATGTTGCATGTGTAAGCTTGTTAGGGATAAGACTCTAAACAAGAAAAAATACAGAATTTACTGCATACCATTTAAAGACAAAAGACAATGCTATGCTCTCTGGTATCATCAAATCTTTGTGAAATCAAGAAAAATTAAACAGAGCATTTAGATTATTTGCCATGTGATTAAAAGTAATTTAATAAAATTTAAATGTTCTGACAATATATGCGCATATAGGAAAAAACCTCTTACCAACTCTGTCTGGAAGGACTTCAAGTGCTGAAACTCTTTCATCTTTGTGCAGTTCTAGTCCATACACACAATCAAATCCATCATACTTTATAAGATAGAGAGAGGGATTTACAGGAACTTGATCAAGAACTGTGCCCTTCCATTGTGTTACAGGTCCGCTCCCTTCTTTCCAGCCATGCTGTATTCTGCAGCCTACAATGTTTCTTCGTGGCTGAGAAACAGGTTTGCTTGGTCCAACATTGTTTCTATGCTTTCTGTACACAGATACAAACATAACATTAAACAAGTACATACTCAAAATTCTACTCCGGACAAGAGCCGTATGCTTTAAGAAGGCAATATATTATTGCATATTACATTGTACTGGAAAAAGAAAAAAACACCCCACTGAAAAGTAGTGGAACACTTTCAACATTTTGTATAGGGTTGCTTTCATAATAGTAGTTTCTAAAACTAGCTTGCTTAAGCCAAAAGAACTATTTTAGCCATTACTACACTGAACATCAAAAGTAAAACTTGCTTGTTAAAACCCTAAATCAGGTCTCAAAGAGCAATGTTACCTAACAGTATTATACTTTTGCTACTTTGTTGCTCTCTGCAGAACAGTAAACATAATTCCCTTACCCCAGGAGGAAGAAGTCAGTGGAAACATTAGTGGTGATTGACTAAAATTCTTCAAAACATTTGTTTTCCCTAACCTGTGTTGTCACCTGAAGGAAATTTCACTTTCCTTTGCACTTACAGGTATCTTTGACTTCAAGTGTTTTTAAAGACACATGGCAGTGACAACATTCTTCTAACATTCTTTTTTAGTACAACACAAGAAAAATGATATGCAAAGGTCACAGCAATAGAAGGGATACTCTTTAAAGCAGATAATAAATTAAATATACTTTTTACCCTTCCTCAGTTTTTTAATCCAACTTGCATGGAAAGATTCCTTCTGGTGAATATCAGTTGCTCTGATAAACAGTCATGTAAGCTATTTGACAGTTTCAACCCACTAAAACAGTGTTACACAAGTTTTATTCTACTCAAAAAAAAAAAAAAAGTAACTGACTGTTAAAGAATTCTCAGTCATGGGTTTCTCTAGGTTTGCTTTATTAACAACTCAGAGTTGGGCCACCACTGCAGTGAATGGCAACCCACAAAATTTTCTCTCAATTTTATATACCCTTTAGGTAGTTCATTATCTCAGTCCAAAGTCTTTGTAATTTTCCAGTTGATCTCGGTTCCCATGCCATTATCATTCATCATCATCTTATCTCATCGGTTCTTGTCTCATTCAGTCTGGTCATCATCCTGTGGTTTTCAAAGTCCGTCTTGGGTCAGTCATCTTCTCATCCCCTTTACCTTGAAGTCTCATACCTACACAATTTTGAGAAAACCTCTCTGGTTGTTCCATTAACTATTTCACATTTATCTTTGTAAGTTCTACATATTTTAATCACTCCCCAGCTACGCACCTGTATCTTGTCAATTTTTCATCTTTTGTTTGATCTGTCTCTACTGATTAGCTTGACTGGGTTTTAATCCGGTCCTGGATTGGGGCTATACAGGGGGGCAGGCTGAAAACGCTGTTCATGGCCTGTTGAGCAGCTCTGTTGCAATAATAACCTTAACTCATTTCATATTAATTTCTAACAGTCTTATAGTCCTAAATTTCTAAAATCTTCTACACTGACAGTTGTGAATACAACATATGAAGAAACATATGAACATTACAACAGTACATCAGTGATAAATATATATTATCTTTATTTTAGCATGCTACAATATGCATATTCCTAAAATGATATATAGAGGGTTGCCTGATTAAAATTCTCACAAATGTTAGCTAATTCCAAAATAAATTTCTGGATTAGTTACCAGTTACAGTACACTTCATTTAAATGGCAATAAAATATACACATCACTAGCATGCTTAAAAGCAACATCTAAAACAAGAAAAATCAGTTGCAGAAAACAACATCCATCCTTAGATTAGTGACAGTGACCAAAGAGAAATGTCTCCAGGAACAATGAAAGCTCACAGAGCAGCCTATGTATGACAGAGATCCAAAAGACACAAATAGCAATCATATCAGTAAAGTCTCATAATTAGTCTTAAAGAATAATAAAAACAGTATATAAAACTAGTAATGCTGAAGATGTAATTATAACTCTATTAAAAACAAGACGTACAATTCCTTCAGCAACTTGTCCCACCTCCAGACTTTCATTCTCCATGAAAATCTTAGCAGAGTTCCAAAGTATCTTTTGTCAAATTTAACTTTTGTGATTATTTAACCTTATCAAGAAGATCAGTCTGCATTCATAATCTGTGTTGTCAAAGTTAGGAGTATTATAGAAATGCTAACCTCTTCCAGTTAAGAGGCACTCCCTTGCAAAGTTGGTTCTAATTTTCCACAGAAACTTGAAGACATGTTCAAATACTAGTTCATGCTCAAGTGTTACTTTTTTTAAATTATAATAGTCTCAGTAATATTTTATTATGAAGAAATGAGATGAGAGATCTGGTTCTTGGGCACAATGGAAATGAGTTTGTTTTGCATGCAATTAATTTATTTAGTTTTAATGAATCTTAATTCCATTTTAAGGTATCATCACAGAATAAAACCAACTGCTACTGAAGATAAAAAGTTGAAGTTGAAAAAGGTAAAATAATACTGTTCATGTTTAACCACACAGTCAGTTTTACTTTCTGCCTATAAAGCATAATCATAACATTTAAATTTGCACAATTAAGTGAAAAGCTTCAGTCATTTTAAAAAAATATGATGGAAAAAGACTACATAATTAAGATCAAATTGGTAACTACCTTTTAAAACGCCTTGGAGAGAGCAAAAAGCATTATAAATGCAGTTACAAATCAAGCAGCAACTAGGTATACTTGCAGTTCAAAATTTTCTTTGTCTGAAGGCTGTACTACTGGACTACACCTTGTCCTACTGCAACAGGCTCTGCTAAAAAGTTTATCCCCATCTTATAGGCCCCCTTTAAGTCCTGAAAGGCTGCAATAAGGTCTCCCCAGAGCCTTCTCTTCTCCAGGCTGAATAACCCAAATTCTCTCAGCCTTTCTTCATAGGAGAGGTGTTCCAGTCCTCTGACCATTTACGTGGCCCTCCTCTGGACCCACTCCAACAGGTCCATGTCTTTCTTACACTGGGGACCCCAGAGCTGCATGCAATACTCCAGGTGGGGTCTTATGAGAGTGGAGTACAGGAGGAGAATCACCTTCCTCAACCTGCTGGCCATGCTTCTTTTGATGCAGCCCAGGATTCGAACAGCTTTCTGGGCTGCAAGCGCACATTGTCAGCTCATGTCCAGCTTTTCATCCATCAGTACCCCCAAGTCCTTCTCTGCAGGGCTGCTCCCAATCCATTCATCCCCCAGTCTGTACTGATATTGGGGATTGCCCTGACCCAGGTGCAGGACCTTGCACTTGGCCTTGTTGAACTTCATGAGGTTCACATGGGCCCACTCCTCAAGCCTGTCAAGGTCCCTCTGGATGGCATCCCTTCCCTCAAGCGAATCAACTGCACCACTCAGCTTGGTGTCATCTGCAAACTTGCTGAGGGTGCACTCAATCCCACTGTCTATGTCATTGATGAAGATATTGAACAGTACCGATCCCAGTATGGACCCTTGAGGAACACCACTCATTACTGATTTCCACCTGGACATCGAGCCACTGACTTTGAATGCAGTCATTAGCCAATTCCTTATCCATCTAACAGTCAATCTGTCAAACCCATCTCTCTCCAATTTAGAGGTAAGAATGTTGTGGGGGACCGTATCAAAGGCCTTACAGAAGTCCAGGTAGATGACATCAGTTGCTCTTCCCTTGTCCACTGATGCAGTCACTCCATTGTAGAAGGCCACTAGATTAGTCAGGCACGATTTGCCCTTGATGAAGCTATGTTGGCTGTCTCTAATCACCTCCCTGCCTTCCATATATTTCAACATGTCTTCCAGAAGGATCTGCTCCATGATCTTACCAGGCATGGAGGTGAGGCTGACTGGTCAGTAGTTCCCAGGGTCCTCCTTATTACCCTTTTTCAAAATGGGTGTGTAATAATAGCTACCAGTATACTTCCATATAAGATAAAAGTAACTTCCTCAAACCTCTTTTTATATCAATAGTATGTTGTTTCTGTGATAAGCAGAGTAACGCACATGTACATAACCTTTTGAGATGCTATAATAAGAAAAGCCAAAATGTTTCCCTTTTGTTTTATTAGAATTATCTTTAAAATTCGACAAAAATTTGTTCTTAAAGACTGGGATATTTCAATCACCTAGAGATTCAATATTTCAATTGCCCTACATATACAAAACACACAGAGCCAGGAAACCCAGATAACACCAAATCCTAAAAATAGTTCTTGATGTATCAGTTATGCCCTCATTGTAAATGGCCCTTCATTTGCAGTAAGTTTCATGTCCTCTTATTTCATTGAAATCATAGAATCATTTAAGTTGGAAAAGACCTTTAAGATCGAGTCCAAATGTAAACCTAACACTGCCAAGTGCACCACTAAACCATGTCCCTAAGTGCCACCTCTACATGTCTTTTAAATACCTCCAGGAATGGTGACTCAACCACTTCCCTGGGCGGCCTGTTCCAGCACTTGATAACTCTTTCAGTGAAGAAATTTTTCCTAATATCCTATCTAAACCTCCCCTGGCACAACTTGAGGCCATTTCCTCTCATCCTATCACTTATTACCTGGGAAAAGAGACTGACACCCATCTCGCTACAACCTCCTTTCAGGCAGTTGCAGAGGGTGATAAAGTCTCCCCTCAGCCTCCTTTTCCCCAGGCTAAACAACCCCAGTTCCCTCAGCTGCTCCTCATAAGACTTGTTCTCTAGACCCTTCACCAGCTTCATTGCTCTTCTCTGGACATGCTCCAGCAACTCAGTGTCTTTCTTGTAGCGAGGGGCCCAAAAGTGAACACAGTACTCAAGGTGCAGCCTCACCAGTGCCAAGTACAAAGGGACAATCACTTCCCTAGTCCTGCTGGCCACACTATTTCTGATACAAGCCAGGATGCTATTGGCCTTCATGGCCACCTGGGCACACTGCCAGCTCATATTCAGCAGTCTGTGGACCAACACCCCCAGGTCCTTTTCCACCAGGCAGCTTTCCAGCCACTCTTCAACAAGCCTGTAGCATCACATGGGGTTGTTGTGACCCTTGTGCAGGACCCGGCACTTAGGCACGATGGTGTGCTCTGTACAAACTTCCGCCACATTGGTCACGTGCATTGGACTTCATCTGGATCTTTAGGTGATCGTGCGTTGTCTGAGTCATAATAAATCATCTCTAGCACGGCTAATTCCCTCAGATATTGGATACCTCTCTCTCCATGGTGGTCCACTTGCTTAATTGACACATAATATCATCCTTAAAAGGGTACCTTTCCTTCACACTTGACAGGAGTTGCCTCCAGAGGCTGAGGGCTGGTGTCCCTTTTCCAATTGCCTTGTCAATGCCACCTTCCCTGGCAAGCGATCCCAGCTGCTTGGCTTCCCTACCTTCTAATTCCAGGCTACTAGCCCGATTGTCCCAGCGTCGGAGCAGCCAGGTGATAATGTGCTCACTTGGACGACGGCTGAAATCTTTTCGCATATCCCGCAGCTCACTCAAGGTTTTGGATCGGGTGACTACCTCTGGTTCTGCCTCTTCCTCCTGTTCCCGTGATGACCCTGGCTCATCTTCATCCTTCACTAAGTGAACTGATTTTTTTGGGGTATATTTCTTCTTCTGTATGGGGGCAACTGATACTGATGCAGGGGTTGGAGTGGCTGCAGTGCCTGTCACCTTGTTGTTAGATCCAGAGACCTTCTCTTCCCCTTGAGAGTACTGAGTGGTATTGAACAGGGTTCGATATGCATGGGACAGGCCCCAGCACATTGCAGTGAGTTGCGTCTCCCTGGAATTGTCGGGGTGACAGCATACTTTTTCCAAATGTTCTGGTAGCTTTTCAGGATTCTGCAGTTGTTCAAGGGTGAAGTTCCAAAACACTGGAGGTGTTTTGCAACAGCGCCCTAGGCATTTGTCCATACCACCCCACACACCCTGCCACTCATAATTATCCAGCCTCGGGGCAGACCTCTGGGTGATCTTCTTCAATAGTTGTTTAACCTTAAACAAGACCTGAACCACATTCAGGAACATGCTAGTTCCTAGCAATAGAACTATGCTGGTCTCAACATCCCAAGGGTATTCAAAATTTCCAAAATTCTCAAACGCCTTTGTAACTAGACTGGGGAAGAAAGGTGTCTCACCCATAGATTGGCACTCGAAGGAGGAAAGGTAAAGGGTGTAATTATTAATAGTTTCCCACAGAGGGCTCCCAAAGGATAGAGGTGACAATGCTGAGTGCAAATACTGGATTAATCCTACAACCGATAATTTTATCATACCATAAGCCAGTATTACACAATACATCAAAGCGAAAACCTTAATCCACCTCCCATGGATGATTCACAGCAGCACAGGGACTACATACAGCAAGTGAAGTGATACATAACAGAACTCTAAAAACAAGCACCACAACTCTAAGAGCTCATAAATCAACATAGTGACCAGCGACTCTTAGACCAATGTAATGAATGCCTGTAACAAATTCGTTTTAACAAGCTCTGGTTAGGCTTGTCGTTATCTCAACCCTTCGAGCCCCACGTTGGGCGCCAAAATGAATTGTCATGGTTTAACCCCAGCCAGCAACTAAGCAACACGCAGCTGCTCACTCACTCCCCCCCACCCAGTGGGATGGGGGAGAATATTGGGAAAAGAAGTCAAACTCGTGGGTTGAGATAAGAACGGTTTAATAGAACAGAAAAGAAGGAACTAATAATGATAACACTAATAAAATGACAATAGTAATAATAAAAGGCTTGGAATATACAAATGATGCACAATGCAATTGCTCACCACCCACCGACTGATGCCCAGTTAGTCCCCGAGCGGCGATCCCCCCACCCCCACTCCCTCCAGTTTATATACTAGATATGACATCACATGGTATGGAATACCCCGTTGGCCACTTTGGGTCAGCTGCTCTGGCTGTGTCCTGTGCCAGCTTCTTGTGCCCCTCCAGCCTTCTTGCTGGCTGGGCATGAGAAGCTGAAAAATCCTTGACTTGAGACTAAACATTACTTAGCAACAACTGAAAACATCAGTGTGTTATCAACATTCTTCTCATACCTAACTCAAAAAACATAGCACTATACCAGCTACTAGGAAGACAATTAACTCTATCCCAGCTGAAACCAGGACACCATGCAAACCCAATACATTCCACCCCTCGCCTCTGTGCATCACATATTTAAGAATTATCATTAAAATCCACATTCATCACACAACCTTCACTCACATCAACAAAAAATAATTCCCCACACAAAATCAAAACATCATCATCATCATAACACCAACAAGAAGCGGACAATTTACACATGATCCACCCCTTGTCCCTTCACCACAATTACAACATAAATTCCCCACAATCATTCCTCTCTTCACTTTCTAGCTGTGTTCAGTCCGTGTTTTGCTCGTTAACGGTCCCAATTATTATCATTATCTCAAATTCCTCATGCCCCACGTTGGGCACCAAAAAGGACTGTGGTGGTTTGACCCTGGCTGGATGCCAGGTGCCCACCAAAGCCACTCTATCACTCCCCCTCCTCAACTGGACAGGGGACAGAAAATATAATGAAAGGCTCATGGGTTGACATAAGGACAGTTTAATAAAGCAAGAGCAAAGGTCACACATGAAAGCAAAGGAAAACAAAAGATTTTATTATCTACTTCCCATCAGCAGGCGATGTCTGGCCACTTCTTGGGAAGCAGGGCCTCAGTACACTTAACGGTTGCTCCAGAAGACAAACATAAATAATGAATGCCCCCCCACTTCCTCCTCCCTTTACTTAGCTTTTATAGCTGAACTGACGTCATATGGTATGGAATATCCCTTTGGTCAGTTTGGGTCAGCTGTCCTGGCTATGTCCCCTCCCAAGATCTTGCCCAGCCCCAGCCTGCTGGTGAAGTGGGGGGGGAAATGTTGGAGAGACAGCCTTGATGCTGTGCCAGCACTGCTCAGCAGTAGCCAAAACACTGGTGTGTTATCAACACCTTTCTAGCTACTGATGCAGAGCACAGCACTATGAGGGCTGCTACGGGAAGAATTAACTCCATCTCAGCCAGACCCAATACACCCTCTATCCCTTAAGTCACCGCGTTCAGTCAGGTGGAGAGAGCATAGGGAGTCCTCCCTATCATGCATCCTATCTGCCTGACAGGTCTGTCGCAGGGAAGGTAGGGTGTGATTCCAGTAGTCTATGTCTCTCTCCAACTCCCTGATACTCCTCAATCTACTCAGTCCTCCCGGAGCTCTGTCACTAATCTGAGGAGTTCCTCTACCTGGGTGCACCTCCACAGGTGCACTCACTACTGCCATCTGATACTGGCATAAGAGTAGGCCATACCCTGCAGCCTGACACCTGGGTAGCAGTGTGTTCCCCTTGGAGCTCTGTCTGGGAAGCTGCATCAGTCGCGGCAGGTACAGAGTTTAGAGAAGACATAGCCTTCTGTCGCTGGATACTGTTTCTCCCTTGTCGAGCTAGCAGAGCTACAGCACCCTTCCTACACCCCGTTCCGTGCAAACTGCCACACCCTTACTGACACACCACACCCTGTTAACTCACCCTAATCACTAGCGCTCCCTAGGGGCTTTTTGTATGGGGGGGGGGGGGCCTTGGCCGCCATTGCTCCTGGCCCCGCCCAGGTCTTGTCAGCAGCTGTCGCAGGAGCTGTGGGCTCCTGGCGGCTCCCCCGGTTCAGGAACACCCCCCCGTACACTGTGCTAGAGCGCTCAGCTGCGGATGGTGCCAGCACCGGAGCTGCTCACCTTGGCGACTGAGTATTTATCTTGAAGGCATTAAGCTGATAATTAAAATCTTGTTACATGAAAAAGTTTTATTAGCAGAATCAGATCATGCAAAGTTCAAAGAAATTTAGAAAATAGTACAAATGAAGCAGAGTAGGAATGGTCAGTACAATTTTTATATTTTGTGGTGCCATGTAGAAAAGTTATTAAAAATAGGGCCCAAATTAGAATTTTGATCTTACTACAGACTGTCACTACCAGGGGATCATATGATCAGAGAATTGTTATAAGCTATTTTTCCTCAATATTCAGACTTAAGACAGAAGTTTTAAAGTACTTTCTGTACTCCTTCAAAAGCCATCATTCAGTTGTGAAACTAATTTTCTTAGGATTACAAATGTACTGAGTATACATTGCAGGGTTTTGTTAGCGGACACATACACACACATGACAACACCTGCAGGGGTGGCCTCTATGAGACGAAGTCAGGGGCTGCCCTGTGCCAGACACAGCTGATTCCAGCTGGCTTGGCAATGGCCCCACTGCAGGCCAAAGTTGAGCCAATCAGCGAAGTTGGTGGTGCCTTTGTGAAAACATATTTAAGAAAGGGCAAAAAAACACTGGACAGGCAGAGGAGGGGGAAAAAAAAAAAGTGAAAAAAAAAAAGTGTGAGAAACAGCAGAGGGAACACCAAGTTCAGAAAAGGAGGTATTCCATGGTGCTAGAGCTGATATCCACACTGCAGCCTGTGTAGGGCCCATGCTGGAACAGTTGGATATTTCCTGAATTAACTGTGGTCCATGGAGAACCCACGGAGAACCCATGCCAGAGCAGGGTTTTCCTGACAGGACTGTCTCCCCTGGAAGAGCCCATGCTGGAGCAGATTTTCCTGACAGGAACTGTGGCCTGTAGAGAACCCATGCCAGAGCAGGGGGAAAGTAAGTACAAGAGGGAAGGAGCAGCAGAGAGCAACCGTTATGTACAGACTGTAAACTCCCTTACCCAATTTCCCCCCTCTGTGGTAGAGGAGTCTGGAGTGAAGGAGTGAAGTTGAGCATGGGAAAGGTGTTGTTTTAATGTTTGTCTTCCTGTTTCTTACCACCTGATTCTATTTTATTTGGCAATACATTAATTTTCCCCAAGTCAAGCCTGTTTTGCCTGTGACAGTAACTGGTAAGCAATCTCCCTGTCTTTGTCTTGACCCATGAGCTTTCTCATCCTATTTTCTCCCCCTGCCCCACTGAGGAGGGGGAGTGAGTGGGTGGGTGGGAGTTTGGCCCATAGCCAAGTATAACCCACCACAACAAGTTAGTTTAAAGTGTGATCAGAAATTCACAAGGGATAAGTACAGTGGTAGTTATACTGCTCAAGTCGTTTGCTTGAACCTTGCAGTTAAGTCCTTTTCCGTCACATTAATTTGGCGTAGTCGGCAGGATACAATGGAGGAACTATTGCAGAAACATGGTTGTAAACCTTCTCCTGCAGACAAGGAGAAGGTGAAGAAGTTGTGGAGAAGTAAAGAGAAAGTGGTGGCATGGGTAGAGCAGTGTGGGAAGGAACAAAAGAAAAAGAAAAATGGGAAAGGTAAAGGTATCCTGTGCACTATTTTTGGAGCATGTCTAACTTGTGCACAGGAGGAGGCACTGAAATCTGAGACGGCAAAAATATTGGGTGCAGCCGATCTCATTGAAGCTACAAAATTCAGGGCATTAGAAACTGAAGTTGAAGTAACCAAAACTGCTTTAGAGGCAGAACGAAAGATAAGTGCGTCCTTGAGTGTTCATAATGGACAACTGGAGGTTGAAAATGTGTTTCTGAAAGATGAATTGAATTCTGAAAGGGAGAAGAACAGAAAATTACTAGAAAAATTAAATTTGTTGTTATCAAGTGCTCCAACTCCCTCTCCTGCCCAAGTCAGGAATCTAGTTATGTGTGCCGATCCTGACACTTGGGACGGGGATATCTGGGGCAACCCAGATGATGAATCTGATGGGGCAAGTAATATTGAAATTCAACCCCTCATTAAAACGGAGGTACAGTTGAGGGCCACGAATGATCGAAATTTAACTACAACCCGAACCACCCTGTGGTCTGGACCTGAGCTCGCACAGATGCAAGAGAAATTTTCACGCAAGCTGGGGGAGAGTGAAACTGAATATTTATGGCGTGTGTCATTGAATGGAGGGGATCAAGTCTTGCTGAGTGAGGAGGAAGCTGGGGGATATTGGGGTCCTGGTGTATTTCTTGATCAGGGTCCCGTGGGGAACCAACCCTTGATGCTCAGAGTTGCCTATTGGGCAGGGGGACTAGATTCTAGAGAACGAGGTGAACCTCTGACTATTAAAACGGCTGGATTATCTAGGCTGGCTGAATCAGTGCAAAAGGCTGCCTGTATACAAGCTATGTACAAGCACGGGGAGCAGGGTATTCCCCTTGCTGCTCCGGTTGATCCGGTCCACCTTAAACCATTAATTAGAGGTCTCCCTGACATTTTGAAAATTTATGTGCAAAACCTAAAAGAAAAAGTTATACGGGCAATTGATCATAATACTTGCAACCTCAACCAGCAACAACAGCCTGTTTTAACATGGGGGGAATTTCAGGCTGACCCACTCACGTAATATCCAGCTTAGAATGGCCTAACCAGCATATTGATCCATATATTATTTTAGCCACTGGCCCCAGACGAATACCTGTACATTTTCTAATTGATACTGGAGATTTAATCTCCAAGAAACCACATGAAATTGGCAAATTCCCCACACAATTGCATTCTGGCCAACCTGTAATGGTCAAGTTACCTCAAATTGGAGTTGTACCCCTGATACTGACCAACCTGAGGGGGCTGTATGCATGGGAAGCAAAAGATAGCTCCAATCGCATACATTGGATATGTAGCAGGTGGATTATACCAGCTTTCTAACCAATTTATCGTCGAGCGTATATATGTTCGAGCAGCTCTCTTCTCTTTAAATTATAGGACTGTTCCAGTTGAAGAAGGATAAGGGACAATTGAGAAGACACAGGGTGGAGACCTCACAGATGTCGATCCGAACTGATGTGAACTGTACCTTAGAGGAATTGACAAGCTACACAGACCTGGAGCGTGGATCAGGAGTTTTATCTTTTGATTTTCATATGTTTGTTTTGGTAGGGATAATTGTTTGTAAATCTAAGTGTTAATAGTGCTATACTATGGCTGTAATTGTAAGGTTTTTTGTAATAATTGTTGTTAGTCCTATAATAACCATATGCATAAGTAAACAATCTAGGATATGGAATAGACAGCCTCGGGCTTTTGAGCAACACATTGATGGTTCCCCAATTGTGAATCATACCGAACAAGACAATATGATCTATAAGTTCCTTCAACACCTGGTATTTCATGTATGTGGTTCAATATGATGGAAGGACCACCTGCTAATTGTTTATGGTCTCAAGCCCATGAGGAGAGAAAAGATGACAGGAAGGAGTGCTATCCTTGGCGGTCCTTCATTACGGCATTTAATCAGTGCTGCCTGCTTGTGTCAAAATTACACCAGGCCATATCCCCCAGTGATGGGATGTAATACTAGCATAAGCTATAAAGACTTAAAATATTCTGAGAAATCCGCCTGTCGCATTCCTCAAACCATGGGTAATTGTGACGACTCGCCTATATATGCTCCACGTCAGTTAACTTGGATATGCTCAGATGGGACTATTACAGATATGTTAAGACCTACACATCTTGGTCTGCAGTGTACTTTGGGAGTACCATCATTATGTCCTTCTTATTACTCTCAGAAATTTATCTCTCAAGGACTGTGGCATCCCCGTACCAAATGAAGTACAGACAACAGCGATTGGACTGTATCCCAGAAATTAGCAGTATGGGCCGAAGGATTCCTTGGGCTAGGAATAGGTCACCTTAAAACTAGAATTGTGCTGTCCAATTTAACTGCACAAGTGGAAGCTTTGGCAGACCTCACTAAATACAATTTTGAATTGCTCAACACACAAGTACAAACTGCCTCGAAAGTTGCACTTCAAAATTGACTTGCACTGGATATGATATTACTCAAAGAACAAGGGGTGTGCGGATACTTGAAAGCAAACCATGAACAAGAAGAATTCTGTGTCACAATTCCTAATGTGTCACTACCTCTTCGGGAAAACCTCCAGAAGATGAAGAAGATAGTCAAAGTTACTCATGAACTGCAGGACCAAATGAAGGACACCTGGTTGGGAAATATTTTTGGTAGGATAGGATGGGTATTTTCTGGATGGATTGTTAACTTGTTACAAACACTGATTGTTATTATAATTTCTATTATTGTAGTATGCACTGCCATTAGTTGTGTAAAAAGAATGATTGTAAAATCTATCTCTCAGGTAAGGGCTCACCCAGAAATTGAGGAATACATAGCTCTACTAAAACACACAGATGAAATTTATACCAATACATCGGTCAATGATGACATACATGTGGTTGAATTGTGACTCAGGTCACGGGGTGGATTGTGTGGATTGTCCGGCTCATAGTTCACAAAGGAGTTTCAACATGTCTAGTGCACACAGGCGACTCATGGGGGGGTTACAAAAGCGACCCAGCCTTGGATTGCCTTGAGGCCCTGTCTCTCTGCAGAGAGGACTCATGGGGAGCTGTGTAGACAGCTTAGCCCTGGGTTGTCTGATAAACCCTAAACTAAACAGGGCAGTGGCTGCACCATTCAAAGAACCAAAACCTGAACTGAGCCTTGAAGTCTCTTAACAAAATAGTATGCCCTGAGTCTCAATCCAACCACTATTCAGTTGCCTGAGGAAGCAAGGTAAAAAAACCCGAAACCTGGAGGGTTTCAGTTTCAGTTTCAAATGACAACCTTGTGTATTCAAACAATCACAGACCAACAAAGGAAAGATAAGGGGAAAATCCACTCAGATATACATAATCCACTTAGGCATATATCATAATCCACTCAGACATAGTCATACACACCATTCCACAAGTCAGGGGATAAAAACTCTAAGATTCAGGTTGGAAATGAGGGAGTCACTTCTCCAACTATACAGTTGGCTTGTGAAGGAAGCCCTTCCCCCCCTTGATCGGGATGCCAGTCGAGGCAACTTCCCTGGGATTGAAAGCCCTTACCTGGAGGGGAAACCCTTCTCCCCCCCTTGATCGGGACGCTGGTCGAGGTAACTTCCCTGGGATTGAGAGCCCTTACCTGGAGGGGTAAGTGACTATTGTTTATGCTTTAAGTTTGTAAATGCGTGTGTGCTTGTGGTTGTCTGCGAATCGCTTGTGGTTGTAATAATGTACTACTCTTGCCTTAAAAAATTGCAATAGTGCATTCCTCCATTGTATCTGTAAAACCTGCAATAGTGGCGTGTTAAGTCTGTAAGTGAAGTTCAAATAAGTCGTTTGCTTGAACCTTGCAGTTAAGTCTTTTTCCATCACAACTGCAGATACAACCTCCACCTCAAAGTCCTTGAACTGCCAACTATGAGAAACCTGGAGAGCATAAGGAAGATTTTATACTTACACTGTTTTGTGCACTCTTTCCTTATGCACCAATGGTTGAAAGGATGAGAGCCAAGAGACTACTGACTGATCTGACACAAATAGGGTCAGCTTCATATTCAGAGATCATCACTACCCATTGACACTGACAGAGCACTCAGAAGAACTGCCCTTTTGCAGCTGACCTATAACCATGGGACCCCCTTCCAAAAGGGTCAATGGTTAACTACCATTTTAGTTAAGAAGAGTTCAGAAGACTAATCCACACAGCTCATTTTATCACTTCCTCAGTTACTGGACCATGACCTGTTCCATCCTGTTGGCTCTTCCCTCCCCCATGAACTTCTGAACCTAGTTTATAATCTCCCCTATGGCCTTCAAGTGCCAGTAGACTTGTTCCTCTTTTTCTTTAAATGAGGAATGAAAAAGTCATCGTAACTAAATCAATGACAAAGTATGCATTACTAATTCATGGTCTGCTGTAACAGCTCATAGTATTATCAGCATACATTTTTAAATAGTGATTCATATCCCACTTGTTTATAGTAAACATGTCTACAGCACTACTTACTGTTCATTTCAAAAACGTAAGCAATGAATATCAAATAAAAAACAACTCTATACTAGTCTCTGTCATTCTCAGAGAAGTCAGTGAGCAACACACAAAGTCATCTTGGTTTGGTACAAAATAAAACCTTTACCAAACAATTCTTAAACAATTAAACTAGGCTAAATTAACATAAAACTCAGTTGGGTACTTAAGTTAAATGCCTCAAAATCATGTGACTTAGGATCATGACTTAATATGCCCCATAAAAGCCTTTATGCTAAAAAATATACAACCTATTTAGGTATTTAAATAAGTGTATATCAACACAACAATAAAGACGAATCTAGCCACCCTCAAGTACAAAAGGCAACCCACCTCTGATAGTCTTCCCATCATACACTCCTTTCTCTGAGCGGTTGAAAAAGAACAAGAGAAATTAAATTTTAACTCTACCTGTCTCTAGACAAATAAATGTTTATCTTTGCCTTGTAAGGAGATAGACAAGACTGAATAGTGAAGAGTTGGTGGAAGGAATTAAGAGTAGTTTTACATCAGTTGTTGTGTCTGGGAAACAGTTAATACTAATTCAAATGTTAATCACCGAAGATATTTCTGCCAGACAAATTGCTTTGGATTGATGCATGTTGTATATCACCACTATAGGACTTCATACTCAAAATATAACTAGTAGCATTTTAATAAATTTCACCTTTCCCCAGCTTATTTTAGAGTTCACCTACCAGAGATGCAGCCAGATGCAACATCTAGCTGTTAGACACTAAGGTCAATCATGTCTAAGCTATTACCGCTATCATCTCACATTTACTCATAGCAGCATTTAGCTGCTACTATTTTAAAATGTAGTAGAAAGAATAATACATGCCATGAATGTATAGGATAAGCAAGTATCCTTCACACAAATAGCAGCTGCCTTATAAAAGTACTTCAGTATGTTCTTTATTTTTTAAAAAAAGGTGAAAAATCCTTTTCAAAAACTAAAGCTGTAATGAATCCTAGAATACACGTGCCCAATTTCCGGCTTGCAACCTCTTGTCTCTCAGTTATAGAGTAAATTACAGAACTGTATTGACAGGATAATTTCTCTCAGAGTAACATTCAAAATGATGTTTAGAACTCTACCAATGGTGCATTCTTTCCCACTGTCCTCCCAAAAGAATTAAAGTCTGACTCTACACACATACACTGTCTGAATACTACTCCACATGATTTTCAAGAGCAAAATGACTGGAGCAATATAGATACATTTCTAGAACGGTACTTCCAGTTACTGAGAACTATATTTTAGGAAAGATATTAGCAACTTACTTGTGGGAAGTTCTTTTCTTCATCATGCTTGCAGAGACTCCTGCATGACCTACAATATAAATGATGGAATTATTGAACAATGCCAAAAAGGTATCTTACAGAAAAGTTCTCTTTTTCAAGTAAAAAAATTTAAACACTTCATGTTGTGATTGATCGATGAGCTCCTACAATGGAAGTAGACTCTGAGGAGACAGACAAGGAGTACATACTCACGAAGCTAAGTGAAGAAATAGGGAGTGACTGATGACAACTGTTACAAAAAGCTGAACTTAACACAAAGGAGATGGGAAGTAGTCTTTTTTCTAGATAAATGGCTACAACAGTTGAGGGCTTGAGCTGATAATAATAATAAGCAGCAAATGCATATCTTCCTGAGTCAGCGAGGCCAGAATGGATGGGTGTATATGTGGCTCAGCCAAACTGAGTATAAAAACTCAGTATAGAGCCAAACCCAAGTATAAAGTATAGCATATACCATATAAAAACTGTACAACTAACAGAAAGAACTTTGAAGAGAGCAACAGGCTTGAGCTGGTTTCAGCCCACATATTCCTTCCCAACGACTGGGGATGCCCAGCATCATAATGGAGATCAGTAATGAGAATCACATTTGTATTGTGATTTGACTGTATATTGCAACTGCTATACTCTGCTAAATGTAACTTGTAATTGTACTGTGCTTTAAGTAAATTGCTGTATCATTCTGCTAAATCAAAGTCCCATGTAATGTCAAATAACTTCAAAAAACTAAAGTTGGTATTAAACATTAAACCCTCTACATATGGAATATCTAAAAGAACCCAGTCAGAGTGTGTTGGACACATGTATGTTATCAATAAAAAAAACCCTCATGTATCTGTAGAAACATGTTCAGAATTTCATCTATGGATGTTTAAATTCATACCTACAGAGAAATATTTAATTGAGGTTTCTCTACAGATCCAAACAAATTCTTTAACTTTAACATTATGTGCATGCTCCAAGCATAGCTTTGGCATATGTATTTTGAAAATTAATTTTCATAATAGCAGTAATGTCACACAAGAGTTACGCCCTGAAAGTGCAATTAACCTTAAAAGTTTTCATAAATATTTTAATCTTTGGATTTTCAGATGGAGAAATAAAGACATATATCAAGTGACAGAAATGGCAGAATTAAAATCAGACTACATACATCTTGTTTCCAACACTCAAGCTTGTACTGAATCCATGGAAAGACGCATCTCCAGTTTTAACAACAGCTGGAATTTTAAGTTTTCAAAAATGAGGCCCTCCATGCGAATAGCTACAGTAAAGATCCTATTTGCAATTTTTGACTATTAAAAGACCAAGTAAAGAGAACTTACCTTTGAACATGTTTATAAGAACTATCAGCTAGAAATTAAAATAAAAGATATCACAAAAAGTCTGAATAGAAACCCAAAAGACTTTGAGACTTGACTGCAACCACTAAACAAGCATTCTCATCATATCATTAGCCACCCCTTAGTTATATGAGGAAAAAAAGTTTAAAAACATACTTAAAAGAAAGAAATCCGTTCTCGCAAAGTAAAAGAACATGAACACACAGATTTCATTTTTTCCATTACTGGTTGATGAGACAAAGTAAGATTTAACTAAATCAGCTCAAGTAGTTAAAACGCTATAGAAAAAACACCCACATATTCAGCAGGGTGGTTCAGCACAAAATTTGTTTTCTGTCCTCTGCTTAGAGACTCTGAATCTTATTATACAGTGCAACGCATTTAGCCTTCCAAAACAAAAGGAACTCTACAGGTACACAGAAGGAAGATCTATTACAGAAGCTGCAAAAACCACAAAGGAGAAGCTATGCACGCTACTCAGAATGAGCGTTTGCCCTGTTCAGTAACTGCTCACCTTCGGCACCTCTTATTTTTGATAGGACTCAAGCTCTACAGCCAGGTGTCTTTTCTCTCAAATTCACTTCCGTCCAAAATTTCTCGGCTATCCATACACAATTTCCATGCATGAAATGACATGTACCAAACTAACAAATATTTACAACAACACTGAACTAAGAGTTTGAAAGAATACCCTTTTTTGCTGTCAGGTGAAAATGAGCTTGACAGTACCTGACTGATTTCAAGAACTTGCTTGCTCATGTACCTAGCTCTAAACAAAAGCCAACTAAGCAAACTGAGTAATGCTCAGTTTCTTGTGTTGGTAGCTTAAGGTAGTGCACAGTTTAATGCAAAGTTATGGCATTGTATTGGGTTTGTGTGGCAAGGTTTTGGTAGTGGGGGGTTACAGGGGGTGGCTTCTGTGAGAAACTGCTAGAAGCTTCCCCTATGTCCAATAGAGCCAATGCCAGCTGGCTCCAAGACAGACCTGCCACTGGCCAAGGCTGAGCCAATCAGCAACAGTGGTAGCGCCTCTGTGATAACATATTTAAGAAGGGGAAAAAAAGTTGCTGTGGCACAGAAACGGCAGCCGGAGAGAGGAGTGAGAACATATAAGAGAAACAACTCTGCAGACACCAAGGTCAGTGAAGAAGGAGGGGGAGGAGGTGCTCCAGGCACCAGAGCAGAGATTCCCCTGCAGCCCATGGTGAAGACCATGGTGAGGCAGGCTGTCCCCCTGCAGCCCATGGAGGTCCACGGTGGAGCAGATATCCACCTGCAGCCCGGGGCGGACCCCACACCGGAGCAGGTGGATGCCCGAAGGAGGCTGTGACCCCATGGGAAGCCTGCGCTGGAGCAGGTTCCTAGCTGGACCTGCAGATATGTGGAGAGAGGAGCCCACGCTGGAGCAGTGTGCTCCTGGCAGGACTTGTGATCCTGCGGGGGACCCACGCTGGAGCAGTGTGCTCCTGAAGGACTGCATGCCGTGGAAGGGACCCATGCTGGAGCAGTTTGTGAAGAACTGCAGCCCATGGGAAGGACCCACGTTGGAGAAGTTTGTGGAGGACTGTCTCCCATGGGAGGGACCCCACGCTGGAGCAGGGGAAGAGTGTGAGGAGTCCTGCCCCTGAAGAGGATGAAGCAGTAGAGATAACGTGTGATGAACTGATCGTAACCCCCATTCCCCATCCCCCTGCAGTGCTGGGGGAGGTAGGTAGAGAATTAGGGAGTGTCATGGTTTCAGCCCAGCTGGTAACAAAGCACCACGCAGCTACTCGCTCACTTCTCCCCCCTCAGCAATGGTGGGATGAGGAGAAAATATAAAGAAAGGCTCGTGGGTCGAGACAATGAATGGGAGGGATCACTCACCACTTATGGTCATGGGCAAAAGACAGGCTCAACTTGGGGAAGAAACAAAATCAATTTAATTTACTACAAATCAAAACAAAACAAGGATATTAGGAAGTAAAACCAAACCTTAGAACACCTTCCCCCCACCCCTCCCTCATTCCCGCCTCAATTCCACTCCCGGTTCTCTCTACCTCCTCCCCCCGGCGGCGCAGGGGAACAGGGGATGGGGGTTGGGGTCAGCTCGCCACACATTGTCTCTGCCGCTCCTTCCTCCTCAGGGGGAGGACTCCTCACTCATCCCCTGCTCCACCGTAGGGTCCCTCCCACAGGAGACAGTCCTCCACGAACTCCTCCAACGTGAGTCCTTTCCGCGGGCTGCAGTTCTTCACAAACTTCCCTGGCATGGGTCCTTTCTGCGGGCCGATCTTCAGTCACAGACTGCTCCAGCGCAGGCTTTCCCATGGAGTCACGGCCATCTTCGGGGGCATCTGACTGCTCTGGCATGGGCTCTTCCACGGCCTGCAAGTGGGCATCTGCTCCACCACTCATCTCCATGGGCTGCAGGGGGACAGCCTGCTGACTCACCATGGGCTGCAGGGGCATCAACCTCCTCGGGCGCCCCTCCTCCCCCTCCTTCTTCACTGACCTCGGTGTCTGCATAGGTGTTCCTCTCACATTCCAATCCCACCACTCACTGCAGGTTCCCCTTCTTAACTATGTTATCCCAGAGGCGCTACCACCATCACTGATTGGGTCAGGTTTGGCCAGAGGCGGGTCCGACTTGGAGCTGGGGGAGCTTCTAGCAGCTTCTCACAGGAGCCACCCCTGTGGCCCCTCCCCCGCTACCAAAAACATCCGCACCACACAAACCCATAACATTTGTATAAACAATGCATGCCTTCCTAACAACTGTGCCCCTGAAGAAGAACTAAAAGACTGATAAGAAGGGAACATCCTACCCCAGGAGGCACTGAAAGTTGAATAATTGCTAATAGGCATGAAGTCAGCAAAGATTTTCAGTAACTGGGGGAAAGGTAAAGGCGGCAGGGGGAGATCACCACCACCGACTCAATTCAAGACCAGAAAGACTTACCCCCCACTCTCCTTGAGTATGCACTGTAGAATAAAAGAACACTGTACCTTTAATTCAAAGCGGGGAAAATTTTAGCCCAATAGAAACTGTGGTAGATAAGTGACTACCAATAATAGTTTTGGGGAAGAACTTTGGAAAGTAAATATGTAAAACTAAACTGTATAAATTGCTTGCCCGTTTAGGTATGAGGTGTGCTAGCTTTGTGGATTACCACCTAGCCCCTATCTTTGCGCAAACATGAATTGGAATAAAATACTACTGCTCTGTGTGTATATCGGCATCTCACACACCAGGTAAACAACCCCACTTTTGGGACAACACTCTGGCTGCAGTTTCTGTTGTGCAGCAATTTTTCCCCTTCTTAAATATGTTATCACAGAGGCGCTACCACTGTCACTGATTGGCTTGGCCTTGGCCAGCAGTGGGTCCATCTTGGAGCCAGCTGGCATTGGCTCTGTCGGACATAGGGGAAGCTTCTAGCAGCTTCTCACAGAAGCCACCTCTGTAGCCCTCCAGCTACCAAAACCTTACCATGCAAACCCAATATAAACACATCTCAGCTTAAACTGTGTAGCACTTCACATCCTCCAAAATTGTAAAAGGAATTCACTGAACAGTGAATATTTCCCCTATAGGAACTGTAAATAGGGAGATGGAACAACATGGAATCCTTATATTTAACATCTTTTAGTTTTATCCTTGCAGAGTAAGGCCAAAACCAAAATTACTCAATGAATCTGCCTGCCTGAATCTGCTGGAAATACAACACAGCAGTGAGTAAACAATCTAAGCGGTTCCTGGAGTGTGTGGAAGATAACTTCCTGACACAGCTGGTAGGTGAGCCAACCGGGGAGGAGCCTTGCTAGATCTATTGTTTACGAACAGGGAAGGACTGGTGGGAGGTCTGGTGGTCGGAGGCCGTCTTGGGCTTAGCAACCATGAAATGACAGAATTTTCAATTCTTGGAGAGGCAAGGAGGGTGGTCAGCAAGACCACCACTATGGACTTCCGGAGGGCAAACTTTGGCCTCTTCAAGGCACTGGTTGAGAGAGTCCCTTGGGAGACGGTCCTGAAGGGCAAAGGGGTCCCAGGAGGGATGGACATTCTTTAAGAAGGAAACCTTGATGGCTCAGGACCAGGCTATTCCCATGTGCCGCAAGTCGAACCACCGAGGAAAACGACTGGCCTGGCTGAACAGGGAGCTTTTGCTAGGAGTCAAGAAAAAAAGGAGAGTTTATCACCTCTGGAAGAAAGGGCGGGCAACTTGGGAGGAGTACAGGGATCTTGTTAGATCATACAGAGAGAAAATTAGAAAGGCAAAAGCTCAGCTAGAACTAAATCTGGCCATTATTGTAAGGGACAACAAAAAATGTTTCTACAAAAATGTTAGCAGTAAAAAGAATCCCAAGGAGAATGTCTATCCTTTAATGGACACAGAAGGGAATGTAGCCACCAGAGATGAGGAAAAGGCTGAGGTACTTAATGCCTTCTTTGCCTCGGTCTTTAATAGGGAGACCAGTTATCCTCAGGGTACTCCGCCCCCTGAGCTGGATGGTGAGGATGAAGAACAGATTATACCCCCCTTAATCCAGGAGGAAGTAGTTAGTGACCTACTACGCCATCTGGACACTCACAAATCTATGGGACCCGATGGGATCTATCCAAGAGTACTGAGGAAACTGGCAGAGGTCCTTGCCAAACCACTCTCCATCATCTATCAGCGATCCTGGTCAATGGGGGAGGTCCCAGAGGACTGGAGGCTTGCTAATGTGACTCCCATTTACAAGAAGGGTCAGAGGGAGGATCCGGGGAACTACGGGCCTGTCAGCCTGACCTCGGTACCGGGGAAAATTATGGAACGGTTTGTCTTGGGAGCACTCACAAGGCAAGTCCAGGACAAACAGGGGATCAGGCCCAGTCAGCATGGGTTTATGAAAGGCAGGTCCTGCTTGACCAACCTGATCTCCTTCTATGACCAGATGACCTGCCTAGCGGATGAGGGAACGGCAGTGGATGTTATCTACCTGGACTTTAGTAAGGCCTTTGACACTGTCTCTCATGGCATACTCCTTGAGAAGCTGGTGTCTCACGGCTTGGACAAGTGTACTCTTCGCTGGGTGAAAAACTGGCTGGATGGACGAGCCCAGAGGGTTGTGGTGAATGGGGTGAAATCCAGTTGGCGGAGGGTCACAAGTGGTGTTCCCCAGGGCTCGGTGTTGGGCCCTGTTCTGTTTAATATCTTTATCGATGATTTGGATGAGGGGATTGAGTGCACCCTCAGCAAGTTTGCAGACGACACCAAGTTGGGAGGCAGGGTCGATCTGATTGAGGGTAGGGAGGCTCTGCAGAGGGATCTGGACAGGCTGGATCGATGGGCTGAGGCCAATTGTATGAAGTTCAACAAGGCCAAGTGCTGGGTCCTGCACTTTGGTCACAACAACCCCATGCAGTGCTACAGGCTTGGGGAAGAGTGGCTGGAAAGCTGCCCGGCAGAGAAGGACCTGGGGGTGCTGGTTGACAGCTGGCTGAATATGAGCCAGCAGTGTGCCCAGGTGGCCAAGAAGGCCAACAGCATCCTGGCCTGCATCAGAAATAGTGTGGCCAGCAGGAGCAGGGAGGTGATTGTTCCCCTGTATTCGGCACTGGTGAGGCCGCACCTCGAGTACTGTGTTCACTTTTGGGCCCCTCACTACAGGAAAGACATTGAGTTGCTGGAGCATGTCCAGAGAAGGGCAACCAAGTTGGTGAGGGGCCTGGAGCACAAGTCTTATGAGGAGTGGCTGAGGGAGCTGGGGCTGTTTCATCTAGAGAAGAGGAGGCTGAGGGGAGACCTTATAGCTCTCTACAACTACCTGAAGGGGGGTTGTAGTGAGGTGGGTGCTGGTCTCTTCTGTCGGGTGGCTGGAGATAAGACGAGAGGAAATGGCCTCAAGTTTAGGCAACGGAGATTTAGGTTAGATATTAGGAAAAATTTCTTTACTGAGAGGGTTGTCATACATTGGAACAGGCTGCCCAGGGAAGTGGTTGAGTCACCATTCCTGGAGGTATTCAAAGAGCGCATAGACGGGGTACTCTGTAACATGGTTTAGTGGGCATGGATGATGGTTGGACTCGATGATCTTGAAGGTCTCTTCCAACCTAAATGATTCTATGATTCTATGATCTTTATTCATGCAAATTACCTCAGCAATATAGCTTTTCCAATGTAAATGAAAAACCCCAACGGGGTATTCCATACCACGGGACGTCACATAAACTGGGGGGAGTGGGGGTGGGGGTTATCGCCGCTCGGGGACTAACGGGGTGTCGATTGGCAGGCGGTGAGCAATTGCACTGCGCATGATTTGTACATTCCAATCCTTTTATCATTACTGTTGTCATTTTATTAGTGTTATCATTATCATTATTAGTTTCTTCTTTTCTGTTCTATTAAACCGTTCTTATCTCAACCCACGAATTTTACTTCTTTTCCTGATTTTCTCCCCCATCCCACTGGGTGGTGGGGAAGCGGGTGAGTGGCTGCGTGGTGCTTAGTTGCTGGCTGGGGTTAAACCACGACAGTCCTTTTTGGCGCCCAACATGGGGCACGAAGGGTTGAGATAACAACAAACCTGGCCAGAGCTTGTTAAAACAAATTTGTTATAAACGTTCATTATATTGGTCTAATAGTCGCTGGTCATTATGTTGATTTATGTGTTCTTAGAGTTGTTGCTCTGGTTTTTAAAGTTCTGTTATGTATCACCTCGCTTGCTGTATGTAGTCCCTCTTCTGCTGCTTATCTTCCGTGGGAGGTGGATTAAGGTTTTCGTTTTGATGTATTGTATAACACTGGTTTATGGTATGATAAAGTCATCGGTTGGGGGATTAATCCGGTATTTGCACTCAGCATTGTCACCTTTATACTCCGGGAGCCATCTGTGGGAAACTATTAATAATTACACCATTTACCTTTCCTCCTTGGAAAACCAGTCTATGAGTGGGGTACCTTTCTTCCCCTCTCCTTTCTCCTTCAGTCCAGTTACACTGGTGTTTGAGAATTTTGGAAAATTTGAATACTCTTGGGATGTTGAGACCAGCACGGTCCTAGCCCTATTGCTGGGAATTAACATGCTCCTGAATGTGGTTCAGCTCTTGTTTAAGGTTAAACAACTATTTAAGAAGATCACCCAGAGATCTGCCCTGAGGCTGGATAATTATGAGTGGCAGGGTGTGTGGGGTAGTATGGGCAAGTACCTAGAAAAGTGGGCACCTCCAATGTTTTGGAAATTCACCGCTGAACAAGTGCAGAATCTGGAAGAACTAGTAAAATATTTGGAAAAGGTTTGCTGTCACCCCGGCAGCTCCAGAGAGATACAAATCACTGCAACGTGCTGGGGGCCTCGCCCATGCCTATTGAGCCCTGTTCAACAGCACTCAAGGGGAAGAGAAGGTCTCTGGACCTAACAACAAAACGATGAGCACTGCGGCTACCGAAACCTCGGCAATGGGTGCTGCAGCCCCTCCAGCCCCAACAACGAGCACGGCAGCTACCCAAACCTTGGCGACAGACACTGCAGTTATCCAAAACCCGGCAAGCGGTACTGCAACTGAACCAGCGGACCAACCTGCACCAGTATCAGTTGCCCCTGTACAGAAGAAGAAATATACAAAAAATCAGCTCGCTTAGCGAAGGATGAAGGTGAACCAGGGTCATCACGGGAACAGGAGGAAGAGGCAGAACCAGAGGTAATAACCTGGTCCCTATCCTTGAGTGAGCTGCGGGATACGCGAAAAGATTTCGGCCGCCGTATAGGTGAGCATATTATCACCTGGCTCCTCCGATGCTGGGACAATGGGGATAATAGCTTGGAATTAGAAGGTAGGGAAGCCAAGCAGCTGGGATCGCTTGCCAGGGAAGGTGGCATTGACAAGGCAATTGGAAAAGGGACACCAGCCATCAGCCTCTGGAGGCGACTCCTGTCAAGTGTGAAGGAAAGGTACCCCTTTAAGGAAGATGTTATATGTCAATCAAGCAAGTGGACCACCATGGAAAGAGGTATCCAATACCTGAGGGAATTAGCCGTGCTAGAGACGATTCATCATGACCCAGACAACCCACAATTACCCAAAGATCCAGATGAAGTCCAATGCACACGACCCATGTGGCGGAAGTTTGTACAAAGTGCACCACCGTCCTATGCCAACTCACTGGCAATAATGACCTGGAAAGACAAAGAGGCACCGACAGTGGATGAAGTGACTCGCCAACTCCAGCAATACGAAGAAAATCTCTCCTCCTCCCTACAAGCCTGCATTTCGGCTGTGGAGAAGCTGACTGAGGATTTCCAGCAATTCAAAGAGGATATGTCCTACTCCCCACCTGTAAGGACCAATGTCTCAGCTATTAGGAGTGAGCATTCCTCTGCCCAAGAGACAGAATATAGAAGGTACACACCGCGAGGTGCCCTGTGGTTTTATCTATGTGATCATGGAGAGGACATGAGGAAATGGGATGGAAAACCTACCTCAGTCCTAAATGCATGGGTACGTGAGTTGCGAGGAAAAACCACCACAAAAGGGGATTCTCCCAGGAAAAATGCTGCTCCAGTTTCCAGAGTAGAAGGGCTGATCTTATTTCTGATCCTCTTGAAGGGACTTCTGAGCCACTTTTACGAGAAGTGAATACTGGATACTCTGACCAGAATTGGAGGGGCCCTGCCTCCAGCCAGGTGGAGGAAAGGGATAACCGGGTCTATTGGACTGTGTGGATTCAATGGCCTGGCACGTTAGACCCACAGGAGTATAAGGCTCTAGTAGACACCGGCGCACAGTGTACTCTAATGCCATCAAGTTATAAAGGGGCAGAACCCATCTGTATTTCTGGTGTGACAGGGGGATCCCAAGAGTTAACTGTATTGGAAGCTGAAGTAAGCCTGACTGGGAATGAATGGCAGAAACACCCCATTGTGACTGGTCCAGAGGCTCGGTGTATCCTTGGCATAGACTATCTCAGGAGAGGGTATTTTAAGGACCCAAAGGGGTATCAGTGGGCTTTTGGTATAGCCGCCTTGGAGACGGAGGGCACTGAACAGCTGTCTACCCTGCCTGGTCTCTCTCAGGAACCTTTGATTGTGGGGTTGCTGAGGGTTGAAGAACAACAAGTGCCAATTGCTACCACGACGGTGCACCGGCAGCAATATCGCACCAACCGAGACTCTCTGATTCCCATCCACAACTTGATTCACCAACTGGAGAGCCAAGGAGTGATCAGCAAAACTTGCTCACCCTTTAATAGTCCCATATGGCCAGTGCGAAAGTCTAATGGGGAATGGAGACTAACAGTAGACTATCGTAGCCTGAATGAAGTCATGCCACCGCTGAAAGCTGCCATTCCAGGTATGCTGGAACTTCAATACAAACTAGAGTCAAAGGCAGCCAAGTGGTATGCCACAATTGACATTGCTAATGCATTTTTCTCAATCCCTCTGGCAGCAGAGTGTCATCCACAATTTGCTTTTACTTGGAGGGGTGTCCAGTACACTTGGAATCGATTGCCCCAGGGGTGGAAACACAGCCCCACCATTTGCCATGGACTAATCCAGACTGCACTGGAAAAAGGTGAAGCTCCGGAACACCTGCAGTACATTGATGACATCATTGTATGGGGCAACACGGCAGAAGAAGTCTTTGAAAAAGGGAAGAAAATAATCCAAATCCTTCTGAAAGCTGGTTTCGCCATAAAAGAAAGTAAGGTCAAGGGACCTGCACAGGAGATCCAGTTTTTAGGAATAAAATGGCAAGATGGACGCCATCAGATCCCAATGGACGTGATCAACAAAATAGCAGCTATGTCTCCACCGACTAATAAAAAGGAAACACAGGCCTTCTTAGGTGTCGTGGGTTTCTGGAGAATGCATATTCCAAATTACAGTCTGATTGTAAGCCCTCTCTATCAAGTGACCCAGAAGAAGAATGATATTAAATGGGGCCCTGAGCAACAACAAGCCTTTCAACAAATTAAACGGGAGATTGCTCATGCAGTAGCCCTTGGACCAGTCCGGGCAGGACAAGATGTTAAAAATGTGCTCTATACTGCAGCAGGGGAGAATGGCCCTACCTGGAGCCTCTGGCAGAAAGCAACTGGGGAGACCCGAGGCCGACCCCTGGGGTTTTGGAGTCGGGGATACAGAGGATCCGAGGCCTGCTATACTCCAACTGAAAAAGAGATATTGGCAGCATATGAAGGAGTTCGAGCTGCCTCAGAAGTGGTTGGTACTGAAACACAGCTCCTCTTAGCACCCCGACTGCCAGTGCTGGGCTGGATGTTCAAAGGGAGGGTCTCCTCTACACATCATGCAACTGATGTCATGTGGAGTAAGTGGATTGCACTGATCACACAATGGGCTCGCATAGGAAACCCCAGTCGCCCAGGAATTTTAGAAGTGATCACGGACTGGCCAGAAGGCAAAGATTTTGGAATGTCGCCAGAGGAGGAGGTGACACGTGCTGAAGAGGCCCCACTGTATAATAAACTGCCAGACAATGAGAGGCAGTATGCCCTGTTCACTGACGGATCCTGTCACATTGTGGGAAAGCATCAGAGGTGGAAGGCTGCTGTATGGAGTCCTACACAACAAGTCGCAGAAACTGCGGAAGGAGAAGGTGAATCGAGTCAGTTTGCAGATGTGAAAGCCATCCAGCTAGCGTTAGACATTGCTGAAAGAGAAAAGTGGCCAGGGCTCTATCTCTATCCTGACTCATGGATGGTGGCAAATGCCCTGTGGGGGTGGCTACAGCAATGGAAGCAGAGCAACTGGCAGCGCAGAGGTAAACCCATTTGGGCTGCCGCACTGTGGCAAGATATTGCGTCCTGGCTTGAGAATCTGGTTGTAAAAGTACGTCATGTAGATGCTCACGTACCCAAGAGTCAGGCCACTGAAGAACATCAAAATAACCAACAGGTGGATCAGGCTGCCAAGATTCAAGTGGGTCAGGTGGACCTGGACTGGCAACATAAGGGTGAGCTATTTATGGCTCAGTGGGCCCATGATACCTCAGGCCATCAGGGAAGAGATGCAACATACAGATGGGCTCATGATCGAGGGGTGGACTTGACCATGGACACTATCGCACAGGTTATCCATGAATGTGAAACGTGCTGCAATTAAGCAAGCCAAGCGGTTAAAGCCCCTGTGGTATGGAGGGCGATGGCTGAAATATAAATATGGGGAAGCCTGGCAGATTGACTATATCACACTCCCACAAACTCACCAAGGCAAGCACCATGTGCTTACAGTGGTGGAAGCAACCACCGGGTGGCTGGAAACATATTCTGTACCCCATGCCACCACCAGGAACACTATCCTGGGCCTTGAAAAGCAGGTCTTGTGGCGACATGGCACCCCAGAAAGAATTGAGTCAGACAACGGGACTCATTTCCGAAACAACCTCATAGACACCTGGGCCAAAGAGCATGGCATTGAGTGGGTGTATCATATCCCCTATCATGCACCAGCCTCTGGGAAAATCAAACAATACAATGGACTGTTAAAGACTACATTGAGAGCAATGGGGGGTGGAACCTTCAAACATTGGGATACACATTTAGCAAAAGCCACCTGGTTAGTCAACACCAGAGGATCTGCCAATCGGGGTGGCCCTGCCCAGTCAGAACTTTTACGTACTGTAGAAGGGGATAAAGTCCCTGTAGTGCACATCAAAAATATGTTAGGGAAGACAGTCTGGGTTACTCCTGCCTCAGGCAAAGGTAAACCCATTTGTGGGATTGCTTTTGCTCAAGGGCCTGGGTGCACTTGGTGGGTGATGCGAAAAGATGGGGAAGTCCGATGTGTGCCTCAAGGGGATTTGATTTTAGGTGAGAATAGCCAGAATTAAACTGTATGATATTAGTTGCTATATAACCCTGCTACTGTATGTTATCATTACTATAATTGTTATATGCTATATCCATAGTACTATAGTAAGCATCACTTAGATCAAGCAAGAATGAACTGTGATAAAACTGAGCGAAGCACAGTAGTGATGGAACCAGAACTGACTCCAGCATGGAACAATCCAACAGTGCACACCATCCTCCTGCCGCATCCAATGTCACCTGCTCGTCACACCGCACTGAAGCCCAATCCTGCTCTGCCGACTGAGAGGACTTTGCACCATCCCTCCTGCCCAGAAAGACCGGTATGACAGATGGAGCCCAGAGTCGGGACCTAAATGAACTCAATGAACATTTTATGAACATGACCCATAAACTAAAGGAATGATATCTCTGTGTGTATACACACATACATGTATATATATATCACTATTCATATGTGCCAAAGAGACGGAAAGGTGATGATGATTGACCAGGATGTAACTAAAGGTATGGGAACTGAGCATGACGTCAATGGTATAGAATAAGGGGCGGATACTGTCCTGGTTTCAACTGGGATAGAGTTAATTGTCTTCCTAGTAGCTGGTACAGTGCTATGTTTTGAGTTCAGTATGAGAAGAATGTTGATAACACTGATGTTTTCAGTTGTTGCTAAGTAATGTTTAGTTTGAAGTCAAGGACTTTTCAGCTTCTCAAGCCCAGCCAGCGAGAAAACTGGAGGGGCACAAGAAGCTGGCACAGGACACAGCCAGGGCAGCTGACCCAAAGTGGCCAACAGGGTATTCCATACCATGGGACGTCACATAAACTGGGGAGAGTGGGGGCGGGGGTTATCGCCGCTCGGGGACTAACGGGGTGTCGATCGGCGGGCGGTGAGCAATTGCACTGCACATCATTTGTACATTCCAATCCTTTTATCATTACTGTTGTCATTTTATTAGTGTTATCATTATCATTATTAGTTTCTTCTTTTCTGTTCTATTAAACCATTCTTATCTCAACCCATGAATTTTACTTCTTTTCCTGATTTTCTCCCCCATCCCACTGGGTGGGGGGGGAGTGGGTGAGCGGCTGCGTGGTGCTTAGTTGCTGGCTGGGGTTAAACCACGACACTACAACTACCTGAAGGGGGGTTGTAGTGAGGTGAGTGCTGGTGTCTTTTGTCGGGTGGCTGGAGATAGGACGAGAGGAAATGGCCTCAAGTTGAGGCAAGGGAGATTTAGGTTAGATATTAGGAAAAATTTCTTTACTGAGAGGGTTGTCATACATTGGAATAGGCTGCCCAGGGAAGTGTTTGAGTCACTGTATTGGCTTTGCGTGGCAAGGTTTTGGAGGTGGGGGGGGTTACAGGGGTGGCTTCTGTAAGAAGCTGCTGGAAGCTTCCCCTGTTTTCGACAGAGCCCATACCAGCCGGCTCTAAGTTGGACCCACCGCCGGCCAAGGCCGAGCCAATCAGTGCTAGTGGTAACGCCTCTGTGATAACATTTTTAAGAAAAAAAAAAGTTGGGACAGAAAGAAATGGTAACCGGAGAGGGAGTGAGAACATGTAAGAGAAACAACCCTGCAGACACCAAGGTCAGTGAAGAAGGAGGGGGAGGAGATGCTCCAGGTGCCAGAGCAGAGATTCCCCTCCAGCCCGTGGTGAAGACCATGGTGAGGCAGGCTGTCCCCCTGCAGTCCATGGAGGTCCATGGTGGAGCAGATATCCACCTGCAGCCCATGGAGGACCCCACGCCGGAGCAGGTGGATGCCCGAAGGAGGCTGTGACCCCGTGGGAAGCCCACACTGGAGCAGGCTCCTGGCAGGACCTGCGGATCTGTGGAGAGAGGAGCCCACGGAGCAGGTTTTCTGGCAGGACTTGTGACCGTGTGGGGGACGCACGCTGGAGCAGTGTGCTCCTGAAGGACTGCATGCCATGGAAAGGACCCATGCTGGAGCAGTTCGTGAAGAACTGCGGCCCGTGGGAAGGACCCACGTGGAGAAGTTTGTGGAGGAATGTCTCCCATGGGAAGGACCCCACGCTGGAGCAGAGGAAGAGTGTGATGAGTCCTGCCCCTGAGGAGGATGAAGCGGCAGAAATAACGTGTGATGAACTGACCGTAAACCCCATTCCCCGTCCCCCTGTGCTGCTGGGGGGGGTTGGTAGAGAATCCAGGAGTGAAGCTGTGCCCGGGAAGAAGGGAGGGGGTGGAGGGAAGGTGTTCTGAGATTTGGTTTTATTTCTCATTACCCTTCTCTGGTTGATTTGTAATAAATCAAGTTAATTTTCCCCAAGCTGAGTCTGTTTTGCCCGTGACGGTAACTCGTGAGTGATCTCTCCTGTCCTTATCTCGACCCACAAGCCCTTTGTTATATTTTCTCTCCCCTGTCCAGCTGAGGAGGGGGGAGTGATAGAACGGCTTTGGTGGGCACCTGGTGCTCAGCCAGGGTCAACCCAGCACAGTCACCATCCCTGGAGGTATTAAAAAAGCGCATAGACGGGGTACTCTGTAACATGGTTTAGTGGGCATGGATGATGGTTGGACTCGATGATCTTGAAGGTCTCTTCCAACCTAAATGATTCTATGATTCTATGATCTTTATTCATGCAAATTACCTCAGCAATATAGCTTTTCCAATGTAAATGAAAAAAACACAAGAACTCTACAAACTACTTGTATGATCCAAGTTCAATAGCATCCAGATGTTTGGAATTGTATCTAAACTTCAAAGGCGAGGGGGGAGTGTTTTAAGATGTCAACAGTACTACTTTATTTCTCACTCTGGAAAGCATTTTCATTACTAATAAAGCAGTACACTGATAGCATATGTCCATACATTTCATGTGGTTTGTTCAAACTTTTATGGTTTTAATATTTTGTACCTTCTATGAAAACTGGTTTGCTGCTAGATGACTGTGCAAGTGAGATTTGGTAAATGATCATATATTAACATTATGGTTGAAACAATAGACAAAGGGTAACCGGGGAGATAATTACAAAGTCTAGTCAAGTGATTAACTAGTAATTATTCATAAGTTTTGCAGTTCTTTGCTCTTATGACTAGATGTTCCTGTACGCTAGATGAGAACAATGTTGAAACTGGCCACATGTGATTGAAACTGCATTAAGCTTTAAGATCAAAGAACAAGGACAGGAATAAAGACTTCAAGGACAGCCAACAAGAACTTCACATGGGTCGGTGGTTGCAAAAGCAGCCCTTTGACTCAAATGGATCCTTCATTGCGCATGATCGGATGTAGGCAGTACTAAGATAATCAGTTGCAATCATTTTTAAGTATATGTATACTAATCTGATTAATATGCAATTAGTTATTCTATATAACCTGTTTGTGCTACAGCTGTGGTATGCACGCTAGGTGGAATTATCCCCCGTGCATCCAGCGCTGCAATAAAGAATGCCTGCTTTCTAAAACTCCAAAATGAGTCTTAGAGAGTTTCTTCAACCGGCTTTTCGGTATCACTTTGGCACCCCAGATGGGACAAGGCTTCTGAGACTCGATGGATGTGGGATCGCAGGACCTCCAGCCGGCACCGAGATTTCTCAGGGACACCCTTGATCCTTGATCCCCGTTCCCCGAGCTCACAAGCCAAGGCCACTGGTAAGATTTTATTTAAAGGCATTCTTTTGATTAACCTGGTTCTAGTATTCTGGTCTGGTACTCTTACCTGTAAGCCTGACTAAGAGAAGTCAGCAAGGAAGAAATATAAAAGGATCCTTAAAAATCTGGTATTCTGGTAGAAGTACTTCTCTGATAAAGGGTATTCGTCTCGCTGGTTGAAGGCGAAAATACTCATTTGGTTTGGTCTTGGTACTTTGATTAAGGCTTTGGGATTTGACTATTGATTTTGGATATGACCTTGGATCTCTGATTGATTCTGTTTGGTATTTTGACTTAGGCTCTGATATTTGACTTTCCGATTTTTGATTTTTGTATATTGAAGGTATTGATAATGGGAACAGGACAGTCAAGTGAACTCCCTAAAAAATCACCTCTGGGGTGTGTTTTAAAGCACTGGAAACAGCTGGGGGGTGTTCCGGGTGGTAACATGCAGAGAGAAGATTTGATTAAATATTGTAATCATTGGTGGCCTCTGTATAAGCTTGATGAAGGGGAAAAGTGGCCTGTGAATGGGACGCTAAATTATAACACCATGTTACAACTTATGTTATTTTTGAGACGTGAGCAGAAATGGGATGAAGTTATGTATTGTGATTTGTTCTTTACCTTAAAGAATCATCCTGAGTGGCAAAAGGATTGTGGAATTAATATGCCACCCAGCGATTCTTTTGTGCTATCTTTGGAGAAAGAGAAAAACAAAAAAGGTGATAATAAGCTCAAAAGGTGTTGTTCTGCATGCAGTATTGGGCAAAGATGTTTAAAGTTATACGAGCAAGAACAAGAGGATGATACTGAAATGATAATTGGATCTCAAAGGGCCCCACCTAGAACTGCTCCCAGAAATAGCGATGAAAGAGAGCCCATGAATAGTCCTGTCGCAGGGCGAACAAGAGCTAAACAGAGCGAAGTTATTCAAGCTCCTCTTCGTCAGGCGCTTGGGACTGAGGGTGTGGCAACTATTAAAGTACCCTTTTCTATTGTGGATTTAAATAATTGGAAAATAGCAGCCGGGAGCTATCGGGAAAACCCTGATCAAACAGCCCATGCTTTTGAAACAATGATTCAGACTCAGGATCCTAATTGGAAAGATATACAAGTAATAATGGATGTACTTTTTGATAGTGCAGAAAGAGATATGATCCAGAGGGTTTCTAAAACCCAGGTAGAAGCACAAGTGGCTTCTGGAGTATTACAGGGAACAGGGGAACAAAATTTTCCATCTACTGATTCCAAATGGGATCCTAATAATTTGGCTCAGAGAAGACTGCTAGATCAATATCAAAAATGGGTTCTATTCAGAATCAGAAATGCTATGCCTAAGGCAATTAACATGTCTAAATTATATGAAATTAAACAAGATAGAAAAGAGTCTCCCACTGAATTTCTAAGCAGATTAAAAGATGCTGCTAGGAAATATACTAATATGGATCCTGAGCCTGAAGAAGGAAAAGCTCAATTGGCTCCTTTATTTATAGGACAATCCTCTGATGATATCAGAAGGAAATTACAAAAATAACAAGGAGCAGATTCTCGAGATTGGAGAAAATTATTAGAAGTTGCTTGGGTGGCATATAGAAATAGAGATGAATTACAGAGTAAAATGAATGCAAGGTTAGTAGCTGCTCTGGAAGTAGGAGCTGGCATGGGACGAGGCAGAGGAGTTATTCCTCAAGGAAGGGGTGTGGTCGAGGAATGGGACGAGGGAGAGGAACTGGATTGGGGTCACCAGTGGGATTAAACCAGCCCCTGGGACCAAATCAGTGTGCATACTGTAAACAAGAAGGACACCGGAAAGGGGAATGTCCCCCGAGACCTACAAGGTCACAAGTGATCCCAATTTCGACCGCACAATCTCGGCAAGTTCCCCCTTTCTTGGTAAAGTTGAGTGAAAGTATCTGATGGGGACTGGAGGGGAGTCTCCCAGCAGAACCTCTGGTTACAGCTAACCTGGGAGAACAGAAAATTGAATTTTTAGTTGACACTGGAGCCACCTTTTCAGTTTTAAACACCTTAGAGGGGGAATTAAGTTCTGAAGAAATTAGTGTTGTTGGTGCGACAGGTGAACGA
The DNA here is from genome assembly GCA_028022735.1 of Gypaetus barbatus. Lineage (NCBI taxonomy): Eukaryota > Metazoa > Chordata > Aves > Accipitriformes > Accipitridae > Gypaetus > Gypaetus barbatus. Next base: position 36,392,941 of record CM051561.1, on the reverse strand, counting down.
GAGACTAGACCCTTCTTTAAACCTTTGACAATGAAATTAGGAAAGCAATAGGTCACTCATCAGTTTCTGTATTTGCCAAATTCTCCTAAACCCCTGTTAGGGAGAGACCTACTTGAAAAATTGGAGGCAGAAATTAAATCTAAAAATGGTGAGATTAAAATTCTAATTCCAGAAACTAAACATATCAAAGCAGTGGCTTTGTTGTTACAGGACGATTACCGAAAGCAGAGGATCATACCAGTTGAAGTAAATAATGCTGTAATTCCAATCGTCTGGGCTGGGGAAGTTCCCGGTAAATCCAAAAGAGCAGAGCCTGTGAGAATTGATTTAAAGCCAGGATCGAGTCCGGTAAGAATTAAACAATACCCCCTAAAACTGGAAAGTCAGAAAGGGTTATTACCGATAATACAAAAATTTCTAAAGTACAAATTGTTAATAGAATGCGAATCCAAATATAACACCCCAATCTTGCCTGTTAAAAAGGCTAATGGAAAAGATTACAGGTTGGTTCAAGACCTCAGAGCAATAAATCAAATAGTACAAGATATTCACCCGGTAGTAGCAAATCCTTATACTTTGTTCACAACCCTAACAGAGAAACAAGAATGGTTCACAGTGTTAGACTTAAAAGATGCCTTTTTCTGTATTCCCTTGGATCCCAATAGTCAAGAGCTTTTTGCTTTTGAATGGGAAAATCCTGAGACTGGGAGAAAAACACAATATACATGGACAGTCTTGCCTCAAGGCTTTAAGAACAGCCCTACCATTTTTGGAAATCAATTGGCACGAGAATTAGAGATTTGGAAGAAAGAAAATAATGAAGGAATCTTGTTGCAATATGTGGATGATCTGTTAATTGCAGCTGAGACAAAAGAACAATGCACAAAGTTAACTATTAGCCTTTTGAACTTTTTGGGAATCAGTGGATATCGAGTGTCAAAAGAAAAAGCCCAAATAACCCAGAGAGAAGTAACTTATTTGGGTTTTGAAATCCTGAAAGGACAGAGACAATTAGGAACTGAGAGAAAGGAGGCAATCTGTCATCTCCTTGAGCCTAAGACTCTAAAAGAATTGCGAGCATTTCTGGGAATGGTTGGGTGGTGTCGCCTGTGGATTGCAAATTATGGCTTGCTGGTCCGACCTTTATATGAGCAGCTCAAAACCTCAAACAATGGATTTATAGATTGGACTGATGCCGGGAAAGCTGCTTTCAAACAACTAAAACAGGCTTTAATGGAGGCGCCAGCCCTAGGCCTGCCAGATCTCACAAAGACATTTGAACTCTTTACTCATGAAAGAAAAGGTATAGCTCTAGGTGTCCTGGCCCAATATCTGGGACCAAGTCGGCGAGCTGTGGCCTACTTCTCGAAGCAATTAGACAATGTGAGTCTGGGATGGCCTGGTTGTCTGAGAGCCGTCGCTGCAACTGTGCTATTGATCCAAGAAGCTCGTAAGTTCACCCTAGGACAAAGAATTACAGTGTATGTTCCCCACATGGTGATCACTGTGCTCGAACAGAAAGGGGGGCATTGGTTATCCCCTAGTAGAATGCTGAAATACCAAGTGGTGTTGCTGGAGCAAGATGATGTTTACTTAAAAACTACTACTATCGTTAACCCTGCTGTGTTTTTAACAACTGATCAAGTTGAAGGAGAACTGGAACATGACTGCCTGCAGACAATTGAAGAAGTCTACTCCAGCCGACCGGATCTCCGAGATGCGCCACTGGAAGAAACGGATTGGGAACTATATACCGACGGAAGCAGTTTCATCCGTGAAGGAAAACATTTATCAGGATATGCAGTAACCACTACTGAGAAGGTAATTGAATCACAAGCTTTGCCCTCGAATGTATCTGCCCAAAAGGCTGAATTGATAGCTCTTACTTGAGCACTGGAACTAAGTCAAGGAAAGCAAGTCAACATTTGGACAGACTCAAAGTATGCTTTTGGAGTAGTACATGCACATGGAACAATATGGAAAGAAAGAGGACTGTTATCTGCACAAGGAACCACCATTCAACATGCAGAACAAATACTGAAATTGTTAGAAGCCATTCAAAAGCCAACAGCAGTCGCGATAATGCACTGTAAAGCACATCAGTCAGGTAGGACTGTAGAGCTGCTAAAGAGGCTGCAGAAAAAGGCATCCTAGCACTAGTTCCAGAGAAAAGTGTAAATTTACCTAAAGATGCTCCAAATTATAATGAAAAAGATGAAGAATTAATTATTAAATTGCAGGCTAATAAAAATGAAACAGGATGGGCTGTAACACCAACAGGTCAAATAATAGTCCCACCCGCAATAATGAGAGAAATTGCCCAGGCTGAACGTAACAAAGTACATTGGGGAACAGAAAACCTTGTTAAGCATTTACAAAAGTGTATTTTGAGTAGAGATATGACCAAGATTATTCAAACAATTACAATTGGATGTGAAATTTGTACGCGCAATAATCCCAAAACCAGTAATAAGATTACTTTTGGAATTACGAAACAAGGAAATTCTCCAGGAAAATATTAGCAAATTGATTTTACAGAATTGCCCCGAAAAGAAGGATATCGATATATCCTAGTTCTAGTTGATACTTTCACTGGGTGGCCTGAGGCTTTCCCTTGTTGCACCAACAAAGCAAGAGAAGTAGTTAAAGTCTTGCTCAAACAGATAATACCAAAATTTGGGGTCCCTGTAGGAATGTCATCTGACAATGGCCTCATTTTATAGCAAAGATTGTAAGACAGTTGAGCAAAGTGTTGTCTATAGATTGGGACTATCACACCCCATATAGACCACAAGTAAGTGGGAAAGTAGAAAGAATGAACTATACTCTCAAGCAACAGCTGAGTAAAATTTGTCAGGAAACCTCACTCACATGGGTTAAAGCATTACCCATGGCTCTATTAAGAATCAGAGTACAGCCAAAAGGTGTGGGAGTATATCTGGCTGATGCCAGTTATGAGAAGATTGCAGAGGCTTTTGAACGACTGTGACGGGATGAGCTTAATTTACAGAGGAATGCGGACAGTTGATAATCAGAAGGAACACAGATGTGTAGTTGCAAAAACTGTGTTGTAAGAGCCAATCACGACGAAGAGGTGTTGTTGCATGCTTTGCAGCTCTTAACGAATTGAATGTTGTTCTTGTTCGCGTGATATCGTATTGTTAACCAATCACATGCTTGGGCTGTGTGCGTGAACACGATTTATGTAACCACACTGTGTATAAATTAAGGAGATAGTGAGTAATAAATCGTTGTTTGTTATAACCTAACAAGCCTCCGTCTGCTGCAATCTCCTCAAATGGTGACCCCGACTGGGCCAAGCAAGCGCAAGAGGAAGCAAGAGGAAGATTGATGGTGTGTCCGGAGGAGACTCTAGCCGAACGATCGTCTTGCCAGCTGGACTGAGCAGACAACTTTCTCCCGGGAGATTAATCACCCTGCTCAAGTGAAGTGAGGTGAGCGGCTAGCAAATATAAAATGGGAGGCCAAATGTCTGCGGAAGAAGAGGCTATTGTACGTATGCTTTCTCATATCCTCTCTATGAGAGAAATCAAATATGATTTGAACACTTTACGAATGATGTTAAAATGGCTTACAGATCATGGAGCCCCCACAGAGACTGCGAAGGTTTTTGAAGTTAAAAATTGGGAAGATATGGGAAAAGTGATATGGGACTTTGTATCGCGTGGGGATGCAGGAGCACAGAAGATCTCCACTATGTGGAGGTTGGTGCTAGAGACACTTAAAACTATGAAGGCGGAAAAGGAGGTGGCTGCTGCTGCAACAGCTGCAATTGCTGAAAAACGTGAGTCAGCTCCTGTAACAGCCGCAATTGCTGAAAAACATGAGTCAGAGGCAGCCGAATTGCTTTGTAGTGACGAGTTAAATTCTAAGGAGGGAGATGAAGAAGGCGGCGTTCAACGAACAAACAAGCCGTCACTGACGCAAAGATCTGTAACCGTACCGTCTGCCCCTCCATATGAGGAGGACACTTCCCCTGGGGAAGCCATAAAGGCACGATGGAGGACAGTAAATGAGAAAATGATGGCTGAAGGGATAAATCCTCTGGCTTTTCCAGTCACTGTTCAGCAGAACGCCCCTAATGTTTGGCAGCCGTTTAATTAGGACTTGATGAAGGAAGTAAGAAAGACCGTTATGGCTAATGGACTTTCTGCCCCATTTAGCCAAGCACTGTTGGACAATATCTTTTCTGGACAAATTTTAACTGGTTTTGACTGCATGCAGCTAGCCACAATGATTTTAACCCCGACTCAACGTCTGTTGTGGAAGGTGAAATGGACAGAATTGTGTGATCTAGCTGCATTGCGAAATCTGGAACGACCCCAAGATGATCCGCATTATATGATCACCACCGCACAGATGATGACATTTTAATAGCAGGAAAAGAGGACTTATCTGAAAAACTTGAAGAAGTAACAATACAACTATCACATTATGGTTTGAAAATAGCACCAGAGAAGGTTCAGAGAATGCAACCATGGAAGTATTTAGGATGGAAGATTTTGGAGAAAACCGTAGTTCCTCAAAAATTAGAGATCGTAGATAAGATCGAAACACTTAATGATATGCAAAAATTGTTGGGGACAATCAACTGGGTCAGAACATTGTTAGGTATAGATAATGAGCTGTTAGCTCCATTATTTGATATGTTACGAGGTGACGCTTCGTTGACAGCACCTCTTGTCTTGACCCCTCAAGGGAAGCAAGCGCTGCGACAGGTGGCAGATCTAATATCACAACGTCAAGCCTTTCGAATTAAAGAAAATCTTTATATTAATCTTGGTATTTTAAACAGAGAAAAGCAACCTTGTGGTATTATTTATCAATGGGAAGAAAGTCAAGCAGATTTATTGGCAATCGAATGGCTTTTTTTAGCTCACCAGGGCCACAAGACTATACTTTCCCGCATTGAAATGATTTCTGAATTGATCATGAAAGGAAGGCGTCGGATCATTGAGATTAGTGGTCAAGAACCTCACGCAATTGTACTTCCTTTAACACATGAATATTTACAATGGTGTTTGCAGAATAATTTGTCAATACAAATAGCTCTGGCAGATTTTAACGGAAAACTAGATAATCACCTACCGGCACACAAGATGTTTACGTTGTGGCAAAACATACATCTGGAAGAACGGGAATTGTGTGCTGACTTGCCAACCCAAGGCATCACTGTATTTACTGATGGCAGTGGAAAAACAGGCAAAGCAGTCAATGTCTGGAAAGAGGGCTCAACATGGAAGAATCATATAGTTGTCTGCGAAGGTTCACCTCAATTGGTGGAACTTCAAGCGGTAATCGAAGTATTTAAAAGATGGCCGGATGACGAACTTAACATTGTTGCAGATTCACTATATGTGGTAGGAGTAGTGAAACGATTGAGATGAGCTCATTTAAAAGAAATTGAGAACAAAGCATTATTTGAAAAATTTAAATTATTGTTATTTTTGTTGAATCAACGAACGAAGAGTTATTATATTATGCATGTGTGAAGTCACACCAATTTGCCAGGTTGGGTCGTAGAAGGCAACAAACGAGCAGATTTATTGGCTAACCCCGTTTGGGCTGGGCCGCCTCCAAATAAATTATTACAAGCGCGTGGTGCACATAATTTTTTCCACCAGCCTGCAAAGGTTTTGGCTAGGCAATTTCAAATTCCTATAAATGATGCTAAAGCCATCATCCAATCTTGTGCTGAGTGCCAGAAGTTGTCTGGTCACGGTGATGGGGCTGTGAACCCTAGAGGGCTGCATTCATTGCAGGTGTGGCAAACTGATGTAACTCATGTCTCTAGTTTTGGACGGATGTGTTATGTTCATGTTTCTGTTGACACATATTCTTTGATGACCTGGGCCACCGCACTTACTGGAGAAACGAGTTGTCATCTACGTATGCACTTTCGGCAGGCTTTTGCCGTATTGGGTGTACCAGCTCAAATAAAGACAGATAATGGGCCTTGCTTTATAGCAAAAGGAACCGAAACCTTTTTACAAACTTGGGGGGTTACACACATTACCGGAATACCTCATTCTCCCACAGGCCAAGCGATTATTGAGCGTACACACAAGGTTTTGAAGGATCTCTTGGAAAAACAAAAAGGGGGAGAGGTAGGAGAGTCTCCATCAAATAGACTCATGAAAGCTATATATGTAATGAATTTTTTGACCCTGCGAGGGGATTCTATTGTACTGCCTGTGGTACGGCATTTTCAAACAATGCGTGGAGGCCTTCAAAACCTTGACAAGGGATGGAAAGTGTGGGTAAAGAACATCGAGTGCCAACAATGGGAAGGTCCTTTTAAGGTAATAACATGGGGTCGAGGTTATGCTTGTGTTATTACAGATGATGGACCGAGGTGGATTCCGACAAAATGGACAAAACCTTTTGTTGATCCTGATTTGGAGTATAATGGTGACGGTGAACGCGGGAGCACGGACACCACCGTGGAACAGCCACAGCAAGAATGTTTGGGTAACTCTAGCTAAGGCTATTAATCAGACTTCTTTTTGTGTGTCATTGGTGCTACCAGAACAACCTTTCCATACATGTCTGGTAGGCATTCCGTTGGGCGCTGGACTATCAATGGCACCTCCAGGATCCGATGGTGTAATGAAATGAGCAACTGTTTGGATAATTGGGACAAATGGGATGATCGGTTGCCGGTTGCTGCCCATGAGCCAGAAGAGCTAAACATTTTAGGGAGCGTGGCGTTTCCAATGTGTATATATTTTAAGTTTTCTCAATGGTCAGATATATATAAGATGAATGGGACGGGGGTACAAGATGTGACTCCGGAAAATTTGGTATTCCGGAATGCATCGCGATGGTGTAATGCTACAGTAATGCAGAACAATATAACCTATAGAGCTCCTGGGATGGTTCTTCCATGGAGGTTACCCCCAGGAATTTTTTTTTTGAGGGACTTAGAACATTTAGCTGCGGGATGAGGACTCAGTGGTTGGCTTGTGTCTTTAATAAAGATGGGATTGTTGTTCTTATGTATTATTTTGGGAGTCATCTTAATTGTGCCATGTATAATCACCTGTGTTCAAAAAACACTAGTGAGAACAGTGCAGCAGGTATTGATTGTTGAAAAACAAAAAGGGGGAATTGTGGGAGTATATCTGGCTGATGCCAGTTACGAGAAGATTGCAGAGGCTTTTGAATGACTGTGATGGGATGAGCTTAATTTACAAAGGAATGTGGACAGTTGATAATCAGAAGTAACACAGATGTGTAGTTGCAAAAACTGTGTTGTAAGAGCCAATCACGACGAAGAGGTGTTGTTGCATGCTTTGCAGCTCTTAACGAATTGAATGTTGTTATTGTTCGCATGATATTGTATTGTTAACCAATCACGTGCTTGGGCTGTGCGCGTGAACACGATTTATGTAACCACACTGTGTATAAATTAAGGAGACAGTGAGTAATAAATCGTTGTTTGTTATAACCTAACAAGCGTCCGTCTGCTGCAATCTCCTCAAAAGGGAAAGGAAATTTAAGTCCTTATGAAATGTTATATGGAAGACCATATCAAGGGTCCAATGTTCCAAATACCTTGAGCGCTTTTGGAGATATGTCTTTAAAGGGTGTTATGATTTCTTTAGGAAACTCTTTACAAGAACTTCGTCAGTATGTCTCCACAGCTGGACCCTTAGAATTGGACACAGCAGCGCATCCCTTCCAACCAGGAGATTGGGTATATGTAAAATCGTGGACTTCAGAACCACTAGCCGAGAAGTGGAAAGGACCGTATCAAGTCATTTTAACAACATATACAGCAGTAAAGGCCTGGGGAAAAGGACCTTGGCTTCACTATTCAAGAATAAAGAAAGCACCAACAGGGAATTGGAAGTCTAAAGAAACCGGTCCTTTGAAATTGAAAATCTATAAATAAGTTCCATGCTATGTACTTGGGAGAACAATTGTGTAAAGCTTATAATATTGGGGTTGTCATTAGGGATATTGTCAGGGGCAGTAATCCTTTTGTGTGTTATAGGTTTTAAATATTTTCTTTTAAGTTGTTCTAAACATAAGATAAATAATAGTAGATGTAAAAGTACAAAGGCAGAATCATGAATTGACATGATAAAAGAATCTGTAGTATAAGATAAACAAAATGAAGCGATTATTGTCTGAATTACTAATCCTGATATTAGTCGTCCCTGTGATTTTGATAAAAGACAATCTAGTTTTACAATTGATTTAAGGTTTTGCGAAGGTACAAAATTTAACCTCAATAACAGCCTGCCTTCCGATTCCAAAGTCAGCTGAAAATCCAATTCCATGGGGAATATTGACATTGAATCTAACCAAAACTTGGGAAAAGATGTGGGACAATGAGAATCAGTTTAGCAGATTAAATTGGACGGATTTGGATGGCAATTATTCTTTAAACTTTGAAAGAAGGAATTATAGCATTTTGAATTGTAACATTACCAAACCATCCACCTCATGGGCAAAAGAATTAATTTATCGTCCTTCAGGAGAAACTTGTACAAACACCCCTTGGGGCTGCCAATTGCCAAAACCATGGAGACAAGTGCAGAGAGGAACTTGGGATCATATTCAAAATATAGAATGGTGTTTGGAATTTACTGGAGTTACAGGGCCCTTATTAGATCCACCCAGAGCCAGAACTATCTATGGGAATTTAGATTGGACTAGACAAACAGAGAAAATCGCACATCCTAAATGGAACTGTACGAAAGTCCATACTTGTAATTCCTCTGACCCAGAAGTTCAAAGGCTTTATCTGGTAGCTAAAGCTCTAAGATGGGGATGTGCTTGTAGAATTTATAGTAATGTTTTAAATGATACTTGGTCCCCTCTTAATAATGGAAGGAAAATTTGGCCTGGAATTGACTGTATTAAAGGACAGGTGGAAAGTTTAGGACTAACTGTCTGGGTGAGTAGTGATGGTATGTGGTCCACTCACCTTCCCATGAAGGACAAGAGTAAACAATGGACTTTAGGCTTACTAACTTTATGCCCTCTCTGGAAGAAATCCCCCTTACGGCCTCGATGGTGGAATCGGGTAAAACGAGAAGATGATTCCTGGCAATCACCAAGTACTGGAACCAAAATAGGATGGGTATTGGAATCTATATTCTTACCACAGTTAACAACTCTTCAAAATAAAATTACTCTCCACAATCTTTCGCTCCAAGTAGAAACATTAGCTAATGCTACTCAAAATGGGCTAAATGAACTCAATGCGCAAGTACAGGCTACTAGTAAAATGGCACTGCAAAATCGGTTAGCTTTAGACTTACTACTACTAAAAGAACATGGAGTATGTGGGTACATTGGATTTTCAAATGATTCGTGTTGTATCCACATACCAAATGTGACAGATGATTTAAACCATCAGACAGACAGAATAAGACATGTAGCTCAAAGTAGTAGGGAATTGAGATCAAACATAGAAAGTTTTTGGCTAAACAAAATATTTCAAAACTTTGGATTTTCTCTGACTGAATGGTTAGCTGGGCTTTTGTAAAATGTAATTGTGATTGTTATCATCATTGTTATAATCTGTGTCACTTTTAGCTGTCTTAAACAAGCTGTGACACGATCTGTATTCAGGTGAGACTACTAAAAGAATTAGTAGCCTCAAACAGAAAGGGGGGAACTGATAGCATATGTCCATACATTTCGTGTGGTTTGTTCAAACTTTCATGGTTTGTCCTGGTTTCAGCTGGGATAGAGTTAATTGTCTGCCTAGTAGCTGGTACAGTGCTATGTTTTGAGTTCAGTATGAGAAGAATGTTGATAACACTGATGTTTTCAGTTGTTGCTAAGTAATGTTTAGTCTAAAGTCAAGGACTTTTCAGCTTCTCAAGCCCAGCCAGTGAGAAAGCTGGAGGGGCACAAGAAGCTGGCACAGGACACAGCCAGGGCAGCTGACCCAAACTGGCCAAAGGGGTATTCCATACCATGGGATGTCACATAAACTGGGGGGAGTGGGGGCGGGGGGTTATCGCTGCTCAGGGACTAACTGGGTGTCGATCGGCGGGTGGTGAGCAATTGCACTGCGCATCATTTGTACATTCCAATTCTTATATCATTACTGTTGTCATTTTATTAGTGTTATCATTATCATTATTACTTTCTTCTTTTCTGTTCTATTAAAGCGTTCTTATCTCAACCCACGAATTTTACTTCTTTTCCCGATTTTTTCCCCCATCCCACTGGGTGGGGGGGGAAGCGAGTGAGCGGCTGTGTGGTGCTTAGTTGCTGGCTGGGGTTAAACCACGACATGGTTTTAATATTTTGTACCTTCTATGAAAACTGGTTTGCTGCTAGGTGACTGTGCAAGTGAGATTTGATAAATGATCATATATTAACATTATGGTTGAAACAATAGACAAAGGGTAACCGGGGAGATAATTACAAAGTCTAGTCAAGTGATTAACTAGTAATTATTCATAAGTTTTGCAGTTCTTTGCTCTTATGACTAGAGGTTCCTGTACGCTAGATGAGAGCAATGTTGAAACTGACCACATGTGATTGAAACTGCATTAAGCTTTAAGATCAAAGAACAAGGACAGGAATAAAGACTTCAAGGACAGCCAACAAGAACTTCACATGGGTCAGTGGTCATAAAAGCAGCCCTTTGACTCAAATGGATCCTTCATTGCGCATGATTGGATGTAGGCAGTACTATGATAATCAGTTGCAATCATTTTTATGTATATGTATACTAATCTGATTAATATGCAATTAGTTATTCTATATAACCTGTTTGTGCTAAAGCTCTGGTATGCACGCTAGGTGGAATTATCCCCCGTGCATCCAGCGCTGCAATAAAGAATGCCTGCTTTCTAAAACTCCAAAACGAGTCTTAGAGAGTTTCTTCGACCGGCTTTTCGGTATCACTTTCACCAGATTTGTTGCCCTCCTCTGGGCACATTCAAGGACCTTAAGATCCTTCTTAAATTGTGGGGCCCAGAACTGCATACCGTACTCAAGGTGAGGCCTCACCAACGCTAAATACAGCAGGATAATGAATGACCTCTTTTGACCGGCTGGTTATACTGTGTTTGATGCACCCCAGGATATGGTTTGCCCTCTTGGCTGCCGGGGCACACTACTGACACCTATTGAGCCTGCTGTCAACCAGCACCCCCAGATCCCTTTCTGCAGAGCTGCTCTCCAGCCACTCCTCTCCCAATCTATACTTGTGTCCAGCATTACTCCATCCCAGGTGTAGAATCCAGCATTTTGACTTGTTAAATTTCATCCCGTTAATCATAGCCCAATGCTCCAATCTATGTTCCAACATTAGTAATCAGACAAGTAATTAGATGCGCACCATGCAATCACCATATATCGGTGGCAAAAATATGGCAAGCCACCACTGCCAACACAAAGGAGTAGTTACTAACCAAAAAAGGACTGCCATTACTTTCTCCTCTTACTTGTGAAATATTGTCTGACCCATGTGAAGATAAAATGTTTGCATGTGAAGCAGTCTCTGAATGGCTGCAAGCACTATTCCTTCAAGTGGTAAAGCTCATTAGAACAAATTCACGATAGAAATGCTGTTCTGTTTTTCTTTTCCCTACAGGAATTTAAAGATTAATTGGAATACTAAAGTTCTGATGCTTTAGGATATCTTTTGTCCTGTGTATTTAATTCCCCCCCCCCCCCAAGATTAAAGGAAGAAATAAACTCTCACAACCTAAGATAGACATAAACCTTATCTTACTAAGGCAACAAATCAGGTGTGCAGAGGACTTTTCTTTCTCAATTTAGAATTCCAAACAGCTTGTACAGTTTCTTTACAAATATGTTTATTTGTAAATGTATAATGTTGTAAGTATTACTATGTCTTAATGACTTAAGACATTTGAGAGCAAATAAAAATATTTTAATATATTAATTTTTAAGATATATGTTGCTGATCATCTCCTTTAGCAGAGAATGCCAAACATAACAAGCAAAGCAGCAATTTTGCTTACACAAATTATCCTGAAACCTCTAGTACCACCTAAATGGCTTGTGATAGAAGCATAATTAGCATTAGTCATTCCCTGTCAAGTGCCCAATTCAAAGAAAGACATTTAAAAATTTCCCAACAATTTCAAGGGCAATACGTTCACACAAATCTTTCAAGTGAAAAATTAGTGTATCAAGTGTTTTGGGGTCAAGCACAGTTTGGTCTCAAGCAATAATGTGACTTCAAAGATATTAACAGTAATTAGAGAACAATAATAGAGAGTTATCAGATTCTATATAGCATGAATGCCATTGAATGGATTTAAGTTCATACCCTTTACCTCCTTCTGACTATGGAATGACAAGTGCTACTGTTCTAACTAGCACATTCCATGAAATTCCATGTTTTAGACATCATTCAAAATAAACTCTGTATAACTAAGTTGCCATGAATATAAAAACAGAAGTTAATACTGAACAACAGCAACAAAAAAACCAAAACACACAAAGTGATTGGATTTGTTTTATGCTTCTTCATAATAAGCAGCAGAGTCAAACTTCGATAGATCTGAGGAAGGAGAAAATATTTATGGCTCAATCTCTTATGAATATGAAATTAAATATTTTCCATAATAAAAAGTCAACACAAACTCCCAACTCCCAGTCAAGAACAAAAGAATTAAGCATTTAATTGTCAGTTGGCCTGTGTTTTTTGAGCCTGAATTAATTCTGCCTAATGTATCCTTAAAATACTGTTAAATTTAATAGCAAAACTAGGAGCCATGTTTCTGAATGCTTCTACCTTACTCTCACAGAGAAAGAAAAAGGGTAAGACAACACAGAAATAAAATAAACATTCTTTGAGGGTGTGGACTCTAAGGGGGAGTACACACATTTCAACTGGGGGAGGTAGGAGGAGAGAATAGGAAGAAGGATGGGAGAAAGCTACTAGCAATGTTTTTAATTGTTGTCATATCAGATGGTACTCACCATTCAGTCCATCAAAATTAGATGGACTCTTCAAAACACACCACAGTTTCTTATTTCTCAGAATATCCCCTGTCTTTATGACAGGCAGCAAAAGCTGGACATTTAAAAATTATATTTCAGAATCTGCTGTGGAAACACCATATAATCACATGAGAATTATTCTTGATCTGATGGCTCTTTCAGAATTACTTTGAGGGACCTAAAAATTCCACAGACATGTTTATTCACACCTAATATTGCCCAATGTCAACTGTAAGAGTTTGGGAAACCAGACGAGGAGAAGAGTGGTAAAATGAATTCCCGACTCTGCCAAAAGATTTCATTTCATTTTTAAGCAAGTCAAATCTGGGAGCGGGATCTCTTCTTAATTCACAAGGACAGTACTGGTAACAGCTAGGAAGAACTGTAAAGGACCATGTCTTACACTTCTATAGCATAAAACAAGTGATCTCTAGACTCAAAAAGATGAAATATAAATGTAAACACAAGGGTAATCACAACTTATCTTACAGACAATTATATTAGATTATGTTGATGAAAAAATAGGGATCCACCTATATTGGGGAGAACCATGCACTAATTAGAAGCACAGGCACAATGCCAATCACAAAGCAGCTGGCTGATCAACTGAAACTATGTCCTGGAAAGCTGCTCTGTATTTTAACAAAATCATTGAGGCTGCAGACACACACTCTACTGTTGTGAAAAAGTAAGAAACAGGTCTGGCTTTCCTTCATTTCTCCATCTTCAGTGTTATCCTTTATTTTTCAATCAATTGAATCAATTACTGCTTTTGTTGTTCTTTTCAAATAATATGACCACTATCTGTGAAACTACAATGATAAACAAGTGTTCTGTCTTTCCTGCTCAGTAGTTGTATGTTTAAAAAACCTCCAGTACACACAAACAAAAACATTATAGAGTTGGTTATGCAGTCTCCTAATAATGGCTACCTGGTACACTCTTTCCTAATATACATCTATAATTAGGAAACATACAGCAGATAATTCCATCACCACCTAAGTTTTTTTTTTTTTTTTCAAAAAGCAATAAAGGCCAACTACCCACAGCCTATGAAATATGATCAGCAGAAGAAGCAACAACAGCAAGGTCAGAAAATATATATATATATATATATTCAGGAATATATATCCAGATGTTGGAAGCTGGCAACACCCAAGCCTAAACAACAACTAAATATGTCAAGAGTTGAGACTGACCAAATGTATATGACTTGGAGATGTGTATCAAAAAGACAGTGATACTACATTAATCAGACATGAGGATTGTCCTGGTTTCAGCTGGGATAGAGTTAATTGTCTTCCTAGTAGCTGGTACAGTGCTATGTTTTGAGTTCAGTATGAGAAGAATGTTGATAACACTGATGTTTTCAGTTGTTGCTAAGTAATGTTTAGTTTGAAGTCAAGGACTTTTCAGCTTCTCAAGCCCAGCCAGTGAGAAAGCTGGAGGGGCACAAGAAGCTGGCACAGGACACAGCTGGGGCAGCTGACCCAAACTGGCCAAAGGGGTATTCCATACCATGGGATGTCACATAAACTGGGGGGAGTGGGGGCGGGGGGTTATCGCTGCTCAGGGACTAACTGGGTGTCGATTGGCGGGTGGTGAGCAATTGCACTGCGCATCATTTGTACATTCCAATTCTTATATCATTACTGTTGTCATTTTATTAGTGTTATCATTATCATTATTACTTTCTTCTTTTCTGTTCTATTAAACCGTTCTTATCTCAACCCACAAGTTTTACTTCTTTTCCCGATTTTCTCCCCCATCCCACTGGGTGGGGGGGGAAGCGAGTGAGCGGCTGCGTGGTGCTTAGTTGCTGGCTGGGGTTAAACCACGACAGGATAAATTCAGGACTCCTCAGTTAAGATTAAATAAATGTCATACAGAAAAAAGTAAAGGCCTAAATATTAACTGTTGTGTAGGGATATTAAAAAGCAAAAATAGCATCTAAAGAAATCTGAGTGTCAATTATAATGATTTTGCATGGTGCAAAATGAAGGTGCCAATTATAGTATAAAATATAATAAAATAACAATGGAAAGTGTGACCATCTAAAAATTTTTTTTTTAATTAAGAGGACAAATAGTGAAATTTTCTACTCAACACAAAGTAAAATTACCTATTTTCATTCACAAATATCACCCTCTACATAAAATTCACACTGTGATACCTCAAAACTGCTGTAATGTTATTGTTCATTGTATGTCACAATTAGATTGTGAGACAAAATTCTTCTAAAAGTTACCTTTACAAACCTAATGTCTAAATTTTTTGAACTCTCACAGTGCCCAGCTAATGCTTAGAAGTCAACCATACTGATATTAAGTACCAGGTCAAAGCCTACTTTCTTTTCTTTTCTATTACAAATAAAATTCTCCTTCCACAAATACTCTGGTGGTATCAAGAAGAAGGATGGCTCATAACAGTTGGCTGAATAAAAAGTCATTGAAGCAAACGTCTAAAACTCTGCACTGGGTTTCTTTAAAACTATCTATTAAAAATACTTTCAGGAACTATCTTTGAAATTGCTAGATGTTTCAAATGAGTGATAGCAAACATTAATGCAAGCTAGTCACAAGTAAAAATGTTTTTGAAAGTCTGGTTTTGAAACCAAAAGGTTTTAAAGAAATCTTCCAATATCAGTTGCTTCACTTCTGAATGAATTGGGTAAGTATTTAAAAGCACCATAATGGACTATCATTTGGGTATTTTAAAAATTAATTGAGCTTTCCCAATTTTATATGAAACTGAGTTGGTTTCATGAGATTTTTTGGAAAGCACCAACAAAAAATGGTCAGGGTGTCGTGGTTTAACCCCAGACAGCAACTAAGCACCACACAGCCGCTCACTCGCTTCCCCCACCACCCAGTGGGATGGGGGAGAAAATCGGGAAAAGAAGTAAAACTCGTGGGTTGAGATAAGAACGGTTTAATAAAACAGAAAAGAAGAAAGTAATAATGATAATGATAACACTAATAAAATGACAACAGTAATGATAAAAGGATTGGAATGTACAAATGATGCACAATGCAATTGCTCACCACCCACCGATCGACACCCAGTTAGTCCCCGAGCAGCGATAACCCCCCGCCCCCACTCCCCCCAGTTTATGTGACATCCCATGGTATGGAATACCCCTTTGGCCAGTTTGGGTCAGCTGCCCTGGCTGTGTCCTGTGCCAACTTCTTGTGCCCCTCCAGCTTTCTCACTGGCTGGGCTTGAGAAGCTGAAAAGTCCTTGATTTTAGACTAAACACTACTTAGCAACAACTGAAAACATCAGTGTGTTATCAACATTCTTCTCATACTGAACTCAAAACATAGCACTGTACCAGCTACTAGGCAGACAATTAACTCTATCCCAGCTGAAACCAGGACACAGGGTTAGATGATGTGCTGCACCAAGCGTCTACAAAGTTTTTCACTGTGCAGCTCACTACTGAGTTTTGCAGTACAAAATAGGAAGGGCATCATTTCTCCCCACCAAAGAACATGAAGTAATTCCAGAAGAGAGAAAACAACTACAAAGAAAGTTACATTACTCAGCTAAGTTAAACTAAAAAGCAAATAATTAAACAGAGGAATTAACAAACAGTATTCACTTTCAACATTTTTGTCTGCAAAATGCTGGACTGTAGAATTCTAAACTTGCAATTGATAATTTCTAGTCCCTGTCCTGCACACTAGTCAAAACAGAATGCACAGCTAAAAGTCTGGCTTAGCTTATACAAGACCAAATACCAGCATACAGAACAATTCTTGACTGGTAACTTGATTTTTTGTTGTATCATTGCTGATAAACCTTACTACAGAGTCCACAAGATTTACTGAGATTCATTAGTCTACTGAGCTGCAAAACTTTGAATTAGCCTAACCAGTCATAAAAGGCTAAATGGTTACTCATATTTTGAGTTTCTGCAAATAAAGAATTCTTTAAAATACTTTGACTAATTATTTCAATTTACAAAACACACAATGTAGCAATAACCTCTGTGTACATTTAGAAAAACCCTTCTGAAGTGTTTTTGAGATGCTCTTTCGCAATTATTATCTGATCAATTTCTATAAAATTATTAAAAAATTTACAGAAAATTATAAATATATGGTGAATACATTACTGTTTATTTTCCAGCATTTCTGAGATGAGCAAAAGATAATTTTTCCCCTTAAAGTGTTAGTCTATGGTATGGAATATCCCTTTGGTCAGTTGGGGTGAGGTGTCCTGGCTGTGTCCCTTCTCAACTTCTTGTGCACCCCCAGCCTACTTGCTGCGGGGGGGGGGGGGGGGGGGGGGCAGCATGAGAAGCAGAAAAGGCCTTGACACTGTGTAAGCACTGTTCAGCAATAACTAAAACATCAGTGTGTTATCAACACTGTTTTCAGCACATATCCAAAACCTAGCACCATGCAAGCTACTATGAATAAATTTAACTCTCTCCCAGCCAAAACCAGTACAATTTCTTATATCTAAGTTTGTACAACTTAAATAAATTTATGTATATCCTTTCAATTCCACAGTTTCTATAATCAAAGCAATAATTCTTATCTTAAAAAAAAACCACAGAAAACCCTGCAACCACAAACAAACAGTAACAGCTTCATAAAGCCATGAGTATATAAGAAAATCTATAAAATAAGGATACTTTTTTACTCACTAAAAAACAACAAACAAAACCCCCAAATTCAGTAATACCTCACCTGCATCAGCTCTGGACCGCTGACCTGGCGATTTTCCAAATGGGGTCTTCATTCATCTGTGTTTAAGTGAGCAGCAAAGCTGCTAGACTAGGGTGAAAATCCAGTTCTTCCCAACTCCCAAAATACCTTCTTACTCTTGTAATACAACAGCTATTTATTAATCCACCATCCAATCACCAATTTGTTCTTCCTCAAATAAAGGAGAAGCACTTTCAATTATATCACTCTGAAAAACAAAACAGAAAGTATAGTCTGATTTGAGACCTGGTAAAAATAAACATTGAAGTGAAACAAAATATTTTTTTATTTCATGGTCAATGAGAAGTCTCTTCATATTCTGTTATTCTGGACACATTCAGTAAACAGAGGGTGGGTAGGCAAGAAGACAGTCAAATATTAAGGCTCATACTCCTCATATTCTCAATGAAAGTTCTGTATCAGATCAAAGTCATCCACAGACAGATACACATAGAAAAACCTCATTTAAAAAAAACCAACTTTGCTTAGTATAGGGAAGAACGACTACTTGTATTGGGTTTGTGTGGCAAGGTTTTGGTAGCGGGGGGGTTACAGGGGTGACTTCTGTAAGAAGCTGCTGGAAGCTTCCCCCATATCCGACAGAGCCAATGCCAGCTGGCTCCAAGACAGACCTGCCACTGGCCAAGGCTGAGCCAATCAGCAACAGTGGTAGTGCCTCTGTGATAACATATTTAAGAAGGGAAAATAGTTGCAGGGCATACAGAAACGGCAGCCAGAGACAGGAGTGAGAACATGTGAGAGAAACAACCCTGCAGACACCAAGGTCAGTGAAGAAGGAGGGAGAGGAGGTGTTCCAGGTGCCAGAGCAGAGATTCCCCTGCAGCCCATGGTGAAGACCATGGTGAGGCAGGCTGTCCCCCTGCAGTCCATGGAGGTCCATGGTGGAGCAGATATCCACCTGCAGCCCATGGAGGACCATACGCTGGAGCAGGTGGGTGCCTGAAGGAGGCTGTAACCCCATGGGAAGCCTATGCTGGAGCAGGCTCCTGGCCGGACCTGCGGATCTGTGGAGAGAGGAGCCCACGGAGCAGGTTTTCTGGCAGGGCTTGTGACCCTGCGGGGGACCCATGCTGGAGCAGTGTACTCCTGAAGGACTGCACGCCATGGAAGGGACCCATGCTGGAGCAGTTTGTGAAGAACTGCAGCCTGTGGGAAGGACCCATGTTGGAGAAGTTCATGGAGGACTGTCTCCTGTGGGAGGGACCCCACGCTGGAGCAGGGGAAGAGCGTGACGAGTCCTGCCCCTGAAGAGGATGAAGCAGCAGAGACAATGTGTGATGAACTGACCGTAACCCCCATTCCCCGTCCCCCTGTGCTGCTGGGGGGGTAGATAGAGAATCTGTGAGTGAAGCTGTGCCTGGGAAGAAGGGAGGGGTGGAGGAAAGGTGTTCTGAGATTTGGTTTTATTTCTCATTACCCTTCTCTGGTTGATTGGTAATAAATTGAGTTAATTTTCCCCAAGTTGAGTCTGTTTTGCCTGTGATGGTAATTGGTGAGTGATCTCTCCTGTCCTTATGTCGACCCACAAGCCCTTTGTTATATTTTCTCTCCCCTGTCCAGCTGAGGAGGGGGGAGTGATAGAACGGCTTTGGTGGGCACCTGGCGTCCGGGAATGTGAGGAATTCGAGATAAGGATAGTAACTGAGAGAGGTAAGGGGCAAAACATGGTCTGAACACAGATAGAGAGTTAAGAGCTGCGTGACAAGTAGGGAATTTTTGTTGTTGTAATTGTGGTGAAGGGACGAGGGGTGGATTGTGCGTAAATTGTCCACTTTTTGTCAGCGTTGTGATGATATTATTTTGATTTTGGTGTGGAGAATTCTTTTTTTTGTTGATGTGAGTGAAGTTTGTGAAAACTGTGAAGGTTTTGTGTGATGAATGTAGATTTTAATGATAATTCTTAAATATGTGATGCACAGAGGCGAGGGGTAGAATCACACTCTTCCCCGCCTTTCTTTTTTGGGGGGGGGGGGGGGGGGGGGGGGGGAATACCATATGACATCAGCTCAGATATAAAAGCTAAGTAAAGGGAGACAGAAGGGGGGGCATTTTCATCTTCCAGAGCAACCACTACGCGTACTGAAGCCCTGCTTCCCAGGAAGTGGCCAGACAGTGCCTACTGATGGGAAGTAGAGAATAAAATCATCTGTTTTCCTTTGCTTTCTCTTTATTAAACTGTCCTTATCTTGACCCACGAGCCTTTTGTTATATTTTCTCCCCCCTGTCCAGCTGAGGAGGGGGAGTGATAGAGCAGCTTTGGTGGGCACCTGGTGCCCAGCCAGGGTCAACCTACCATACTACTACTTTAAAAACCGTGCCTGAAAGCAGAAGAAACTGCACTACTTTCACCAGAGGTAGAGCACAAACCAACTACTTCCATTTGTTAGAAAACCAACCAAAATGCTTCATACGCACATATCGGAATTCCTTCTCTACAGATACGTTAAAAAAACTGTAGAAAAAATCTTAACACTTAAAAGGTAAAAACCCTACAGATTCTATTGCAACACTCAAACTACCAATTTGTTAAGTCATTAGTTTATAGAAGATCTGCAAAAGTCATTGGTGATTCGCTACACCTAAATTCAGATTCCTGAAACATTTAGTAATCACATTCCTCTAGATTAGGTAGATATGGGAGGAGAGTGCTTTAAAGTCTTTTCCAAGATTTAAGTTACAGACACTTGTTATCACCTGTCCTGGTTTCAGCTGGGATAGAGTTAATTGTCTTCCTAGTAGCTGGTATAGTGCTATGTTTTTGAGTTAGGTATGAGAAGAATGTTGATAACACACTGATGTTTTCAGTTGTTGCTAAGTAATGTTTAGTCTAAAGTCAAGGATTTTTCAGCTTCTCAAGCCCAGCCAGCAAGAAGGCTGGAGGGACACAAGAAGTTGGCACAGGACACAGCCAGGGCAGCTGACCCAAAGTGGCCAACGGGGTATTCCATACCATGGGACGTCACATCTAGTATGTAAACTGGGGGGAGTGGGGGCAGGGGATCGCCGCTCAGGGACTAACTGGGCATCAGTCGGTGGGTGGTGAGCAATTGCATTGTGCATCATTTGTATATTCCAATCCTTTTATTATTACTATTGTCATTTTATTAGTGTTATCATTATTACTTTCTTCTTTTCTGTTCTATTAAACCATTCTTATCTCAACCCACAAGTTTTACTTCTTTTCCCGATTTTCTCCCCCATCCCACTGGGTGGGGGGAAGTGAGTGAGCAGCTGCGTGGTGCTTAGTTGCTGGCTGGGGTTAAACCATGACGCAATAATATTCGATTGAGCAATTATCCCAACATTCCCCCCCCCACTTAGGTAATACTCCAAATGTTTCAGAACTAGCTAGGTAGCTTTACAAAGGATATTAACCTTTCAGAAGCCTTCTATCTGAGTCAACAGTTTGAACAAGTTTTGTCTAAACCACCTTTCAGCACGTGTCCTTAGCTTAGCTCCGCTGAAGTGAAACATGAGGTTCATGATCTTGAAGCATTAGTGTAGTTTTATGAGAACACATGTAAACGGTAACCCTCAAAGACTGCATTTAAAGTTCATTTAAAAAAAAAAGGACAAGAGACAGAAATCCTGAAAGTACCATTTCCGATGTTTCCTGCCATACTTCTTCCCCTTGAATTAGCAAGATATAGTTGTTACTGAGACAAACAATATAGTTTGTTCTCTGTTTCCACTGGATTTTCCTCATGACATACATTGTTAAAGCACTCAGTCTCTCTCACTTCATTCAATTTCGCATCTAAGGGGTCTTATTTTTGCAATAGATATATTTTGAAATAATCACAGATGGAGTGTATACTTAACTCAGGCAGCAGTAAGAACTTCATTAGAGTCAGTATTATAAAATAGTATTTTAATGAACTTGCTTAGTATTTTAAGTTTCAGGGGCTCAATGACCACACTCCTAACTTCTGAAGAGTATCATCTCACAAGACTAATTTTCAGAACTCACATACTACATTTGAAAATTGTAATGAAAACACCAGTAGAGAGAGCACAAAAGCATAGGATTCTCACCCCCTACCCCAAGTCACAAAGCACCTATTTGTTTCAAAAATTTTATCATAGTTAAAGTGCAAAACCCATATTATTTCCTCAGAAAGATTATAGAATAGTTTTTAGCCTAGTCTGTAGCACCCTTATGCTATACACAGATGGTTACTGTGGGAGATAAAAGGCACAGAAGTGTGTTCTTGTCTGCATTACAGCACCCATCTGTCAATAGACTTGAACAAAAAAGCCAAGTAGGGCTCCTCCTGCATGGGCTTCTCTCCATGGGCTGCAGGTCCTGCCAGGAGACTGCTCCAGCAAGGGCTCTCCACAGGGTCCACAGCTTCCTTCAGGGCATATCCACTTGCTCTGGCGTGGGGTCCTCCATGGGCTGCAGGGGGACAACCTGCCTCACCATGGTCTTCTCCACAGGCTGCAGGGGAATCTTTGCTCCAGTGCCTGGAGCACCTCCTCCCCCTCCTTCTTCACTGACATTGGTGTCTGCAGAGTTGTTTCTCTCACATATTCTCACTCCTCTCTTCCAGCTGCTGTTGTGCAGCAGTTTTTACCCCTTAAATATGTTGTCACAGAGGTGCTACCAATGTTGCTGATTGGCTCAGCTTTGGCCAGCGATGGGTCCGTCCTCAAGTCAGCTGAACCTGGCTCTATCCGACATAGGGGAAGCTTCTGGCATCTTCTCACAGAAGCCACCCCTGCAGCCCCCCCTGCTACCAAAACTTTGCCACGTAAACCCATTACAGACAGTAATTGCTGAGTGATCTCCCTGTCCTTATCTCGACCCACGAGCTTTTTGTCATATTTTTCTCCCCCTGTCCTGTTGAGAAGGGGGAGTGATAAAATGACTTGTTGGGCACCCGGAAGCCAGCCAAGGTCAACCCACCAGAACTGTCCAAGATAAATTGACCTGAGATGACTCAACTGGCAGGTCAGCTGTTAGTCTGGTAGAGCCCAATAGCTATCTGAACATCTGTACAGTGATAGCACAGATGTACCTCAGATACATTTTGGCTTATCTTTTTTTTTTTAAATCTAGATTAAATATAGTACAGATAGTTAGCCTTTTTATAGCTGTCAAAACTAGACAGCATGTACTGTAGTACAGCCTGTGTAGACTTCATTATTATTTCTTTCCCTCTTCCTCTCTCAGTTCCTTGCCACCAATCTTCATATCATCTTTTATCTACCTAAATGTGTAGGGAGGCACTTTTGCATAATACCATTGTCTTCATCTGCTGTTCAGGTATATCCTTAGAAAGAATACAGGCCTTTCTTCCTTTACAGAACCTTCTGTGTGTATAAACACAGTATTTTCATCCTATTTGAACACAATTTAACCTTTTAAGTATGGCTGAACACACCATAAGAGAACTGGTATTTATCTTCAGGGTTATGATGATAGCATATTTCCATACATTCTGTATGGTATGTCTAAATATTTTGATGGTTTTAATATTTTGTACCAGCCATGGAAACTGGTTTGCTGCTAGGTGACTGTGCAAGTGAGATTTGGTAAATAATTATTAGAAATCTTATACTAACACTATGATTGAAACAATAAACAAAAGGATAGCCAAGCAATTAACTAGTAGAGGTAGTTACTCCTAAGTTTTGCAGTTCTTGGCTCTTATGACTAGAGGTTCCTGTACACTAGATGAGAACAATGTTGAAACTGACCACATGTGATTGAAACCATGTTAAGCTTCAAGATCAAAGAACAAGGACAAGAATAAAGACTTCAAGGACAGTCAACAAGAACTTCAAATGGGTCAGTGGTCATAAAAGCAGCCCTTCGACTCAAATGGATCCTTCATTGCTCATGATTGGATGTAGGCAGTACTATGATAATCAGTTGCAATCATTTTTATGTATATGTATACTAATCTGATTAATATGCAATTAGTTATTCTATATAACCTGTTTGTGCTAAAGCTGTGGTATGCACACTAGGTGGAACTATCCCCTGTGCATCCAGCGCTGCAATAAAGAATGCCTGCTTTCTAAAACTCCAAAACGAGTCTTGGAGAGTTTCTTTGACCGGCTTTTCGGTATCAATGACACCCCAGGTTGTACCAGTTTAGATCTTCAGTGGGGAAGGGAAAAGCTTTAAGAACAAGATGTCTAAAGATTCTTAGTAAGAAAATGCAGAAATTGAAGTCTGATCTATCAGAAACATGGAAGTGTCCTCTTAATTTTCCTAAGTATAAAGTTAGGTAGGAATCTCAACCTGCGAAAAATCCTATTTATTAACTCACTGATCTTTCTTCTTTTAAATATAAAATAAAAAAAATATTTGAAACTTATAAAAAATTGTATTTAAGAAAAGTACAATTCAAAAACCAATCCCCAGAAATATAAAATTCAACCTCTTTGCATACAAACATTGCTTGATAAATAATAAAAAAACCCAACCAAACAAAAAAACCCCTACCACCCACAGCTTATAAATTCATTATAATTTTTTTTTTTTTCTTTAAGGGTTTTATTTTACAGAAGCTTCCAGGAAATTTTTCTGTTGCTCTAAAGTATGTAGCTAAATCATTACAAAATTTTCTTCCAATAGGATCCTTGGTGCTTTGCATGCACAATACATTACTATTTAATAAGAGTTAAACACACATTAAAGGCAGTCTTGCACACATTACATTTACTTCACTCTAGTCACATACTGCTTTGAACTAATTATCTCCAAGTTCTTTAGAGCTCTGCTCTTCTGAAAGTCCACAACATTTAAAATATCTGGATTTTAACTGTTTTAGAGGTGATATAAGCCTTAATGAGTGCACAAGTGTCCATTAGTACTGCATACATAGGTTACATTCTAAATCTGTAAGGGTACTTAACCTTCTGCAAGTGTTCATCCCACAGCTCACAATACATCCAAGTGCTTCCACTGAGGCTATCAGGTTAAGTCCTTGCCACTGACAGTATCTACTTTGCCTGGCTCTGCCCACATCTATTACACATCAGTTTTCCTTTCAGATTGGCTACGTCTCTTGACCTGCCAAAACCATTTGTCTTTAAACCATAGTTGTTAAAGCTACCTGCCACTCCAGAATACTGAGTTCAAACAAAACAAGAAGTCTTTCACTTCTTCCTAAACTTATTTTAAAGACCTTATTTTCCAAGCATTGCCTTACACAAATGTTCTTTCTGTATTATCCTTCTCCCCAGCTTCAGCTTCCATCCTTCCATCCAAGTCATTTTACCATCGCTTTATAGAAAAATTCTTTCAGTCATCTGACAACAAGCAGTCCAATCACTTGCCTAACTTTTCTGCATGTCAATTCCTCATAACAATACTCTCTCAGGATCACTGCAGCATTTCTTCCTGACCAAGCCTCTTTGCACAGCTAGCTGCAATACATGGCCTCTCTGTGGTTTCTGGTTTCTCACTGAGGGCTGCTTGTCACAAAGAACTTGTAGCTTTCGCCTCTGAAAAACTCTACATTTCAGTCAATACCCAAACCACATAAAGAGTGTAAAGCACAACACAAGACAAATGCAAAAAGTCTCTCTGGTCTTCAGCAGCACAACAAATGCCACACTCCCCAATTATGGTTGCAGTTCTACCCACCCCACATAATGCTGGATAGAAAGAAAACATATGTGTGGACTTCAGAGAGCTTTGCTGCCAAACCCCAGTGAGTCTTTGCTAAGCATGTGTGAACAGCAATTGCTCAGTGCTTATTTGTCCAGAGTTGATTTTTTTTATTAGTAGTTCACTAGTTTTTCCATTAGGACAAGCTATGTCCTTATCAAAGATACATGCACTCTAAAATTTCATATCTCTGCTTTAAAAGTTAAGGTATTAGATCCAGAAAGGCTACAGTTTCTTTCTTTGGCTGAAGTTTTCTTAGGAGTTCACTCCAAGTAGCTTAAAGCATACATCTATAATGAGAAATACAAGTCTTAATGGCTCATCTTGAGCATTCGAAAGCAATTGTAAACAAGGACTTCCAAATTTAAATATGAAGTAGCTTCCAGCATAAACAGAGCCATGGACAGACTCACAGCACTATTTTTATTTTCTCCCAGTACCAAAGGATTCTTCTATGCCTTCTTTAGAAGTGATTCCCACCTGCTATGTCATCTACCCTAGCATGCTGTATTAACTCTGAAATAAGAAGACACTGTTTTTAATCCTTAACCTTGGAGCAATCCAAATTTTGACCAGCTCCTAGACACTGGTCTTTCCATTCTGTTAAAGGAAGCCTATTTCTTCAAAGTTTTAGAATCAGTGGTCCCTTCCCTCCTTCCACCTGGTGATCTCTCATTTACAATTAAATTTCCAAACTACTGCCAAACTATTTCCTTTGTACTTTAAACCAGAGCAATTTTTTTCATTACGGTACATAAAACCCAACAGCTCATACTTGGTTTGGTGGGTTTTTTTTAAATCTTATATTACTAACCAGTTTTAAGAAAAAAAGAAAAGAGTCACTGGATATGAGAATGGGGTTTTTGTTTTGTTTTGTTTAAATTTTTAATTTGATTCCATTTTGAAACAAATAATTTTACCAATAAGTTCTGCAAATGGAATAAAATTAGTTAATACTGTTGAGAAGCTAAGTCCCAGTAACCTCAAAATCACTTTATAAGCCCTAACCTCACCAGCCTTTCTCCTCTTGATAAGTGAATATGCATCAGAAAAGTTGTTTTTCCTCACTGTTCATCAGCCAACACTTATGAAGAGAATCAATGAAAACAAATACTGATCAGAATGAATTTTAAGCACACGTATCCTCCATGCATGCACAACTGTTTACAGCAAAAGAGAAAGAACTATACCAGTAATTCAGGTGAGCATTTTACCTTATGAATCTGAAAGGTGAAACACACTCTACAACCACAAAGAACTCTATCTAGTACAGCTGAAAACAAGTATTAGTAACAAATATGACAGATAAACACTTTACATACATTAAGCAACTGAGAGTTTCAAGGTATACAGAATGAATAGAATCACCAATATTTCTAGAGAAAGAGCAAACAAGTTTTCCTATTTTATAGTTAAAACCAGTAAATTAATTAAGACTGTCAGTTGTAGATTGCCAGAAAGGAAATCCATTCCTGTTCCAAGTACACAGTGATTTTTGAGTAGGGAAACACAGATACCGTTTCCCTTCTATGGGGAGGCAATCATATAATATCCTTCTTTCAGACCTGCTTACCACTCATTGCTTTGTTGAAACAGTATATATGTAAGCATATGACTACTAACTACACATTACTTCCCTGTTCTCTGCAGCTGAAGTTTTCAGAGGAGAAATGGTTCCTTTAGTGTTTTCTCATTTCCAATAGTATCTTTCTTCAAGTTTGAGACATGACTTTTTTACTCTACATAGCGGGCAACCTGCGACAACAAGAACTACTGGTATTAAAAATGCTTCAGACATTGTCAATATCCTTCTAGAGGCAGAATGTTCCAGCTGCGAACAATACACTGAACATCTGGCCAGATTTTCCAGAAACTCAACGTCTGCCTCTCATGCTGTTTTTTATAGGATCTAAGCATTTCAAAATTAATCTCCAGTTTCTCTACAAGCATAGCTATTTCTAGATCTTCAGAAGCAGCACAAGTAGCTAGCTCTACTAACAATGCACTGGCTTCTTCTTTTTGAAAAAATGAAAAATTATTGTCATTCAGCCTTGAGTATGCGAGTTGCACCTCCTTGTAAAATAGTCAGACATAAGGTTGAATCTTGCCTGTTCTCTAAAACAGAAGCTAACTTTTCCACCTATTAACGTCAAAGCTGAAAAGTCCTCTGTGTCATCTGTTTTAACACCTTGTGCGATCATATCTTTTAAGAACTAAAACTCCTAGTTTCTATCACATGTAAGATCTGTCCATCTGAAGAGCTTGAATCAAGTTCCATAACCAATGCAAATACTGGCTGAGTTTTCCTACTAATCCAGTACAATTGTTAAACTGGAAAAGTTAACACTGGGATTTAATGTAATCTTGTTTCTGTAAGATGGGTTAAAGGGATGGGTTTTTTTCTGTATTTGTAAAGTTATGGATGAACTCAGCAAATGTCTCTCCTGTAGTGACATAAAAAAGGTGAAAAAGGTTTGGTAGAAAAGAAACCTCTCCTTTCTAATCCCTTAATTTCCCAGGACATTGGCAATTAAGTTACGACTTCACTGACAAGTTGGTGAATTTTATTTCTTTCATTGGGAGCCTTAACACTTAATTCTGCTACTATGTAGATAGTCCAATCCCCTAATGAAGTATGCTAATCCTGGCCCTCAGAAGCAAGAAGAATTTATCACACTGTTCAATTCTCTTCATACAGTTTAAGAAAAATGTTATCCTAGCTTTTTTTGGAGAATAGCGGAGGGAGAAAACTTCCCTCAGCAGTAAACAACATGATCCATACAACCCCAAATAATTTTTTAAAAATTATTGTGCAAAACAATATGCTTTAACTAAACTCTCAAGTATATTTGAGTTTTATCAGCATTTTTTTTTTACTAACATTTCTGGAAAAAAAGGTTACTAACTCATACAAAAATGAAAGCAACAGTTTTCATAAAAATGTCTATATTATCAGTCTACAGATTTTCCAATTATTCCTGAAATATTCTGTATGCTGAAGGCTTCAGAGACAGATGTTAAGTGCATTCCCCCCTCTGTAATATGTATAATGAAATAGCATCATAGATAAGTAGGCCTGGAAGAGAACTCAAAATCATCATCTACTTAAAATTGTTTTCTTGACAGAAGGTTGATTATAGCTAAGTCACATTTTCCAAGTCTTGTTGATAGCATATGTCCATACATTCTGTATGGTATGTCTAAATATTTTGATGGTTTTAATATTTTGTACCAGCCATGGAAACTGGCTTGCTGCTAGGTGACTGTAAAAGTGAGATTTGGTAAATAATTATTAGAAATCTTATACTAACACTATGATTGAAACAATAGGATAGCCAAGCAATTAGCTAGTAGAGGTAGTTACTCCTAAGTTTTGCAGTTCTTGGCTCTTATGACTAGATGTTCCTGTACACTAGATGAGAACAATGTTGAAACTGACCACATGTGATTGAAACCATGTTAAGATTCAAGATCAAAGAACAAGGATGACGAACAAAGACTTCAAGGTCAGCCAACAGAATTTCAAATGGGTCGGTGGTTGTAAAAGCAGCCCTTCGACTCAAATGAAGAACCATTGCGCATGATCGGATGTAGGCAGTACTATGATAATCAGTTACAATAATTTTTATGTATATGTATACTAATCTGATTAATATGTAATTAGTTACTCCATATAACCTGTTTGTGCTGAATCTGTGGTATGCATGCTAGGTGGAATTATTCCCTGTGCATCCAGCACTGCAATAAAGAATGCCTGCTTTCTAAAACTCCAAAACGAGTCTTAGAGAGTATTTCTTTACAGGCCGTGAATTTCGGTATCATTGTTTTCTGTTTACTATCTTTCTGTACTTTCCAATTATTTTTGAACAAGTATTCAGCCCAAAATGCTTCTTTCAAATTTTGTAAGCATACCTATATTTTATCTTTCAAATCACTAATGGAATTTGAATGAAAACTAAACCAAGGACATGCCAAGTATGGTTTATCAGAACTCCCTAGGAGACCATGCAAGAAGTTCAGCTGTAGATTATTCTTGTAGGTAGAAGAAACTAACGTTCCTAATGAAAACTACCTCTCAGTGTGCATCTATAACTTGCTTGTTTCTTATACTACAGCTTCCATAAATAAGTTAAAGTAAGCATTGTTTCTGATTTGAAGAAGGGTAGCTGACCAAAGAAACAAAGCAACTTTATTCCTTTTTAAACCAACCCAAGAAATGCATTGCTATTTAATTCATATAAGGCACAAGATAACCAATTAAGTTTTCCTTCCTGCTAATAATGTGAGAAATTGACTCACAGCATCTTCATATTTATTCAGAACCTACCATCCACCAAAAACAGTCAATGCTGGCAAATGTTTTACTGGCATTTCCCAAATGTGCTACTTAGTTAAAAGTAAAAGCTTTACTGTTGTAATCACAGAATCATTTAGGTTAGAAAAGACCATTAAGATCATCCAGTCCAACTGTTAACCTAACACTGCCAGGTGCACCACTAAACCATGTCCCTAAGTGCCACCTCTACATGTCTTTTAAATACCTCCAGGAATGGTGACTCAACCACTTCCCTGGGCGGCCTGTTCCAATGCTTGATAACACTTTTCAGTGAAGAAATTTTTCCTAATATCCTATCTAAACCTCCCCTGGCACAACTTGAGGCCATTTCCTCTCGTCCTATCACTTATTACCTGGGAAAAGAGACTGACACCCACTTTGCTACAACCTCCTTTCAGGCAGTTGCAGAGGGTGATAAAGTCTCCCCTCAGCCTCCTTTTCCCCAGGCTAAACAACCCCAGTTCCCTCAGCTGCTCCTCATAAGACTTGTTCTCTAGACCCTTCACCAGCTTCATTGCTCTTCTCTGGACATGCTCCAGCAACTCAGTGTCTTTCTTGTAGCGAGGGGCCCAAAAGTGAACACAGTACTCAAGGTGCAGCCTCACCAGTGCCAAGTACAAAGGGACAATCACTTCCCTAGTCCTGCTGGCCACACTATTTCTGATACAAGCCAGGATGCTATTGGCCTTCATGGCCACCTGGGCACACTGCCAGCTCATATTCAGCAGACTGTGGACCAACACCCCCAGGTCCTTTTCCACCAGGCAGCTTTCCAGCCACTCTTCCCCAAGCCTGTAGCGTCACATGGGGTTGTTGTGACCCAAGTGCAGGACCTGGCACTTAGCCTTGTTGAACCTCATACAGCTGGCCTTAGCCCATTGATCTACCCTGTCCAGATCCCTCTGTAGAGACTTCCTACCCTCAAGGAGATCAACACTCCCACCCAACTTGGTGTTGTCTGCAAACTTATTGAGGGTGCACTTGATCCTCTCGTCCAGATCATTGATGAAGATATTAAACAGAACTGGCCCCAATACTGAGCCCTGGGGAACACCACTTGCGACCGTCCACCACCTGGGTTTAACTCCATTCACCACAACTCTTTGGGCCTGGCCATTCAGCCAGTTTTTTACCCAGCAAACAGTACACTTGTCCAAGCCATGAGCAGCCAGTTTCTCCAGGACAATGCTGTGGGAAATGGTGTTAGAGGCTTTACTAAAGTACATGTAGACAACATCCACAGCCTTTCCCTCATCCACTAAGCAGGTCACCTTGTCATAGAAGGAGATCAGGTTAGTCAAGCAGGACCTGCCTTTCATAAACCCATGCTGACTGGGCCTGATCACCTGGTTGTCCTGTATGTGCCGCGTGATGGCGCTCAAGATGATCTGCTCCATAACTTTCCCTGGCACTGAGGTCAGACTGACAGGCCTGTAGTTCCCCGGATCCTCCTTCTGGCCCT
The DNA here is from genome assembly GCA_028022735.1 of Gypaetus barbatus. Taxonomy (NCBI): domain Eukaryota; kingdom Metazoa; phylum Chordata; class Aves; order Accipitriformes; family Accipitridae; genus Gypaetus; species Gypaetus barbatus. The sequence continues at coordinate 36,361,802 of CM051561.1, read as the reverse complement.
TCTTGTAGATGGGTGTCACATTTGCTAACCTCCAGTCAACTGGGACCTCCCTGGTTAGCCAGGACTGCTGATAAATGATGGAAAGTGGCTCGGCGAGCACTTCCGCCAGCTCTCTTAGTACCCTTGGGTGGATTCCATCCAGCCCCATAGACTTGTGTGTGTCTAAGTGGTGTAGCAGGTCACTAACCATTTCCCCTTGGATTATCATAGGGGGCTTCATTCTGCTCCCCTTCCCTGTCTTCCAGCTCAGGGGGCTGGGGACCCTGAGAACAACTGGTCTTACTGTTAAAGACTGAGGCAAAGAAGGCATTAAGTACCTCAGCCTTTTCCTCATCCTTTGTCACTATGTTTCCCCCTGAATCCAATAAAGGATGGAGATTCTCCTTAGCCCTCCTTCTGTTGTTAATGTATTTATTGTTGCAAATACTCTGATAAAGAAATTAAATTTGATTATATATAAAAGAGCCAGGTTTGATTAAAAAGTAAAATCGTAAAATATAGGAGTGTGAAGTTTGCAATGTAGCTATAGGAACTTGGGAACTTTAGGAAATGTACTATGTGTAACCATAAGAATTTGAGTATTGTTTAAAATCAGTTAACCACAGAAACTTTGTCAAAGATTTGTTGATTTGTAGTGTTTTGTTTTAAGAAACTAAGGAAACCATTATGGACACCAGTTTGCTGCTTGGAAACCCCATACCTTTCCCATCTCGATCTAATTAATGAGGATTCCAATCAGTAGAATTAAGTGAGATTAACCAATGATTGTTTTAACATAAGAATATTAATAAGATGGTGACTGAAGGACCAATCATTAGAAAGGTTAAATATAAGAATGGACATAGTATGCATTTTTATGTAAACTAATACAGATGATGGTGAGAATCGTACTGCGCAGAATCACCTAAGAGAGGTCAAGAAGCGGACAAGTGAGGAAGACTATGGAAGACCACCAGAGGGCTTCTGAAGACCACCAGAGACTTTCACTGCGCCTGCGTAGAGAGACATTTACATATGCTAATGATTTACTGGAAAGTTAATGATTATGTATAACATTTCCCAGAAATTTAGTGAATATGTATAACAGGTGTGTATTTAACCTGCACGGTTAGACTAAACAGGTGCACACGATAGGTGGAGTGATCCCCCGTGTGCCCAGCACTGCAATAAAGGAGTGCCTGCTTCTTAACTTCTCATTGCTGTTAAGGAGTTTTATTCTGGATTTCGGTAACATTATAGAAACATTTTTTATTGACTTTTATGGCAGTAGCCAGATTAAGTTCTAGTTGGGCTTTGGCCCTTCTAATTTTCTCCCTGCATAACCTCACAACATCCCTGTAGTCCTCCTGAGTTGCCTGCCCCTTTTTCCAAAGGTCATAAACTCTCCTTTTTTTTCCTGAGTTCCAGCCAAAGCTCTCTGTTCAGCCAGGCTGGTTGTCTTCCCCACCGGCTCATCTTTTGGCACATGGGGACGGCCTGCTCCTGTGCCTTTAAGATTTCCTTATTGAAGAATCTCCAGCCTTCCTGGACACCTTTGCCCTTCAGGACTGCCTCCCAAGGGACTCTGTCAACCAGGCTCCTAAACGGGCCAAAGTCTGCCCTCCAGAAGTCCAAGGTAGCAGTTCTGCTAACCCCCCTCCTTACTTCTCCAAGAATCAAAAACTCTATCATTTCATGATCGCTGTGCCCAAGACAGCCTCCAACCATCACATCACCCATTAGTCCTTCTGTGTTTGCAAACAACACGTCCAGCGGGGCACCTCTCCTAGTTGGCTCACTCACCAGCTGTGTCAGGAAGTTATCTTCCACACACTCCAGGAACCTCCTAGACTGTTTCTTCTCTGCTGTATTGTATTTCCAGCAGACGTCTGGTAAGTTGAAGCCCCCCACGAGAACAAGGGCTAGCGATTGTGAGACTTCTCCCAGCTACTTATAGAATATTTCATCTGCCTCTTCATCCTGGTTGGGTGGTCTATAACAGACTCCCACCACGATATCTGCCTTGTTGGCCTTTCCCCTGATTCTTACCCATAAACACTCAGCCCTTTCATCACCATTGTCAAGCTCTAGACAGTCAAAACACTCCCTAACATACAGGGCTACCCTACTGCCTTTCCTTCCTTGCCTATCCCTTCTGAAGATTTTATAGCCATCCATTGCAGCACTCTAGTTGTGCCAGTCATCCCACCATGTTTCCCTGATTGCAACTATGTCATAGTTTTCCAGCTACACAATGGCTTCCAGCTCCTCCTGTTTGTTGCCCATGCTGCGTGCATTGGTGTAGATGCACTTCAGTTGGGCTATTGATCCTGCCACCTTCTTTGGGGGAGAAGCCCTAATTCCTATGTGGCTGTTCTCAGGTGCTTCCGTGGTTTCTAACACATCAATAACCCTTGTGTCTTTGCTGCCACGTGGATCTCCATCCCCTACCTCCACTGAGATGGCAGACCGAAGGACCTTGCTAGCACACCATCCCTCAAACACTGGCATACTGCCCCCAGGCTTATCTGTAGCGAGCCTGGTTTTATCCCTTTTCCCTTCAAATCTAGTTTAAAGCTCTTTCAATGAGCCCTGCTAACTCTTCAACAAAGATCCTTTTCCCCCTTTGAGACAGGTGTACCCCATCTGTCACCAGCAGGCTTGGTGTCATGTAGAGTGACCCATGATCAAAAACTCCAAAATTCTGCCAGTGACACCAGGCTTGGAGCCAGGTACTGATCTGCTGGCTCTTCCTGTTTCTTCCCTCATTGTTCCCTGCAACTGGAAGGACAGAGGAGAACACTACTTGTGCTCCTGATCCCTTAACCAGTCATCTCAAGGCCCTGAAGTCTCTCTTGATTGCCCTTGGACTTCCTGTTGAAACTTCATCGCTGCCTACCTGATAAATCAATAATGGATCATAATCCGAGGGCCATACCAGGGTAGGAAGTTTTCTCACCACATCTTTAACTTGGGCCCCAGGGAGGCAGCAGACTTCCCCAAGAAGTGGGTCCTGTCTGCATATTGGGCCTTCTGTATCCCTCAGGAGAGGGTCTCCTATAACAATAACTTGTCTTTTTTTCTTTATGGAAGCAGTTCTGACACAGGGCGTAGGCTGACTTAACCTTGGCGACACCTCCAAGCTAGATGAACCATCATCCTCATCATTGTTCGGTTCCACCTGCAGAGCCTCGTACCTATTATGCAAGGGCACCTGGGAAGGTGGGGTAGTCACAGAGGAGATGTGCCTGCTGCGCCAGGCAGGAACTTGTCACCATTGCCCCCATTCCTTAAGTCACCACATTCTGCTGGGTGGAGAGAGGATAGGGAATCCTTGGAATCACGTGTCCTATCTGCCTGACAGGTCTGTCGCAGGGAAGGTAGGGTGCGATTTCAGTAGTCTGTCTCTCTCTCCGACTCCCTAATACTCCTCAATCTACTCGCTCCTCCTGGAGCGCCTTCCGCACCAACTGCTGCACTACGTCCTTGCTGATGCACCACGCCCGCTGTTTGCCCACCCTTTTTGCAGCACTCCTGGTCGCTAGTGCTCTGTAGGGGTTTCTTTTATATGTCTGGGGGCTTGGCCGCCATTGCTCCTGGCCTTGCCCAGGCCTCATCAGCTGCTGTTGCATGAGTTGTGGGCTCCTGGCAGGTCTCTCCACTCCCCTGAGGTTCCCCTGGTTCAGGACCCCCCCATACACTGTGCTAGAGCGCTCTGCTGTGGATCATGCCCACACTGGAGCTGCTCGCCTCGGCGACTGAGATAAACATATGCATTTTTAAAGTGAGAGTTTTTAAATGTTTGGATTTTATACAAAACAGCAACAGAAACATATATAGGCAGATTTTGCAGGGAACTGTAGATGACTAGCCATATGCGATTGCCAGCCACCTGTTCTGATAAAATTCCCCCTGATATATCTCACCGTATTTAAGAAAACCACTTTTGTTCTAATAGGTAACACATTTTCCTTCCCAAAATCCAGAAAAGCTTTTGTTACCATTGTGACCAATTCGTATGAAACAAAAATGCAGTAAAACTTAATAAGAATGACAGGGTAATGATAAACTTCCAGAAGGACATTTTGGTACACAACACCTGAAAAATCACTACATACTAAAGTATTTGTAAGTATACCTCAACACAGCCAAAAAATATATTTAACACAATGAATTTCAATAGCAAGAACTCATGTCTTTTGCCCTCACAAGCTTTCAATAGCAGCAGTTGACTGGAGGGACACCTCTCACCCTCAAACAGGCAGCAGTGAAATATGGTTCATTAATTCTAAGGAGCAAAACAATCCAAGATGTGGGACAATTCACTATCAATTTTCAAAATCTGTTTCCTAAAGAATGGTAAAAGATTGGCTAATAGTTACTTGAAGCTAATGTAAACTCAACAGAAAGCAAGAACTCCCTACAAATAATTTTAGACAAATTTGCATCATTCCAACCCACTAGTGACTGATCTCACTATTTAAACTGTTCAGAGAAGATTCCCAAACCATCAAGAAAAATAATCAATCCTTCTGCACAGCAGAGAACTGTGGAAACCTTCAGAAATATTATGCTTCTGTAAAATTTGTGAACATTTAAACTTCCAAAAAATATTCTAGAAGAGCTCCACAATAACCTTTCAATTTGCAGCCTTATTTATATATTAGAGACATAAGTCACTAAAGTTAAGACAACACAAAATCACTTTTATACTTTTGTATTAGATACAACCAAATTAAAACACTTCTCTGAACTTTAGAAACTTGCACAGCCCCACCTGGATATACCCATATACGCTAAAGCTGAGGGCCTTTCACAATAGCACTGGAAATGTAGATGTACAAAAAAACCCAAACTAATACCTTCCCCTCCCCAAACAAACAAGCTAATCAGAGGCTAGCTAATTTTTCTATTTGTGGAATTGCAAAAAAATATAAGACAAAGGACAGAAAGGGGATGACTAACTTTGCTTTCATCAGAAGAAAGGTGTGCTTTTATAATGTTTTATCTATTTTTCATGCTTTGCTTTTCATATAAAATGCAGGAAGAATTTATTAGGAACATAACCACTGATGGATATAACATTCAGACCAGTACTGTTGTGTAGGAATTAGACCCTCTCTGTCCAGAGCTTTTCAAAGTTCTTGATCTTCCCTTGATGAATATATAGAGGTGCCTGCAAAAAGGATAATCATCTTGGCTGGTTCAGTTTAATAGTTCACAAATTATGGCTTCTCCCATTGTGCTGGGCTTTGAACAAACTGGAAATACTTTTGGAACATCTGATCAGTCTTCTGCATTCTATTTAATTGTATGCTGCTCTGTATGTCCCTGCAATTCTTTAGAGAAAGAAAAAGACCAAGGAATTCCTATAACCCACTACTGAAGGAACCATACTGAAGGAACCATACCAGTTGTTAAGGATTTTAAACACTAAACCTGAAGACATGCAGGCTAATTATAAGATAATTAACAGTGATAACACTACATGTTCACTAAACCAGACAATCAACACGTCAACTGATGGTTACAAATAGCTACAGGCATAGGATTCTGCTGAAAGGAAAAAAAAGCTGGATATCAACAGAGGCAAAAATTAAAAGCACCGATACAAAACTGAAGTGATGAAAACAGTACAGAAAAATGAAAATTTTGAGGTAATAGGAATGGGAGGGGGTGTGGTGGGTTGACACTGGCTGGACACCAGGTGCCCACCAAAGCTGCTCTATCACTCCCCCCTCCTCAGCTGGACAGGGGAGAGAAAATATAACAAAAGGCTCATGAGTCAAGATAAGGACAGGGAGAGATCACTCACTAATTACCATCACAGGCAAAACAGACTCGACTTGGGGAAAATTAACTTAATTTATTACCTATCGACCAGAGTAGGTTAATGAGAAATAAAACCAAATCTTAAAACACCTTCCCTCCACCCCTCCCTTCTTCCCGGGCACAGCTTCACTCCCAAATTCTCTACCTACCCCCCCCCCCAGAGGCAGAGGGGAACGGGGAATGGGGGTTACGGTCAGTTCATCACATGTTGCCTCTGCCGCTTCATCCTCTTCAGGGGCAGGACTCATCACACTCTTCCCCTGCTCCAGCGTGGGGTCCCTCCCACGGGAGACAGTTCTCCATGGACTTCTCCAATGTGAGTCCTTCCCGTGGGTTACAGTTCTTCAAGAACTGCTCCAGCGTGGGTCCCTTCCACAGCATGCAGTCCTTCAGGAGCACACTGCTCCAGCGCCTGGAGCACCTCCTCCCCCTCCTTCTTCACTGACTTTGGTGTCTGCAGAGTTGTTTCTCTCACATATTCTCACTCTTCTCTCTCTGGCTGCTCTTTCTGTTCCACAGCAACTTTTTTCCCTTCTTAAATATGTTATCACAGAGGCGCTACCACTGTCGCTCATTGGCTTGGCCTTGGCCAGCGACAGGTCCGTCTTGGAGCTGGCTGGCATTATCAGACATAGGGGAAGCTTCTAGCAGCTTCTTACAGAAGCCACCCCTGTTGGCCCCCCCGCTACCAAAACCTTGCCATGCAAATCCAATACAGGGGTAAATTACACACGCATACCATACTCAGGAAGTGATGAGGGGGAGAAAAAAAAAAAAGCTCATTTTAATTATAGGTTTCAAATTTAGTCTCATGCTAAATAAAATTAGCTTTCTGAAATCGCTACAGGTTTCAGGGGGGAAAAAAAGCTACATGCTTGTAATTTTAAAAAATAAATAACTCAAAAACCAGAAGAAAGTTAGGTTATCCAAGATAATGTATTCAAAAAACCTTGCAGCTTTGGTCTGGTTTGGAGGGTTCATCAACAGTAAAGCCAGCTATTAAACATTAGTCTAAAATTAAAATAATTTAAATGTAATAGTTTCTTATTTGATCTGCCTCCCACATTAGCAACATTACAACCAGATTCAATAATATTTGGCTAATGGACTGAATGACATTTTGCTATATACTTGCCCTATGAAGAATTTCTTGTTTCCCTTATTAGTCCAAAACCCACATACTAAAATTGAAAACAAGAATCCAAAAAGTTGAATCTGAAGTTTGGTATTAAAAACACACACGTTGTCAGTTCCACTAAAAAGGAATCAGGCTACAGGAAGAATAGGAGAATTGACTAGTACCAACTGAGCTTGCAACAGCTTAATTAAAAAAGTAAAATGTACTTTTATCAACATATAATGTAAATAAAACCTCCAATTTTTAGTCATTTCCCTTCCAACAGTTGGGAAGAACTAGTGAAACATTTGTCTATACACAAACCTTTAACAATCATTCATTGCAGAATTATTTACACCTTGGGTACTAGGACACTAAAGACATATGCACAGAGCATTTTTAAAGAATTCTTTCAGAGCTCTACTCCCTCATGCAGCATGGATGCATCTTTATTCTGAAATGACTTGTCTATGCCAACAGAACAAGGATTAGGAAGGCAGGAATTCAACAGTTCAATTTCAGTATTCTACCCTCTATGGAACCACTGTAAACAGCAATGACAGTTTAACCAATTAGCTTTAAAAAAAGTGGCAAAGTTTATCACTTATTTGGAAATATTAACATGTGACTTCATTTCTATTCACCCCATCACTACAATTCCTCCTGACACAATATGACAGGACTCTATAAAGCACAATGAGTTTTTAAAGCATCCACATACAGATAATAAAAATTTGCTTGCTGAGTGTAAAACGAACTAGGCCTTAAGCCTCATTGTTTTAAGACTATTCATATTAGACATATAACTAATGATTAGAAATTGGTTTAGATATGATTAATAGAATGCAGGTGCTTATAAAACAATATGCATGAGCTGCTTAATTGTTCTATGTGTCTCCCTCTCCATGGCTGGCTTAAAATCTAGTCAAGCTGAATCAACAGAGGAAGGATCATGCATCTTAGACCTAGGACATGGGAGTAAGTGATTAACTTTAGAACAAGATAAATTAATAGAATGACCTGAGTGATTTTTAGAAATTCAAAGGTATCTTTGAAGTGTAAGAAGATAAGTGATTATGATGACCGAAGACTTTCTGCCTATGACCACCAACTTCAGAAGAACCGAGACATGAGAATGGAGAATGGATGAGATAAGATGATGAATGATAACGATATGAGAACAGAAAATCGGCTGGAAAATTACAGAGACTTTGGACTGGGACAATGGGTGGTAAAAAGGTATATAAGATTTGGAAACTTTTGGAAGTATGCCATTCACTGTGGTGGTGGCCCAACTCTGAGTTGTGAATAAAGCAAACCTAGAGAAACCCATGACTGAAAATCCTTTAACACTGAGTAAACCTTGTATATGTTACAACTTACTGACTGTTCATTTAATAAATGCACAGCCCTCCGTATTTAAAAAAAAACTTACAAAATAATGATTTCATCAACAACTTAAAGAAGAGATCTATTATTTATTCAAACCCAAGAAATCTTCACCCATATGCCTTCACCCAAATATAAATCTTAACTCCAAAATAGAAAGGTACTCTTAACTCACCCCTAATTGTTCACTCTACTTCAAGTTAACTTGCATTTAACAGTAGGGAAAGAACATGCACAGATACCAGGGTAACAAACTGTCACAGGTTAGCATAATTGCCTTAATTTGCACATTTTTGCATCACGGCAAATATGAAGTAGCTTAACTTCTCATTAATAACAGGTAACTATCCTCCTCTTCCCCTGAACCCAACATGTGCACAAAGATAACCACTACTCAGGATATGATAGCAGCAGCTTATTACTATACAACGTATGTGTTTGCTACCATTCTGTGGTAATGTATTGGGTCTGGCTGGGATGGAGTTAACTTTCCCCATAGCAGCCCTCATAGTGCTGTGCTTTGCATTTGTAGCTAGAAAGGTGCTGATAACACACCAGTGTTTTGGCTACTGCTGAGCAGTGCTCCATCAAGGCTGTCACTCCAAGCTCCTACCCCCCCAAAGGCCAGTAGGCTGGGGGTGGGCAAGAGGTTGGGAGGGGACATAGCTAAAACAGCTGACCCAAACTTATGGGGATTCCATACCATACATCCAAGAACACAATAGGTGAGACAGGGACCCAAACCGCACCTGAGGACACCATGGTTGAGATAGGGACCAAAACAACAACAACTACAGTAATTGCCCCAGTAGTGAAAAAGAAACAGTGGACAAGGAGATCAACAGGTCCATATCATGGATTAGTAAGGGAGGAGGAAGGGTTTGATCTAGGAAGCTGGTCCTTCAGCAAAGAAATGGGAGGAAGAAGTGAGAAATCACACAAGAGGGGGAAACTATCCAGTCCCTGACCTCATCAGAACTTCGAGACATGCGGAAAGATTACAGCCGCCAGCCAGGTGAGTGGATTGCTGCCTGGCTGTTCTGATGCTGGGATAGCAGGGTCAACAGTCAGCAATTAGAAGGTGAGGAAGCCCAAAAGCTGGGATCCCTTGCTAGAGACCGGGGAATTGGCAGAAGAATTGGAAAAGAGGCAGCAATTTGCAGTCTCTGGAGCCAGCTCCTGTCAAGTGTGAGGGCAAGATATCCATTCAAGGAAAATCTTGTGAACTCCCCAGGAAAGTGGACTACTGCAGATGAAGGCGTCCAGTACCTGAGAGACTTAGCAGTGCTGGAAGTCATCTATGATGACACAGATGACAAAGATGTCTCCAAAGATCTGGATGACATCCTGCGTATGTGGGCCACGTGGAGGAAGGTGGTCGAAAATGCAACAGTGTCATTCTAACAGCTTGGCAACAATGTATTGCCCAGATTTGGATACACCAACTGTAGAGAGAGCAGCTTCCTGGCTCCAAAACTTTGAAGAAAATCTCTCTCCCTCCTTGTTCCCACAGGCCAATGCCCTGGCTGTCAGGGGCACACCACGAAGCCAGTCCCCTCCCACTCTGTTTAGAGGGAAAGAGAGCCCCAAGCACATGCCGCATGGCAGGTAGAATATCATGGCCTGAATGAAGTCACACCACCACTGAGTGCTGCTGTACCAGACATGTTAGAGCTCCAATGTGAACTGGCATCAAAGGCAGCCAAGTGATATGCTACAATTGACAATGCCAATGCATTTTTTTCTCAATTCCTTTGGCAGCAGAGTGCAGGCCACAGTTTGCTTTCACGTGGAGAGGTGCCCAATACACCTGGAATCGACTGCCCCAGGGGTGGAAGCACAGCCCTACCATTTGTCACGGACTAATCCAAGCTGCACTGGAACAGGCCGATGCCCCTGAACATTTACAATACATAGATGACATCATCGTGTGGGGCAACGAGGCAGAAGAAGTGTTTGAGAAGGGAAAAAGAGTAATTCAGATTCTTCTGAAAGCTGGTTTCGCCATAAAGAAAAGTAAGGTCAAGGGACCTGCACAGGAGATTCAGTTCTTGGGAATAAAATGGCAGGATGGATGCCATCATGTGCCTATGGATGTGGTTAACAAGATAGCAACTATGTCTCCACCAGCTAACAAGAAAGAAACACAAGCTTTCCTAGGCCTCGTGGGGTTCTGGAGAATGCATATTCCAGGTTATAGTCAGCTTGTGAGCCCTCTCTATCGAGTAACCCGGAAAAAGAACTATTTTGAATGGGGCCCTGAGCAACAGCAAGCCTTTGAGCATATTAGACAGGAAATAGCTCGTGCAGTAGCTCTTGGGCCTGTCCGGACAGGACCAGATGTACAAAATGTACTCTACACTGCAGCTGGGGAGCATGGTCTCACCTGGAGCCTCTGGCAGAAAACACCAGGAGAAACCCGAGGTCGACCATTAGGGTTTTGGAGCCGGGGGTACCGAGGATCAGAAGCCCACTACACCCCGACTGAAAAAGAGATACTAGCAGCATATGAGGGGGTTTGAGCCGCTTCAGAAGTTGTTGGTACAGAAGCATATCTCCTCTTGGCACCACGATTGCCCGTACTACACTGGATGTTCAAAGGAAACATCCCCTCTACACATCACACAACCAGCGCTACATGGAATAAGTGGATAGCGTTGATCAAGCAATGAACTCGACTGGGGAAACCCAACCACCCCGGAATCCTGGAAGAGATCATAAACTGGCCAGAAGGCAGAGATTTTGGAGCATTGCCTGAGGAGGTGGCTCGTGCCCAAGAGGCACCACCATATAATGAGTTATCAGAAGACAAAAGGCATTATGCTTTGTTTACTGATGGATCCTGTCGTGTGGTAGGAAACTATCAGAAGTGGAAAGCTGCTGTGTAGAGTCCCACATGACAAGTTGCCAAAGCTACTGAAGGAGAAGGTGAGTCAAGTCAGTTTGCAGAAGTGAAAGCCACCCAACTAGCCCTAGATTGTTGAACAGAAAAGCAGCTAGTACTCTATCTCTGTACTGATTCATGGATAGTGGCTAATGCCCTATGGGGGTGGCTACAGCAGCGGAAGAAGACCAATTGGTAGCAGCGCAGAGATAAACCCCCCTGGGCAGCTGCATTGTGTGACTGCTCACTCAACTCCTGCTCAGATTTTGGCTATCATGGCTCATGCTAAGGCCTGATGTATGCTGGGAGCAGTGACATTAGGTGAAAGTGAGAGCACCACATAGACAGGACAGGTGGCCAGAAAGAGCTAAAAGGCCATTATGCAGCCATTATCACCTGCAGATTGCTGTCTCCTGCAGCCATCATCATTGCATATTGATTGTCTGGCAGTTTCATCAGAACCTGCTAGCTCATAGAAATGGTATAGACCAAACTTCCAAGTTAAAAGGTATAAAAACATCAGCTTACCCCAAAAAGCTTTTGAAGTGGATTCAACAGCAGCTGGACTGCTGAGGCTTTCATGCTTTCCGGTGTGATGCAGGGGATGCCTGCACCATGACAGAGGAGGAAGGATGAGCACTCTCACCATCAGCTAGGTAACTATTTTGCTCATAGGTGCACAAGTTAAGAGTTATAAGTTATGAAACCTCATGACTTCTATGGTGAATAAGTGAATTCACATGCTAGAGTAGTCTGTGCAAAGGGGATTGAGCCTGTTTGTCATTTTTGTTTGTTATATTTCTTATGTGAGCTCATGAAATAAAGTTTAATTTACAGAGTATGTTGTCCTGTAAATTTGAGAAATCCAAAGGGAATGTGACATACTGTGGCAAGACACAGCTACCTGGGTAGAAAATATCGCTGTGAAGGTAATAGCATGTAGATGCTGACATGCCCAAGAACCACGCCACTGAAGAATATCAAAACAACGAACAGGTAGACAAGGCTGTCAAAATTCAAGTGGCTCAGGTGGACTTGGACCGGGAGCATAAGGGTGAGCTATTTGTAGCTCAATAGGCCCACGAAACATCAGGAGATCTAGGGAGAGATGCAACATACAGATGGGAGAGAGGCAAACCTGACTATGGAGACCATCATACAGGTCACCCATGAATGTGAAATGTGCCGCAACCAAGCGAGTCACACGAGTAAAGTCTCCCTGGAATAAAGGGCAGTGGCTGGGTTTTCGATATGGCAAGGCCTGGCAAATTGACTATATTGGACCACTGCCACGAACACGTCAAGGCAAGCACTACACACTCACTGTGGGAAAATAATGGAACAATGGCAAGGAGGATTGTAAACATGCTCAAGTGACTTGCAGCTGGAGGATAGAAAAACATATAGATCATACTAATAATTGTTTAGTCTTGTGTGTTGGACAAGTAGAACATCTGTGTTTAGATAACGTAGGCCTGTGATAGACTCAGAGGCACCCTATCGAACATGCTTGAGATTCCTGCCCTGCTGTGGGAAAGATCAAAGCACAGTGGTAAACTACGCCTGCACGAATCCCTGAAAAACAGGTGCAAACAGCAGGTTCAGGGATCCTCTAGCAAGGACCGAGCTCCACAGTGCCTGTGTTCCTGCTTGTGTGCCTCTGCCCAGGTGCTACTTCGGGGATCCTCCGGTTGGCAAGGTAACGAAAATAAATTTACTCTTTGCATTTCATCTGTAGTTTTGTGGTTGTTCCTGCATCCTGCTTGTGCTGGCTGACACATTTGGCATAGTCGGCAGGGTGATCCAGGAACAGCCATGCCATGACTGGCAAAAAAGTCAGGGACTGGGGAGGCCACAATGGTGACTCCCTGTATTCCGGGATGGCACAGTACTGAGCGCTGGACCCCTGTGGCCACTTTCCTGGCTACATGGGCTCCACCAGAAGCATGGCCTGAAATAGATGACAGGGCAGTGGTTACCCCCCAGACAATTGAAACAGCTATACACAGATTGCCATGGAAAGCAGCATCAGATTCTTCTCGCAAGTTAGCAGGGAGATTGGGATGGTTATTAGTTACCAGTCTTAGAGCTGTTCACTGTGAAGTTGTTGCATTACAGAGTAAAATGAGAGAATTGGAAAAGGAAGTTAGGACTTTACGAGATGCAAAGATGATCGTGCAAGAAGTAATTACTACTCAAGCAGAGCAGTGACATGGGCTGCAAGATAATGTAGAGCAGTTGGTAGCACGTATTGCTAATAAACAAAGGGACAGATATGGAAAAAGTAAGGTTTCAATTTCCCAAGTTTGTGCTCTCACCACAAAACCTTCATGGGATCCTGAGGAATGGGGTGGAAATATTTGGAGTTAATCCTCAGACTCCTGAGACTGAGTTTGAATTTGATCCAGACTTAAAAGCGGAGGGGAGGGTGGGGGTGGGGGTGGTAGAAGCACATCTCATACAAATGATGGGGCAGCAGGAACAAGTGGATGGGGGAGTGCAGATCACGCGTACTTACACTCCAAAAGAGTTAAAGGAATTTTTAGAGATCTATCAGCAAAAGAGCGGGGAAGGCATACTGGCATGGATTTTGCGAGCTTGGGATAGTGGAGCTGCATCTATTCATTTATTAGCGGGTGAAAAAGATTTTTTAAGCCCTATAGCCAAGGATGACCAGATACAATGAGGATATGCTCAGTTGCAAAATATCAGAGGTCCTGATGAGTGAGATATTATTGCACCTATGTTGTATCAATGGTTGTGTGCAGCAGTTTTAACAGCACATACAGAACTTGTCGAATTAGTGTTGTCCCTTGGGAACTGGTGTACAATGGAAGAAGGTATTAATTTGGTGTGGCAGATGGGGATGGCTCATGTGTTGGTTAAGGGGTCCAATCCGGACAGGGTAGCAGTAACGAGAAGTATCAAAATGCAGTTTTTGAGAGGAGCGCCTGCCCCACTAAAACCCTTGATTATGCCAGCAGTGACAAATGCTATGGGTAAAGTAGGTGCCCTAGCAGATACCTTGAGGGAAATTGGGGCTGTAATTTCAGGACCATCTGTTTGGGTGGTGAATAAAGGAAAGCTGGCAAAACGGAAAGGAGTTACATCACGGGTGACGAGGAAACAAATGTGGAATAATCTTGTACAAGCCAGTATCCCACAATCAGAAATAGATGGGATCACAACATCAGAAATGTTTCACCGATGGCAAAAGTTAGCACCTACGCAAAAAAGCCGACCACCCCTGGCCCCACCACCAACTCCGTGCCCACCTTCTGCCCCGCCTGCCACCTCAATGCAAGACGCTACCTGGCAAATGCCAAAACAGCAGAAATGAAGGTTTGGCAGGTCCCCCAAAATTGCCGCCACTGTAGCCTTTTACCATGAGGGGGGCCGACGCCCCTATGTTCCTTTAACTATAGAGTGGCAGTCTGGGGGGATTTTACATGTATTAGCTCTAGTAGATACTGGAGCTGAGGTTACTGTATTACATAGTAATATTGGTAATAAAGAAGCCACATCACAGATCTGTGGATTGGGGGGAAATCCCAATTTTGGGGGTCCCCTGCCCTCCAATCTAATGTCACCTTAACAATAGGAAATGCCACTCCATTTACCATGACAGTGTTAACTGCACCTATTAAAGACTATATCTTGGGTATCGATGTGTTGGCAGGACGAACAGTTGAAACTTTAAATGGTCACTTCTGCTTCAGAACTTCGCAAGTGAGATTTGCCATTTGATCTATAACCGTCTTGCGTGGATTCCCAAAGTGGGATCCTGTTGTGCTTCCTGTGCCTACCAAGGTGGTAACTGTAAAACAATATCGTATTCCAGGGGGGGAGGAGGAAATTACTCAAACCATTCAGGCATTTCAACAAGTTGGAATCGTTAAGGAAACTATGACTGCTTTTAATAATCCTATTTGGCTGGTTCAAAAACCAGACGGCACTTGGAGAATGACTGTAGATTATAGAGAATTGAATAAGGTCACCCCCCCCACTTGCAGTTACGGTACCAGACATGGTTACTCTTATAGAAAAAATTAGCAAAAATTCACAACCCTGGAAAGTGGTGATAGATCTTATTAATGCTTTCTTTTTGATAGCCATTGCTTCAGAAAGTTAAGACCAGTTTGCCTTTACCTGGCAACAAAAGCAATATACTTTCCAAGTATTGCCTCAGGGATACAAGCACAGTCCCTCCATTTACCACCAAATGATAGCAGCTGATGTAGCACTATGGTCGGGTACCACTACTGTTTACCATTATATTGATGATCTATTGATTATGGCAGAATCACAAGAAATTGAAGCAGCTGCCGAATCGTTGAAAGCACATTTACAGAACCGAGGCTGGTCAAATAATCCAAAGAAAATACAGGGCCCTAGTACTACTGTACAATTTTTGGGAATAGTTTGGCATGGACACATTAGAGAAATACCAAATAAGGTACAGCAAACAGTCCAGCGATTTCCTGTACCAACTACAGTAAGACAGTTACAAACCTTTTGGGGACTTTTAGGGTATTGGAGAACTTTCATCCCATGTCTGGTGGTATTAATGCGCCCTCTGCAGAAATTAACTAGGAAGAAGGTTGTTTGGCAGTAGACCAAGCAACAAGAAGCCTTTGTTGCCTGCAAGAATGCTTTGATCGAGCATGCTCAATTATACACTCCTAGGCCAGGATATCCTTTTGAATTAGAAGTAACAATTCTAGATGACATAATCTTGTGGGGATTGTGGCAGATGACTGGGCTGAAAAATCAGAAAGAACCTGTAGGATTTTGGTCCAAGGCATTACAAGGCTCCGCTATACATTATACCCCGATGGAAAAACAAATTTTAGCTGTAGTTTGAGCACTAGAAGAAACCAAAAGAATCACAGGTCAAAATAGCGTGACTGTACACACACCCATACCTATTCATGGGTGGGTTACTGATGATTCCGTTAGGGCCCATGCAGGGGTAGCTCAGGCAACCACACATTAGAAATGGAAACATTATTTACAGCAACGATTTCTACCAGGAAAACCATGTCACCACTCCACACACCACTCTTCTAGGAACTGTATCATTTAATCATATGCCCACACTAGGGGAGACTCTTCCCCTTGGAGATATCCCTACATCTCCTGTGGAGGAGGCTCCCCCTTATGATGAGTTAATAGAAAAGCATAAAAAAAATGCCTGTTTTACTGATGAAAGTGCAACATAAACAGCAACTGGACAAAGACAACGGAGAGCAGTTGCACATGCTCCGCTACCAGGAATTATATGATGGCAAACAGGTGTACAGGCATCTAGTCAGTGGGCTGAATTGATTGCAGCACCTCTTGCTGTCCTGGAAGGGAAGGCACATTACTTATACACTGACAGTTGGGTTGTATACAAAAGTCTCACAATGTGGTTACCCCACTGGGCCTAAGAAGATTGGCATGTACAAAGATACCCTATATGGGGGGAGATATATGGCAACAAATCTGGCAATATGTACAAAGGTATCCTTTAAAAGTAAGGCATGTCTCAGCTCATCAAAAAGATGATTCACTTGAGTCACGAAATAATAGGGAAGTAGATAATATGACCTCTGCCGAAGTACATGCTCAAGCTATAAATGCACATATAGACTGTGGACATCGATCAGCTTATACTGTGCACGCATGGGACATTGCTCACAATCAAACCCCTTTGCCATTACATATTTATAAAACGTGCACATAATTGTACTACTTGTACGCAACTACATTTAAGGGCATTATATAGGCCATGAAGAAAGATAAAATGGGGTCAGTGGGCCTTGAATACCTGGCAGGTCGCTTACATGGGCCCCCTGCCCCTGTTGAGGGGGTGGCAATATGTATTCACTGCTATATCCACAGTGTCGGGACTGTTTTTTGCTAAACCCACCAAATATGCTAATCAACTGTACTGGGTTTGTGTAGCAAGGTTTTGGTAGCGGGGGGGGGGGGGTACAGGGGTGGCTTCTGTGAGAAGCTGCTAGAAGCTTCCCCTATGTCCAGTGGAGCCAATGCCAGCCAGCTCCAAGATGGATCCGCCGCTGGCCAAGGCTGAGCCAATCAGCAACAGTGGTAGCGCCTCTGTGATAACATATTTAAGAAGGGGAAAAAAAGTTGCGGTGGCACAGAAACTGCAGCCAGAGAGAAGAGTGAGAACGTGTGAGAGAAACAACTCTGCAGACACCAAGGTCAATGAAGAAGGAAGGGGAGGAGGTGCTCCAGGCGCCAGAGCAGAGATTCCCCTGCAGCCCATGGTGAAGACCATGGTGAGGCAGGCTGTCCCCCTGCAGTCCATGGAGGACCCCACACTGGAGCAGGTGGATGCCTGAAGGAAGCTGTGACCCCATGGGAAGCCTATGCTGGAGCAGTCTCCTGGCAGGACCTGCGGACCCATGGAGAGAAGAGCCCACGCTGGAGTAGGTTTTCTAGCAGGACTTGTAATCGCTTGGGGGACCCATGCTGGAGCAGTGTGCTCCTGAAGGACTGCACGCCGTGGAAGGGACCCATGCTGGAGCAGTTCATGAAGAACTGCAGCCCGTGGGAAGGACCCATGTTGGAGAAGTTCATGGAGGACGGTCTCCCGTGGGAGGGACCCCACGCTGGAGCAGGGGAAGAGTGTGATGAGTCCTGCCCCTGAAGAGGAAGGAGCGGCAGAGAAAATGTATGATGAACTGATCGCAACCCCCATTCCCCGTCCCCCTGCACTGCTGGGGGGGGTAGGTAGAGAATCCGGGAGTGAAGCTGTGCTTGGGAAGAAGGGAGGGGTGGGGGGAAGGTGTTTTAAGATTTGGTTTTATTTCTCATTAACCTACTCTGGTCAATTGGTAATAAGTTAATTTTCCCCAAGTGAGTCTGTTTTGCCCGTGATGGTAATTGGTTGAGTGATCTCTCCCTGTCCTTGTCTCAACCCGCGAGCCCTTTGTTATATTTTCTCTCCCCTGTCCAGCTGAGGGGGGAATGATAGAGCAGCTTTGGTGGGCACCTGGTGTCCAGCCAGGGTCAACCCACCACATCAACATAACACAACAGAAGCATTAGAACAACTCATTTATCAACACGGACCTCCTCACCAAATACAAAGTGAGCAGGGAACACACTTCAGTGGACATAATGTCCAAGACTGAGCTCAAGGGATAGGGATAGACTGGATATTCCACAGTGCCTACCATCCCCAAGCTAACGGCTTGATTGAAAGAATGAATGGGATGCTGAAGGAACAATTAAAAAAAGCTAACCAGTACTAAAACTTTACAACACTGGAGTTCACATCTTACTAAAGTAGGTTGTTTTTTTTTTAAACAGCCGGAATATTCATAATCAAACACCCTATGATCGTATTACAACACCTCCAGTATAAAACATGGTGAGGATTGAAATTCTTCCAGGTGGTATCTCTCCCAAAATAGTAACTACAGGGGAAATGGAATTGTTTACACCGACGGATCGCGTGGTGGGACCACAACCTATTAGCCTAGACATGAAGATTCATATAATAACCCCTGAGAATGCCATATGGTTCTGCACCCCAACTCCTCCTCTTATTCTACATCCTCTATTGATATCAGATTCTTGAGTTCCTGTATTTCAGGTATCTTCGACGAATACCTGTGCCTTATCTAGAGGAGATAGCATTGGAATGGTGTTATTCATGTCACAAACCCAACATGGAATTGAAGTTCAATCTGAAAAAGCGCAAGCCATAGCTCTCTAATCTGTGTGGGCAATTACCCCACATCAGGTTATCAAATTCGGAGTAATCTTAGCTGAAGGAGCTGGAGCAATGGCATATGTATTACTGGAAGGAGATGACACTCCTGTTTTCCTCCCCATCACAGGTTGGCTCGTCGTGCTTTGTAGTCTTGTACTACGAGTACATGCCCTAGATACATTTCCATGAGATCAACATGTAAATACTTGGATTTGGTTGGCCTCTACTGTAATTAACTCATCTGCCTTTTGTATTAAGGGAAGATTAACAGCTGCAGAACTTTTGACAACGTGTTTCATTGGCATGCCAACCCCAGTAGCTGTATTACAGAATTATACTATACTAAGTGATTTTGATATTAGTGTTTCTCATAGCTATTTTTTCTGAATAGGTGACTGTATGCCAAGGAACATTACAAAATCGATTGGCGGTGCACTATTTCCTCCTTCGACACCATAAACGCTGCTCTGATTTAAGGCATGCGTTGCTTCAACGTAACTGATGAATCAGCCAGCGTAGAGGATGACATTCAACATCTCCAGGACTTAATGCATCAAATGAAACAATCTACTGGTAGTGCCTGGCTGGCTGAGTACTTTAATTCCCTGACAGGATGAATGGGACACCTGATTCAAAGCATTATTGTAGGGATATGTTTATTCATTTTTTCTATATGTGTTTATTATGTGCTCCTGTAAATTACCCTGCCCTACACCCAGCAAGCCCAAATGGACACCTCCAGCTTTGCCAGCCCCAGCGGAAGTAGTCCCTTGAGCGAGAGAGGTGGAATGTGGGAGAAAAACGGAAGATTGGCGGAGAGAATTGTAAACATGCTCAAGTGACTTGCAGCTGGGATATAGAAAAAAAACCCATATATATCATACTAATCATTGTTTACTCTTGTCTGTAGTCCACCAAGTTGGAGGAGAAGGTCAGAAGTCTGTCAGAAGACACAAAAAATGGTGTATTATACATTAATAATTAAGATTTGTGCTACAGCAACCAATTTTAAAAGTAGATAAAATCCATGAGCATTCAAAATTCTTATAATGACAAGCTATTATTCATAGCATTTGATTGGTGTCGTGGTTTAACCCCAGCCAGCATCTAAGCACCACGCAGCCGCTCACTCACTTCCCCCCCACCCAGTGGGATGGGGGAGGGAATCAGGAAAGAAAAAAAAGTAAAACTCGTGGGTTGAGATAAGAACAGTTTAATAGGACAGAAAGGAAGATAATGATAATAATAAAGCGACAATAATAATAATAAAAGAATTGAAATATACAAAACAAGTGATGCACAATGCAGTTGCTCACCACTCACCAACCGATGCCCAGTTAGTTCCCGAGCAGCGATCTGCCCCCCCTGGCCAACTCCCCCCAGTTTATATACTAGACATGACGACATCACATGGTATGGAATACCCCTTTGGCCAGTTTGGGTCAGCTGCCCTGGCTGTGTCCCCTCCCAACTTCTTGTGCCCCTCCAGCCTTCTTGCTGGCTGGGCATGAGAAGCTGAAAAATCCTTGACTTTAGACTAAACATTACTTAGCAACAACTGAAAACATCAGTGTGTTATCAACATTCTTCTCATACTGAACTCAAAACATAGCACTATACCAGCTACTAGGAAGACAATTAACTCTATCCCAGCTGAAACCAGGACAATTGCACTGAAAATTAATCTAAATAGCCAATAAGGATAATGAAAAATAAGAAGCTATTTGACAGTTAAAAAAATAAAAAGCCACAAAACATTTAATGGAGGGACCAGTTTAGAAAAAGGAATTACACAACATTAGGTCTGTACCCAACCAAAAAGATGACAAGCTGTTCTATAAATCCATTTATTCATTGATTTGAGACACACATGCCTAAACTTCTCCCATAATCAACACCACAGTAACTACAATCATGGCAGACAGTATTGAGCTTATTACAGGCATTAACTTGGGTCTCTATCCTACCCAAATGATGACTGCAAAAAACTTAATTCTCTTTCTTAAATCAGCTAACTGGGGGTGGGGGGGGAGGAATTAGTATAAAGTTGTTGGGTAAATTAGGACTGAAGAAACCTCCTCTAGTCACAAGATATAGTCACAGATGGATAAATAAATTAATTAGAAATTACTAGCAGTTGTCCTGGTTTCAGCTGGGATAGAGTTAATTGTCTTCCTAGTAGCTGGTATAGTGCTATGTTTTGAGTTCAGTATGCAAGAATGTTGATAACACTGATGTTTTCAGTTGTTGCTAAGTAGTGTTTAGTCTAAAGTCAAGGACTTTTCAGCTTCTCAAGCCCAGCCAGTGAGAAAGCTGGAGGGGCACAAGAAGCTGGCACAGGACACAGCCAGGGCAGCTGACCCAAACTGGCCAACGGGGTATTCCATACCATGGGACATCACATCTAGTATATAAACTGGAGGGAGTGGGGGCGGGGGTTATCGCCGCTTGGGGACTAACTGGGTGTCAATCGGCGGGTGGTGAGCAATTGCACTGTGCATCATTTGTATATTCCAATCCTTTTATTACCACTGTTGTCATTTTATTAGTGTTATCATTATTAGTTTCTTCTTTTCTGTTCTATTAAACCATTCTTATCTCAACCCACGAGTTTTACTTCTTTTCCCGATTTTCTCCCCCATCCCACTGGGTGGGGGGGGAGTGAGTGAGCAGCTGCGTGGTGCTTAGTTGCTGGCTGGGGTTAAACCACGACAGCAGTGAAAGAGTAAACATTAGCATTTTGCATAGTGATGCGCGACAGCACCAATAATAAGATCATAAGCCCCTACCCAAAGCACAGAGAAGTTATCAGTTCTCCCTGGGAGATTAGGGAATTAAAATCAGTGGCAAGTTTCATTGTCTTTGCACAACTAAGAAATCAGTCATTTTAGCTTAGATTAAAGCAGTTCTCATGTAAACACATTCAACTAGCTGTTTACATTGGGAAAGTAAATCACTTAAGTGAAAGCATTTGCTGTTAAATGCAAGTTTTGCCATGGGTACTACCCAATAATGTGATTTTTTTTTTTTTTTTTTTTTTTTTTTAATTTCCAGACTAATAGCAGAATATTCACTCACTGGCTATGATGTTAATACAAATCTCAGCCTAAAGAGATTATCAACTTTAAATAGTTAATAGCTGCATTAGCTGTCAAAGTTATAAAATGTAGTAATGGCAAGGTACTGAGAAAATTCAGCATTATATTAGGAGCTCTAACTACAGCTAACTACTCTATATATATTTATAAATTTGAAGGGTCAGTGAAAAATAGTTCTTTAAAGTGAAGTGTTGCTTGTAGAAGAGCAGTAGAGCTGTAGAAAAGAAATCAGAGCCCTGTAATACTGATAATTTAAATATTGTAGTCAACACTGAAATCATCAGCAAGAGCAAATGAGAAGAACTTAAACTGCTTACTATACTGTTGTAGGTTTGTTTTTTTTTTTTTTCCCTACAAAAGATTAAACCCCTCAGCATCATAACACTATATGTTATTTTCTGTTTATGTACAGGTCTTTCAGATTTTTGGTGGAAAACAAGTAACATGCTGCATAAAGTTAAAAAAAGGGGGGGGGGGAGGGGAGAATAAAGTTGTAAAACTGATGGCCCTTCCCAGAAGGAGAGGAAAAAGCAGAGAACAGTGATCATGATACTGCTGGTGCTTTTTAAGAAGTGGAGGAGAAATGCACAAAGAACTGGCTCTGAAACTAATGCATATTTGCATATCCATGAAAATAAATGAGAAGCAGAAGATCTTAAAGTAGTATTTAAGAGGATGAATAACTGTTTCAAGTTATTTGGTGAAAATTTATTTACTGGACTATGGAAAAATGTACTTTCAGAGAACACCTGCATGAGTTTCTGAGTATATGAACAGTTTTTGCTCAGGAATTAGCAAAACTGGTTTAAGCCAAGGAATTTCCTTTAACTGAGCTGTCAAAACCAACCTGTAGCTCAAGAATTCACACTGTATTCAATGCTCCCCTCCCCCTCTTGCTAGAGTGTTTTTTCAGAATGCAAGATACCTAGCATCTTGGGAAAACACTCCCCTTGTGAACTGGAGCAGTATTTGATAATTCAGCAGAGAAAGAAGGTAATTTTATTATGTTATTGTACTTCAAAAGATTATATAACTAGAAGGACTGCCTGTGAATAGGCTTTGAGGAATTGCCTCTACAGACAAGCAAAATGCATGCCTCAAACATTTAATTCCTCTTGTCCTGTATTAGCAGAGGTGAAAAATTATGGCAAGAAGGAAGTCAAGACTAAGAATGAAGACCACCTTTGAATCTTTTTTTTCCCCTACCATACCTTGCTTGTCCTACAGAAAATGTGCATTCATTTCTTACTTTGATAATAAACTTTTTTTTTAAATACACATACTTATTTGCAGACAGATTAAGTTATCTTCTAGTACTTCAAATAAAATTGAGTCTACTGAAATCAAGTGCAGAGAAAGGGAGAAAACAGAAAACCAGAAAGGGAAAAAGTCAGGATGTCAGAAAGAAAGGTATTCCTCCCCTTATAAACAGGTGAGGCTTTCTGGAAGTCTATCGATAAACAGAGCACACACAAGAACAGACACCTCTGCCTTTCATGGTGTATGTGGCAAGAGGTCAGGGACTGCCCTGTGCCTGTCACAGCCAGTTCCAGCCTGCTCAGCAACAGATCCACCACAGGCCAAAGCTGAGCCAATCAGCAAAGCTGGTGGCACCTCTGTGAAAACATATTTTAAAAATGGGAGAAGACACCAAAGGGAGAGGGGAAAAGGGAACAAAAAAGTGAAAAACAACAGAGAGAACACCAAGGTCAGAACAGAAAGAGCTCCATGGCAGAGCAAATATTCCTGAAGGAACTGCAGTCTGCAGAGGACCCATGCCAGAGCAGATATTCCTGAAAGGACTACAGCCTGTAGAGAACCCATGTTGGAACAGAGAAAAAGTGAGAAGGAATGAGCAGCAGAGAGAAACTGCTATATGCTGACCATAACAACCCCCCCACACACACTGCATCACTGAAGGGACTGAGTGTAACTTGCAGACATAACAAGGGGCAAGGGGAAGAGTTTGGAGCAAAGCGGAGTCTGGGAAAAGGGGGAGGAAAAGTGTTTTCCCTAAGTGTGTTCTCCATAAGTCTTTTAATGTTTGCTTTGTTTCTGTTTCCCAATACTTGAATCAGTATTTTATTTTTTTTATAAATATATAAATCGGCAATAAATTAAATTAAATTCCCCAAGTTAAGTCTGTTTTTTCCCACAACAGTTAAATGGTAAGTGATCTCCCTGTCTTGACCCACAAGCTTTCTTGCTCCTGTTCTTCCTATTTTCTCTCTCCATCCTGCTGGGGGAGGGGATGAAAGAGCAGCTGGGTGAGAGTTTGGCTGCCAGCCAGGGCCAACCCACCACATCCCTGCTTCATGTTTAAACTTGCTCCATCCCCACCCAAACATACAGTCTCCCAGAATTATGGTTAGAGACCTCAGCATGACTGACAACTAGGATGTTTATTCACAGCAAAGAATCCTGTCCCAAATCATTACCATTTAAAAATGTACTTTTCATCCAATATTGGTACAGCTATATCTATAGTCATATGAAATAAGATAAGTTTGCCTCATCATCCTCTCTATACAAGCCAACACTGCAATAACTGAGGGCAGGAGCGAATCCCACCCCCCAACTTTAAACAAGTGAACTGTTAGGACAGCACATAAGCCAGAATAGAGGGTTGCTTGCCCTCTGTCTTATGGCTGACACCTAACAGTAAAGTATGTTTATACTGATAAAATGGGGGGGAGGCAGAAGATCAAAAGAGATGTAATTCACAAATGCTAATAACAAACAAACAAACAAAAGACAGTAGTCACCTGAAGTACCCTCAGCAGTCAATGGACCAAGAGAGATTTCTATCTTGATTCACTTCTAGAAAAAGCTATTCCTCAGTACAACAATGACCCTCTGGGATCTGAGGGCAGCCTTTGTGAATGCTCCTCCTACTCACAAGATGTCAAGCATAAGTACCCAATGGGGTCTCCAGTTTCCAAATATGTCAAAGACCTGTGTACTCCCTAACTCTAAAAGCATTTAAGAGTCAGATTTTCAAACAGTATTTGCACCACACAAGATAAAGGATTTTCTGTTAAGCTGTTTTTTGAAGATACTCCTCTCAGCAT
Source organism: Gypaetus barbatus (assembly GCA_028022735.1). Taxonomy (NCBI): domain Eukaryota; kingdom Metazoa; phylum Chordata; class Aves; order Accipitriformes; family Accipitridae; genus Gypaetus; species Gypaetus barbatus. The sequence goes on along the minus strand of CM051561.1, from coordinate 36,336,700 downwards.
ATATTTTGACAGATCAGATCTCTTATAACTGCAGTTCCACTGATGGTAAACCAACCATTAATGAAACCTTGTGTCTTCTTTTAACATTACAACAAAGATCTTCTGACTGCCCAAAATACATGATTAAGAAACAGGATGGGTAAACAACCATCCAGAATCATACATATGTAGCTGTCCCGGTTTCGGCTGGGATAAAGTTAATTGTCTTCCTAGTAGCTGGTACAGTGCTATGTTTTGAGTTCAGTACCAGAAGAATATTGATAACACACTGATGTTTTCAGTTGTTGCTAAGTAATGTTTAGTCTAAAGTCAAGGATTTTTCAGCTTCTCATGCCCAGCCAGCAAGAAGGCTGGAGGGGCACAAGAAGTTGGGAGGGGACACAGCCAGGGCAGCTGACCCAAACTGAGCAATTCCATACCATGTGATGTCACATCTAGTATATAAATGGGGGGGGGGGGGGGGGGGGGAGTGAGCAAGTGGCTGCATGGTGCTTATTTGCTGGCTGGGGTTAAACCACGACAGTCCTTTTTGGCACCCAAAGTGGGCCACGAAGGGTTGAGATAATGACGGACCTGACCTGAGCATGTTAAAATGAATTTGTTACAAGCATTCATTATATTGGTCTAAGAGTCGCTGGTCACTATGTTGATTTATGAGCTCTTAGAGTTGTGGTGCTTGTTTTAGAAATCTGTTATGTATCACCTCACTTGCTGTATGTAGTCCCTGTGCTGCTGCTTATCATCCATGGGAGGTGGATTAAGGTTTTCGCTTTGATGTATTGTGTAATACTGGCTTATGGTATGATAAAATTATCGGTTGTGGGACTAATCTGGTATTTACACTCAGCATTGTCATCACCTCTATACTTTGGGAGCCATCTGTGGGAAACTATTAATAATTACACCCTTGACCTTTCCTCCTCGGAGAGCCAATCTATGGGTGGGGTACCTTTCTTCCCCTTTCCCTTCTCCTCCAGTCTAGTTACAAAGGCATTTGAGAATTTTGAAAAATGTGAATATCCTTGGGATGTTGAAACCAGCATGGTCCTATTGCTAGGAACTAGCATGTTCCTGAATGTGGTTCAGGTCTTGTTTAAGGTTAAACAGCTATTTAAGAAGACCACCCAGAGATCTGCCCCAAGGCTGGATAATTATGAGTGGCAAGGTGTGTGGGGTAGTATGGGCAAATGCCTAGGGTGGTGGGCACCTCCAATGTTTTGGAACTTCACCCCTGAACAACTGCAGAATCCTGAAAAACTAGTAAAATATTTGGAAAAAGTATGCTATCACCCCAACAATTCCAGGGAGGCAGAAATCACTGCAATATGCTGGGGCCTGTCCCATGCCTATTGAGCCCTGTTCAACACTTCTCAATACCCTCAAGGGGAAGAGAAGGTCTCGGGATCTAACAACAAGGTGACAGGCACTGCAGCCACTCCAACCCACGCAACAGGCACTGCAGCTGAACCAGCGAATCAACCCACACGAGTATCACTTGCCTCCATACAGCAGAAGAAATATAAAAAAAAAAAAAAAATCAGTTCGCATAGCGAAGGATGAACCAGGGTCATCATGGGAAAAGGAGGAAGAGGCAGAACCAGAGGTAATCCCCAGATCCCTATCCCTGAGTGAGCTGTGGGATATGTGAAAAGATTTCAGCCGCTGTATAGGTGAGCATATTATCACCTGGCTCCTCTGATGCTGGGACAATGGGGCTAGTAGCCTGGAATTAGAAGGTAGGGAAGCCAAGCAGCTGGGATCGCTTGCCAAGGAAGGTGGCACTGACAAGGCAATTGGAAAAAGGACACAAGCCATCAGCCTCTGGAGGCGACTCCTGTCAAGTGTGAAGGAAAGGTACCCCTTTAAGGAAGATGTTATATGTCAATCAGGCAAGTGGACCACCATGGAGAGAAGTATCCAATATCTGAGGGAATTAGCCATGCTAGAGACGATTCATTATGACCTGGACAACCCACAATTACCCAAAGATCCAGATGAAGTCCAATGCACATGACCCATGTGGCAGAAGTTTGTACAGGGCACACCATCGTCCTATGCCAACTCACTGGCAATAATGACCTGGAAACACAAAGAGGCACCAGCAGTGGATGAAGTGGCTCGCCAACTCCGGCAATACGAAGAGAATCTCTCCTCCTCCCTACAAGTTTGCATTTCAGCTGTGGAGAAGCTGTCCCAGGATGTCCAGCAAATCAAAGAGGATATGTCCTACTCCCCACTTGTACGGACCAATATCTCAGCTATTAGGAGTGAGCATTCCTCTGCCCAAGAGGGAGAATATAGAAGGTACACACCGCGAGGTGCCCTGTTTTACCTATGTGATCACGCAGAGGACATGAGGAAATGGGATGGAAAACCTACCTCGGTCCTAGATGCATGGGTACGTGAGGTGTGAGGAAAAAACACCACAAAAGGGGATTCTCCCAGGAAAAATGCTGCTCCAGTTTCCAAACAGAGTAGAAGGGCTGGTCTTACTTCTGATCCTCTTGAAGGGACTTCTGAGCCAGTTTTACGAGAAGTGAGTACTGGATACTCTGACCAGAATTGGAGGGGCCCTGCCTCCAGCCAGGTGGAGGAAAGGGACAACCGGGTCTATTGCACTGTGTGGATTCGATGGCCTGGCACGTTAGACCCACAGGAGTATAAGGCTCTAGTAGACACCGGTGCACAGTGTACTCTATATGCCATCAAGTTATAAAGGGGCAGAACCCATCTGTATTTCTGGTGTGACAGCCTAACTGGGACTGAATGGCAGAAACACCCCATTGTGACTGGTCCAGAGGCTCGGTGTATCCTTGGCATAGACTATCTCAGGAGAGGGTATTTTAAGGACCCAAAGGGGTATCAGTGGGCTTTTGGTATAGCTGCCTTGGAGACGGAGGGCGTTGAACAGCTGTCTACCCTGCCTGGTCTCTCTCAAGACCCTTCAATTGTGGGGTTGCTGAGGGTTGAAGAACAACAGGTGCCAACTGCTACCATGATGGTGCACCGGCAGCATTATCGCACCAACCGAGACTCTCTGATCCCCATCCATAAGCTGATTCGCCAACTGGAGAGCAAAGGAGTGATCGGCAAAACTCACTCACCCTTTAATAGTCCCATATGGCCAGTGCGAAAGTCTAATGGGGAGTGGAGACTAACAGTTGACTATTGTGGCCTGAATGAAGTCACGCCACCGCTGAGTGCTGCCATTTCAGATATGCTAGAACTTCAATACGAACTAGAGTCAAAGGCAGCCAAGTGGTATGCCACAATTAATATTGCTAATGCGTTTTTCTCAATCCCTCTGGCAGCAGAGTGCCGTCCACAATTTGCTTTTACTTGGAGGGGTGTCCAGTACACTTGGAATCGATTGCCCCAGGGGTGGAAACACAGCCCCACCATTTGCCGTGGACTAATCCAGACTGCACTGGAAAAAGGTGAAGCTCCAGAACACCTGCAGTACATTGATGACATCATTGTATGGGGCAACACGGCAGAAGAAGTCTTTGAAAAAGGGAAGAAAATAATCCAAATCCTTGTGAAAGCCTGTTTCGCCATAAAACAAAGTAAGGTCAAGGGACCTGCACAGGAGATCCAGTTTTTAGGAATAAAATGGCAAGATGGACGCCATCAGATCCCAATGGACGTGATCAACAAAATAGCAGCTATGTCTCCACCGACTAATAAAAAGGAAACACAGGCCTTCTTAGGTGTTGTGGGTTTCTGGAGAATGCATATTCCAAATTACAGTCTGATTGTAAGCCCTCTCTATCAAGTGACCCAGAAGAAGAACAATTTTAGATGGGGCCCTGAGCAACAACAAGCCTTTGAACAAATTAAATGGGAGATTGTTCATGCAGTAGCCCTTGGGCCAGTCCAGGCAGGACAAGATGTTAAAAATGGGCTCTACACTGCAGCTGGGGAAAATAGCCCTACCTGGAATCTCTGGCAAAAAGCACCTGGGGAGACCTGAGGCTGACCTCTGGGGTTTTGGAGTCGAGGATAGCAAGGATCCGAGGCTCACTATACTCCAACTGAAAAAGAGATATTGGCAGCATATGAAGGAGTTTGAGCTGCCTCAGAAGTGGTTGGTACTGAAACACAGCTCCTCTTAGCACCCCGACTGCCAGTGCTGGGCTGGATGTTCAAAGGGATGATCTCCTCTACACATCATGCAACTGATGCCACATGGAGTAAGTGGGTCACACTGATCACACAGTGGGCTCGCATAGGAAACCCCAGTCGCCCAGGAATTTTAGAAGTGATCACGGACTGGCCAGAAGGCAAAGATTTTGAAATGTCACCAGAGGAGGAGGAGATGCGTACTGAAGAGGCCCCGCTGTATAATAAACTGCCAGACAATGAGAGGCAGTATGCCCTGTTCACTGACGGATCCTGTCACATTGTGGGAAAGCATCAGAGGTGGAAGGCTGCTGTATGGAGTCCTACACAACAAGTCGCAGAAACTGCTGAAGGAGAAGGTGAATCGAGTCAGTTTGCAGAGGTGAAAGCCATCCAGCTAGCGTTAGACATTGCTGAAAGAGAAAAGTGGCCAGCGCTCTTCATGGATGGTGGCAAATGCCCTGTGGGGGCGGTTACAGCAATGGAAGCAGAGCAACTGGCAGCGCAGAGGTAAACCCATTTGGGCTGCCGCACTGTGGCAAGATATTGAGTCCCGGCTAGAGAATCGGGTTGTGAAAGTGCGTCATGTAGATGCTCACGTACCCAAGAGTCAGGCCACTGAAGAACATCAAAATAACCAACAGGTGGATCAGGCTGCCAAGATTCAAGTGGGTCAGGTGGACCTGGACTGGCAACATAAGGGTGAGCTATTTATGGCTCAGTGGGCCCATGATACCTCAGGCCATCAGGGAAGAGATGCAACATACAGATGGGCTCATGATCGAGGGGTGGACTTGACCATGGATACTATTGCACAGGTTATCCATGAATGTGAAACATGTGCTGCAATTAAGCAAGCCAAGCAGTTAAAGCCCCTGTGGTATGGAGGGCGATGGCTGAAATATAAATATGGGGAAGCCTGGCAGATTGACTATATCACACTCCCACAAACTCACCAAGGCAAGCGCCATGTGCTTACAATGGTGGAAGCAACCACCGGGTGGCTGGAAACATATTCTGTGCCCCATGCCACCGCCCGGAACACTATCCTGGGCCTTGAAAAGCAAGTCTTGTGGCGACACAGCACTCCAGAAAGAATTGAGTCAGACAACGGGACTCATTTCCGAAACAACCTCATAGACACCTGGGCCAAAGAACATGGCATTGAGTGGGTATTTCACATCCCCTATCATGCACCAGCCTCTGGGAAAATCAAACAATACAATGGACTGTTAAAGACTACATTGAGAGCAATGGGGGGTGGAACCTTCAAACATTGGGATACACATTTAGCAAAAGCCACCTGGTTAGTCAACACCAGAGGATCTGCCAATTGGGCTGGCCCTGCCCAGTCAGAACTTTTATGTACTGTAGAAGGGGATAAAGTCCCTGTAGTGCACATCAAAAATATGTTAGGGAAGACAGTCTGGGTTACTCCTGCCTCAGGCAAAGGTAAACCCATTCGTGGGATTGCTTTTGCTCAAGGGCCTGGGTGCACTTGGTGGGTGATGCGAAAAGATGGGGAAGTCCGATGTGTGCCTCAGGGGGATTTGATTTTAGGTGAGAATAGCCAGAATTAACTGTATGATATTAGTTGCTATATAACCCTGCTACTGTATGTTATCATTACTATACTTGTTATATGGTATATATATAATATTACAGTAAGAATCACTTGGATCAAGCAAGAATGAACTGTGATAAAACTGAGCAAAGCGCAGTAGTGATGGAACCAGAACTGACTCCAGCATGCAACAATCTAACAGTGCACACCATCCTCCTGCTGTGTTCAACGTCACCTGCTCGCCATACCGCACTGAAGCCTGATCCTGCTCTGCCAACTGAGAGGACTTCGCACCATCCCTCCTGCCCAGAAAGACTGGTATGACAGATGGAGCCCAGAGTCAGGGACTAAATGAACTCAACAAACATTTTATAAACATGGCCCATAAACTAAGGGGATGATATCTCTGTGTGCGTATACATATATACATATATATATCTCTCTCTCTATCTCTCACAGGAGAGAAAAGGTGATGATGATTGACCAGGATGTAACAGAAAGTATGGGAACTGAGCATGACATTAATGGTATAGAATAAGGGGTGGATACTGTCCTGGTTTCAGCTGGGATAGAGTTAATTGTCTTCCTAGTAGCTGGTACAGTGCTATGTTTTGGGTTCAGTATGAGAAGAATGTTGATAACACACTGATGTTTTCAGTTGTTGCTAAGTAATGTTTAGTCTAAAGTCAAGGATTTTTCAGCTTCTCATGCCCAGCCAGCAAGAAGGCTGGAGGGGCACAAGAAGTTGGGAGGGGACACAGCCAGGGCAGCTGATCCAAAGTGGCCAACAGGGTATTCCATACCATGTGACATCATGTCTAGTATATAAACTGGGCGGGGTGGAGTGAGTGAGCAGCTGCGTGGTGCTTAGTTGCTGGCTAGGGTTAAACCATAACAGGAGTTGACTGTCTTTTGAGTACAAGATGAGTTAGACAACCTCCAAGCCTTATCTTCATTATTTCTATCATTCCTAGAAAATTAAAAAAAGACAGTTTACTCTCCAAACATTTTACTACTCAAGTTGAAGACTAAAGATAAGTTACAGACATACAGAAGAACAGACAGTATGCTCATCAGTATGATAGGTAATTATCTAAGCATACCAGAGACCTAAGCACTGTACTGAATTTTAGTAGAAATTACATTTGACACAGCATTTGAGAAAGGATAGCATGAAAACTTAACATAAATGTGTTGTGGGCAAAAAAAGTTTACTTATTTTTTGGGAATTTCAACCAATTTAATTTATTGTCAATTAAACACTTCTAATTACCAGTTCTGTTACTGAACCAAACAAAAAAACATGCTCACTCTCTCTCAGAATCAGAGAATGGTTGAGGTTGGAAGGGACCTCTGGAGGTCCTGCTCAAACAAGACCACCTAGAGCCAGTTGCCCAGTACTATGTCCAGATGGATTTTGAGTATCTCCAAGGAAGGAAACTCCACCAACTCTCTGAGCAACCTGTTCCAGTTTTCGGTCACCCTCACAGTAAAAAAGTGTTTCCTAATGTTCAGACAGAACCTCCTGTGTTTCACTGTGTACCATTGCCTCTTGTCCTGTCACTGGGCACCACTGCAAAGAGCCTGGCTCTGTCTTCATTACAGCCTCTCTTCAGGTATTTATATACATTAATAAGATCCTCCCTGAGCCTTCTCTTCTCTATGCTAAACATCCCCAGCTCTCTCAGCCTTTCCTCAGATGCGAGATGCTCTAGTCCCTTAATCATCTTTGTGGCCCTTCACTGGACTCTCTCCAGTATGTCCATGTCTCTCTCGTACTGTGGAGCCCAGAACTGGACACAGGACTCCAGGTGTGGCCTCACCAGTGCAGAATATAAGGGAAGGATCACCTCCCTTGACCTGCTAGCAATGCTTTGCTTAATGCAGCCCAGGATACCATTAGCCTTCTTTGCCACAAGGGCACATTGCTGGCTCATGTTCTAGTGTCCACCAGGACCCCCAGGTCCTTTTCTGCAAAGCTGCTTTCCAGCTGGTTTGTCCCCATCATGTACTGGTGCATGGGGTTATTCCTCCCCAGGGGCAGGACTTGGCACTTCCCCTTCTTGAACTGCATGAGGTTCCTGTCAGCCCATTTCTCCAGCCTGTCCAGGCCCCTCTGGATGACAGCATGACCCTCTGGTGTATCAGTCACTCCTCCCTTGCTGAGGAGTGACTGAGGAAGGGCACTCCTCCCTTCTCAGGCCACCCACGCATGTGATGACTTGGGAGGAAATACTGCACAGCAGAGTAGTTCACGGGCGCGAGATGGGATGGGCGGAGCCGAGTGGTGGCACGGAGGGCAGCAGGAAGGTCTGGCCAGCCAGTTGGAAACCCCGCCCTGAGCAGTCTCGATCTCTGGGGTGGCCGGATCAGAACTACGATCCCGGAAGGAACGATCTCTGGTGAAAGGCACTGGGGGCACCCGGAGCCGTGCTGCACGGGGAGTCCACTGACGACATCTGGAAGCTGGTGGAATTGCTGGAGGGGAAAGCTAGAGACCAAAGGGAAGTGCCAGCAACCCCGCCACCTCGGGAAGAGAAACTGAATCCTTTCGCATCACTGCAAGAGGAACTGGATGGGCTAAAAAACTAGAAGCTGCGGTTTGGGGTTCAGGCCGCCCAATCCACATGGTGAATACTTGCCAATGGTCTGCTGATGAAGAGCCTTATATACACATTCCTGTGGGCCCAAAACGCTTAAGTATACTCCCTTAAAACCTGTTCATGCGCTGGATATTCCTGTGTTCAATATTCCACTTTAATTCTAGACCAGAAGGGAATGATGGCCCACAATGAGCGTCAAATTCATCAGACTGCGCTCCCTTTTAACTTTGGAGGCAAGAGGTGACTGTACCACCACTCCAAGGAAACCAGTCGAATCATGACTGTGGTCACAGGGTGGATTGTGTAGCAGTACACTTCCCCCCCCCCCCCCCATGAACAGGAAACAAAACTTCTCCAGGCAGGGAGAAGGGGAAAAAAAAAAACTAAACCCTAGAGGCCACAGGTTGAAATTTGAACTGGCCAATCGAGATGCGCCAGGTACACTAAGGTGACCTTCTTGGCCAATAGGGATTAAATGACCACAGGTCAGATTCGACAGGGGTATAAATGGGGTCCCGCCGGAGGACATGTTGGCAGTCCTCCTCGGAGCAGCGGGTCTGCAGTCGGGGACTCCCCCTTGGGTCAGGGCACTGCCCGAGGTAACTCCTCGAGGGAGAGAGCCCTCAGCTTTTAGGTGAGCGATATGTGCGTTTTGGAGCCATCATTTTTTAAATCTTGGGGATTCTTAAGTCGGCTGTGTAGTATTAATTCTGTTTACATCATTGAGCCTGTGGTTTTATAAAATGTTAATGGACTTCTAACTAACTTTTTACTGAAGAATAAATCTGAGTTTTAACACCTGTTGGATTTGGTTGTGCGTGCATCCGTAACATATGCTCTGCCCCATCATCCAGGTCATTAATGAAGACGTTGAAGAGGACTGGACCCAGTATTGACCCCTGGAGTACACCACTAGTTACTGGCCTCCAACTAGACTTTGTGCCACTGATCACCACCTTCTGGGCCCAGCCGTTCAGCCAGTTTTCAATCCACTTCATTATCCCTTGCCCCTGCAAAACCTCTCCTTCCCCCTGTTTGTTCTCCAATCCCATCACCACACATAAACCAGTCTCTTAGATGGGGCAACAGGCGGCACATGAAATTGGGGTCAGTGTGTGCTGGTTCCTCTACTGGTAGCAGTCCCTTTAGAGTCAGACCTCTCAGCCCCTGCTCAGGCTACCAGTCAAGCTCCTGCTCTCCTCCTGTTCCAGCATCATCTTCTGTCTCCTCTTTCCTCTGCTCTGGTGTTATTTCTTTTCTTCCTTTTTTTCCAGTATTTACCAGCCTTTCTTAGTTTTGTTTTCACAGAGGTGCCACAAAGTTTGCCAATTGGCCCATCTTTGGCCTGCAGTGGGGTTGTTGCTGAGCTGGCTGGAACCAACTGTAACCAGTACAGGGCAGTCAACAACTTTCTCCCACGGAGGTCACCCCTGCAGCCCCACCCCCCTCAACCTTGCCAATTATGCCAAATACAAAATGTCACAAGGGAACTATTCCAGAACATGCTTTCTTCTATGCTGCTGGGAACTTCCAGATTTACAAATCTCAACAGGAAGCATGAAATTATACAGTGGAGTTAAGCTACCTTTTTTGAACACACTAGGGAAGAATTTTTCATAAAGAAAATACATACTAAACTAGGAAAATAATTTTTGCAACAGAAATAGTTATTTGATCTTAACACATACCAGACCAGAAGTCTGATGTCCGATATGTCTTTCAGTTGTGCTTCTTAGGTAAGAGGTCATGATCTAGTAAAGTTCATTTTTACATTTAAATGTGATTAATACATGTTCAAAAAAAGTCATTTATATTTTTTGAAAGGGGAGGTCAAGTTAAGGTGTAGATAGGTGAAGTCTTTTTACAGAAATCAGCATAATGGCAGCTTAGTATGCTTTAGAACAAGTCAATGAACATTACTGACAAAGTCAAGCTTACTTCTTCATTTTACAAGTGACCGACAACATCTGGGCAAAGTAATATCATCTTAAGAAGCAGCACCAGTGGTAGACATCTGTTTGCTAGGTAACATTATACTTTACAACCTAGTCAGCATAGCAATCTTAAAACAGAATAGTTACCCATGTTCCCTATATTCATTACTTGTTCTGACCTAATAGTAATCTGGGGAAAACAAAAAACCCACCAAGCAATACAGTGGATAGAATTAAAAAGCCTTTGAGGTACACATTCAGAGAGAATTGTCATCTTAATAGGCTACACCCAAAGTTACATAGGGAATTTGGGATTCAGGACTACCTCTGAACCACTAGGAAGATTCTGAAAACAGAAGGATGAGAGATCGACCAGTGACCTTAAACATAGCAACACATTTTATTAGAGCACTTTCATCCTAAAGCATTTCCAAACTTGCAGATACAAGCAGTCTTAAACTTAAGCAGACAGATAGGCTCCCCAGAACTCTGACACTAAATCAAACAAACCAAAAACTCAAAAAAGGAACATTAAGACTAGCCAGGTTACCACACACCACTGATCACTCCCAGGAAATGAAACTGCAGGGATTGAATCCAAGGCACTTCAATTGAAGTAGCTGGTGCTATTAGTACAATGGGACTATCAGCTACAACGTGGTCAAAGAATAGGATCTGCATACAGCTATGCCAGAAAAAGTGACAGTGAAAATAAAGAGATTACTTCAAAGATGGCAAGTGGACTCAACAATTGGTCACAATGATAAAAATGTTCTTGCTATAAATGGCTACTCTAAGTCATCCATATAAAAACAACTGGAATATTATTGGTAAACAAAGAGATAAAGTTCTCCTCTGTTCAAACTACCACCTGCAATTGAAGGTCTAAAGTTCAGCAGCTCATCTGCACATTAAGCATTGTTAAAATCCAGAGCTACTCTTAAAATTAAGATCTACTCTCACCACTATTTGGAGGTGCAGACCTTGAATAGCACATAAGAGCATTCAACAATAACAAAAAAAAACCAACCCCAAAACCAAAAAAAACCTGTAAACGTTTACAGTATACTGTCAGTAACTCTTATTTTACAGATGGGATTTTCTTGGAGATCTATCATAAAAGATAATTTAACAACACATCTCAACCACCTTGCAATAACTGCAAATACTAGAATGCAATTAGGTAACATTTAAATCTAATATAGTCACCACAGTTAATGACAACAATCTGTAATGGTTCCACAACCTGCTGAAATACATACAATAAAGTTTCCAAGCAAGCAAGTCAAACAAGACCTCATATAACATGGATTTACAGCAATTTTACAACCTACATTGCCTTTTTATATTTGTGTAATCTCCAATTGTAGAAACATTCTCCTCAACCTCTCCGATAGCCAAATCGATTCACTTCCAGCATGCCATCACCAAATTCACATTTTAGATTAAAGACAGAAAGTTAAATCCAACCACTGTCACATGGTGAAAACAGTAATAAGTACTGTATATTATTCAATTAAATAATTTCAGCATTACTTGAAAATTACTTTAGTGATCCCAGGCCCATTTTTCACTGTTCATAGATAAAATACAAATTAGTTAACAAAGTTGTTAATTAGTTAACAAAAGTTAAGAGTAATCGAGTGCTGCACAAATCCACTGATGTATCAAGTTACAGAGTTTTGCTCACTTCTGCATCTAGAAGTATTACAGTTGGCTTGGGAGCCATGACATGAATACACATTCCAAAATGCAACTTGGATGACTCCACTCAAGTTTTACATTGTGGTAAACTCAATACTATAATTTATTTTCTCCTCCAGTTAATCAACACTTGTTAATAGGGATGGAAAAAGTGGGAGAAAAAGACAAACATAGATTAAAGAAATTATTAATATATGATACTTAATTCTAGCATTAAAATGCAGTAACTACTTCTACCTCAATAAAAACTGATTATGCTATGCCAGTGCTTCTCCACTAGAAGCTTCCAAAGCAAAGTAACCAAAGAAAAGAGTTAGGACATTACTTTAGGGCACTGCTCTGATAGAAGTCATGGCTATCAATGTGTACATGCTTTGAATAAAGACTGTGGTTTTAAATATAATCTTTGAAAAGTGAAACGTTTACTATGAGTTACAGTAACACATATGTTTAGAAAGCATCACATCCTTTGCACCTTGAACATTCATCCTTAAATTAAAACCTAGATATGCTGGTCCCCAGCAGATCATTTTAGATATGTCCAAGAAATTAAAATGTTATTTTGGCTTTATGTCATTAAAAAAAAAAAAAAAAAAAAAAAAAGGCAATAAAGTATAAGCTATTTTCATCGAAGCCAGAAGGGGGTACTCTGAATAACTGAGGTTGGGAGGTGCTGAACTGAACATTTGTCTTGTGTTAGGAGAGGTCAGAAATATGCTGTCTTGCAGTTCAGTATCGCACTTCAGTTCACGATGCCATACCTTTTCTTTTTTAAGGAAAAGTGCTCCTTTTAACAACAACAAAACAACCACTTCCCTTTGTGCTATTGTCATCACAAGGGCAAATTAATCTGTGACAGAAAACTAGCAACACAAAGAGACCAGGCAAGTTTTAATTCCAGTTTTATATCCTGTGATCTGTGAGCTATTTAAGATACTGACAAGGAGATACAGAGAACGCCAAGAAACCCCCAAAAACCTATACTATGGCTTTTCACTACACAATGCCTATTCCAACATAACTAGTTCAGGTCTTTTTAATAAGACTGTGCCGAGTTGATACCTTATACTGAACTAGATCCTAAAATGAAAGAAACGTCACTAGATTATTTCGCAAGCATAATACAGTATTTCATCTCCGCCAGCACTTTGGTGCACCAGCCCCCTCCCCCAAAGAGATATGCGCATTCCAATCAAGCCTCTCTCAGCAGGGCTCAGCCAATTCTCCCCCTCCCTCCAGGCCTTGCTAGGTTCCCAAACCCCCCTCTGATTTTAGGTTTCATTTTGTTGTAAACAGCAAAACGAAAGGAGAAAGCCTCCAAAGTGAGGATCCTTACCCTTGAAATCCCGCCATGCGCGCAATAAGGAGGGTGAATTGTTTTTCCTTTTTTTTTTTTTTAAATGGGAGATGAAGGGGAAGAAACAAAAGCCTAAATGGAGGAGAGGCTAAGCGGCGGAGACAGAGGGAGAAAGAGGAGAGCCTGGTGAAGGAGCAGGGCGAGCGTCAGCCATGTTGTGTGTGTTGGTCCAGTATTTACAAACCTGCAGCTGCAGCAGCGTTTTGAGTCTGGGAGAGAGAGGAAAGAAGGGAGGGGGAAAGAAAGGAGAGGAGGGAGGAGGGGAAAGCGGCGGCGGCGGCAGCAGCAGACAAAGGAACCCAGCAAAGCGCGAGCAGAGCGCGCGCATTCTCTCTCTCCCTCTCTCTCTCTCTCTCCCCCAGACAGCGGCAGTGGCGCGTGCAAACCAGTGCTCCCAGCCCGGCGCGTTACCAACTCTCCCAGCTCCAGCCTTTCGCTACTGCGGCGCGGCCGAGCCCCGCCACCACCCTCACATCCCCTTCGCCCCATTTTCTCGTGGGGGGAAGCGGACGGATGACAGAGCAGAGGCATGCCTCCCCCAACGTGCACTATCGACAGAGGCTTATCTGCCGGGAGCCCCACAGCGGGCCCCAGCCCACAGTACAATAGCTCCACAAAGAAGAAGGGGGGATGTGCAGCTGCGACCCCTCCCCTCCAGCAAGGAACGGTGTGTGGGGGTAGGGGTGGTGAGTGAGTGTGGTAGACACCGAGAGGGGCCGTGCCAAAGGAAGGCAGCAGTCGCCCGGAAGAGTGGGGGTTGCCAAGGAGCCGGGGCGCTACGTGGGAAGGGAGGATAGAAACGGCAACACGAGCCCGAGGGTCCCCACTCTCGCCCGCCTCCCGCGGCTTCCGGGCGGGCCGCTGAGGCGGGCAGTGAAGAAGAAAGGGTAACAGAGACAGAACACCGCAAGTATATAAATAATGTCAGCATCAGGGGAGGGGAGGGGAAGCTAGGAGCAGCGGCTCCAAGCTCATCCCACAGCGACTCCCTCCGGCTCTGCCCGGTACTAGGCTAGGCTAAACTAGGCTAGGCCGAGGGCGGCGCGACGGGCTACGCTTTCCCGCCCCCCCCCCCCGCATTCGCTACTCACTTACCTGCTGGGGGGATGGGCGCCTGGGAACGCCAGGAGGACGGCCTAGGAGCGTTAGCGCTGCAGCCGCAGCAGTCCTTCTGTCTCACTAGGCCACTCAGACTCTCTGTGGCAGCAATAGGGACAGCTGCTCCCCTTGTCTCGTTTGTCCCACTCCGCCGTCACCACTGCTGCCTCCTGTTCGCCTCTGCCACATTTGGATCCCTCTCTCCGTACGCAAGCTCCACCGCCAGGATAGAGGCCTCCTCACCTTCCTGCCAAATAGTGAGCTACCCCCATCGAGACGTTCAAAACACAAGGCCGGACACCGCCCTCCTTCCCTCCACTAACGCGCAGGCGCACTGCAAATTCCGAACTGCGACAGGAGCGCAGGAAGCAATCCACCACCCAGTTCACCACTACTCGCTAGCGCGCAGGCGTGCCCGTAGCTGCTGTCGCTCCTCCTCTACTACTGCCTCCCGGCGCTCCGTCGGCGGTCGTAGTGGAGGGTGGTGTGGGCTCGTTCGCAGATGGCTGTCTGTTCTCCAAACGCAGGCCGCTAGGCCCTGGGGCGGTGAACGTCCGCCTTTCCCCTCCCATCCGCCCGCCCACCGCGGTAGCTCCAGTGCTGCCTCGCGAGGTGGCCACAGTGCTTTATGGCAATGGTACCGCTTCCCTAAACAGGTATTGGGAGCCAGCGGCTCTCCGCTGCCCCCTCGCCATCATAGGAAAGAAAATGTGTAAGCCATCATAAGAAAGAAAAATCAGCTATGGATATCCTGTGTTACAAATTCGGCCCGTGCCGACTGAGGGGAGAGGCTAGGACGCAAAGTATAGAATTACAAAGGTAAATATTTATTCATGTGCGTGAGATATCTCAGCCAAATTGGGCGCACCCAAGGAATTTTTCTTTAGGGGTTTTATACCTTGCACTACAAGGGTATGAATCATCCAATTACCTACTAATGCATATTTCTAATTATCCAATCATAAACGTGGTACAGCATAGCAATATACATTACAAAAATATATTTTGTAGGTCTTGCAGCATCATTATCTGCCAGCATCCTTGTGGTTTATCTGTTAATCCAGATGTTTCCATCATCAACTTCTGCAAAGTTATTAGGCATCAGCAATTCATGTTTCTCTTAGATATGGATCCTTCAGTTAAGGAAACCTCTGTTCTCACAAAAATTATCTTAGTTGATCGCTTGTCCTTAGTAGGGGTCTTGGGTCTCCAGATAATGACACAGCAATTATACACTAATAACGTTTTTAGTTCCTAATGACTGTGTGGTCTCAATAATTTATATCACACCTACTAGAAATGAAAATAAAGATTTAGACAAAATAATAAAAATAAGATGCGCTGTCACCAAATTATAGTCTATCACATTTTTTACATTATTCAAGGATATAACTTCAAGAGCTGTTAATAGCTTTAGATTGACGAAGAACAAAATTGAAAACATGAATAAGTAAGATTATGTTCTTCTTTGTCAAATCAAGTAATTGGTTCAAAAATCAAAACAGGTAAACAGTTGAGGCGCAGTCTGCCTTAACAAATCTAATGGGTATTTTTTTCAAAGTAGACCTTGGCAGGTATAGCATGACAGGATATGACATTTTTCTGTTACAACATCATAAGACAAAGAAACTTCACTGCATGAAGACAGCCATGAAGAATTGTTTATTTGAGTCAAGAAGAGTTTGACTGAAGGCCATCATATTGTGAAACCAAAATGCAACTTAACCTAATTAATAATATCCTGAAAATTATTTTCCTTTTTTTTGTTTTTTTTTTTTTTTTAAGTGCTGTTGTCACCTGTGGTGGGTTGACCCTGGCTGGACACCAGGTGCCCACCAAAGCCATTCTATCACTCCACCCCACCCCCCTCAGCTGGACAGGGGAGAGAAAATATAACAAACGGCTCGTGGGTCGAGATAAGGACAGGGAGAGATCACTCAACCAATTATCGTCACGGGCAAAACAGACTCAACTTGGGGAAAATTAACTTAATTTATTGCCAATCAACCAGAGTAGGGTAATGAGAAATAAAACCAAATCTCAAAACACTTTCCCTCCACCCCTCTCTTCTTGCCAGGCACAGCTTCACTCCCAGATTCTCTACCTTACCCCCCCAGCAGCGCAGGGGGACGGGTAATGGGGGTTACGGTCAGTTCATCACATGTTGTCTCTGCTGCTTCATCCTCTTCAGGGGCAGGACTCATCACACTCTTCCCCTGCTCCAGCACGGGGTCCCTCCCACAGGAGACAGTCCTCCACGAACTTCTCCACGTGGGTCCTTCCCACAGGCTGCAGTTCTTCATGAACTGCTCCAGCATGGGTCCCTTCCACGGAGTGCAGTCCTTCAGGAGCACACTGCTCCAGTGTGGGTCCCCCACGGGGTCACAAGTCCTGCCAGAAAACCTGCTCCGTGGGCTCCTCTCTCCACAGATCTGCAGGTCCTGCCAGGAGCCTGCTCCAGTGTGGGCTTCCCACGGGGTCACAGCCTCCTTCGGGCACCCACCTGCTCCAGCGTGGGGTCCTCCCCGGGCTGCAGGTGGATATCTGCTCCACCATGGACCTCCATGGGCTGCAGGGGGACAGCCTGCCTCACCATGGTCTTCACCATGGGCTGCAGGGGAATCTCTGCTCCGGCACCTGGAGCACCTCCTCCCCTTCCTTCTTCACTGACCTTGGTGTCTGCAGAGTTGTTTCTCTTGCATGTTCTCACTCCTCTCTCCGGCTGCCGTTTCTGTGTGCCCTGCAACTTTTTTCCCTTCTTAAATATGTTATCATCACAGATGTGCTACCACTATTGCTGATTGGCTCAGCCTTGGCTGGCAGCAGGTCCGTCTTAGAGCTGGCTGGTATTGGCTCTGTCAGACATAGGGGAAGCTTCCAGCAGCTTCTCACAGAAGCCACCCCTGTAACCCCCCCGCTACCAAAACCTTGCCACACAAACCCAATACATCACCTGACAGTACGGGGACAGATAGTTTCTTTTAGGGATCCTTGGCAGAATGATGATGACACTAAGTTGTAGTTTCAATTAAAGCTTTATTTTTTAACAGAATTTTATGATTAGCATAGAATCTTATGATCAGAGTAGCACAGGATTTTTAATAAGCAGAATCAGTGTAGCAATTTTATAAGTAGCGTAGCACAGAATTTTATAGCACAGCTTAGCTTATACTTTCTAATCACCTGGACCTCTGCAAATCAGGTCAAATCTTAATACTTGGCTTGCCATATCAATATAACAATCATAATCTAGACTCAAAATGCACAAAAGAATACGAGTCAGTCCTCAGAACAGCACCTGCTCCAGCGTGGCCTTACCGACAGCCACAGTCCCTTTAGGAGTGAACCTGCTCCAACATGACCATACCCATGGCTGCAGTCCCTCCAGGGGTGTACCTGCTATGTCATGGGCTTATCCATGGCCACATGCTTCGAGGTGCTCCAGCATGACCTCATGCATAGCGACGGATGCTTCAAGGTGTACCTGCTGCAGCATGGACTTACCCACAGCCACAGATGCTTCGAGGTGTACCTTCTCCAGCATGGACTTATCCTTGGGCCACAATCCCTTCAGAGGTATACCTGCTGCGGCACAGACATAACCACAGCCACAGATGCTTTGAGATGTACCTGCTCTGGTGTGGGCTTATCCACGGCCACAGATGCTTCGGGGTGTCCTGCTCCTGCGTGGACTCATCCACAGGTCACAGTCCCTTCAACTCAAGTTCACACTGGAGTTCCAGCCTGTCCAGTACAGCAGCACAGAAACAGCAGCGATGCCCTGGCCATCTGCCAGCCCAGGCGCATTGCCATTGCTGTTATCAAAATGTTCCCAGGCACAGCAGAGTAAGATGATAAGCAGTACAGCAGTACAGCAAGCAGCAAAAGCAAAATGCAGCCACTAACGAGCACTAGACTCTAATATACAGTAAGGTAAGCAAGCCCCATGGCAAGCACAGGAGCCTGTCAATTCATAGCTAAACAGCAATAACAGCTATAAATTTGACCTAGCACATTCCAATCAAATCTGTCGTTATTTTGAACCCTTTAAGCCTCACGTTGGGTGCCAAAAAGGACTGTCGTGGTTTAACCCCAGCCAGCAACCAAGCACCATGCAGACGCTCACTCATCTCCCTCACAGTGGGATGGGGGAGAGAAGAGGAAGGGTAAAAGTGAGAAAACTCATGGGTTGAGATAAAGACAGTTTAATAGGTAAAGCGAAAGCTGTGCACGCAAGCAAAGCAAAACAAGGAATTCATTCACTACTTCCCATCGGCAGGCAGGTGTTCAGCCATCTCCAGGAAAGCAGGGCTCCATCACGTGTAACGGTTACTTGGGAAGACACACCATAACTCCGAACGTCCCCCCCCTCCCTTCTTCTTCCCCCAGCTTTATACACTGAGCATGACACCATATGGTATGGAATATCCCTTTGGTCAGTTGGGGTCAGCTGTCCCAGTTGTGTCCCCTCCCAACTTCTTGTGCACCCCCAGCCTACTCGCTGGTGGGGTTGGGTGCGAAGCAGAAAAGGCCTTGACTCTGTGTAAGCACTGCTCAGCAGTAATGAAAACATCCCTGTGTTATCAACACTGTTTTCAGCACAAATCCAAAACATAGCCCCATACTAGCTATTATGAAGGAAATTAACTCTATCCCAGCCAAAACCAGTACACCTCTGGTCCCAGAAAATTTTGTATTCTTGATATCCTCCCAGCCTAAAGAGAATCAGCCTTAATTACCGAAAAAAAATCATAGCCCTCTTGATTTGATGGTAGAATCAAGAACCCTCAGAATTCAAGTGGCCAGATCTTTGCTTGGTCTGACTTTGAAGGAGGAATGATATATTGCTTCTGAGCTTGATCTTCAATTAATATCTTTTAATGATGGGATCAATCAGCCACTTTTACTTTAATTTAACCTTAAAGGAGCAGTTATCCTTTTGAGATGACTATCTGGCTACCTGGCTAATTTGTCTTTTCCAAGCAAGCTACTATAAAGCTATCACAGAAATTATTTAAAGTCAACAGAAACAGAGGCCTCCTTCCAATGTGTTTGCTCTCTGACATGGTTACAACATTGATGAAATTTATCATGCCAGCAGGAACCAACCATCTATCTTTTAGCAACTTGAATAAAACAGCAATAAGTTTCAAATTCAGGTAATGTAAATTAAATAAAAAGAATAGTTCCAGTTGGAAGGGACCTACAACGATCATCTAGTCCAATTGCGTGACCACTTCAGGAAAATTTGCCTTCTTTAAGCGAATTCTTGCATACTACAGGAAGTGGCGAATAAAGCCCAGCTTTTAAGAGAAATGCTTCAATTACTACTAAATTAAAACTCAGCTGTATTGGTGTGAGAGACCAAGAGACTGTGAGAGACTGGCAACCATTTTGTCTCAAACAACCAAGCAGGTAGCCGCAAGCAGCCAAAACAGGACGTGCCCTGCGGAGGTGGGGTAGTGAACTGTTTCTGGCAGGCTTTCTAGCAGTTGTGCCTTGAAGAGGCTTTCTGGCAATGGTCTTTCTGGGAAGTTTTCTAGTGGTTGCGCTTCAGACGTTTTGTCACAGGTTCGGAGTTTTGCCACAGGCTCTTACCACGGCAGTTGTGTAAACAAGTTAAATGGGATAAGGGGGCATCAGCGACCCCCCCCCCCCATCAAGAACTTTCAAGAAAACCCCACAACACATGTGTGAAGGGCTCTCAGATGAGGGTATAAAAGGGGGGTAGACCAACCCCCAGGCGTGCGCCCACTGCCTGAGGAATCCGGACAGTTACTACCGAGATTCTTTCCTCGCTGGATCCAAGGGTGGTGATACTTACCTCTCCTTTTTTCTCTTTCTTCTCTCTCTCTCTTATCTCTTCTCTTCCTCCTACCTTGTTGTTAGGAATATTTTGCTACAGCTGTTAGGTGTCAAGTTTTTTATTCAAAATATCTGCTATGCCAAATTTAGCCACACTTGTGTTATAAGTCAACGTTAAATAAAACATATTTTGAGCATTTAGGAGCCATTGTCGTGACTCCTGCCCTGGGATTCGCCGAGCGAAACAGGGTGTTTAAAATTTTCCCTGTCCCTCCTGAGTCATTGTCGTGACTCCTGTGTGTGGCAACGGACTATCTAAAAGATCACCTCCCCCGAGCCCACCGAGTTGGGCGGGACAATCGGATATTACTTCCTTCTGCCAGCAGTGACTTCTAAACAACATATTTAACTTCTAGGAAGAGGCTTGTAACAAATCACCTTTATTTAGAATTGGAAAATATGTTAAAAAAAGATTGAAAAACATTTGAAATAAATTAAGTCAGTACTTCAATTTGAGCAAAATCCGAAAACTAACTGAGATTTAAGAGGTTGGATGAGTTCAACCTCCAGTTTATTGGGCTAGATGAATTCAACTCAGTAAAAAGGTTTTCAAAAAGCAACGACTAATACTAGAGAGGTGGTGGATTTGCTGTAAAAATATATAACATATAGGTCAAGATTTTAATCCTCAAGATTTGGTCTATATGGGAAAGTTTTAGTGCCTCTCCCTCCCAAATTTCAGCATCAATCCATGATTAGATTTTTTTCTTTATATCAACAAAATTCTTCACTTTTACCAGTGTAATTACATTGCTTTTGCAAATAAATTATCCCTACTATGTCTCAAAGAATGATAAACCACTGAAGGGAAAAAAGAGAGTCTAATAAATGTGCCTGGAGAGAAAAGCTACTGATATTAGTCAGACATCCCTTTAAAACAGATATGACTTACTGTCATGTAAGATGAGACCATTTTTCAACAGACTGTCTTTGGTCACAGCAAGACAATACCAAATGAATCATACTACTATTGCAGAAATTTAAACCCTTCTCCTACTCCTCGCTTGTATCTTCATTTCTCCCTTATACACATGCAGTACTCCTTAGGCTTTTGGTAGACAAAGTATAGCATTTTTTCCCCTAGATAACTTCCATGTAGGTAGAGAAAATCTCTATGATAGTCAAAGAGGTTCAAAATATACCTCTTATTTCCTCTTTATTTTCTTTATATGGACTTTGAAACATAAAAGGCTCAATGGGCAACCTAATTTGCAAACACTGTTAAGGGATGTTAGGAGCATGGCCACCTCCTCCAGCCGCTCCAGCCCAGGACTCCCTCCTGCCCAGCTGCTTGAGCCCAGCTCAGTACCCCAGGCACCTGGAGTCTCTGCCCAGGCTGAGGGACTCGGCTGCCACTTATCTGTTTGCAGGTTCAACCAGTAGCAAAGCTGAGCACATATCCCAGAGATGCACACAGAGGACACTGATACAGCTGGTTACACAGACTGTCACAGACAAGGCACTGCCTTCAACAGCACCTAACATACAGGACCCACATAAAACATAAAAATAGACAGCCAAGTCCCCTTCCTCCTCTTTGGCTGGTAGAGATAGAAAGTCACTAGTGAAAGCACACACACATTTGAGGATCCCTTGAGTACTAGCACGGACCCTCTGTCCACCTGGTACCCCTGCCCAGATCCCAGGCCCTCTTACCTGCTTCATGGGTGCCTTACTCACCGGCTAGTCCAGCTTGATGCTTGATAGCAAACATGCATGCACTCACAAGCTCATTCCACAGGCACTCCACATTCACAAGTCCCCCTAGGCATACCAGCATTGACCCTTGCCTGCCTGATACACCAGCCCAGACCCGAGCCCCCCCCCGCTACTTGCTGGCAAGTACAGCTTGAAGTTTGCTAGCGAATACACATGCACACCCACACCCACACACCAGGTTTGGGGAAGATACAGACACTTGACTCCCCCCCCCAGCAGCCAGCACCAGACACACAAGCTGTGACTTGCAGTCCTGCTCCAGCCACAGGCATTGAGCCTCTCACTTGCCTCACTCATGCTGGTTCCCCCCAATAGCTGGTTTTCAGGACACACACTGTTCCCACCCCAGTGGCTGAAGGTTAAAGACCCCACTTGCTCAAGTAGCTGGCACCACAGGCTAGGGGTGCTTACACTCCCAGTCTGACTCCAGTAGCTGGCACCAAATTCACTCACACTGGTCACCCCAGTAGCTGGCACTCCGGGCTTAAAGTCTGCAAGACACTCCCTAGATCCAGAAAGCTATGGCCCCTCCAACTACTGATGCTAGGACCCCCACTTGCTCCAGTAGCTGACACCACAGGTTGCAGGGCGCCTACATCCTCAGTCTGACTCCAGTAGCTGGCATCAAATTACACACACACACACACACACAGAGGTCTCACCAGTAGCTGGCACTTAGTCCTTGTAGCACACATACACACAGGATAGAGCGTGAGATTACGCAGAGTGATAGCTAAGAAAAGATTTAATAAGAAAATATAAGAAGATAGGACAGACTCTGGTGATCAGGCTCAGGGCTCAGCCAGACAAGCCTACTGACTGACACCATTTTACATGCAACTGGCTTGTTTTATACCCCTTTCTGTCTACTCCCCCCTTCATAGAATCATAGAATATCCTGAGTTGGAAGGGACCCACAGGGATCATCAAGGATCAACATACAGGTATGTTGGCCAGAAAAGGAAGATTAAAGAATATGTACACATACCCCCTGATAAATAAGACAGGAGAACTGGTGACAACTGACATGGAGAAGGCTGAGGTACTCAATTTTTTTGCCTCAGTTTTCAATGGTGATCTCTCTTCCCACATCTCTCGAGTCCCTGAACCTCAGGACAGGGACTGGGGGAATGAAGTCCCTCCCATAGTAGGAGAAGATCCGGTTCAAGACCACCTGAGGAACCTGAATATACACAAGTCCATGGGACCTGACAAGATGCATCCCAGGGTCCTGAGGGAATTGGCTGATATAGTTGCCAAGCCACTCTCCACCATATTTCAAAAGTCGTGGCAGTCAGGCGAAGTCCCCAGTGACTGGAAAAAGGGAAACATCATGCCCATTTTGAAAAAGGGTAAAAAGGAAGACCCTGGGAAATACTGACCAGTCAGCCTCACCTCCGTGCCCAGTAAGATCATGGAACAGATCCTCCTGGAAGACATGTTGAAATATATGGAAGGCGAAGATGTGATTAGAGACAGCCAACATGGCTTCATTAAGGACAAATCATGCCTGACTAATCTAGTGGCCTTCTACAATGGAGTGACTGCATCAGTGGACAAGGGAAGAGCAACTGATGTCATCTACCTAGATTTCTGTAAAGCCTTTGATATGGTCCCCCACAACATTCTTATATTGGAGAGATATGGGTTTGACAGATGGACTGTTAGATGGATAAGGAATTGGCTAATGACTGCATTTGAAGAGTTATAGTCAATGGCTCAATGTCCAAGAGGAAGCCAGTAACGAGTGGTGTCCCTCAAGGGTCCGTACTGGGACCAGTACTATTTAATATCTTCATTAACAACATAGTGGGATTGAGTGCACCTACAGCAAGTTTGCAGATGACACCAAGCTGAGTGGTGCAGTTGATTCGCTTGAGGGAAGGGATGCCATCCAGAGAGACCTTGACAGGCTTGAGGAGTGGGCCCGTGTGAGCCTCATGAGGTTCAACAAGACCAAGTGCAAGGTCCTGCACCTGGGTCAGGGCAATCCCCAATATCAATACAGACTGGGGGATGAAGGGACTGGGAGCAGCCCTGCAGAGAAGGACTTGGGGATACTGGTGGATGAAAAATTGGTCATGAGGCGGCAATGTGTGCTTGCAGCCCAGAAAGCCAAACGTATTGTGGGCTGCATAAAAAGAAGTGTGGCTAGCAGGTCGAGGGAGGTGATTCTCCCCCTCTACTCCACTTTCATGAGACCCTACCTGGAGTACTATGTGCAGCTCTGAGGCCCCCAGCACAAGAAAGACATGGACCTGTTGGAGTGGGTCCAGAGGAGGGCCACAAAAATGATCAGAGGGCTGGAGTACCTCTACTATGAAGAAAGGCTGAGAGAGTTTGGGTTATTCAGCCTGGAGAAGAGAAGGCTCCAGGGAGACCTTATTGTGGCGTTTCAATATATAAAGGGGGCTTATAAGAAAGACAGAGAGAGACTTTCTACCAGGGCCTGTAGTGATAGGAAGAGGGGCAATAGTTTTAAACTGAAAGAGGGTAGATTTAGATTGGACATAAGGAAGAAATACTTTGTGATGAGGGTGGTGAGACACTGGAACAGGTTGCCCAGAGAAGTTGTGGATGCCCCATCATCGGAAGTCTTCAAGGTCGGGTTGGATGGGGCTTTGAGCAACCTGATCAAGTGAAAGATGTCCCTGCCCATGGCAGGAGGGTTGGTCTAGATGATCTTCAAAGGTCCCTTCCAACCCAAACCATTCTATGATTCTAACCAAGTTTATAACGAATGCTTAAATTCAGCAGAAAGTTAAACATCGCTTTCTCTAAAGTAATTCA
The DNA here is from genome assembly GCA_028022735.1 of Gypaetus barbatus. NCBI lineage: Eukaryota > Metazoa > Chordata > Aves > Accipitriformes > Accipitridae > Gypaetus > Gypaetus barbatus. The sequence goes on along the minus strand of CM051561.1, from coordinate 36,311,944 downwards.
TAAAAGAAAATGGAAATTTAGTCCTCTTATAAATGAAATCAGACCATTTAATGTAGAAGATATACCACAGAGCAGCTAAAGGAGCACACTAAATGGGTTAAGGTGAAAAATTCCTATATCAAATATTAACCAGAAATAATCAAATTCCTGTAAATACAGAAAAAGCTCAGATAGAAATGGAAAAGTTTTGTTGATACTTTAAACAGTGCCTGTGTGAGAGACTGAATTGTTACCTTGAGCTGTTTGTCTCAAAGATTGTTAGGTATGAGAGACTGGACTGCCATCTCAAGCCATTCATCTCAAGGATTGTTTGATGTGAGAGACTGAACTGTGAACTATTTATCTCAAGCCATTTGTCTCTGGGATGGCCTGTTTAAGCAGGACACTCCTCTGTCCATAAGGACGATTACCAGGCCATTGAGGCATCCAGGGGAGGAAACGGGCTGGAGCCCAACGAAGCATGCAGGAATGTGGAGACTACCATTCTCATGGAAACTGTAGTCTTTGAGATAAGATACTGGTTTCTGGTGTTGATCACGCAAAGGTCGAAGGTCGTGTGATAGACGAAACCTGCAGCGCGTGAACAGTGCATGAACAGTACGTATGTGCATGCATCATCAAACTATGCCCTATAAAAAACCATGGAGACAAGCCATGGTGTGCACCCACCACCAAAGAATTGAGGACTGAGGACCAACGGGACGCTGCTGGATCCATGGTGGTGACTATCCTTGCAACTCTATCCCGACTGCTTGCTTGATTTCTGGCTTTGCTTCCATTCTATCCTATCGCTACTATTTCCTACTTTTGATAATAAAAACTCTTTTGGGTATATGGCATTTGACCTCATTTGTGTCTTGATCTTGCTCTTGGGATCATATCGAAACCTTCCCCGACATTGGATCGGGACAGCCTGGCAGCATGGGAAAGAATCAGATTCCTCCACTAAACTTTATCATCAGAGTGCTATGATTGGTTCTGACTATAAACCTTTTCCTTAAATAAGCAGTTGAGTGGGATCAAATGATCAGCCACAGACCTACCAATAATTAATTTTTTTACAACAGATTCATAGCACATATGTTTCGTAACATGCAGTTCTCTCAGTTCTTCACTTTCTTAGAAATCTACAGAATAAAAGATATATTTATTGGGAAGAAATTTTTGAACTCATTAGGGGAATGAATCATGCCATGCTCTGTACTTATGAAGAGGAATCTCAAATGTGAGGCGCAAGAAAACTAAAGCACAAAGCAATAGCTTTAAATAGATGTCAGGGTCCAGTGCAATGTGCTAAAATAGTTGAAGCCCTTCCTGGAGGGAAAATCCCATTGAATAAGGATGGGAAACTGTATATCCTATTCTCCTCATTTCTATTACCTGGTGTTACAAGCAAAAAGCACGTGTGGATCCCTCAGGGATGAGGCACAAAACTCAGTGAGTGAAAGCTTTGGCTTTATTAAAAGTAGCGTTATCATGGTGGGAGCCCCATGACACCGACACAGTAAAATGGGGACCCGACGCAGTGGAGCCCTGCTCGGGGGTGAGGTTCAAGGGAAAGCACCACAGGGGTGGACAATAAAACTTGTACTGATTAACATATCATACATATGCAATATCTTGTTTTGCTCATTAGCGAACTCACTGATGTAATGCAGGTGCTGTTGTCCGAATTCCAAGATCCGCAGCTGGCCATCACATTGGCCCCCGTGCAAGGGTATGTGCAGATGGGGGGAAGTAAATTATCCTGGGTTACCATGACAACAAGATAAGATGTGCTTTGGACTCTACATACTTGGATGGGGGAGGCGAACTATCCTGCGTTATTGTGACAAAGTCTTCTCGCGCCCTACACCTGGTTAGCTAGGGAACTCTCTTCTTGGTAAATAATGGCATAGTCTCATCGTATTAATGACCTCATGTCCCGCCCAACTCGGTGGGCTCGGGGGAGGTGATCTTTTAGATAGTCCGTTGCCACACACAGGAGTCACGACAATGACTCAGGAGGGACAGGGAAAATTTTAAACACCCTGTTTCGCTCGGCGAATCCCAGGGCAGGAGTCACGACAATGGCTCCTAAATGCTCAAAATATGTTTTATTTAACGTTGACTTATAACACAAGTGTGGCTAAATTTGGCATAGCAGATATTTTGAATAAAAAACTTGACACCTAACAGCTGTAGCAAAATATTCCTAACAACAAGGTAGGAGGAAGAGAAGAGATAAGAGAGAGAGAGAAGAAAGAGAAAAAAGGAGAGGTAAGTATCACCACCCTTGGATCCAGCGAGGAAAGAATCTCGGTAGTAACTGTCCGGATTCCTCAGGCAGTGGGCGCACGCCTGGGGGTTGGTCTCCCCCCCTTTTATACCCTCATCTGAGAGCCCTTCACACATGTGTTGTGGGGTTTTCTTGAAAGTTCTTGATGGGGGGGGGGGGGGGTCGCTGATGCCCCCTTATCCCATTTAACTTGTTTACACAACTGCCGTGGTAAGAGCCTGTGGCAAAACTCCGAACCTGTGACAAAACGTCTGAAGCGCAACCACTAGAAAACTTCCCAGAAAGACCATTGCCAGAAAGCCTCTTCAAGGCACAACTGCTAGAAAGCCTGCCAGAAACAGTTCACTACCCCACCTCCGCAGGGCACGTCCTGTTTTGGCTGCTTGCGGCTACCTGCTTGGTTGTTTGAGACAAAATGGTTGCCAGTCTCTCACAGTCTCTTGGTCTCTCACACCTCACTATCTTTCAGCTGAACTACAGCAACTCAGTATACCTAGGCATGATGTCATTAGTGCTTAGGGAACTCCAGCTAGTACAGAGCAGCTGCCAGAGTCCAATACTCTCTGACCAGGCTCTTTTATATATTCCACCCATGGAGGGTGCAATGTTTAATATAAGATTTACTTTTTTGAAGACAGTTGATATTACACGGGATTTCTGATTTAGCTGAGTGATCCAGCAATATACTGAAATCACAATACAAGTGTAAGTTACACTTAGCAAAATATAGCAGTTGCAATACACGGTTCAATCACAACACCAATGTGATTCCTATTACCAATCTCTATAATATGCTCACCTTCATGATGCTGGACATCCCAAATCGCTGGGACAGAATACATGGGTTGAAGCCAGCTCAAGCTCTCTTCGAAATTCTTTTGTTAGTTGTCTAGTTTTTATAAGCTATGTTGGACTGAACCAAATACTCACTCCCCCCATGCTGCTCTTGCTAACTCAGGGAGATATTCACACTCTTAATAAACTCAGGGAGAAACATTTACACCACCAGTTGATCCACTCAGCTGTCATAACTGTTTATCTAAAAGAAAGGCCACCCTCATGTTCCCTTTGTGTTGATATAAAGGCAGCTTTCTTTGCAACAGCTGTGGTCAGTCACACCATACATTATTCCCTGAGCTTTATGGGCACGTCGTCCATGCCCATCTCCTCTGAGCCTTCTTCCATTGTAGGGGTTTATTGGTCAGTCACAGAAACATGCACTGTTTCCTCAGCAACATCATATCAAGGCCAATTTTTTAATGTCTGCACTGTTTTTCCATAGGATTCCCAATCCATTTCAAAGACCCGGACCTTTTCTTCAAGGCCTTCCACTGCCTAAGCCCAGGACACTCAAAAGACTATGAAAAACACCATGGTGAAAACCATGTCCAAGTTTAACTCTTCTGGCATAGTGGAATACTCTGGAATACAAGAAAGATGAAGCTCATCTAAACCTACTTGGCATTTGGCTTGTCACTGTGAAATTAATTTCCTAGGGATCTAAGGATCATCACAAACTTACTGCTTTCCAGGCCATATGCAAAATAGTTTTGTTTGGTTGGTTGGTTTATTTGTAACTGTCTTTTCTAAAATATATATATGTGAAAGTGTCATTGAACAAATTGATACTCTTAAAATATAAACTCCCTCCTTTCCTCACCCACCCTCTCAAATAAGAATAAAAACATGACTAAAAGCCATTAATTGACTATGTCTCTCTCCTTGGGAAAATGGAAGAACAAGCAACACATGGTAGCTTTTGGTCACTGTCGTGGTTTAACCCCAGCCAGCAACTAAGCACCACGCAGCCGCTCACCCACTCCCCCCCCACCCAGTGGGATGGGGGAGAAAATCAGGAAAAGAAGTAAAATTCGTGGGTTGAGATAAGAACGGTTTAATAGAATAGAAAAGAAGAAACTAATAATGACAATGATAACACTAATAAAATGACAACAGTAATGATAAAAGGATTGGAATGTACAAATGATGCGCAGTGCAATTGCTCACCACCCGCCGACCGACGCCCAGTTCGTCCCCGAGCCGCGATAACCCCCGCCCCCACTCTCCCCAGTTTATGTGACGTCCCATGGTATGGAATACCCCATTGGCCAGTTTGGGTCAGCTGCCCCGGCTGTGTCCTGTGCCAGCTTCTTGTGCCCCTCCAGCTTTCTCACTGGCTGGGCTTGAGAAGCTGAAAAGTCCTTGAATTTAGACTAAACGCTACTTAGCAACAACTGAAAACATCAGTGTGTTATCAACATTCTTCTCATACTGAACTCAAAACATAGCACTGTACCAGCTACTAGGAAGACAATTAACTCTATCCCAGCTGAAACCAGGACAGTCACATTGCTTCTTTCATGGATCTGTGCGCTAACGGGACATGCTTTAATTAGAGTACTCAGCTCAGCATTAAAACCCTATATCGAATTTAACAAGTTCCAAGAGTCCATTTTTAGGTGGACTAAAACTGTGCAAATATGTTTTGGTTTTCCATGTCCTTCTAGTGTGAAGAATGGAAAATTTAGACTAGAAGGAGATCCATCTGTAAGTTTAGTCTTGATGTTGAGACAGGATAATATGAATTACTTTATTTTTGATCCAGTGATGTACTTCTCTTTTAAAACCTGTTTAGAATTTTAAAATTCTCCTATTTGTTTTACTTATCCTACTGCTGCTCTAGCTTTTTATGTGATATATACATGCTCTTGAACAAAATAACTTTACCAATGCTGACTTTTCTTTAACTTTAGTTACTGCTATCACGGTTCTTTTAAATGAGAAGAGTTTGAGTATACCCTGTCACTAACTCCAAAGTTATGTCTTAGGATTGTGTAGAAATTGAACCTAACAAAAGTCATCTTCATAAATGAAAGTGAGGCACAGAACTTAGCTGGAAAAATGCTGAGGACATTTTGTTTGAAATATGCTGAAAGTAATAGACTTTTCAAACTGTTGTGAAAAATCAAAAGATGTTTCAGATGCTTTTGAATGCCCGTCAGAAGAGCATAAAGGGCTGCAGCTTATACGTACTCCATTTTCAACCTGGTGAAATAATATTCAAATTTTTCTCTATATGTGTGCTCACAGTTGCATGCTAGCTACTTAGATGAATAAAATGTAATTAAGATATGAGTTTATGTAGAGATATATGTCATGAAAACAACACAGGAAAAAAAGGGATGATATAATACTATATATACTGCAGAAAGCAGTCAACCAGATTTACTGAGAAAAACCCTGGCTCCATTTCAGACTTGGGAGTTTTGCCAAAAATTTTAATAGGGACAAAATTTCACTATTTGCACTCTATGATAGAAGAAAAAGGGAAAGTTTAAATGTAAAAAAAGGAAGGAAAGAAAATTCATACTCATATTCACTATAAATATAAATTCACAAATCTATGGATTTCATGTATAATGACAAGTATCAGTGCTTGTCAAAGTGTTTTAATATTCGTAACAAAACCTTAAAATTACACCTATTTTGTAGATGAGAAAACCAAGGTACACTCTGATTATTGACTTTTTGTGGTGGGTTGACCCTGGCTGGGTGCCAGGTGCCCACCAAAGCCGCTCTATCACTCCCCCTCCTCAGCTGGACAGCGGGGAGAAAATATAACAAAAGGCTCGTGGGTCAAGATAAGGACAGTTTAATAAAGTGAAAGCAAAGGTCACGCGCGAAAGCAAAGAAAAACGAAAGATGTTATTCTCTACTTCCCATCAGCAGGCGACATCTAGCCACTTCCTGGGAAGCAGGGCTACAGTACGCGTAGTGGTTGCTCCGGAAGACAAAAATGCCCCCCCCCCCTTCTGTCTCCCTTTACTTAGCTTTTATATCTGAGCTGACGTCATATGGTATGGAATATCTGTTTGGTTAGTTTAGGTCAGCTGTCCTGGCTATGTCCCCTCCCAAGATCTTGCCCAGCCCCAGCCTGCTGTTGAGGGGGGGCGAAAATGTTGGAGAGACAGCCTTGATGCTGTGCCAGCACTGCTCAGCAGTAGCCAAAACACTGGTGTGTTATCGACACCTTTCTAGCTACCAATACAGAGCACAGCACTACAAGGGCTGCTATGGGGAGAATTAACTCCATCTCAGCTAGACCCAATACACTTTTCTATGGCAGCAGTTTGTTTCAAGTGTGGTGGGAGAGTCTGGAGATTGAAGAAAAATTGTTATTGAAAGAAAAAGGAGCAGAAAGTATGATAACTGACTTTTTTTGTTCAAGAATAGCATTGTTAAGGAATGTCTGTGCATATATAAATAGAAGTGTTCTATTCAGTAATTTTCATCTTCATGGAAGTATATTTGTGTTTGGGGACAGTGCTATAGAGCCCTGGAAAGACAGTAATCACAAGATCCTCATAGAGAAGACAATGAAGTATGGGCTGGATGAGCAGACAGTGAGGTGGATTGAAAACTGGCTGAATGGCAGGGCCCAGAAGGTGGTGATCAGTGGCACAAAGTCTAGTTGGAGGCCAGTAACTAGTGGTGTACCCCACTATTTGCCCCAATACTGGGTCTGATCCTGTTCAACATCTTCATTAATGATCTGGATGATGGGGCAGAGTGTACCCTCAGCAAGTTTGCAGATGACACAAAACTGGGAGGAGTGGCTGATACACCAGAGGGTCATGCTGTCATCCAGAGGGGCCTGGACAGGCTGGAGAAATGGGCTGACAGGCACCTCATGCAGTTCAAGAAGGGGAAGTGCCAAGTCCTGCCCCTGGGGAGGAATAACCCCATGCACCAGTACATGATGGGGACAAACCAGCTGGAAAGCAGCTTTGCAGAAAAGGACCTGGGGGTCCTGGTGGACACTAGAACATGAGCCAGCAATGTGCCCTTGTGGCAAAGAAGGCTAATGGTATCCTGGGCTGCATTAAGCAAAGCATTGCTAGCAGGTCAAGGGAGGTGATCCTTCCCTTATATTCTGCACTGGTGAGGCCACACCTGGAGTCCTGTGTCCAGTTCTGGGCTCCACAGTACGAGAGAGACATGGACATACTGGAGAGAGTCCAGTGAAGGGCCACAAAGATGATTAAGGGACTAGAGCATCTCGCATCTGAGGAAAGGCTGAGAGAGCTGGGGATGTTTAGCATAGAGAAGAGAAGGCTCAGGGAGGATCTTATTAATGTATATAAATACCTGAAGAGAGGCTGTAATGAAGACAGAGCCAGGCTCTTTGCAGTGGTGCCCAGTGACAGGACAAGAGGCAATGGTACACAGTGAAACACAGGAGGTTCTGTCTGAACATTAGGAAACACTTTTTTACTGTGAGGGTGACCGAAAACTGGAACAGGTTGCTCAGAGAGTTGGTGGAGTCTCCCTCCCAGGAGATATTCAGACACTGTCTGGACATTGTCCTGGGCCACCAGCTCAAGGTGGCCCTGCTTGAGCAGGGGTGTCGAGGTTTAACCCGAGCCAGCAATTAAGCACCATGCAGCTGCTCACTCCCCCCACCCGGTGGGATGAGGGAGAAAATTGGGAAAAGAAGTAAAACTCATGGGTTGAGATAAGAACAGTTTAATAGAACAGAAAAGAAGAAACTAATAATGATAATGATAATGATAACACTAATAAAATGGCAATAGCAATAATAAAAGGATTGGAATATACAAATGATGCACAGTGCAATTGCTCACCACCCACCGACTTGTTGCAATTGAGAATGGACTCCGAAGCTGGTTGCAAACGAAATCCCTTTATTGAACCATACGAGTCCTTTTATCTGCTAGTTGTGGCCAACGCAACAGCCAGCAAGCATAGGCAGAAACTTTCCAAAATTTTCCACTCAGCAGCAACTATCTTATCTCTACACAATTCTTGGCTCCATGTTCTTTCAGCATGATTACTTCGCCGGGAACCTCACTGTTCCCATGGCTTTCTGCTAACCAGAGCAATAATATCATTGTTTCCACAGGTGGTCACTGAGTCAAGTGTTCCCACACCGACTGACGCCCAGTTAGTCCCCGAGCGGCGATCCCCCCAGCCCGACTCCCCCCAGTTTATATACTAGACATGACGTCACATGGTATGGAATACCCCGTTGGCCACTTTGGGTCAGCTGCCCTGGCTGTGTCCCCTCCCAACTTCTTGTGTCCCTCCAGCTTTCTCGCTGGCTGGGCATGAGAAGCTGAAAAGTCCTTGACTTTAGACTAAACGCTACTTAGCAACAACTGAAAACATCAGTGTGTTATCAACATTCTTCTCATACCTAACTCAAAAACATAGCACTGTACCAGCTACTAGGAAGACAATTAACGTTATCCCAGCTGAAACCAGGACAAGGGGTATTGAACCAGATGACCTCCAGAGGTCCCCTCCAACCTCAACCATTCTGTGATACTGTGATTTGTATTTAAGATCATTTACTATTCCTTAAAAGAAGTTGCTTAGTCTTTGGTTAAGAGGAGAATTTAAGTTCCTGGAATGATTTCAGATTCCTTCAGTCCCAAGAATTCTTAATGATCTGGGAAATATTAGGAAGAAAAGGTAACCAGATCCACTGTCTTGTCAAGTAGTAAGATAGGAGACTAATGAGATGGAAGCACGAATATCCATACATATAGCACATTAACCAGGAAAATGATATTCCAATTGCACTGTGGCAAACTTCCTAAGCAATACAGGCACTAGCATAGAAATGCTAGAACAGGAACATTTTGGTTGATTTTTCCTTGTTTGACTCTCAAGTCAAATACAGTGTGTTCACCTTGGTAGAGCTAGACAGCGTTGTCGTATCAAGTCTTGGCTTTGTTTAGACCTCTTAGCAGACACTTCAAGTGCAGAATTAATATGAAACAACAGTTAACCCATTTGTTTGATGGTAGTGCTCTCTCCCACAGCATTTTTCTCCCAGCTTAGTATTCTACTGTAAGTATAAACCTTGTGATTTCCACTCTGGTCTTTTCAGGAGGATATCACAGTCATAGATCCCAAAAAAAGGAATAGGCTTTACAAGGCTTTACAAAGACAATTGCCTAGCATATTCTAGAAGTTGTTAAACTAAATTTGGCTAATTGGTTATTAGTATGTAAGGAACTGTCCAAACTCAAGAGTAGTCTGTTTAAAAGTTTCTCTTATCTTTTGTTTACATTTATGAGAAGATCGTGTTAGTAGTATTCATTCCTTAGCTGAAAATTTTTTTCACAAGTTACATCCATTAGTTATAAGGAAAAACCTGAAAAGAAGTAAAAATTGCTTATTAAACAAGCCTGGTTCCTAACTCGCAGAGGTTAATAGTGTCTTGAATAGATGGATTTGTTATTTTTTCATTTCCATTTGTACATTTTTCTCATCTCTTTCACTATTTGCACTTAATAAGTGTGTGTGACTTTTATAAGATAAAGAACTGTGGTGCTTAGAAAGTAAGCCAGAGACCACAGTGCCCTATCAAAAAAATTATATGCTTTTTGTGTGGTATGAGATTATCACACTGATAAACCAAAAATTCTGGAAGAGTGTATTGGGTTTGTGTGGCAAGGTTTTGGTAGCGGGGGGTTACAGGGGTGGCTTCTGTGAGAAGCTACTGGAAGCTTCCCCTGTGTCCAACAGAGCCAATACCAGCCAGCTCTAAGACAGACCCGCCACCGGCCAAGGCCGAGCCAAACAGCGATAGTGGTAGCGCCTCTGTGATAACATATTTAAGAAGGAAAAAAGTTGCAGGACACACAGAAACGGCAGCTGGAGAGAGGAGTGAGAACATATAAGAGAAACAACTCTGCAGACACCAAGGTCAGTGAAGAAGGAGGGGGAGGAGATGCTCCAGGTGCCGGAGCAGAGATTCCCCTGCAGCCCGTGGTGAAGACCATGGTGAGGCAGGTTGTCCCCCTGCAGTCCATGGAGGACCCCACGCCGGAGCAGGTGGATGCCCAAAGGAGGCTGTGACCCCGTGGGAAGCCCGCGCTGGAGCAGGCTCCTGGCAGGACCTGCAGATCTGTGGAGAGAGGAGCCCACGGAGCAGGTTTTCTGGCAGGACTTGTGACCCCGTGGGGGACCCATGCTGGAGCAGTGTGCTCCTGAAGGACTGCACTCCGTGGAAAGGACCCATGCTGGAGCAGTTCGTGAAGAACTGCAGCCCATGGGAAGGACCCACGTTGGAGAAGTTCATGGAGGACTGTCTCCCATGGGAGGGACCCCACGCTGGAGCAGGGGAAGAGTGTGATGAGTCCTGCCCCTGAGGAGGATGAAGCGGCAGAAATAACGTGTGATGAACTGACCGTAAACCCCATCCCCGTCCCCCTGTGCCGCTGGGGGGAGTTAGGTAGAGAATCCGGGAGTGAAGTTGTGCCCGGGAAGAAGGGAGGGGGTGGAGGGAAGGTGTTTTGAGATTTGGTTTTATTTCTCATTACCCTACTCTGGTTGATTGGTAATAAATCAAGTTAATTTTCCCCAAGTTGAGTCTGTTTTGCCCGTGATGGTAATTGGTGAGTGATCTCTCCTGTCCTTATCTCGACCCACAAGCCCTTTGTTATATTTTCTCTCCCCTGTCCAGCTGAGGAGGGGGGAGTGATAGAACGGCTTTGGTGGGCACCTGGTGTTCAGCCAGCGGCAACCCACCACAATCAGTGCTATCACTGTCAGCAGTCAGGGGTTTTAGATCCACAACTGCGGAATGATTGCTGGAGGTGACTTATTGATATGTCCCCCCTGCCTCTTAAGGGGAGGTAGACCTCCAGGGAGGAATGCAGTGGATATGCAAGGAATCTGTTTCATAATAATTCCCTAAGCAACATAACCTGCAACCTTAGATGTTAGCAACACCAGGGGAGCTTGGTGTGCTCACCCTAAGAGAAGTAACACGAAGGGTGGAGCAGAGTGGAGACACCATGGCCAGGCTCTGTGATATCATCGCAGGGATAGGGAACTGGAATGATAGGAACAGGAACGCTAGGTCCCTGCATTGAATCCACTGAAGCAAGGAGGTGAAATAATGGGGGTTCTGTCAACACTATTGTCTTACTTCTGATTTATATCATAAGTGCCCAGTTCTGGAGTAGTGACACGCTAAATCATGTTCTCTGGATGAACTTTCCTCATTATAATCTCGTTATAATACCAAAACACACCTCCATCCTAAAAGCTACCCACCTTCAAGGTGCGACGACCCCTCACTGAGCATGGGCTCTGATTTTTCTCTAGCATATACCTTTAAAAGTAAAGCAAGGAGATTTTACACCAATCATAATAAAGGTATGTATGACTAGAGTCACTCAAGCTCCACTTAAAAATAAGAAAATAGTATAAAAGGGCTTAAGAAAGTAGGAATGCTAGGGAAGATACCATCATAGACAAGTTGGGAGGACATTGCTGACTTCTGGGATCAGTCGACGGGCTGAACCTCTCTTCCCCCCCCATAGGGACATCTGTTGGGTAAGATTCAAACCCTCGGTTATACCGAGTGCTTCCCTGGGAAACTTAGAAATCTCTATAGAGTTTTTCCATAATTTAGTGTGCTTGTAGTTGACTGTATTATTATTCGCACGTGCTTTGCAGACAGTGTATTTATCACCGGCAATCCACAAGAACCCGTACTCCTGTTGCTTTAATAAACTGTACTGTTCATTAAAATCTAGCCGTGATAGTTCATTGAATGCAACCAAACTCCCTATGTCTGGCCATTCTAATTCGTTGAACATGACTAAATTGAAAGTACAGCGCATTATTAGTGCATCCGTAATCGTGATAGTTCAATATCTTGAATGCGACCGGACTTATAGTGCTGAATTGGACATCACTCAGAAATTAAACCTAGCTACCCCCAGCCCCTCTGACATCTGAGGATAAGCTGGAATGCAAGGGGGTTTATTTTCTGCCAAACTTCGTTACGCTTTAATGCAACAACAAGGACAAATATGTAGTAACTGTATTTTTATCAGCAGTTGCTCCAAATATATGCCAGTATAATAGATGACAGAATTTAGAAAATGATACATGTGTACATTTCAAGATGAGTAAACATTTACCTTGAAGTTTTTAGAGACAATATATGTGGGAGCAGCTCGAAACATCTGGCATTTGAATCAAGAGTGAACGTTAGAACTTGTTGTGCTGCACGTTTGCCAAGCCTTTGAAGAACTAGTTTTACAAGGTCAGGTCGGAGGACTGCCTGGTGTGTGCCTGGGAAGATGTGGCTGAAGACAGTCACGAGTATGTGTGTGGAGTGTGTGTTTTTAAGTGTTCTGAGGACTGGCAAACATCCCAGCTGAGCCAGATATGCGCTCCTGTTTTAGTAACATATAAATATGCTGTAAGAGACAATAAAGAGGTCTTTTTGCCATTGCTTCGGAACCATCTCATTGTCGTCCCGAGTGTCTCTTTCATCACCGCAAATATATAGAATGTAATCTCAGTCAAAATGTGTGAGTGTAAATGGAAAATGTCACTTGCTCAAGAACTGAAAATTTATGGTGATTCTAACCAGAGTGCTACCCCTTTTCACCCAAGTGGCTGATCAGAAATTCAAGCCATCAGTGCTAATAACATGGCATGAACTCCTTACTTATAGCTAATTTAGGACAACATTATTAAGAACTAAGTGTTTGAATATGTAGTGATAATGATTGATAGAAAATAAAAGCTAACCATTGGCAATGTGTATTGTTAGTGAATGTCAGTCTAGTATAGCTTTATTCTGAAGTTTAAAACTGGCCTGATGTATCAATCTTCTATGCACTCCCATCACAGCAATTTCAAATTCTTTGCTATATACACATAGTCAGTTGAGGAAGAATTTTAACAAAGATTTTTATTTTCTCAAATTAATTCTAATAGACCTAATTGGCCTTATCTCTTATTTTTTATTATATCCAAATATATGGTTAATACAGACAGGGAAATGTGAAAGGGCATCAGAAATAAGTGACTTTGTGGGAACACTGGGTAATGCTGCCTTCCCTAGATAAGTAAGGACAAACTGGCACAGATTTACATGGCCCACTTGGGCACTTTAACAATGATGCCAATGATCAGCCAAGTCCATAGGAAAGCTGTGAAACAGCCTAGTGCTAAATCACTACCTGAATACCTCCTCTCCTGGGCTGAGAATGCTGTGGTGTGGCTCTAATACAATTAACTGATGTGAAAACAATGTTGTTGGAGTAACATAAAAGAAATCTGAAAGCCAAAGGAATGTCAGATAGCCAGTAAGAGATTTTGGTTTTAAATACAAATCAAACCCCCTTGCTACATGGTTATTTTAATTCTAACGACACTGACTTAAGGAGTCTTGACAATCCTTCTGGTGGCTGATATTTCAGATACACATCATCATCAGAGAACTTAAGAAACACAGTAGTAATTTTTATGTAATACGTTAGGTTAAGTCCTTAGCTATTGTTGTAGTTTAACCCTGGCCAGCAGCTAAGCACCACACAGCTGCTCACTCACTCCCCACTGCAGTGGGATGGGGGAGAGAATCGGAAGGGTAAAAATGAGAAAACTTGTGGGTTGAGACAAACAGAGTTGTCGTGGTTTAACCCCAGCCAGCAACTAAGCACCATGCAGCCACTCACTCACTTCCCCCCCCACCCAGTGGGATGGGGGAGGGAATCGGGAAAAAAAAGTAAAACTCGTGGGTTGAGATAAGAACAGTTTAATAGGACAGAAAGGAAGAAACTAATAATGATAATGATAACACTAATAATAATAAAAGAACTGGAATATGCAAAACAAGTGATGCACAATGCAATTGCTCACCACTCACCAACCGATGCCCAGTTAGTTCCCGAGCAGCGATCCCCCCCCAGGCCAACTCCCCCCAGTTTATATACTAGACATGAAGTCACATGGTATGGAATACCCCGTTGGCCACTTTGGGTCAGCTGCCCTGGCTGTGTCCCCTCCCAACTTCTTGTGTCCCTCCAGCCTTCTTGCTGGCTGGGCATGAGAAGCTGAAAAATCCTTGACTTTAGACTAAACACTACTTAGCAACAACTGAAAACATCAGTGTGTTATCAACATTCTTCTCATACTGAACTCAAAACATAGCACTGTACCAGCTACTAGGAAGACAATTAACTCTATCCCAGCTGAAACCAGGACAAGAGTTTAATAGGGAAAGCAAAAGCTGTGTGTGCAAGCAAAGCATAATGATCCAATCGGTAGGCAGGTGTTCAGCCATTTCCAGGAAAGTAGGGCTCCATCATGCATAATAGTTACTTGGGAAGACAAATGCCATAACCATGAATGTGCCCCCTTCCTCCTTCTTTCCCCCAGCTTTTATTGCTGAGCAGGATGTCATATGGTATGGAATATCCCTTTGGTCAATTGGGGTCAGCTGTCTCGGCTGTGTCCCCTCCCAATGTCTTGTGTACCCCCAGCCTACCCACTGGCAGGGTAGTGTGAGAAGCAGAAAAGGCCTTGAGGCTGTGTAAGCACTTTTCAGAAATAACTAAAACATTGGTGTATTATCAACACTGTTTTCAACACAAATCCAAAACATAGCAACATAGGGGATCCTATGAAGAAAATTAACTCCATCCTAGCCCCCAATAAAAGCTGGGGGAAAGAAGGAGGAAGGAGAGACATTTGGTATTATGGCATTTATCTTCCCAAGTAGCAGTTACATGTTATGTAACTGGATTATGTAACACCCTGCTTTCCTGGAAATGGCTAAACATCTGCCTGCTGATGGGAAGTAGTGAATGAAGCCCTTTTTAACATGCGAGTGAATCCAGGAATCTCTACCCTCCACTTTTATTACAGAAAAAGAGGTTAGTAATACAAGATAAGGTTCTTTCCATTTTGGAGACAAATAATATTTCTGTTTATGTACCTTTGTCCCCTGGGGAAAAGGTATATAATGAAGTAAGGAAGCTGGATTTAAAGCGTTGCAATGTTTCAGTGTAATGTTGTCAGTTGTTAAGAGCGTTGCTTCATATTTATTAAGGTGTTGAGGGGACAAGGCTTGAGTCGTGATTTGTCAAGATTGTTTCAACTTAATGGGGTACTTGAACTTCTAGGGGGTGTCCTAGGACTATATTTTTCACTTTTTCTATTAAAGTAGTGGCGGCAGCCACAGCACGCACACAAGGGATAGATCCTCGTATGACTGGATCTAATTGCATAAAGTAATATGCTACAGGCCTTGGTTGCCCCCCGCCATTATTGTGTCAGTACCCCAGAGGCAGTACCTTCTCTTTCATGTACGTATAAGGTAAAAGGTTTATCATCAGGCACAGTCAACACAGGTTCACAAAGGGAAAGTCCTGTTTAACTAATCTGATATCTTTCTATGATAATGTCACCTGCCTAGTGGAAGAAGGGAAGGGCAGTGGATGTAGTTTTTCTGGATTTTAGTAAGGCTTTTGATACTGTCCCTCACAGCATCCTTCTGGATAAGTTGTCCAACTGTGGGATGAGCAGGTTCATGGTGCGCCGGGTGAAGAACTGGCTGAAGGGCACAGCTCAAAGGGTTGTAGTGAATGGGGCTACATCTGGCTGGCGACCAGTCACCAGCGGGGTTCCTCAGGGCGCAAATCTAGGGCCATTTCTGTTCAATATTTTTATCAATGATCTGGATGCAGGAGTTGAACGCACCATTAGCAAGTTTGCTGATGATACTAAAATGGGAGGTGCTGTTGACTCTCTCAAGGGACGAGAGGCCTTGCAGAGGAAACTAGAAAGATTGAAGCATTGGGCAACCATCAATGGCATAAAATTTAGCAAGAACAAATACCAGATTCTGCACCTGGGACGGAGTAACACTGGACACAAGTATAGATTGGGAGAGGAGTGGCTGGAGAGCAGCTCTGCAGAAAGGGATCTGGGGGTGCTAGTTGACAGCAGGCTCAATAGGAGTCAGCAGTGTGCCCTGGCAGCCAAGAGGGCAAACCATATCCTGGGGTGCATTAAACACAGTTGCCGTGGTTTAACCCCAGCCAGCAACTAAGCACCATGCAGCCACTCACTCACTTCCCCCCACCACCCAATGGGATGGGGGAGAGAATCGGGAAAAAAAGTAGAACTCGTGGGTTGAGATAAGAACAGTTTAATAGAACAGAAAGAAAGAAACAAATAATGATAATAATAACACTAATAAAATGAGAATAGTAATAATAAAAGGATTGGAATATACAAGTGATGCACAATGCAATTGCTCACCACCTGCTGATCGACGCCCAGTTAGTTCCCAAGCGGCGATTCCCCCCAGCCCCACTCCCCCCCAGTTTATATACTAGCCATGACGTAACATGGTATGGAATACCCTGTTGGCCAGTTTGGGTCAGCTGCCCTGGCTGTGTCCCCTCCCAACTTCTTGTGCCCCTCCAGCTTTCTCGCTGGCTGGGCTTGAGAAGCTGAAAAATCCTTGACTTTAGACTAAACACTACTTAGCAACAACTGAAAACATCACTGTTATCAACATTCTTCTCATACCGAACTCAAAAACATAGCACTGTACCAGCTACTAGGAAGACAATTAACTCTGTCCCAGATGAAACCAGGACACTGGCCGTAGCCCTTCGGGTTCCATTCCTTCTTTCCCTAGAAGGAGGGGCCAAGGATGGGGACGTGGCAAAGTATGAGAACTTTTTTCCCCTGAAATTCCCCAAGCTGATTGCTGCAACTATTGTGGGTGATTAGGACACTGGAAAAAAGTTTGCCCCTATAAACCCCATTTTTCTCTGACACCGCAAGCTATGCCCAGTTTAACCGTGACTTCTGAATTCAATTCCCCTGCCCCCACTGTGAGAGACTGAAAGAGTTAATGTCTCAAACATTGTGGTGGGGCAAGTTCTGCTTAAAGACAAACCCTGCACAGCAAGGAACCAAGGTGAAAAGCCCATCAGCTCAGACATCAGCAACAGGAGGGGGAGGGCGTGCTGGAGGGTGCGCAGCTCCCTGTTCTGATACAAAGATCAAACAATGGCCATGTCTGCAGGGAAGGAGAAGTTACTCCACAAATGACCCCCAAGCCCAAAGGCTCACAAACTGCTCATTAGCCTGACGAGTTCAGGTGCCCACCTGAAGGAGGGGCAAGGATCATAAAAGGACACAAACTGAAGCCCCACCTGTGCAAGCCCACCAGAACTGGACCCCTCGGCTGACTGAACCAACGCTGGACCCAGGACCGGTGAAATCTTTCTCTCTTCCTTTTTCTCTCTCTGTCTTCTTCTCTCTTTCCTTTTCCACAATCCCTACACCTCATCCGTTTCAAGACATAAACTGTTGACCAAGTCTGGGACTAGGAGTGGATCCAGCCGCCCCTGGGCCCTTCTCTGAGGAGGAGTCTAGAAAGCAAGGGGGTCTGCTCTGAACCTCGTGACTCAACGGGAGGGATCTCCTTATTCCCTGAATTGATGTATATGGTTACCACGGGTTACACGGTTTACAGTAGTCTTATGCCAATTCCTGTTGTGAGAAACCCCGCCACCTACTACCACGCCTCCCCAGTTCAGTTTGCTTTTGTCATGAATAAAATCTTTCACTGATCGTTTGGTGTCGTTTCACCTTAATTTAGCCCAAGGGAATTTCGAATTAAACATGACTCCCTGGTCTGTCCAGTCTGGGTCGTGACACCCCACACAAGAACATAATTATACGCAAGACTGACAATTACTGGGAACCTATTATGTAGCAACCATGAGTAATGCCCGCATGATTTTAAATACTGTAAACCCACAACAAGAGCTCCAACTGACCCTTAAGGTGGGGAGGAGGGTACTTGTGCCTAGTAGATACAGATGCTACACATTTGGCTCTAAACAAATGACCACAAAACATTAACACAGTAGGACAAAAATATATCATGGGAATTGAAGGAAGCCCCCAATACATACCCTTGTTAGAAGAGATGCCCCTCCAGATAGGGCCCTTATCAATTACACATTCTTTTATACTACTTGAAAACAGCCTGACTAATTAATTCGGGAAAGATTTACTCTGTAAATTGCAGGCAAATTTAAACTGTTCCCCCCAGGGCATGCAGCTCCAGATACCTGTCAAAAATTTATCTAAACTAGTTGCTGTGTTACAGGAAAACACTAGAGGCTTCACTCTACCAAAAGAACTGCAAAAACTCCCACCCCACATTTGAGGGTGGGATCCCTCTGAATTAGGACTTCTAAAATCTGCAAAACCTGTTATACTTGGATCTGATTACCTCAGGCTTTTGCAGGATGACCAACTGGATTACTGCATTTGTAAAATTAGCAAAGCCACTCCCCAAGACTATACATCAGGATCAAGCAGAACCCTTGCAATGGAATATGGACTAGATGACTGCCTTTTAAAAATTTAAACCTTCTAAATTATAGAATAGAATAGAATAGAATAGAATAGAATAGAATAGAATATTTAAATTGGAAGGGTCCTACAACGATCATCTTGTCCAACTGCCTGACCACTTCAGGGTGAACCAAAAGTTAAAGCATATTATTAAGGGCATTGTCCAAATGCCTCTTAAACACTGACAGGCATGGGGCATCGACCACCTCTCTAGGAAGCCTGTTCAGTGTTTGACCACTCTCTAGGTAAAGAAATGCTTCCTAATGTCAGGTCTTGTGTGGATTGTCCGGCTCATAGTTCACAAACGAGTTTCAACATGTCTAGTGCACACAGGCGACTCATGGGGGGTTACGAAAGCGACCCAGCCTTGGATTGCCTTGAGGCCCTGTCTCTCTGCAGAGAGGACTCACGGGGAGCTGTGTAGACAGCTTAGCCCTGGGTTGTCTGATAAGCCCTAAACTAAACAGGGCGATGGCTGCACCATTCAAAGAACCAAAACCTGAACTGAGCCTTGAAATCCCTTAACAAAATAGTATGCCCTGAGTCTCAATCCAACCACTATTCAGTTGCCTGAGGAAGCAAGGTAAAAAAAAAAAAAAGCTGGAGGGTTTCAGCTTCAGTTTCAAATGACAACCTTGTGTATTCAAACAATCACAGACCAGCAAAGGAAAGATAAGGGGAAACTCCACTCAGATATACATAATCCACTTAGGCATATATCATAATCCACTCAGACATAGTCATACACACCATTCCACAAGTCAGGGGATAAAACCCCTAAGATTCAGGTTGGAAATGGGGGAGTCACTTCTCCAACTATACAGCTGGCTTGTGAAGGAGACCCTTCCCCACCTTGATCGGGGTGCCAGTCGAGGTAACTTCCCTGGGATTGAGAGCCCTTACCTGGAGGGGTAAGTGAATATTGTTTATGCTTTAAGTTTGTAAACACATGTGTGCTTGTGGTTGTCTGTGAATCGCTTGTGGTTGTAATAGTGTACTACTCCTGCTTTAAAAATTGCAGTAGTGCATTCCCCCATTGTATCTGTAAAACCTGCAATAGTGGCGTGTTAACTCTGCGAGTGAAGTTCAAATAAATCATTTGCTTGAACCTTGCAGTTAAGTCTTTTTCCACCACATTAATTTGGCATAGTCGGCAGGATACAATGGAGGAACTATTGCAGAAACATGGTTGTAAACCTTCTCTGTTAGAAAAGGAGATGGCGAAGAAATTGTGGAGAAGTAAAGAGAAAGTGGTGGCATGGGTAGAGCAGTGTGGGAAGGAACAAAAGAAAAAGAAAAATGGGAAAGGTAAAGGTATCCTGTGCACTATTTTTGGAGCATGTCTAACTTGTGCACAGGAGGAGGCACTGAAATCTGAGACGGCAAAAATAACGGGTGCAGCCGATCTCATTGAAGCTACAAAATCCAGGGCATTAGAAACTGAAGTCAAAGTGACCAAAACTGCTTTAGAGGCAGAACGAAAGATAAGTGCGTCCTTGAGTGTTCATAATGGACAACTGGAGGTTGAAAATGTGTTTCTGAAAGATGAATTAAATTCTGAAAGGGAGAAGAACAGAAAATTACTAGAAAAATTAAATTTGTTGTTATCAAGTGCTCCAACTCCCTCTCCCGCCCAAGTCAGGAATCTAGTTATGTGTGCCGATCCTGACACTTGGGACGGGGATATCTGGGGTGACCCAGATGATGAATCCGATGGGGCAAGTAATATTGAAATTCGACCCCTCATTAAAACGGAGGTACAGTTGAGGGCCAGGAACAATCAAAATTTAACTACAACCTGAACCACTCTGTGGTCTGGACCTGAGCTCGCACAGATGCAAGAGAAATTTTCACGCAAGCTGGGGGAGAGTGAAACTGAATATTTATGGCGTGTGTCATTGAATGGAGGGGATCGAGTCTTGCTGAGCGAGGAGGAAGCTGGGGGATATTGGGGTCCTGGTGTGTTCCTTGATCAGGGTCCCGTGGGGAACCAACCCTTGATGCTCAGAGTTGCCTATTGGGCAGGGGGACTAGATTCTAGAGAACGAGGTGAACCTCTGACTATTAAAACGGCTGGATTATCTAGGCTGGCTGAATCAGTGCAAAAGGCTGCCTGTATACAAGCTATGTACGAGTGCGGGGAG
Organism: Gypaetus barbatus; assembly: GCA_028022735.1. Taxonomy (NCBI): domain Eukaryota; kingdom Metazoa; phylum Chordata; class Aves; order Accipitriformes; family Accipitridae; genus Gypaetus; species Gypaetus barbatus. The sequence goes on along the minus strand of CM051561.1, from coordinate 36,291,292 downwards.
CAGGGTATTCCCCTTGCTGCTCCGGTTGATCCGGTCCACCTTAAACCATTAATTAGAGGTCTCCCTGACATCTTGAAAATTTATGTGCAAAACCTAAAAGAAAAAAATTATACAGGCAATTGATCATAATACTTGCAACCCCAACCAGCAACAACAGCCTGTTTTAACATGGGGGGAATTATTACAAGAAATAGTGATTTATAGTTAGAGAGATGGGCTGGTTAGAGGAAGGTTCAGATTCACAGCGCCGAGTCCGACAGTCATGATTTTTTGAGGAGAATAACTCCCGTCCCCCTCGACAAATTTATTCTCATTTCGACTCTCAGCGCAATGAACTATGGAAAAAGGCATTAGCATTAGGAATACCCCTCTCAGTGTTACATGGACAGTCCACAGAAAACATTCGTACAATAATAAACCTGGTGGAGCAGCCTATTAGCAAGGCTATGGAATGTACTGATATTGCCAAAACGCAGGAGAGTAAACCCTCTGCTCCTGCCAACCTTTACTCAGGCTTAAGGAAGGATTTGATTGATCTAAAAAACTAGGAAGCGCGGGGGGGAATTTCAGGCCGACCCACTCGCGTAATATCCAGCTTAGAATGGCCTAACCAGCATATTGATCCACATATTATTTTAGCCACTGGCCCCAGACGAATACCTGTAAATTTCCTAATTGATACTGGAGCCCAAATAAGTGTTATCACTGAAAAAACAGCTAAAAGTTTAGGATTGACCCCTACCCGGAAAAAAATAGATATAATAGGAGTAACTGGAGTCCCTGAAACCAGACCAATTAGTAAAATATGTGTTTGGCTTCCAGGGGAAAATGAAATGACTAAGATAAAGGTGGTCATTGGTCCGTATCAAAATAATATACTAGGATTTGATGCCCTAGCAAACAAAGTCTGGAAACTGCCTGATGGGACAGTGTGGAGCTTTGGAGCCCCACCATGTGAAGTTCGGGTGCTTGAAGCAGCCATTAAGTTACCCCCTTCCAGAGTAACGAATGTTAATCAATATCCTTTACCGGCTGCTGCTAAAGCAGGTCTCAGAGAGGTGATCAAAGACTTGGAAAATCGTGGCATTATAACTAGAGTACACTCGCCCTATAATTCTCCAGTATGGCCAGTACATAAACCCGACGGCAGATGGCGACTGACGGTTGACTACAGGAGGCTTAATAGTAATACAATGCCACTCACAGCTGCTGTTCCTAACACTGCTGACCTAGTCACTCAAATCCAAGCAAAACATCACCCATGGATATCCACATTGGACGTTAAGGATATGTTTTTTATGATTCCTCTTCAAGAGGAGGATAAACCTCAATTTGGGTTCACTTGGGAAGGAATACAATATGCCTTTAACCGACTTCCCCAAGGATACAAACACTCCCCCACTATTGCCCATAATGCACTGGCAAAAATATTGAAGGAAACAGAAGTCCCAGATGGGATAAGTGTGTACCAATATATTGATGATATCTTAATTGCTGGGGACGAGCAAGAGACGGTCAGAGAAGTGTCTAGTCAGGTGTGGGCCTCACTGACTTCATTGGGGTTGGAAATCCCTTCCGCTAAATGTCAGGGACCAAGTCAAGAGGTTAAATTTCTAGGTGTTTGGCGGTCAGGAGGAGCCGTAGCTGTACCAGCTGATACCCTGGGAAAAATAGAGGCTGGTAAAACTCCAGAAAATAAGAAGGAACTACAACAGATACTTGTGTGGCGGAAAAGGACTTAACTGCAAGGTTCAAGCAAATGACTTGAACTTCACTCACAGACTTAACTGCAAGGTTCAAGCAAACGACTTCAACTTCACTTACAGACTTAACTGCAAGGTTCAAGCAAATGATTTATTTGAACTTCACTTACAGACTTAACATGCCACTAATTGCAGGTTTTACAGATACAATGGAGGAATGCACTATTGCAATTTTTTAAGGCAAGAGTAGTACATTGTTACAACCACAAGTGATTCGCAGACAACCACAAGCACACACGCATTTACAAACTTAAAGCGTAAACAATATTCACTTACCCCTCCAGGTAAGGGTTCTCAATCCCAGGGAAGCTACCTCGACCGGCGTCCCGATCAAGGGGGGGAAGGTCTTCCTTCATAAGCTAACTGTATAGTTGGCAAAGTGACTCCCCCATTTCCAACCTGAATCTTAGAGTTTTTATCCCCTGACTTGTGGAATGGTGTGTATGACTATGTCTGAGTGGGTTATGATATATGCCTAAATGGATTATGTATATCTGAGCCTTTGTTGGTCTGTGATTGTTTGAATACACAAGGTTGTCATTTGCAACTAAATAGTGGTTGGATTGAGACTCAGGGCATACTATTTTGTTAAGGGATTTCAAGGCTCCGTTCAGGTTTTGGTTCTTTGAATGGTGCAGCCACTGCCCTGTTTAGTTTAGGGCTTATCAGACAACCCAGGGCTAAGCTGTCTACACAGCTCCCCGTGAGTCCTCTCTGCAGAGAGACAGGGCCTCAAGGCAATCCAAGGCTGGGTCGCTTTCGTAACCCCCCATGAGTCGCCTGTGTGCACTAGACATGTTGAAACTCGTTTGTGAACTATGAGCCGGACAATCCACCCCGTGACCTGAGTCACAATTCAACCACATGTATGTCATCATTGACCGGTGTATTGGTATAAATTTCATCTGTGTGTTTTAGTAGAGCTACGTATTCCTCAATTTCTGGGTGAGCCCTTACCTGAGAGAGAGATTTTACAATCATTCTTTTTGCATAACTAACGGCAATGCATACTACAATAATAGGAATTATAATAACAATCAGTGTTTGTAACAAGTTAACAATCCATCCAGAAAATACCCATCCTATCCTACCAAAAATATTTCCCAACCAGGTGTCCTTCATTTGGTCCTGCAGTTCATGAGTAACTTCGACTATCTTCTTCATCTTCTGGAGGTTTTCCCGAAGAGGTAGTGACACATTAGGAATTGTGACACAGAATTCTTCTTGTTCGTGGTTCGCTTTCAAGTATCCGCACACCCCTTGTTCTTTGAGTAATATCATATCCAGTGCAAGTCGATTTTGAAGTGCAACTTTCGAGGCAGTTTGTACTTGTGTGTTGAGCAATTCAAAATTGTATTTAGTGAGGTCTGCCAAAGCTTCCACTTGTGCAGTTAAATTGGACAGCACAATTCTAGTTTTAAGGTGACCTATTCCTAGCCCAAGGAATCCTTCGGCCCATACCGCTAATCTCTGGGATACAGTCCAATCGCTGTTGTCTGTACTTCGTTTGGTACGGGGATGCCACAGTCCTTGAGAGATAAATTTCTGAGAGTAATAAGAAGGACATAATGATGGTACTCCCAAAGTACACTGCAGACCAAGATGTATAGGTCTTAACATATCTGTAATAGTCCCATCTGAGCATATCCAAGTTAACTGACGTGGAGCATATATAAGTGAGTCGTCACAATTACCCATGGTTTGAGGAATGCGACAGGCGGATTTCTCAGAATATTTTAAGTCTTTATAGCTTATGCTAGTATTACATCCCACTACTGGGGGATATGGCCTGGTGTAATTTTGACACAAGCAGGCAGCACTGATTAAATGCCGTAATGAAGGAATTAGCCACAGCCAACTATTTTCTAAATTCCCACCAGTGGTACAATTTATAATATTTGTACAGTTCCACAGGGGTGTTTTTTTCACATTGGGTTGTGTTGAGAACCTTTGTCTGTCTATTCCATATCCTAGATTGTTTACTTATGCCTATGGTTATTATAGGACTAACAACAATTATTACAAAAAAACCTTACAATTACAGCCATAGTATAGTGCTATTAACACTTAGATTTACAAACAATTATCCCTACCAAAACAAACATACGAAAATAAAAAAAATAAAACTCCTGATCCATGCTCCAGGTCTATGTAGCTTGTCAATTCCTCTAAGGTACAGTTCACATCAGTTCGGATCGACATCTGTGAGGTCTCCACCCCGTGTCTTCCCAGTTGTCCCTTATCCTTCTTCAACTGGAACAGACCTACAATTTAAAGAGAAGAGAGCTGCTCGAACGTATATACGCTCGACGATAAATTGGTTAGAAATCTGGCATAATCCACCTGCTACTTATCCCATGTATGCAATTGGAGCTATCTTTTGCTTCCCATGCGTACAGCCCCCTCAGGTTGGTCAGTATCAGGGGTACAACTCCAATTTGAGGTAACTTGACCATTACAGGTTGGCCAGAATGCAATTGTGTGGGGAATTTGCCAATTTCATGTGGTTCCTTGGAGATTAAATCTCCAGTAGGACAGAACGCCTTAACTTTTGCGTTTCCATTTTCACCCCAGCTGTTATTAACAGTATATACTGCCTCAGACAATCTCAAGTCCCAGTTTGATGCATGGACCCTTGCAAATCTTTTGATTAATCCATTAATTCGTTCCACTGTTCCATTTGCCTGAGGGTAATAAGGAGTATGGAAGATCCAGTTAATACCTTCCCCCCTTGCCCATTACTGGACGATGGCTGCTGTGAAATGCGAACCATTATCACTTTGGATAGTAGAAGGCATAGGTAAGGTGCTAAACCACTCCTTTAGCACTCGAATGGTCCATTCTCCAGATGCTGCTGTGGTTGCAGTGGCTTGGGTCAAACCGGACACTACCTCTACTCCTACTAGAATATACCTATGTCGGTTAGATGTTCTAAGTGGCCCAATATAATCGATTTGCCAAGTCTGCCAGAGTGTCTTTCCTGCTCTGATATGCAAAGGTGGGGCTTGGTTCGGATGATCCATTTTTAATCGTAAGCGGCACTGTGGACAGTGTGTTATTGTCCTTTCACAGTCAACCACTGTGGCAGGCCACCCTCTTGCTTGACACTCCTTGTACAGATCGGCCTTTCCATTGTGGCCACGCCTTTCATGTAACCATTCTCTCAATCTTGCCCACTCCTGCGCATCTGTATTTTCATCCGTTTCTAATGTATGTATGCGGGTAAGATAATCAACCTTGTTATTCCAGTGAGTAGCCTCAGTAAGGTTTTTATCGTGTGCCTTTACCCATCCTACTTGTAATGTTCTTCCTTTTCCTGCTTCTAATAGTTGCCTCCAGTCCTCTGTTCTCCACACTGGAACCCGGTTGACCTGCCAACCGTTGGCTTCCCAATGTCCCATCCATTCTGTTGCCCCTTTAAACACTGCGTAGGAATCAGTATATATAATTTGAGCCGCAAATTCCACAGCTAACAATACAGCTCATAGTTCCCCTATTTGGGCACTACCATCTCCTTTTTCAATCTCAGTTCTTCCTGTCTTTATCTCCAGAGCCACTGCTGTATATTGCCAAGTCCGATTTTTTCGTACTGCAGAAGCATCTGTAAACCATACTCCTGTCAGGTCTGATTCAACTGTAAACGGGGGTGCTTCTAAAATAGGTGATGGTTTGTTAGGTTTGATTAACATAGAAGGGTCTGCGTTAACATCCTTTTGTAATTTAGATACTTTTACTGGCCCTTCAGTAATAGTAACTAACTGACTGATACCTTCCAAGTAAGAGTACCATTTCTGGACGGTGGGTTTTTGGGCAATTCCCTAGGGGGGAGCAGTCCCTTTCCTGACTGATTCCAGAAGAAGGAAAGGACCCCGAACAACCATATCCTGGCTTGTGTGAATCCGTTCAGCCTTTTTTACTGCTTGTATTAGCGATAACATACCCTTTTCCCAATCAGTGTATTGTTGCTCTGTATCGTTGAATGAATGAAAAGAGAATTCCAAAGGTCTATCAGGGCCTTCCGGTCCCCGCTGATATAAGTTACAATGGGAACCATGTTCACTGAATCCCCACTCAATCTGTATAGGATCTGTCCGATGTATGGGACCTAAAGTCTGATATATGCATAGTTCTTGTATCAGTAAATTCAAGGCCTCCTCATGCTGAGAGGTCCACTGCCAACGGGCATTCTTAATTAAATTATACAAAGGTCGAGCAATTATGGAAAATCCAGGGACATGTATTCGCCAGTAACCTAAAGTCCCAAGTTGTGTGGATTGTCCGGCTCATAGTTCACAAACGAGTTTCAACATGTCTAGTGCACACAGGCGACTCATGGGGGGTTACAAAAGCGACCCAGCCTTGGATTGCCTTGAGGCCCTGTCTCTGCAGAGAGGACTCACGGGGAGCTGTGGAGACAGCTTAGCCCTGGGTTGTTTGATAAACCCTAAACTAAACAGGGCGGTGGCTGCACCATTCAAAGAACCAAAACCTGAACGGAGCCTTGAAATCCCTTAACAAATAGTATACCCTGAGTCTCAATCCAACCACTATTTAGTTGCAAATGACAACCTTGTGTATTCAAACAATCACAGACCAACAAAGGCTCAGATATACATAATCCATTTAGGCATATATCATAACCCACTCAGACATAGTCATACACACCATTCCACAAGTCAGGGGATAAAAACTCTAAGATTCAGGTTGGAAATGGGGGAGTCACTTTGCCAACTATACAGTTAGCTTATGAAGGAAGACCTTCCCCCCCTTGATCGGGACGCCGGTCGAGGTAGCTTCCCTGGGATTGAGAACCCTTACCTGGAGGGGTAAGTGAATATTGTTTACGCTTTAAGTTTGTAAATGCGTGTGTGCTTGTGGTTGTCTGCGAATCACTTGTGGTTGTAACAATGTACTACTCTTGCCTTAAAAAATTGCAATAGTGCATTCCTCCATTGTATCTGTAAAACCTGCAATTAGTGGCATGTTAAGTCTGTAAGTGAAGTTCAAATAAATCATTTGCTTGAACCTTGCAGTTAAGTCTGTGAGTGAAGTTCAAATAAATCATTTGCTTGAACCTTGCAGTTAAGTCTGTGAGTGAAGTTCAAGTCGTTTGCTTGAACCTTGCAGTTAACTCTGTAAGTGAAGTTCAAGTCATTTGCTTGAACCTTGCAGTTAAGTCCTTTTCCGCCACATTAATTTGGCGTAGTTGGCAGGATACAATGGAGGAACTATTGCAGAAACATGGTTGTAAACCTTCTCTGTTAGAAAAGGAGATGGCAAAGAAATTGTGGAGAAGTAAAGAGAAAGTGGTGGCATGGGTAGAGCAGTGTGGGAAGGAACAAAAGAAAAAGCAAAATGGGAAAGGTAAAGGTATCCTGTGCACTATTTTTGGAGCATGTCTAACTTGTGCACAGGAGGAGGCACTGAAATCTGAGACGGCAAAAATAACGGGTGCAGCCGATCTCATTGAAGCTACAAAATCCAGGGCATTAGAAACTGAAGTCAAAGTGACCAAAACTGCTTTAGAGGCAGAACGAAAGATAAGTGCGTCCTTGAGTGTTCATAATGGACAACTGGAGGTTGAAAATGTGTTTCTGAAAGATGAATTAAATTCTGAAAGGGAGAAGAACAGAAAATTACTAGAAAAATTAAATTTGTTGTTATCAAGTGCTCCAACTCCCTCTCCTGCCCAAGTCAGGAATCTAGTTATATGTGCCGATCCTGACACTTGGGACGGGGATATCTGGGGTGACCCAGATGATGAATCCGATGGGGCAAGTAATATTGAAATTCGACCCCTCATTAAAACGGAGGTACAGTTGAGGGCCAGGAACAATCGAAACTTAACTACAACCCTAACCACTCTGTGGTCGGGACCTGAGCTCGCACAGATGCAAGAGAAATTTTCACGCAAGCTGGGGGAGAGTGAAACTGAATATTTATGGCGTGTGTCATTGAATGGAGGGGATCGAGTCTTGCTGAGCGAGGAGGAAGCTGGGGGATATTGGGGTCCTGGTGTGTTCCTTGATCAGGGTCCCGTGGGGAACCAACCCTTGATGCTCAGAGTTGCCTATTGGGCAGGGGGACTAGATTCTAGAGAACGAGGTGAACCTCTGACTATTAAAACGGCTGGATTATCTAGGCTGGCTGAATCAGTGCAAAAGGCTGCCTGTATACAAGCTATGTACGAGTGCGGGGAGCAGGGTATTCCCCTTGCTGCTCCGGTTGATCCGGTCCACCTTAAACCATTAATTAGAGGTCTCCCTGACATCTTGAAAATTTATGTGCAAAACCTAAAAGAAAAAAATTATACAGGCAATTGATCATAATACTTGCAACCCCAACCAGCAACAACAGCCTGTTTTAACATGGGGGGAATTATTACAAGAAATAGTGATTTATAGTTAGAGAGATGGGCTGGTTAGAGGAAGGTTCAGATTCACAGCGCCGAGTCCGACAGTCATGATTTTTTGAGGAGAATAACTCCCGTCCCCCTCGACAAATTTATTCTCATTTCGACTCTCAGCGCAATGAACTATGGAAAAAGGCATTAGCATTAGGAATACCCCTCTCAGTGTTACATGGACAGTCCACAGAAAACATTCGTACAATAATAAACCTGGTGGAGCAGCCTATTAGCAAGGCTATGGAATGTACTGATATTGCCAAAACGCAGGAGAGTAAACCCTCTGCTCCTGCCAACCCTTACTCAGGCTTAAGGAAGGATTTGATTGATCTAAAAAACTAGGAAGCGCGGGGGGAATTTCAGGCCGACCCACTCGCGTAATATCCAGCTTAGAATGGCCTAACCAGCATATTGATCCACATATTATTTTAGCCACTGGCCCCAGACGAATACCTGTAAATTTCCTAATTGATACTGGAGCCCAAATAAGTGTTATCACTGAAAAAACAGCTAAAAGTTTAGGATTGACCCCTACCCGGAAAAAAATAGATATAATAGGAGTAACTGGAGTCCCTGAAACCAGACCAATTAGTAAAATATGTGTTTGGCTTCCAGGGGAAAATCGAATGACTAAGATAAAGGTGGTCATTGGTCCGTATCAAAATAATATACTAGGATTTGATGCCCTAGCAAACAAAGTCTGGAAACTGCCTGATGGGACAGTGTGGAGCTTTGGAGCCCCACCATGTGAAGTTCGGGTGCTTGAAGCAGCCATTAAGTTACCCCCTTCCAGAGTAACGAATGTTAATCAATATTCTTTACCGGCTGCTGCTAAAGCAGGTCTCAGAGAGGTGATCAAAGACTTGGAAAATCGTGGCATTATAACTAGAGTACACTCGCCCTATAATTCTCCAGTATGGCCAGTACATAAACCCGACGGCAGATGGCGACTGACGGTTGACTACAGGAGGCTTAATAGTAATACAATGCCACTCACAGCTGCTGTTCCTAACACTGCTGACCTAGTCACTCAAATCCAAGCAAAACATCACCCATGGATGTCCATAGCGCTGATACTGACCAACCCGAGGGGGCTGTACGCATGGGAAGCAAAAGATAGCTCCAACCGCATACATGGGATAAGTAGCAGGTGGATTATGCCAGATTTCTAACCAATTTATCGTCGAGCGTATATACGTTCGAGCAGCTCTCTTCTCTTTAAATCATAGGACTGTTCCAGTTGAAGAAGGATAAGGGACAACTGGGAAGACACAGGGTGGAGACATCACGGACGTCAACCCGAACTGATGTGAACTGTACTTTAGAGGAATTGACAACCTCACAGACCTGGAGCGTGGATCAGGAGTTTTATCTTTGATTTTCATATGTTTGTTTTGGTAGGGATAATTATTTGTTAGTCTAAGTGTTAATAGCGCTATACTATGGCTGTAATTGTAAGGTTTTTTGTAATAATTGTTGTTAGTCCTTTAATAACCATATGCATAAGTAAACAATCTAGGATATGGAATAGACAGCCTCGGGCTTTTGAGCAACACATTGATGGTTCCCCAATTGTGAATCATACTGAACAAGACAATATGATCTATAAGATGATACAAGGTTTTGCTCGCATGCTTAATTTTTCTCATGTGACTACCTGTTTGCCTTTACCACATACTCCCACTCAGGGGACCCCCATAACATCTCTCCCTGTGGATATAGGTAAGAATTTAGATTGGCTCTGGAATCAAAATAAGTCTATCATTTGGGGTGAATTTGAATGGAAGTGGCCATTTAACAATATGTTAAATCGAACTTCCATTTGGAGCCTAAATTGTTCCTATGCCCCACTTTGTCGGGACAATAAGACTTTAGGATGTAGGGGCAAACAGCCCCAATCCTCCCAACAGCCATGTTCCAAACTCCCTTGGGCAGACACACGGTATGGGGATGAGCCATATTGGGGAAAATGCTTAGTCCTGAGGTATGTGGAACCGGTAAACACCCAGTGGTGCTTTGAGTTTCCTTCAACACCTGGTAATTCATGTATGTGGTTCAATGTGATGGAAGGACCACCTGCTAATTGTTTATCGTGTCAAGCCCATGAGGAGAGAAAAGATGACAGGAAGGAGTGCTATCCCTGGCGGTCTCGACAAAGGTTCTCAACACAACCCAATGTGAAAAAAACACCCCTGTGGAACTGTACAAATATTATAAATTGTACCACTGGTGGGAATTTAGAAAATAGTTGGCTGTGGCTAATTCCTTCATTACGGCATTTAATCAGTGCTGCCTGCTTGTGTCAAAATTACACCAGGCCATATCCCCCAGTAGTGGGATGTAATACTAGCATAAGCTATAAAGACTTAAAATATTCTGAGAAATCCGCCTGTCGCATTCCTCAAACCATGGGTAATTGTGACGACTCGCCTATATATGCTCCACGTCAGTTAACTTGGATATGCTCAGATGGGACTATTACAGATATGTTAAGACCTACACATCTTGGTCTGCAGTGTACTTTGGGAGTACCATCATTATGTCCTTCTTATTACTCTCAGAAATTTATCTCTCAAGGACTGTGGCATCCCCGTACCAAACGAAGTACAGACAACAGCGATTGGACTGTATCCCAGAGATTAGCGGTATGGGCCGAAGGATTCCTTGGGCTAGGAATAGGTCACCTTAAAACTAGAATTGTGCTGTCCAATTTAACTGCACAAGTGGAAGCTTTGGCAGACCTCACTAAATACAATTTTGAATTGCTCAACACACAAGTACAAACTGCCTCGAAAGTTGCACTTCAAAATCGACTTGCACTGGATATGATATTACTCAAAGAACAAGGGGTGTGCGGATACTTGAAAGCGAACCACGAACAAGAAGAATTCTGTGTCACAATTCCTAATGTGTCACTACCTCTTCGGGAAAACCTCCAGAAGATGAAGAAGATAGTCGAAGTTACTCATGAACTGCAGGACCAAATGAAGGACACCTGGTTGGGAAATATTTTTGGTAGGATAGGATGGGTATTTTCTGGATGGATTGTTAACTTGTTACAAACACTGATTGTTATTATAATTTCTATTATTGTAGTATGCATTGCCGTTAGTTATGCAAAAAGAATGATTGTAAAATCTCTCTCTCAGGTAAGGGCTCACCCAGAAATTGAGGAATACGTAGCTCTACTAAAACACACAGATGAAATTTATACCAATACACCGGTCAATGATGACATACATGTGGTTGAATTGTGACTCAGGTCACGGGGTGGATTGTCCGGCTCATAGTTCACAAACGAGTTTCAACATGTCTAGTGCACACAGGCGACTCATGGGGGGTTACGAAAGCGACCCAGCCTTGGATTGCCTTGAGGCCCTGTCTCTCTGCAGAGAGGACTCACGGGGAGCTGTGTAGACAGCTTAGCCCTGGGTTGTCTGATAAGCCCTAAACTAAACAGGGCGGTGGCTGCACCATTCAAAGAACCAAAACCTGAACTGAGCCTTGAAATCCCTTAACAAAATAGTATGCCCTGAGTCTCAATCCAACCACTATTCAGTTGCCTGAGGAAGCAAGGTAAAAAAAAAAAAAAAAGCTGGAGGGTTTCAGCTTCAGTTTCAAATGACAACCTTGTGTATTCAAACAATCACAGACCAGCAAAGGAAAGATAAGGGGAAACTCCACTCAGATATACATAATCCATTTAGGCATATATCATAATCCACTCAGACATAGTCATACACACCATTCCACAAGTCAGGGGATAAAACCCCTAAGATTCAGGTTGGAAATGGGGGAGTCACTTCTCCAACTATACAGCTGGCTTGTGAAGGAGACCCTTCCCCACCTTGATCGGGATGCCAGTCGAGGTAACTTCCCTGGGATTGATGATAGCATATGTCCATACATTTCATGTGGTTTGTTCAAACTTTGATGGTTTTAATATTTTGTACCTTCTATGAAAACTGGTTTGCTGCTAGGTGACTGTGCAAGTGAGATTTGATAAATGATCATATATTAACATTATGGTTGAAACAATAGACAAAGGGTAACCGGGGAGATAATTACAAAGTCTAGTCAAGTGATTAACTAGTAATTATTCATAAGTTTTGCAGTTCTTTGCTCTTATGACTAGATGTTCCTGTACGCTAGATGAGAGCAATGTTGAAACTGACCACATGTGATTGAAACTGACCACATGTGACTGAAACTGCGTTAAGCTTCAAGATCAAAGAACAAGGACAAGAATAAAGACTTCAAGGACAGTCAACAAGAACTTCACATGGGTCGGTGGTCGTAAAAGCAGCCCTTCAACTCAAATGGATCTTTCATTGCACATGATCGGATGTAGGCAGTACCAAGATAATCAGTTGCAATCATTTTTATGTATATGTATACTAATGTGATTAATATGCAATTAGTTATTCTATATAACCTGTTTGTGCTACAGCTGTGGTATGCACGCTAGGTGGAATTATCCCCCGTGCATCCAGTGCTGCAATAAAGAATGCCTGCTTTCTAAAACTCCAAAACGAGTCTTAGAGAGTTTCTTTGACTGGCTTTTCGGTATCGAGAGCCCTTACCTGGAGGGGTAAGTGAATATTGTTTATGCTTTAAGTTTGTAAATGCGTGTGTGCTTGTGGCTGTCTGTGAATCACTTGTGGCTGTAATAGTGTACTACTCTTGCCTTAAAAAATTGCAATAGTGCATTCCTCCATTGTATCTGTAAAACCTGCAATAGTGGCATGTTAACTCTGTAAGTGAAGTTCAAATAAATCATTTGCTTGAACCTTGCAGTTAAGTCTGCGAGTGAAGTTCAAGTCGTTTGCTTGAACCTTGCAGTGAAGTCCTTTTCCGTCACAGTTTTCAAGGCTCAGTTCAGGTTTTGGTTCTTTGAATGGTGCAGCCACCGCCCCATTTAGTTTAGGGTTTATCAAACAACCCAGGGCTAAGCTGTCTACACAGCTCTCCGTGAGTCGTCTCTGCAGAGAGACAGGGCCTCAAGGCAATCCAAGGCTGGGTTGCTTTTGTAACCCCCCATGAGTCGCCTGTGTGCAATAGACATGGTGAAACTGTTTGTGAACTATGAGCCAGACAATCCACACAAGAAATAATGGCTATATGCTTTGCCCTGGCACTGATGGCCTTACCATGCTGGGGGAGCTCTTTTGTGGGGAGGATGAAGGAACTTGGGAACATGCCAATACAAACAACAGCTATGTGCTTTGTCCTGGCACTGATGGCTTTGCTGTGCTGTGGGAGCTATCTTGTGGAGGAGATGAGGGAATACATCTCCCTTTCCCTACCGGGCATTGATGTGAATGGTTTTATTATGCAGGCTCCCGAGGTCCTTGTTCACCCTTATGTGAGCTGTTCAATACTAATAATTAATACTGGTGGTATATTATGGGTATTGTGGAATCTGGTCTCGTCCTGGTATAAGAGAAGACAAGTTTTGGGTGAGGCAATACTGAAATGTGCCCACAAGTGACCAGTCCCAGGGTGGCAGGGTGTATGGAAGGATTTGGGCAGATTCCTAGGACAGTTATCACCTCCCATAACCTGGGACTTTACACCTGAACAGGCAAGCAACCCTGGCAAACTGACGCACCACCTGATAGAAGGGTGCCTTGCCTACCCCAGTGAAAACCAGCAGCTTCTCGCACTGTACTGGGGCCTGGCCTATGCCTACTGAGCCATAGTTCAGCACTCTCAGAGGACTACAGTTGAGGCAGGAACCCAAACTGCATCTGAGGACATCATGCTCAAGATAGGGACCCAAACAACAACTACAGTAATTGCCCCAGTAGTGAAAAAGAAACAGTGGACAAGGAGATCAACGGGTCCATATCATCGATTAGTAAGGGAAGAAGAAGAAGAGGAAAGGTTTGATCTAGAAGCTGGTCCTTCGACAAAGAAATTGGAGGAAGGAGTGAGAGAACTTAAACAGGAAGCGGAAACTACCCGGTCCCTGACGTCCTCAGAACTTCGGGACATGCGGAAAGACTACAGCCGCCAGCCAGGTGAGCGGATTGCTGCCTGGCTGCTCTGATGCTGGGATAACAGGGCTGACAGTCAGCAACTGGAAGGCAAGGAAGCCCAACAGCTGGGATCCCTTGCTAGAAACCAGGGAATTGAAAGAGGAATTGGAAAAGAAGCAGCAATTTGCAGTCTCTGGAGACGGCTCCTCTCAAGTGTGAGGGCAAGATATCCATTCAAGGAAGATCTTGTGAATGCCTCAGGAAAGTGGACTACCGCAGATGAAGGCATCCAGTACCTGAGAGAGTTAGCAGTGGTGGAAGTCATCTACAGTGATCTAGATGATGAGGAGGTCACCAAAGATCCAGAGGATGTCCTGTGCACACGGGCCATGTGGAGAAAGGTGATTCAAGGTGCCCCAGCGGTGTATTCTAACAGCTTGGCAGCAATGTATTGCCCAGATATGGAAACACCAACTGTGGAGAAAGTATCGTCTTGGCTCCAAAACTTTGAAGAAAATCTCTGTGTCTCCTCATCCCTACAGGACAGTGCCTTGGCTGTTAGGGACGCTCCAAGAAATCAGTCCTCTCCTGCCCCGGTCAGAGGGAAAGGGAGCCCGAGGCGTATACCACGTGGTACACTCTGGTTCTTCCTGCGTGACCAAGGGGAGGACATGAGGAAGTGGGATGGTGAACCCACCTTTAAGCTGGAAGCCCGTGTGCGTGAACTGAGAGGGAAGACAGCTGTTAAGAAGGGGTCACCCAAGAAGAAGGTTGTCAGTGTAGTTGCTGTAGAGGCCCAAGAAAGCAATCAGCGATCCTCCAGGCATAGAAGACCTGAAACCAACCTCCCTTGATTCTGGTGAGAGGATTTCTGGTCTGGCACCACAAGGGTCAGACAGTGAATACTCTGATGAGGAACAGCAATAGAGGGTCCCTGCCTTCGGCCAGGAGGAGGATATACTGGACTGTGTGGATTCGATGGCCTGGCACATCGGACCCACAGAAGTATAAGGCTTTGTTAGACACTGGTGCACAGTGTATGCTGGTGCCATCAGGGTACAGGGGCACAGAACCCATCTGGATCTCTGGAGTGACAGGGGGATGCCAAGAATTGACTATATTGGAGGCTGAGTTGAGCTTAACAGGGGACAAGTGGGAAAAGCACCCCATTGTGACTGGCCCAGAGGCCCCCTGTATCCTTGGCATAGACTACCTCAAGAGAGGGTACTTCAAGGACCCAAAGGGGTACCGATGGGCTTTTGGTATAGCCACTGTAAACACAGAGAAGATCAAACAGCTATCTACCCTGCCTGGTCTCTCGGAAGATCCCTTCATTGTGGGATTGCTGCGAGTTGAAGAACAGCAGGTGCCAATCGCTACCAGGACGGTGCACCGGCAGCAATACCACACAAACCGAGACTCCCTGGCTCCCATGCATGAGCTGATTCATCAACTGGAGACCCAAGGAGTCATCAGCAAGACTCACTCACCTTTTAATAGTCCTATATGGCCAGTGCAAAAGTCTGATGGAGGGTGGAGGTTAACAGTAGATTATCGCAGCCTGAACGAAGTGACACCACCACTGAGTGCTGCTGTACCAGCATGTTAGAGCTCCAATATGAACTGGCATCAAAAGCAGCCACGTGGTATGCTACAATTGATATTGCCAATGCGTTGTTCTCCATTCCTTTGGCAGCAGAGTGCAGGCCACAGTTTGCTTTCACGTGGAGAGGTGTCCAATACACCTGGAATCGACTGCCCCAGGGGTGGAAGCACAGCCCTACCATTTGTCACAGACTAATCCAAACTGCACTGGAACAGGAAGATGCCCCTGAACATTTACAATACATAGATGACATCATCGTGTGGGGCAATGAGGCAGAAGAAGTGTTTGAGAAGGGAAAAAGAATAATTCAGATTCTTCTGAAAGCTGGTTTCGCCATAAAGAAAAGCAAGGTCAAGGGACCTGCACAGGAGATTCAGTTCTTGGGAATAAAATGGCAGGATGGATGCCATCATGTGCCTATGGATGTGGTTAACAAGATAGCAACTATGTCTCCACCAGCTAACAAGAAAGAAACACAAGCTTTCCTAGGCCTCGTGGGGTTCTGGAGAATGCATATTCCAGGTTATAGTCAGCTTGTGAGCCCTCTCTATCGAGTAACCCGGAAAAAGAACTATTTTGAATGGGGCCCTGAGCAACAACAAGCCTTTGAGCATATTAGACAGGAAATAGCTCGTGCAGTAGCTCTTGGGCCTGTCCGGACAGGACCAGATGTACAAAATGTACTCTACACTGCAGCTGGGGAGCATGGTCTCACCTGGAGCCTCTGGCAGAAAACACCAGGAGAAACCCGAGGTCGACCATTAGGGTTTTGGAGCCGGGGGTACCGAGGATCAGAAGCCCACTACACCCCAACTGAAAAGGAGATACTAGCAGCATATGAGGGGGTTCGAGCCACTTCAGAAGTTGTTGGTACAGAAGCATATCTCCTCTTGGCACCACGATTGCCCATGCTATGCTGGATGTTCAAAGGAAACATCCCCTCTACACATCATGCAACCAGCACTACATGGAGTAAGTGGATAGCATTGATCACGCAACGAGCTCGACTGGGGAAATCCAACCGCCCGGGAATTCTGGAAGAGATCATGGACTGGCCAGAAGGCAGAGATTTTGGAGCATTGCCTAAGGAGGTGGCTTGCGCCCAAGAGGCACCACCATATAATGACACGCGGAACAAACTTTACAACTCGGAGAGTGAGTTATAAAGCAGGCATGTTTATTCCAGCGCCGGGGTGCAAGGGGATTTCTCCTCAAAGCTTGCACACCGTCTCAGCAAGCAGCCAGATATTTATTACACCAGGGCATACATATTCATAGGGTTACACAATAGAAAATATACATATGTATATGTTGGGGCGGGGTTAGTTCAAAAGCTTGTGTCAGCAGTTCTAAAATGTTTATGTCATCTTGCACAGGCTCAGATCTGTCTCTGGTGGTCGTTTACTTCTTCAGGGGTCTTATCTTCCTCTTCTTCTTTTGTCCTCTAGTGAACTTTAGTCATTTACGCATGCTCTCTTCTTACTTGGTGATTTCAATGGTTTTTAACAAGTCCTAACAAGTTCTGTGGTAAAACTAACATTGCAGTTCCCGTTATCACTCACTTTGTCTGGCATGTCAGTCCTTGACGAATACCAGTCCCTGATAAGCTTAACCCTTGACAGACGCCACAGGCGCCAGGCCCCAGCAAGCGAGCCTTGAAAGAACAAACAAGGCCAACAGAATTATTAAACATTTAAGTGGTCAAAAGGCAGAGTTATTTCCCTGTATCATAATGACTTATCAGAAGATGAAAGGCCTTATACTTTGTTTACTGGTGGATCCTGTTGTGTGGTAGGGAACCATCAGAAATGGAAAGCTGCTGTGTAGACTCCCACATGACAAGTTGTTGAGGCCACTGAAGGAGAAGGTGAGTCAAGTCAGTTTGCAGAAGTGAAAGCCATCCAACTAGCCCTAGATATTGCTGAACGAGAAAAGTGGCCGGTACTCTATCTCTATACCGACTCCTGGATGGTGGCTAATGCCCTATGGGGGTGGCTACAGCAGTGGAAGAAGACCAACTGGCAACACAGGGGTAAACCCATCTGGGCAGCTGCATTGTGGCAGGACATTGCTGCCCGTGTAGAACACATGACTCTAAAGGTACGTCATGTAGATGCTCACATGCCCAAAAGCCGTGCCACTGAAGAACATCGAAATAATGAACAGGTAGACAAGGCTGCCAAAATAGAAGTAGCTCAGGTGGACCTGGACTGGGAGCGTAAGGGTGAGCTATTTATAGCTCGATGGGCCCATGAGACATCAGGACATCTAGGGAGAGATGCAACATATAGATGGGCTCGTGATCGAGGGGTGGACCTGACCATGGAGGCCATCACACAGGTCACTCATGAATGTGAAACATGTGCTGCAATCAAGCAAGCCACCAGAGTAAAGTCTCCCTGGAATAGACGGCGGTGGCTGGGTTTTTGATATGGCGAGGCCTGGCAAATTGACTACATCGGACCACTGCCACGAACACGCCAAGGCAAGCGCTACATCCTCACCATGGTGGAAGCAACTACTGGTTGGCTAGAAACATATCCTGTAAACCATGCCACTGCCCGAAATACCATCTTAGGCCTTGAAAGGCAAATTTTATGGCGACACGGTACCCCAGAAAGAATTGAATCAGACAATGGGACTCATTTCCGAAATAACCTCATAAGCTCCTGGGCAAAGAGACACGGCATTGAGTGGGTGTACCACATACCCTATCACCCACAAGCATCTGGAAAAATTGAGATATAATGGACTGTTAAAGACTATGTTGAGAGCGCTGGGCAATGGGGCATGGAAGCATTGGGATACACATTTAGCAGAAGCCACTTGGCTAGTTAACACCAGAGGATCTGCTAACCGTCCTGGTCCTGCCCAAACAAAACCCCTACATACTGTGGGAGGAGATAAGGTCCCTTTAGCGCACATGGGGAAGTGGCTGGGGAAGGCAGTGTGGATTGCTCCTCCCATGGGAAAAGGCAAACCCATTCGTGGGATTGTCTTTGCTCAAGGACCTGGGTGTACTTGGTGGGTAATGCGGAAGGATGGGGAGACCCAGTGTGTGCCTCAAGGACATTTAACCTTGGGGGAAAAATAATCTGTGATGTGAGTTGCATGTTGTAGGAAGCAATGTAGCAGGAATGACCTGAACTGCAGAGGAGTGAACTTCGCAAGGAACCAGACAAGTGCATCAGTGACCCAAACCAAGCCGGTGTGGTGCCCAACGATCGAACATACTGCTTCTCCTGTCCTGACCACTCATCTTGATGGATGGGGCCCAAGTCATAACCTGTGTGTGAACATCTGGAGGAGTGGAAGAAGCCCATGGAATATCTATCTGTTAAAGGACAGGGGATAGTAATTAATAAGAATGTATAAATCTGTATGTTGGGTGTAAAAGTGGTTTAAGTATGTAGTTTCAGTTGTAAGTGTTGGTAAGAAGGGATTTCAGTAATGAGAATTAAATACAATGGTGTGGTTAGAAGATATATGTGTATTAAATTATGTGGGACCTGAGCATGACGCAAATGGTATGGAATAAGGGGTGGAGATTGTATTGGGTCTGGCTGAGATGGAGTTAATTCTCCCCATAGCAGCCCTCGTAGTGCTGTGCTCTGCATCAGTAGCTAGAAAGGTGTTGATAACACACCAGTGTTTTGGCTACTGCTGAGCAGCGCTGGCACAGCATCGAGGCTGTCTCTCCAACATTTTTGCCCCCCCTCAACAGCAGGCTGGGGCTGGGCAAGATCTTGGGAGGGGACATAGCCAGGACAGCTGACCTAAACTAACCAAACAGATATTCCATACCATATGATGTCAGCTCAGATATAAAAGCTAAGTAAAGGAAGACGGAAGGGGGGCATTTTTGTCTTCCAGAGCAACCACAACGCGTACTGTAGCCCTGCTTCCCAGGAAGTGGCTAGACATCGCCTGCTGATGGGAAGTAGAGAATAACATCATTTGTTTTTCTTTGCTTTTCGCGCGCGACCTTTGCTTTCACTTTATTAAACTGTCCTTATCTTGACCCACGAGCCTTTTGTTATATTTTCTCCCCCCTGTCCATCTGAGGAGGGGGAGTGATAGAGCAGCTTTGGTGGGCACCTGGCACCCAGCCAGGGTCAACCCACCACAACAATACAAGAACAAGCCCACCAGATCCTACTGATGTGAAAGATATGTTTTTTATGGTCCCTTGCAGGAAGCGGATAGGGATCGCTTCGCTTTTACTTGGGAAGGGATACAGTTTACCTTTACACGTCTTCCTCAGGGATACCGCCACTCACCAACCATCACCCACTACGCACTGGCACAGGAGCTCACCTGGATTACTCCAGAGGAGGGAGTTAAGGTATATCAATATATTGATGATATATTGATTGGCAGCCCTGATGTCAAGGTAGTGGGACAAACCCAAACAGAGATAATTGCTCACCTAGAAAAATTAGGACTCCAAATTCCAAATGAAAAGATACAACACCCATCTTCTGAAGTGAAGTTCTTGGGTATCTGGTGGAGGGGTGGGACAGTGTGCATTCCCCCCAAAACCTTGATCACCCTTGAACAAGTGAAAATGCTTGCAAATAAGAAAGAACTCTAACATGCCTTAGGCCTGTTGGTGTTTTGGAGGAAACACATCCCTGACTTCTCTATCATAGTCCGACCCCTGTACGATCTAACACACAAAAGGGTCTCTTGGGATTGGACCCCAGTCCATGAAGAAGCCTTAAAATTGCTAATTTTTGAAGCTGGGGTGTACCAGGCCTTGGGGCCAATTCATCCAACAGACCCCACTCTGCATTGAATGGTGTTTTGCAATCCATGGGCTATCAGTACATATGTGGCAGTGTGGACCCGAAGGCCCGACTCGGCCTATCAGATTCTATTCATGTAGCTTTAAAGATGCAGAGAAACGATACTCAGTTTGGGAAAAGGGCCTCTTTGTGGTCAACCTAGCTTTGCAAGAGGCGGAAAAAATTATACGGCAACAACCAATTATCCTGAGGGGGCCCTTTAAGGTTTTAAACCCGATATTGATGGGAACCCCACCCCCTATAGGAGTTGCACAGCTAGAAACCGTAAGGAAATGGTATGCACAGCTAGATCATTATTGTCACACACGCCGAATAGAAGAGGGAGCGCCTAAAACACTCCAAATACAAGAACCGCCTGACAACCAATTAACTCAAGAGCTTCCTCCCTCGTATATAAAACCTGCCCCTCAATTTGAATCTCATCTAAAAAATGTGTGGTTCACCGATGCATCTTCTAAAAGAGAGGGAAAGATCTGGAAGTACCGAGTGGTAGCTCTGCATGTTGACTCAGGGGACCGAATTGTAACAGTAGGTGAGGGAAGTGCCCAGGTAGGGGAATTGATAGTGGTTTGGAGTATGATAAAAAGAGAAGCTGAGAACAGAGAACCAGTACTCATTTATACAGATTCATATGCAGTGTTTAAAGGGTGCACTGAGTGGCTCCCCTTCTGGGAACAGAATCAGTGGGAGGTTAACCGGGTACCCATGTGGCAAAGAGAAAAATGGGAGGAGATCTTAAATATCGCCAAACAGGGAACTGTCTTGGTGGGATGGGTAGCTGCACACCAAGGGGGGAATCACCCAGCACACATCTGGAATAATCGGGTAGACTCTCTAACTCGCTTAGCTACGATGGCAGCAGGAGCTGAAGAAGAGGAGTGGGGACACTTGTTAGAGTGGTTACATGTGAAGCATGGTCATTCAGGGGTTAAAGATCTTTTCAAAGAAGCCGGTGGCAGGGATTGGCCTGTTACCTGGGAATTGTGTAATACGATCGTTTCTGCTTGTAGTCAGTGCCTTACAAGAACCCCCTCTCCACCTATGAGATGGGAAGGGACTCTGGGAGACTTGGCAAATTGATTATATAGGACCCTTCAAGAAGTCAGATGGGAAGCAATATGTTCTTGTCGGGGTGGAAGTGGTGTCAGGACTTACCCAAACGGCAGCTGTTGCAAGAGCGACTGGAGACAATACAGTGAAGGGATTGAAGCTATGGTTTAGTTATCTGCCTAAACCCCAGTCAATCCAATCAGACAATGGTAGCCACTTTACTGCTAGGGTGGTGCAGGAATGGGCAAAGGGTGAAGGAATACAGTAGGTATTTCACACCCCCACTATCCTCAAGCTAATGGGATAGTGGAGAGGACAAACGGGTTGTTAAAACGTGTCCTTAGGCCCCATGATTCCGGATGGCCCGCACAGCTCCCCGATGTCATAGCGAAGGTGAACAGTCGCTGAGGAATAAATGGATGTCCCAGGCTCACCACATTTTTCCCCAAACCCCCCTCCCTACTCCCGGGGGAAAGGGAAACAAAGGATCCGGTAAAACTACTTCACTACCCCAGGCAACCTGTTCTGGTAGACTTATGGGCAGTAGGAGAAGTACCTTTAACCCTAAAAACTCCACTTAACTTCTATGCCTGGATAGCCACCACTGCCCATGGAAGACATCACCAAATCAATACTAGATGGATTGTGCCATCTTTTTAAAACCTGTTTCATCCTCGTTCTGTGTATCTGCAGGTCGTCGCAGGAGCCTTCGTGAACCCTATGTTTATATTGTTACCCTTAGTGATTGTTTGCATCATTTGTATAGTTTTCTTTATTGTTTTTGTATGTTATAACCATGCACGATGCTTTGAAAAACCCTTTTCCTCGCCCTCGCCATCCTTGGTAACGGAAGAGGAAGCAAGTCTCGAAATCTTGCCTGGGAACTAATTCAGGGTTTTGTGCACATTTGGAACCACACTGATCAAGGAGTTTGCATCCCAATCCCCGAGTCTTCAGGAGAAGGTATTGGCTTTTCTATGATTAACCTTAACCTCTCCAAGCTGTTGGAAAGAAAATTGCATATGGCCATTAATAACTGTACCAACAATTGCACTTGGGGCAGGGTGAAAGCTCCATTTGAGAGTCAAATTAACAACGCTTTTTATTTCAATGGGGCTTAGAGAGTGAACCAAGATGCATTTTATCAAATTCCCCTGGCAAATTGGAGTTATCTTTGGAACAACACACGTAAGAGATGGAATGAGAATAATCCAGTACTTCCTATGTTGGAAGCCCTGTTTAAATTGCCAATATCTCCTTGTCCTAAAGATTTGATGAACATACGTAATCTGTCAGGAAAGTGGCAAGGCTGGACCCACTGTATGAATCCCCACAGAATATTGTGTACCCAAATCCCCTATTGGCCTCCACCTCCTGAAACAGAACCTTCTGAACACCCCTATATGGTTAAGTGGTCTCCTACATGGAGTATACAGATTCCTGATCACCCAGGCCAAGAATATGGTAAAATTAATAGAACCAGATATGAGTGGGCCTGGTCTATCAAACATGTAATGTATGGAGACACTGATCCCGATAAACCCATTGATGAGAAATATGTTGAGGCTCCCTCCCCGGGACAATCCCAGTTAATGAACTGTACCACAATCCTGAATTGTACCACGGGTGCAGGGGATCCCATCGAAACATGGTATATTCCTGAACTCCGAACCCTCATACGAGATATGTGTACTTGCTGGGGATACCCTTCCCGGGGCTTCCAAAATTCGGACAAGAGGTACAACAGGACCTGGAGAATGGGAAGAACTGCAATTAGGTGCAGTATTCCCAGAAACCATGGTCCAGAACACTGAAAGGTGTGGGATAGGGACCTACAGGGTACCTGGGTACCCAGAGGTGATATTTATCAATGTCATACAGCATGGTACCCTGCCCCACAAGGGACATTATGGAGGTGCTCTAATGGAAAATTATATTCCCATCTTAATATAAGGCAACATGCTGGATTACGGTGTGGAGTGGGAGTTCCTACAATGTGCCCTTCCAAGGTGTTCCAATTCTCAGTGCCCCCGCAACACAGAAGGCGTCGAGAAAGTGAGGGACCCAAGGCACGACCCGAATGGGCAGTGAATAGAGTCCAAATCCCTAACTACTATACCTGGGGCATGAGAACATCTCTAATGTTACAAAAATATATTTACCCCATACGTGACCCTTAAAAGACACCAATTTGTCTTAGAAAACCTGACCTGGCAAGTACACGTCTTAAGCAATTGGACCCATTATGCTGTAGGGGAAATGAATATGCAAATCCAGCAGGTGTCTAAAATGGCTTTACAAACTAGACTAGCTTTAGATATGTTACTGTTAAAAGAGCAAGGGGCATGTGGAATGTTAAATCTCACCAACAGGGAATGCTGCATCACCATACACAACACAACTACCTCCTTAGAAGAAGCGTGAAAGAAGACGAGAGAAGTTACAGACAAGACTGGAGAACTTTTCCAAGCGATGCAGCTGAAAGACTGGTTTGGTGGCTAGAGCCCTGGATCTTGGCTCACCTCTCTCCTGAATTCGCTGGGACTTACAGGTTGGGGAAAATGGTTGTTAAATATTGTTATGATGTTAGTATGTGGATTCTTGTTTCTGGTAATAGGCCTAGTAGTGGGCAAATGCATGATTTCTCACGTGCTGTCTTCTCTCTCTTCCTCTTGTGGCTGCTGTGCATGAATCACGACAGCCGAAGAAAATCTTTAAGCATCACAGTAACCCTATAGCATTGTTTAAAGTTTTATACTGTTGTACTGTTCAAAGTTTTATACTGTTTTGTACTGTTTGAAGTTTTGTACGGTTTGAAGTTTTGTACATGCTCTCTCTCTCTTTTCTTGCTCTCTCCTTTTTTTACATCTAAAATCACCACCCTATAAGAGGACTATGGAGAATCCACGACGACTGTTTGAGCCACAGGGTGGTGTGAGAGACTGGATGGAGTTAATGCCTCAAACACCCATCGTGATGGACAGAGATGGGGGCCTGGCTTTTGTGGTTGAGGGAGGGAACGGAACTTGCTTGCAAGGCACTTCAACAAGTTCTACATAGCAACACCACGTCACATGGGATGCCGGAGGCGTGTCAGAGAATGCGCAGTCCCTGACCTGATGAAATGGGTGGAACAACTCACTGTATCTGGCCAGGGGTCACCCAGAGTTTATTTGGGGAAGGGGCTCACAACCACCCTCCATGATGGTACCTGCGCAGAAAATCAAGAGTTACATAAGTCCTTAGGAGTGGTGTGCAGAAAATCAAGAGGGGCGACTGATGTGAGAAAAGGCAGGAACTGGGCTATAAAAGACAGAGACACGAGGAGCCCGGCGCGTGCCCCTGTATTGGGTTTGCGTGGCAAGGTTTTGGTAGCAGGGGGGTGTCGTGGTTTAACCCCAGCCAGCAACTAAGCACCACACAGCTGCTCACTCACTCCCCCCCACCCAGTGGGATGGGGGAGA
Organism: Gypaetus barbatus; assembly: GCA_028022735.1. Taxonomy (NCBI): domain Eukaryota; kingdom Metazoa; phylum Chordata; class Aves; order Accipitriformes; family Accipitridae; genus Gypaetus; species Gypaetus barbatus. Next base: position 36,266,214 of record CM051561.1, on the reverse strand, counting down.
AAATCGGGAAAAGAAGTAAAACTTGTGGGTTGAGATAAGAACAGTTTAATATAACAGAAAAGAAGAAACTAAAAATGATAATGATAACACTAATAAAATGACAACATTAATAATAAAAGGATTGGAATATACAAGTGATGCACAATGCAATTGCTCACCAACCACTGACCATGCCCAGTTAGTCCCTGAGCAGAGATCCCCCCACCCCCACTCCCCCCAGTTTATATACTAGACATGATGTCACATGGTATGGAATACCTGTGTGGATTGTCCAGCTCATAGTTCACAAAGGAGTTTCAACATGTCTAGTGCACACAGGCGACTCATGGGGGGTTACGAAAGCGACCCAGCCTTGGATTGCCTTGAGGCCCTGTCTCTCTGCAGAGAGGACTCACGGGGAGCTGTGTAGACAGCTTAGCCCTGGGTTGTCTGATAAGCCCTAAACTAAATGGGGCAGTGGCTGCACCATTCAAAGAACCAAAACCTGAACTGAGCCTTGAAGTCCCTTAACAAAATAATATGCCCTGAGTCTCAATCCAACCACTATTCAGTTGCCTGAGGAAGCAAGGTAAAAAAGAAAGCTGGAGAGTTTCAGCTTCAGTTTCAAATGACAACCTTGTGTATTCAAACAATCACAGACCAGCAAAGGAAAGATAAGGGGAAACTCCACTCAGATATACATAATCCATTTAGGCATATATCATAATCCACTCAGACATAGTCATACACACCATTCCACAAGTCAGGGGATAAAACCCCTAAGATTCAGGTTGGAAATGGGGGAGTCACTTCTCCAACTATACAGCTGGCTTGTGAAGGAGACGCTTCCCCACCTTGATCGGGATGCCAGTCGAGGTAGCTTCCCTGGGATTGAGAGCCCTTACCTGGAGGGGTAAGTGAATATTGTTTATGCTTTAAGTTTGTAAACACATGTGTGCTTGTGGTTGTCTGTGAATCGCTTGTGGTTGTAATAGTGTACTGCTCTTGCTTTAAAAATTGCAATAGTGCATTCCTCCATTGTATCTGTAAAACCTGCAATAGTGGCATGTTAACTCTGCGAGTGAAGTTCAAATAAATCATTTGCTTGAACCTTGCAGTTAAGTCTTTTTTCTGCAACAGGTCTGAACCTCCCCTGACGCAGCTTTGAACCATTCCCACGTGTCCTGTTGCTGGATAACAGGGAGAAGAAATCAGCAATTCCCTGTCCACTTCCCCTCCTCAGGAAGCTGTAGAGAGCAATGAGGTCACTCCTCAGCCTCCTTCTCTCCAAACTAGATGAGCCCAACGTCCTTAGCTGCTCCTCATAGGACATGCCTTACAGCCCTTTCACCAGATTTGTTGCCCTCCTCTGGATGCATTCAAGTACCTTAACATCCTTCTAAAAATGTGGGGCCCAGAACTGTACACAACACTCAAGGCGAGGCCTCACCAATGCTGAATACAGTGGGATAATCACCTCTTTTGACCAGCTGGTTAAACTGTTGTCCTTGTTTCGGTTGGGATAGAGTTAATTGTCTTCCTAGTAGCTGGTACAGTGCTATGGTTTGAGTTCAGTATGAGAAGAATGTTGATAACACTGATGTTTTCAGTTGTTGCTAAGTAGTATTTAGTCTAAAGTCAAGGATTTTTCAGCTTCTCAAGCCCAGACAGTGAGAAAGCTGGAGGGACACAAGAAGGTGGCACAGGACACAGCCAGGGCAGCTGACCCAAAGTGGACAACGGGGTATTCCATACCATGGGATGTCATATCTAGTATATAAACTGGGGGGAGTGGGGCTGGGGGGATCGCCGCTTGGGGACTAACGGGGCGTCGGTCGGTGGTTGGTGAGCAATTGCATTGTGCATCACTTGTATATTCCAATCCTTTTATTATTACTGTTGTCATTTTATTAGTGTTATCATTATCATTATTAGTTTCTTCTTTTCTGTTCTATTAAACCGTTCTTATCTCAACCCACGAATTTTACTTTTTTTTCCGATTTTCACCCCCATCTCACTGGGTCGGTGGGGAGTGAGTGAGCGGCTGTGTGGTGCTTAGTTGCTGGCTGGGGTTAAACCACGACAGCCAGTAAGGAAATGTTTTCCTCCTGTGGTTTTTTTCTCAATTTCTCCTGTTTATCTTCCCTGCCATTAAAGACAAAAGTTGCTATATCGTGGTGGGTTGACCCTGGCTGGACGCCACGTGCCCACCTGTTTTAGGGTAGTTTCAAGGATTCCCGAGAAGGCGAACACACACACACACTGACTATAAGGGAAAAAAGCAAGCATTTATTAACTACAGATGTGCGTTATGCTAAGGGTATCTTGTAAAGCAAATTAACATACCGACCCAAGGACCATGAGGAAGATGGACCATCCATACATTCTTGTGCCATCTTGTGCCGCGAGCTCAGCCCAGCAATCGGTAGGTGCCAGCATTACGTGGGCGTCCCCACAGAGGCAACGGTGGCCTTGCCGTACACCAGCCCGATGCTCTTCGGAAAAATCCCAGTATTTATACATTTGCAGAGGAACGGGTTTCGGCACACGTGGCCAGCGGGTGCCAAAACACGCCTCGGTTACAACATAGGGAGCCTATGACGCATGCGCTCGCTGGCCAGGTGCGCTGCACGAGCCATAGCCATCCTGTCTATTGGTTCATGGCCTTTGTACATGCGACATATTGTCATAATCCAGCAGTCACGTGCCAACCATGCTCACAGCTGTGCTGTGCAACAGCCCACTGCCCGTCCTCCCCCAGTATTGCTCAGCTCTCTTATCTCTGTGGTCAGCATTCCAAGCAACGGGCAACAAACCATCCATTTTCTGTGCTGACTGCATTTTTCTCGGCTATCTACTTCTCCCCCAGTGTTCATCCACAGACCAAAATTCCATCTTTTAACCCCTCCGTATACATGCCACCGCGTGGTCCGTGGATGGAACATGACGATATTCTACCATTCATACGCTATGTTGTTGTAGCAGAGTATCCATCATTTGTCATATCAGTTGAATAATACAGGGGACAAAACACGATACATAAAAAATACAAGACATACAAGAGCAAAACCTAAGATGAGTTGTCATAGCCATGTCCACCCCCATGTCCACCCCGCAAAGGGGGTTCCAACCTGTATGCACAACAAGTTGGTGACTTAGCCTTTGTAGCTCCTGTATTTGTGCATGAACAGATGTGGAGTGGTCGCTCAAGTTCATGCAACAGAGTCCATCAAAGTCTTGGCAGCCATGTCCATGAACAAGTAATAGAAAGTCAGTTGCAGCTCTATTTTGTAAGGTTGCGTGTCTAATACTATCTACATCTAATAGTAAATAAGATAATGTTACACCAATCTGCATTCAGGGACCCCAGAATTTGTGATTCCCGGGGTGGCAAAGAGGGTGAATGCCCGATCTGTGGAAACCAGGCATTCCAATCCGTCGAGTCTATGGCCTGCTGCACGGGGGTCTCCGTCAATAGGTTCTTAAACTTTGTTGATGCCAGCGGAACCCCTATTAGACACATGGAAAAGGGATTGTTCGGTGTTGCTGTACTGAGGCATAAGGAATCTTGTTTGGTCACATTAGCCAGGGTCATCCAGACGTTTTCTTTGGGTTGCGGTGGTATCCATGATTACGTCCATCTGTGAACACAAGAGGGGAGGGGAAACATAGCCCATACCCTACTCCCGTCGCATTAGGTGCTGTGCTGGCACGCGCCGCCATGCAGATTCTCCCTGCATCACAATAGTTACAGCTTTTGAGTCATCAGCGGCTATAACTTCAGCCGCAACTGGTTGTCCTAACGGGGGTCGATACCATACCCACGCCCCAGCAAACCACCGCGTGGTCTCTGTAGTTGGTGGTGCATTCAGGACATGATATACCAAACCCCATGGGGCAGTAGGTAGGATCACCGCCCGCGAGGAGGTGTTTTTGATTCCAAATATGAGTGGTCTTTTTCCAGATTCCTGAGTTGGATTCAGTAACACTAGGCCCCGGGCCAAGAGCCCTGGGGTCAAACACAATAAATGTAGACAGCTGCTGGAGGCTGGATACAGCGTGACATTGGTGCGGAACCACCGCGTCTCTTGGCTAGCCATGGTTATATCTGTAGTGCTTCGCACGGCGTATCTGCCGCCTTGGGGTGTAGCTGTGAAGGCCGTCCCTTGTAGGACGGATATTCCTGGATTTGCAACCTCTGTGGTTCTGATCTGCCCTTGCTTCATGTGTAGGATGGGGGTCGAGCTCTGGCCAATGATATGGTGTGGAAGAATGGCTAAACGAAAGAGGACACGTATACTTAAGCCTGAGCAATCCAGGCTTTAGCAGTAGTAACTTGACCTTGGCAGATAAGACTAGCTAGAAGGAAAACAACTAAAGAGGAATGAATGTCAGCGTTACAGCTTGCCTAAGGCGCGTGCACAAAGGAGAAGCACCAACCGTATTGTTGCCTAAGGCTCGTGCACAAAGGCCATTATCCAATCAAGTAGCAGCTTCTGCCGCGTGTGACTATATAAACCCTGTAGTGTTTGAATAAAGTAGAGAACGATCATACTCATATTGAGATCGCGTCGTTACTCTGGGTTCGGCTCCCACTCCGACATCTGGTAGCAGAGGACGGTTCGGCTCGACTAGGGAGTAGCGAGACCGACTTCTCCGAGTCTGCGGTAAGCAGCAAGAGGAGGGGAGTGGGAAACAACGGCTGAGGGTCGGCAGCCCTGCCCCCAGCAGGGTTTGCACGGGTGGTGTGAGGTCGCTACTCACCCCTCAGTGGCAGCGATGGAGCTGGAAGCGGCAGCTAAGTTACTCGCCGGGATCCTCTCTAAGAGAGGGATAGAAACCCCGGTGAAACAACTAGTCCGTCTGATCAAGCTGGGGCAAGCGTGGGGACATTTCTCAGACAGCCATATGTTATTTTCGATTACGGAATGGCGGGACTTTGGGGAAACGATGTGGCAAAAGACTATAAAGGGCACGGACAAAGATGAAAAGGAGGTAAAGGCTGTTCGGGCGTTGTGGCATAGCGTGCTAGAGACTCTAAAAGAAATGAAAGCAGAGAGGGAGGTTGCCTGCGCGGCGGCACAGATGCTGGGGCCAGAGCGAAAGACAGACCCTCCGAAGCGATCAGGTTTCGGAGCAAGCCTTCGCGGGATATTCCCGGGATTGCTCCCTGTGAGCGGGATCTCTGCCCCGGTTTGTAACAGCCCTCTGGAAGTTGCTCAGCTAGTGTCTCCGAGCCCGACACCGCTCCATGCGAATGCGGAAGTTACCGCCAGTGAGCCTCCGGTCCATACTGAGCCAGTTGCGGAAGTACAACCGATGCAGCCTCCAGGGGAGGAGACTGCAACGCCCATTGGGAGTGGCAAAGAGTCAGGTGGAACCGTTTGCTGTCCTCCACCTCCTGCGCCTCCTCCCGAACCGCCCTCAGCTCCGCCTTTGTATCCACCCTTACCAACATCGACTGATATATCCCCTGGCCCTGCGACGCCACCTTCTGAGAAGGAAGAGCAACATGCGAATGACGCTGTGACCAAAATGTTACAAACCGTTTTACAGCGCCTTGATAAATTGGAACTACAAACTGTTACCAAAGAGCAGGATAAACCTCCTTGTTTACAAAACATTATTACTCAACCACAACCCACCCGCTGGAGCGGAATTATTAAGAATGCGATTTTAGAAGGACAGCTTTCACCGCTGAACATGGCGTTTCCAGTCGTACAGTTTCCAGAAGGGCAAAAAGCCACACTCAAAGTGTATGTTTTATCCCTACCGTCAACCTTGGAGGCCTTAATCGGCAGGGATGTCTTAACTCAAATTGGAGCTGTGCTAACTACTACGCCTTTTTAGCTGCGGTCACTGGCGCGCAGTCGCCCAACCCACCATTAGTGTGGAATACCAATGACCCTGTGTGGGTTGACCAGTGGCCTTTAACAGAGGAGCGACTGCAAGCAGCCAAACAGTTAGTCGCCGAACAATTAGCTGCAGAACATATCAAACCATCTGTCAGTCCATGGAACACTCCAATATTTGTAATCCCAAAGAAAAATGGAAAATGGCGATTATTACATGATCTGAGAAAAGTGAATGATCAAATGCAAACAATGGGTGCGTTGCAACCCGGAATGCCTTCCCCTAATATGTTACCTCAAGGCTGGCACATCTTAATAGTAGATCTGAAAGACTGTTTTTTTACTATTCCGCTACACCCGCAGGACACTCAACGATTCGCCTTTTCACTTCCATCAACAAATAAAGCTACTCCAGCAGAACGATATGAATGGGTTGTCTTACCACAAGGCATGAAGAACTCTCCCACGCTGTGTCAGCTTTATGTCGCTTGGGCACTTCAACCACTGCGCAATCAATGGCCGGAAACCATCATTTATCACTATATGGACGACATCCTCTGTTGTCAAGAAAAACCCTTCACTGATGCGTCACTAAAACAGCTAGTCACCACCCTATCGACAAAAGGTCTTGTCATTGCTCCAGAAAAAGTGCAACGTTCAGCCCCATGGAAATATCTGGGATGGACTATCTCGGACTCAAAAATCCGCCCACAAAAAACTGAACTTTCTACTCAAATTCAAACTCTCCACGATATACAGACTATACTTGGAGACATTCAATGGGTTCGCAATTGTGTCGGTATTTCGAATTCCGATATTGCCCCACTGACGTGCCTCTTAAGGGGTTCCAACCCAGCAGATACCGTCTCGTTGAACACAGAGCAGACAAGAACACTGCGACAAATAGGAGAAAAACTGCAACAATCATGGTCCACACGGCGCCTGTTGGACTTGCCAATCTCTTTATTAATTTGTAATGGTAAAACCTCACCATACGCAGTCATTTGCCAATGGCAAAAGAAGAACGGGGAGATATCTTCCTCTTCTGTAACCTCCAATGCCACTGGCAAATGCGAATTGCAAAATGATGGGTTTGGTGTATTGGAATGGGTGTTTTTGAGTGTACAGCCCAAAACCAGCATTGAAACGCGTACTCAAGCAATAGCCACCCTGATACGTAAGGGACGCTCGCGAATAATTGAGATGAGCGGGCATGAACCAGAGGATATTAGCATCCCTACAAATGCTGCTGACATAGACTGGTGGCTCCGTACTTCCTTACCCATACAAAATGCTCTGCTCGGCTATGACGGAAAGATTCATTCCCAACAGCCGTCAGGGAAATTGTGGCAGGTTCTTTCGCGAAACCAGTGGTTAGAAAGGTCCAAAGTGTGTACTACACCTCTGACAGAAGGGGTCACAGTATACACCGATGCGGGTCGACGATCGCATAAAGCAACATGTGTGTGGAGACACGGAACTGAATGGCAACATCATATGATTGATGGCCACCCGAGAGATTCGTTACAGACCTTAGAACTCAGTGCAGTTACCTGGGCACTAAAAAATTGGCTTAGTACTCCTCTAAATGTGGTCACAGACTCCTTGTATGTCGCAGGAGTAGTACCACGTCTCGAGGATGCACTTTTGCGGGAAACGTCGAATCTCAGGTTGGGACAGCTATTTATTCAGTTGCGTTCAATCATGTCCCAACGCACGGCTCAGTGCTGTGTACTACATATCCGCAGTCACCAATTCGAATTAGGTCTTGGTGAGGGAAATCATGTAGCTGATCAGCTAGTGAGTATAGTTACCATGCCCCCCATGGACAAGTTTCAACAGGCAAGACAGAGTCATGAACACTTTCACCAAAATGCCAAAGGGCTAAGACGCCAGTTTGACTTAACAGAAAATGAAGCAAAAGGAATAATACAGGCTTGCCCACAATGTGGAAATCATGGGCCAGGCATAGGCTTGGGGGTTAACCCTAAAGGCTTGCAAGCCCTAGAGTTGTGGCAAATGGATGTCACACACGTTCCGGAATTTGGAAAATTAAAATATGTACATGTAACGATTGATACCTTTTCAAAAATGATATGGGCCACGGCTTTGCCTGGTGAAAAGGCTCAACATGTTTGTAAACATTTACTTGCCTGTTTTGCAATTCTTGGGGTCCCTACGTCCATAAAAACAGACAACGGACCCGCATATACAAGTCAGAAAGTCAGAGCATTCCTAACGCGCTGGGGAGTCAAACATGTGACGGGTATCCCACATTCTCCCACAGGACAGGGCATGATAGAACGTACTCATCAAATACTGAAGGATTATTTACGAAAACAACAGGGTGCTGAGACCGAGGCTCAACAGAGGTTGCATCGGGTGCTATTCACGCTAAACTTTCTCTGTCTCATGGGAGATAGGGAAGAACCACCCGTAATGATCCACCATCAAATGATCAAATTGAATAGTAAAACAACATTACCACAATTTAAGGTTCTGTACAAAGATCCAGTCTCTGGTGAATGGTTAGGTCCTGTGCCAGTTATTTTTAATGGCCGAGGGTATATGTGTGTCTCCACAGATCAAGGACCAGTGTGGGTACCGAGCAAGAGCATCAAACCAGCACTCGCACCCTCACGGTGATTAAAGAAGACGTGCATGCCCACAGTCATCAAAGATTGCACAGTTAATCCTGAAGGAGATCATTCCCGAGTTTTGTCTACGTCACGGGAAATATGCAAACAGACATGATGATTATTATTCTATTTTTATCCGTGGCTGAGGCCATTTGGCCTCCCCCCATCTTACCCAAAACTAACATATGGCTTACGCTTGCTAACCAAACTAATCAATCGACATTATGCTTGGCTATGGCTAGCGCCGACAACCCATTTTCCACGTGTTTGATAGGAGTGCCGCTGGATGACCAAGCTTGGCCCTGCCCTATGAGCTCTATAAGCTTTGAGCTTTGTTCAGGCAGGAGCAAGACTGACAATTGGGATGGCATCATTCCTCAATTACCTGGGTCACTAGTCGAGCCACAGGAATTAGAACTCCTTGGTTCACTAAAGATGGATTACTGCGTACTGTTTAATTACAGCAGCAATGCCACGAAAAAGGGGCAAGTTGTCAATGCGACCTTGCCGGTGTATCGCAATGCAAGTGAGTGGTGTAATTATACAAGTACTAACTTGTCTAGGTCCAGCAACGCCCCAATACAACTACCACCCGGGGTATTTTTAATATGTGGCGACCGAGCATGGCCTGGAGTGCCTTCTCGATTGCAAGGTGGACCATGTAGTTTGGGACGCCTGACAATATTCCTCCCAAACAACACCCAAATTTGGCAACATAGGAGGAACCATATCAGGACAAAACGTGAAATCCATGCCTTTGAATCTGATTGTGACTCGAACGTAGAATTCTGGAACCCCGGAGAAATTATAGCCGCCAGTGTCCTGGCGCCAGGAGTAGCTACGTCACAAGCATTAACCCAGATGAGAAAAATGGGATGTTGGCTATCTAAGCAAAGCAACTTAACCTCAGTAGCATTGGATGGTTTGCTTACCGATGTAGATAGTATTAGACACGCTACACTACAAAATAGAGCTGCCATAGATTTTTTATTGCTAGCGCATGGTCATGGGTGTGAAGATCTGGATGGAATGTGTTGCATGAATCTGTCAGATCATTCAGAGTCGATTCATAAAGCCCTTCAAACCATGAAGGAACAAGTAGGCAAGTTACAAGTTAGTGATGGCCTTGGATGGTTAAACAAATTACTTAGTGGATGGGGAATTACTGGCTGGTTACAAACCTTGGTCCTTGAAGGAGGTAGACTCTTGGTAATGATTCTGATTGTAATAATTGTCTTTAGCTGTATGTTTTCGTGTATTAAAACCCTCATAATGCGCATGGTCCATCAAACCTGGATTGCTCAAAAAGAAGAACGGGGAGTTGTGGAAGAATGGCTAAACGAAAGAGGACACGTATACTTAAGCCTGAGCAATCCAGGCTTTAGCAGTAGTAACTTGACCTTGGCAGATAAGACTAGCTAGAAGGAAAACAACTAAAGAGGAATGAATGTCAGCGTTACAGCTTGCCTAAGGCGCGTGCACAAAGGAGAAGCACCAACCGTATTGTTGCCTAAGGTGCGTGCACAAAGGAGAAGCACCAACCGTATTGTTGCCTAAGGCTCGTGCACAAAGGCCATTATCCAATCAAGTAGCAGCTTCTGCCGCGTGTGACTATATAAACCCTGTAGTGTTTGAATAAAGCAGAGAACGATCATACTCATATTGAGATCGCGTCGTTACTCTGGGTTCGGCTCCCACTCCGACAATATGGTTATTCAAGATGCGTACTGCTTCAGTTAGATGGTCTACCCACCCAGTGAACGTACCACCCCCCAAGCGCTTCAGCTGCTCTTTCAATAATCCATTAGTGCACTCTACTAATCCCGACCCCTGGGGGTGGTAAGGAAGGTGCCATGTCCATGTGACTCCTCGGTCACTGGCCCACTGTGCTACTCTGGTGTTTTTGAAATGCGTCCCATTGTCAGATTGGATCTCTACAGGGGTACCATAATAGAGCTCTATCATCTCTAAGCATTTAATTGTGGTATGTGCATTACTATAGCAGCTGGGAACTGCTACTACTAGTCCCGAATATGTGTCCACAGCTACGCAGATATAGTGCTGTCGCCTATGTTCCCGCAAAGGTCCAATATAGTCAATCTGCCATACTTCACCCCCAGTTGTGCCCCGCCGTATGCGCCCTACTGGTTGATCTAAATAAGGATGTCTTTTTAGCATTTGTCAAGTTTCACATTGAGCAATACATGTTTGAACATCTTTTACTGAAAGTTGTACTCCCCGGGCCTTGGCCCATGCTATGGTGGCATCCCTTCCCCCATGGCTGGCCTTTTCATGGGCCCACCGTGCCAACGCGGCGTTACTCTGTTCCTCTAGCTTTACTGATTGAATCTTTGTGAGGGCATCAGCTTGTGCATTCCCCAAACGTGTCTCATATTGTTCTTTTGTGTGTGTGTCCACATGAAATACGCGGACATCCCTGTCCTGGAGGAGAGCCCAAATACACTCCCAGCAACTTTTTTTTTTTTTTTTTTTTTTTTCTTCCCTTCTTAAATATGTTATCACAGAGGCGCTACCACTATCACTGATTGGCTCGGCCTTGGCCGGCGGTGGGTCTGTCTTAGAGCCGGCTGGTATTGGCTCTGTCGGACACAGGGGAAGCTTCTAGCAGCTTCTCACAGAAGCCTTTCTGTAACCGCCCCCCCCACCAAAACCTTGCCACACAAAGCCAATACCTTCCACCCCTCACCTCTGTGCATCACATATTTAAGAATTATCATTAAAATCTACATTCATCACACAAAATCTTCACAGTTTTCACAAACTTCACTCACATCAACAAAAAAGAATTCTCCACTTCATAATCAAAATAATATCATCACCACACCGACAAAAAGTGGACAATTTACGTATAATCCACCCCTCATCCCTTCACCACAATTACAACAACGAAAATTCCCTACTTGTCATGCAGCTCTTCACTCTCCAGCTGCGTTCAGTCCATGTTTTGCCCCTTACCTCTCTCAGTTACTTTCCTTATCTCGAATTCCTCACATTTCTGGGCTTCAGCACCAAAAAGACTGTGGAGGGTTGACCCTGGCTGAATGCCAGGTGTTCACCAAAGCCCTTCTATCACTCCCCCCTCCTCAGCTGGGCAGGGGAGAGAAAAAACAACAAAGGGTTTGTGGGTCGAGATAAGGACAGGAGAGATCACTCACCAATTACTGTCACAGGCAAAACAGACTCAACTTGGGGAGAATTAACTTAATGTATTACCAATCAACCAGAGTAGGGTAATGAGAAATAAAACCAAATCTCAGAACACCTTTCCTCCACCCCTCCCTTCTTCCCGGGCACAACTTCACTCCCGGATTCTCTATCTACCCCCACCCCAGTGGCGCAGGGGGATGGGGAATGGGGTTTATGGTTGGTTCGTTGTTGTATGACTGTAGTCGCTTTAAGCTCCCGCAACTGATTCTCCAGCTGTTCAACTTTTGCCTCCAATTCATGTGTTCGCCCCCATTGTACTTTATAAGCAAATAGAAGGGCACCCCCCATCCGCCCAGCGTGCTTAAGGTGGTCCTTTCCCTTCGTATGTGATGTTTCTACGAACCCCTCCCAATATTTTAAAACCTCCATAGGGGACTTATTAGTCCATAGTTCTGGGCATACCCAAGTACAGGCTTCCCACTTGTCCCAAAGGGTATTCCAGGGTTCCAGGGTCCAACCTGGTCTCTCATTTGGGGGTGCTGACCCACTGGTACCCGTCCCAGATTTCCAGAGCATTTTTTAGAGCCATTATATCGAGTAAGCAAAAACCTCTTTCCTATATCTTACACACACAAAACAAAGAAGGAAAGGAAAAAGGAAAAAAAAAACCTACTCCACCGTGTGTCAAAAGTCCAGTACACTCGCAACGGATACAAAAGAACTCTAAGGATTTATTCAGCAGTAAATCGGTGGGTAAGATGTGCCGCTCACCCCAACCACAATCTATATAACAGAACACGAACAACTCCTACACAAGCAGCAAGGACTCCGTCCCGCGGTAGACCTTGTTATCGGATTCCTCTCTAATCCTTCATGTGGAGAGCCTCCCATTAACCCCCTCCACAACCGAGTGGCACACCGACAGATAGCTACCGGCTCCACTATCTGCGTCCCACCCACTTGTGTCTGTGTGCCTCCTTCTTTACGGGAATCCCATCCTCGTCACCAATTATGTTATAGGGTGGTTTCGAGGATTCCCAAGAAGGTGAACACACACACACACTGACTATAAGGGAAAAAAGCAAGCATTTATTAACTACAGATGTGCGTTATGCTAAGGGTATCTTGTAAAGCAAATTAACATACCGACCCAAGGACCATGAGGAAGATGGACCATCCGTACATTCTTGTGCCATCTTGTGCCGCGAGCTCAGCCCAGCAATCGGTAGGTGCCAGCATTACGTGGGCGTCCCCACAGAGGCAACGGTGGCCTTGCCGTACACCAGCCCGATGCTCTTCGGAAAAATCCCGGTATTTATACATTTGCAGAGGAACGGGTTTCGGCACACGTGGCCAGCGGGTGCCAAAACACGCCTCGGTTACAACATAGGGAGCCTATGACGCATGCGCTCGCTGGCCAGGTGCGCTGCACGAGCCATAGCCATCCTGTCTATTGGTTCATGGGCTTTGTACATGCGACATATTGTCATAATCCAGCAGTCGCGCCGACCATGCTCACAGCTGTGCTGTGCAACAGCCCACTGCCCGTCCTCCCCCAGTATTGTTCAGCTCTCTTATCTCTGTGGTCAGCATTCCAAGCAACGGGCAACAAACCATCCATTTTCTGTGCTGACTGCATTTTTCTCGGCTATCTACTTCTCCCCCAGTGTTCATCCACAGACCAAAATTCCATCTTTTAACCCCTCCGTATACACCACCAAAGCCATTCTATCACTCCACCCCACCCCCCTCAGCTGGACAGGGGAGAGAAAATATAACAAAGGGCTTGTGGGTCGAGATAAGGACAGGGAGAGATCACTCAACTAATTACCGTCATGGGCAAAACAGACTCAACTTAGGGAAAATTAACTTAATTTATTGCCAATCAACCAGAGTAGGGTAATGAGAAATAAAACCAAATCTCAAAACACCTTCCCCCAACCCCTCCCTTCTTCCCGGGCACAGCTTCACTCCCGGATTCTCTACCTACCCCCGCCCCAGCGGCGCAGGGGTACGGAGAATGGGGGTTACGGTCAGTTCATCACATGTTGTCTCTGCCGCTTCATCCTCTTCAGGGGCAGGACTCATCACACTCTTCCTCTGCTCCAGCGTGGGGTCCCTCCCATGGGAGACCGTCCTCCATGAACTTCTCCAACGTGGGTCCTTCCCACGGGCTGCAGTTCTTCATGAACTGATACAGCATGGGTCCCTTCCACGGAGTGCAGTCCTTCAGGAGCACACTGCTCCAGCGTGGGCTCCTCTCTCCACAGATCCGCAGGTCCTGCCAGGAGCCTGCTCCAGGACAGGCTTCCCACGGGGTCACAGCTTCCTTCGGGCACCCACCTGCTCCGGCGTGGGGTCCTCCCCGGGCTGCAGGTGGATATCTCCTCCACCGTGGACCTCCATGGGCTGCAGAGGGACAGCCTGCCTCACCATGGTCTTCACCATGGGCTGCAGGGGTGTCGTGGTTTAAGCCCAGCCAGCAACTAAGCACCACACAGCCACTCCCCCCCCCCCCAGCTACTAGGAAGACAATTAACTCTATCCCAGCTGAAACCAGGACAAGGGGAATCTCTGCTCTGGCACCTGGAACACCTCCTCCCCCTCCTTCTTCGCTGACCTTGGTGTCTGCAGGGTTTTCTCTCTTACATGTTCTCACTCCTCTCTCTGGCTGCTGTTTCTGTGTGTCCTGCAACTTTTTTTCCTTTTTAAATATGCTACCACTATCGCTGATTGGCTTGGCCTTGGCCAGCGGCAGGTCCATCTTAGAGACGACTGCTATTGGCTTGTCGGACATAGGGGAAGCTTCTAGCAGCTTCTCACAGAAGCCACCCCTGTAACCCCCCCCCGCTACCAAAACCTTGCCATCAAACCCAATACATATACTAACAATTTGTTCTATTTTTTTCCCTTGCCATTCTGGAACATGTCTGGAAAAATATTTGCAGATGTCAGGAACGGATTGGTTGACAAGAAGAGAAACAAGTAGTGATCGATTTTTAGCATTTTCAAGGTTCACCCCTCTATACTTTCTTATTTGTTTAGCTAATCGAGCATAGAAATGGGATGGGTGCTCTGTCAACCCTTGCTGACATTCCCTCACTTTACTCCAGTTTGATTTTTTTCATGGTGTTCACTTCAGGGATTCTAAAAGTCCATATCTACATTGTCTTAAGGTGTTCCTCCCTGTTTCTGTATTGTGATCCCATCCTGGGATGGCCATCAGCCATGGTGTTCTCCCAGCAGCTTCTTCAGCTTATCTCTGATTATGCTCCCAGATTTGTATACACTCATCTGAGGTAAACACTGATTCAAATAATTGTTGCATGTCTGCCCAAGTTGGATCATATGCTCTGAGGATACCCCAAATGGTCTGGACTACCTTTTCTGGGTCATCTCTGAGCCTGGGCATCTGTTGTTGCCATAAGACTAAATCATTACCACTAAAAGGAACATGAACAGTTCCATAAGTCAAATGTCCAGGAACTTGCCCGGGTCCTATTTCAACTTGTTTTTAAAGGAGTCTGAATCTCCGGTGCACTAGGAGATTCAGGGTCCTTAGGGTTGGGGGAAAATCAAGGGGGTTTAGTTTGTAAAACCTCCCCATTTGCCCGACCTTTACGGTTGAGCGGAGGGGAGGCCACTTCTTTCACCAGGTATAATTATTCGAAATATACCAATAATCCATCTTTCCTGGGAATTGATTATCTAATTGTAGATGCAGAAACTGCTGTCTATCCTCATCCAGACTGCCCATCTTGGGCCACTGTTGGTCTGCAGTTCTAACAGAGGTCACCTCAGGACAGTTTAACTGGCATTACCATAATGCCCTTTTTTTCTCAAAAAGCCACGAGTTCCATCTATTTTCAGCCAATCCTTTAGAACTTCTAAGGGCGACCCTTTCACTATATTGTCCTCTTCCCATCATTAACACACCTCTTTTAATGCCCAAAAAGGATTCTTCCACTTGCTAGCCCCTGTATTCAAGTTCCCAGGTGAATTCACCTTCTTGTCAGCAGCAGGATGTTGAATCACAGGGGAGTGTAAGAACATGGTGAATCGGGTGAGTCAGCAGTATCCCATCTGGGGTGCCAACTGTAAAAGCCAGTTCTTCATCAGCCAAGGTGGGCAGCAAGGACACTTAGCATAGAATTACCATGCAGTGCCCCAGCCTAACACATGGAGGACCCCAATACAGAGGAAAGCAGGGTTTATATATGTTGCAATACAGTTGTGTAGACCAATCAAATTACTCATGTTAAGGGGCGGGCTAATTACTATTGTTCACGTAATCAGTGCGTGATTGTCCCATGCAGGTGGTGTGGACGTATGGTCAGTGGTGTGTCAATCTTCATTGTTCTAAACTGATGTCTCGTGCAGGTGGGGGGAGTTTATACTGGATTCTTGTCAATTGCAATTCTGGCTGTGGTTACATGCCTGGTTTCATTGAAGGGTGTCCTGGTTTCAGCTGGGATAGAGTTAATTGTCTTCCTAGTAGCTGGTATAGTGATATGTTTTTGACTTAGGTATGAGAAGAATGTTGATAACACTGATGTTTTCAGTTGTTGCTAAGTAGTGTTTAGTCTAAAGTCAAGGATTTTTCAGCTTCTCAAGCCCAGCCAGCGAGAAAGCTGGAGGGGCACAAGAAGTTGGCACAGGACACAGCCAGGGCAGCTGACCCAAAGTGGC
Organism: Gypaetus barbatus; assembly: GCA_028022735.1. NCBI lineage: Eukaryota > Metazoa > Chordata > Aves > Accipitriformes > Accipitridae > Gypaetus > Gypaetus barbatus. The sequence goes on along the minus strand of CM051561.1, from coordinate 36,249,887 downwards.
CAACAGGGTATTCCATACCATGTGACATCATGTCTAGTATATAAACTGGGGGGGAGTGGGGGCAGGGGTTATCACCGCTCGGGGACTAACGGGGCGTCGGTCGGTGAGCAATTGCACTGTGCATCATTTGTACATTCCAATCCTTTTATTATTACTGTTTTCATTTTATTAGTGTTATCATTATCTGAGGAGATTGCAGCAGATGGACGCTTGTTAGGTTATAACAAACGACGATTTATTACTCACTATCTCCTTAATTTATACACAGTGTGGTTACATAAATCGTGTTCACGCGCACAGCCCAAGCATGTGATTGGTTAACAATACAATATCACGCGAACAAGAACAACATTCAATTCGTTAAGAGCTGCAAAGCATGCAACAACACCTCTTCGTCGTGATTGGCTCTTACAACACAGTTTTTGCAACTACACATCTGTGTTCCTTCTGATTATCAACTGTCCGCATTCCTTTGTAAATTAAGCTCATCCCATCATGGTCGTTCAAATGCCTCTGCAATCTTCTCGTAACGGGCATCAGCCAGATATACTCCCATAATTATCATTATTAGTTTCTTCTTTTCTGTTCTATTAAACTGTTCTTATCTCAACCCACGAGTTTTACTTCTTTTCCTGATTTTCTCCCCCATCCCACTGGGTGGGGGGGGAGTGAGTGAGCGGCTGTGTGGTGCTTAGTTGCTGGCTGGGGTTAAACCACGACAACGGGTAAATTTTCTATTCTTTTGTCATTAGTATGGGGTGGTCTCAGCCGGTGAGCGCTGGCTTAGGTTGGGTCTTCAGGTCATATCTACCCTGAGGTAAAAGCTCATAGTCTTAGGTAGTGTTCATTCTTCTAAGCAAGTTGTATTGCAGTTAGCATCTTGCCTTTCACACGACACAGCCAGAAGCAAGAAGACACCATCTTCTGGAGATTTGATCTCCGTGTTCCTGGTTCCTGTTCTGTCATTGCCCAGGAAAGTTCCTCACCGCCTTTCTGCCACTGGTAGTGTAAAAAATTTAGGAACTCCCTTCTATTGCAAGCCATAGACAGAAGTGAACAGTTAGCTTTCCACTAAGTTAGAGAAGGGTGTCACTCTGACTGTAACCAACAGCTGGAAAGTGTAAAGAAGGTAGGATATTTCCTTGAAATTGATACCTCTCATTTCGAGAGTTTGTAAACACTGTATCTATTTTATGTTAAGGATAGTATTTACCATTTGTTTTCATTATTCCTATTGATCATATGGTGGTGATCTCAGAAGCAAGCTTTTAATTCTCAAAGGAGAGCTGTTATGCCCTCCATACTAACAGATATAGTCCCCTTACATTCTTGTGCTCCCCAGTATGTCAGGTGTATCTTAAATTGTAGTTTCCCCAGGGCAGAGGCTTTTTCTTCTATATTTGTACAACCTCTAAGACAGTCAGGTACTGATACATATATCTTTTAAATGTTACTGTAAAATACACATATAAAAAAATTACAACAATCAAAATATTTAATTAATAAACATGACATAACTTCCCCTTTACAAAAATTGACAATTGCCTGCTAAAATATATTTTTACAATATAGGGGTACACCACACCATTAATTTTTTAAGGACAGATTTAAAACAATGGGGAGTTGGCTGGCTTGACAACTGATGGTATAAAGCAGACTATTTAAATGTGAAAAGGAGACATACCTTAATACAGAAAAGCAGATGACTGAAATGACTGTCCTCTTCAAGTCAAGTGTGAAAAAATAAGAGGCCTTAGAACATGAGACAACTGCTGTCCACAAAAGAAACAAAATTTTGACCTGTTACCAAGTTATTTCAATGTGGTACATATCTGGGCCTTTCTATATGAAGCTAATGTGGAAGAATGGCTAAACGAAAGAGGACACGTATACTTAAGCCTGAGCAATCCAGGCTTTAGCAGTAGTAACTTGACCTTGGCAGATAAGATTAGCTAGAAGGAAAACAACTAAAGAGGAATGCATGTCAGCGTTACAGCTTGCCTAAGGTGCGTGCACAAAGGAGAAGCACCAACCGTATTGTTGCCTAAGGTGCGTGCACAAAGGAGAAGCACCAACCGTAGTGTTGCCTAAGGCTCGTGGACAAAGGCCATTATCCAATCAAGTAGCAGCTTCTGCCGCGTGTGACTATATAAACCCTGTAGTGTTTGAATAAAGTAGAGAACGATCATACTCATATTGAGATCGCGTCGTTACTCTGGGTTCGGCTCCCACTCCGACATCTGGTAGCAGAGGATGGTTCGGCTCGACTAGGGAGTAGCGAGACCGACTTCTCCGAGTCTGCGGTAAGCAGCAAGAGGAGGGGAGTGGGAAACAACGGCTGAGGGTCGGCAGCCCTGCCCCCAGCAGGGTTTGCACGGTTGGTGTGAGGTCGCTACTCACCCCTCAGTGGCAGCGATGGAGCTGGAAGCGGCAGCTAAGTTACTCGCCGGGATCCTCTCTAAGAGAGGGATAGAAACCCCGGTGAAACAACTAGTCCGTCTGATCAAGCTGGGGCAAGCGTGGGGACATTTCTCAGACAGCCATATGTTATTTTCGATTACGGAATGGCGGGACTTTGGGGAAACGATGTGGCAAAAGACTATAAAGGGCACGGACAAAGATGAAAAGGAGGTAAAGGCTGTTCGGGCGTTGTGGCATAGCGTGCTAGAGACTCTAAAAGAAATGAAAGCAGAGAGGGAGGTTGCCTGCGCGGCGGCACAGATGCTGGGGCCAGAGCGAAAGACAGACCCTCCGAAGCGATCAGGTTTCGGAGCAAGCCTTCGCGGGGTATTCCCGGGATTGCTCCCTGTGAGCGGGATCTCTGCCCCGGTTTGTAACAGCCCTCTGGAAGTTGCTCAGCTAGTGTCTCCGAGCCCGACACCGCTCCATGCGAATGCGGAAGTTACCGCCAGTGAGCCTCCGGTACATACTGAGCCAGTTGCGGAAGTACAACCGATGCAGCCTCCAGGGGAGGAGACTACAACACCCATTGGGAGTGGCAAAGAGTTAGGTGGAACCGTTTGCTGTCCTCCACCTCCTGCGCCTCCTCCCGAACCGCCCTCAGCTCCGCCTTTGTATCCACCCTTACCAACATCGACTGATATATCCCCTGGCCCTGCGACGCCACCTTCTGAGAAGGAAGAGCAACATGCGAATGACGCTGTGACCAAAATGTTACAAACCGTTTTACAGCGCCTTGATAAATTGGAACTACAAACTGTTACTAAAGAGCAGGATAAACCTCCTTGCTTACAAAACATTATTACTCAACCACAACCCATCCGCTGGAGCGGAATTATTAAGAATGCGATTTTAGAAGGACAGCTTTCACCGCTGAACATGGCGTTTCCAGTCGTACAGGAAGCAGGAGGGCAAAAGTGGGAAGCACATGACTGGAAAATCTTACAGCAAGCACGCACTACTGTCTCCACTTACGGACTAAAATCTGAAGCTACGCGCCAAATTGTGAGCTGGATTTTTTCTGCAGATCTGATGTGTCCGTATGACTGTCAAAATCTAATGAGACTTTTGCTAACGCCCACGCAATATCTGTTGTGGCAATCAGCGTGGAGTCAAAGAGCTGTGAGTGCAGCTGCTCAAAGACAACGAGTTGGAGGACATTCCATTTCAAAAATCAGTAAACATCTTGTACAATTACACTTTCCAGAAGGGCAAAAAGCCACACTCAAAGTGTATGTTTTATCCCTACCGTCAACCTTGGAGGCCTTAATCGGCAGGGATGTCTTAACTCAAATTGGAGCTGTGCTAACTACTTCGCCTTTTTAGCTGCGGTCACTGGCGCGCAGTCGCCCAACCCACCATTAGTGTGGAATACCAATGACCCTGTGTGGGTTGACCAGTGGCCTTTAACAGAGGAGCGACTGCAAGCAGCCAAACAGTTAGTCGCCGAACAATTAGCTGCAGAACATATCAAACCATCTGTCAGTCCATGGAACACTCCAATATTTGTAATCCCAAAGAAAAATGGAAAATGGCGATTATTACATGATCTGAGAAAAGTGAATGATCAAATGCAAACAATGGGTGCATTGCAACCCGGAATGCCTTCCCCTAATATGTTACCTCAAGGCTGGCACATCTTAATAGTAGATCTGAAAGACTGTTTTTTTACTATTCCGCTACACCCGCAAGACACTCAACGATTCGCCTTTTCACTTCCATCAACAAATAAAGCTACTCCAGCAGAACGATATGAATGGGTTGTCTTACCACAAGGCATGAAGAACTCTCCCACGCTGTGTCAGCTTTATGTCGCTTGGGCACTTCAACCACTGCGCAATCAATGGCCGGAAACCATCATTTATCACTATATGGACGACATCCTCTGTTGTCAAGAAAAACCCTTCACTGATGCGTCACTAAAACAGCTAGTCACCACCCTATCGACAAAAGGTCTTGTCATTGCTCCAGAAAAAGTGCAACGTTCAGCCCCGTGGAAATATCTGGGATGGACTATCTCGGACTCAAAAATCCGCCCACAAAAGACTGAACTTTCTACTCAAATTCAAACTCTCCACGATATACAGACTATACTTGGAGACATTCAATGGGTTCGCAATTGTGTCGGTATTTCGAATTCCGATATTGCCCCACTGACGTGCCTGTTAAGGGGTTCCAACCCAGCAGATACCGTCTCGTTGAACACAGAGCAGACAAGAACACTGCGACAAATAGGAGAAAAACTGCAACAATCATGGTCCACACGGCGCCTGTTGGACTTGCCAATCTCTTTATTAATTTGTAATGGTAAAACCTCACCATACGCAGTCATTTGCCAATGGCAAAAGAAGAACGGGGAGATATCTTCCTCTTCTGTAACCTCCAATGCCACTGGCAAATGCGAATTGCAAAATGATGGGTTTGGTGTATTGGAATGGGTGTTTTTGAGTGTACAGCCCAAAACCAGCATTGAAACGCGTACTCAAGCAATAGCCACCCTGATACGTAAGGGACGCTCGCGAATAATTGAGATGAGCGGGCATGAACCAGAGGATATTAGCATCCCTACAAATGCTGCTGACATAGACTGGTGGCTCCGTACTTCCTTACCCATACAAAATGCTCTGCTCGGCTATGACGGAAAGATTCATTCCCAACAGCCGTCAGGGAAATTGTGGCAGGTTCTTTCGCGAAACCAGTGGTTAGAAAGGTCCAAAGTGTGTACTACACCTCTGACAGAAGGGGTCACAGTATACACCGATGCGGGTCGACGATCGCATAAAGCGACATGTGTGTGGAGACACGGAACTGAATGGCAACATCATATGATTGATGGCCACCCGAGAGATTCGTTACAGACCTTAGAACTCAGTGCAGTTACCTGGGCACTAAAAAATTGGCTTAGTACTCCTCTAAATGTGGTCACAGACTCCTTGTATGTCGCAGGAGTAGCACCACGTCTCGAGGATGCACTTTTGCGGGAAACATCGAATCACAGATCAAGGACCAGTGTGGGTACCGAGCAAGAGCATCAAACCAGCACTCGCACCCTCACGGTGATTAAAGAAGACGTGCATGCCCACAGTCATCAAAGATTACACGGTTAATCCTGAAGGAGATCATTCCCGAGTTTTGTTTACGTCACGGGAAATATACCAACAGACATGATGATTATTATTCTATTTTTATCCATGGCTGAGGCCATTTGGCCTCCCCCCATCTTACCCAAAACTAACATCTGGCTTACGCTTGCTAACCAAACTAATCAATCGACATTATGCTTGGCTATGGCTAGCGCCAACAACCCATTTTCCACGTGTTTGATAGGAGTGCCGCTGGATGACCAAGCTTGGCCCTGCCCTATGAGCTCTATAAGCTTTGAGCTTTGTTCAGGCAGGAGCAAGACTGACAATTGGGATGGCATCATTCCTCAATTACCTGGGTCATTAGTCGAGCCACAGGAATTAGAACTCCTTGGTTCACTAAAGATGGATTACTGCGTACTGTTTAATTACAGCAGCAATGCCACGAAAAAAGGGCAAGTTGTCAATGCGACCTTGCCGGTGTATCGCAATGCAAGTGAGTGGTGTAATTATACAAGTACTAACTTGTCTAGGTCCAGCAACGCCCCAATACAACTACCACCTGGGGTATTTTTAATATGTGGCGACCGAGCATGGCCTGGAGTGCCTTCTCGATTGCAAGGTGGACCATGTAGTTTGGGACGCCTGACAATATTCCTCCCAAACAACACCCAAATTTGGCAACATAGGAGGAACCATATCAGGACAAAACGTGAAATCCATACCTTTGAATCTGATTGTGACTCGAACGTAGAATTCTGGAACCCCGGAGAAATTATAGCCGCCAGTGTCCTGGCGCCAGGAGTAGCTACGTCACAAGCATTAACCCAGATGAGAAAAATGGGATGTTGGCTAGCTAAGCAAAGCAACTTAACCTCAATAGCATTAGATAGTTTACTTACCGATGTAGATAGTATTAGACACGCTACACTACAAAATAGAACTGCCATAGATTTTTTATTGCTAGCGCATGGTCATGGGTGTGAAGATCTGGATGGAATGTGTTGCATGAATCTGTCAGATCATTCAGAGTCGATTCATAAAGCCCTTCAAACCATGAAGGAACAAGTAGGCAAGTTACAAGTTAGTGATGGCCTTGGATGGTTAAACAAATTACTTAGTGGATGGGGAATTACTGGCTGGTTACAAACCTTGGTCCTTGAAGGAGGTAGACTCTTGGTAATGATTCTGATTGTAATAATTGTCTTTAGCTGTATGTTTTCGTGTATTAAAACCCTCATAATGCGCATGGTCCATCAAACCTGGATTGCTCAAAAAGAAGAACGGGGAGTTGTGGAAGAATGGCTAAACGAAAGAGGACACGTATACTTAAGCCTGAGCAATCCAGGCTTTAGCAGTAGTAACTTGACCTTGGCAGATAAGATTAGCTAGAAGGAAAACAACTAAAGAGGAATGCATGTCAGCGTTACAGCTTGCCTAAGGTGCGTGCACAAAGGAGAAGCACCAACCGTATTGTTGCCTAAGGTGCGTGCACAAAGGAGAAGCACCAACCGTAGTGTTGCCTAAGGCTCGTGGACAAAGGCCATTATCCAATCAAGTAGCAGCTTCTGCCGCGTGTGACTATATAAACCCTGTAGTGTTTGAATAAAGTAGAGAACGATCATACTCATATTGAGATCGCGTCGTTACTCTGGGTTCGGCTCCCACTCCAACAAGCTAAAATTCTGTTCTTGGCTTCTCTGTGGTCTCTGCATTGCAGGCAAGAGCTTTGCTCTCACAGCTTGTAACTGTGAACAGAAAAACTGTCTGTAAAGACCAATCTTGTTTTCCTAGGTTTGGTTTCTTTTCTATTGTGGAGGACCTCGGCTGGACCGAGGGGCCTGGGGAGGATATTGACCTTGACAAGATTACAGTGTACCCTTGAGAGAACAAGAAAGAATGCGAAGCATGCCTGAGAAACCAAGTTTAAGGAATGTGTTGACCAGTTGCAGTTGTGATAAGGAACTTGAAAAAGTCACCCAATGAGGGGTGAGAAAAACAACTTCTGACAACTTTTGACCAATAAGGGACAGACACATGTACAAGGTAACAAGTATAATGGGTATAAATTTGCTGGCTTGGAGTAATAAAAAAAACTTCTTCGCTTGTACTATAAGAATGCATACTTTTCGTTTGTCCGTCTCAACCACGACATTCTATGATCTTGGTCACATGACTTCGGCTTTCAGCAGACTGTTACACATTCCTTTAAACTGTTGCATAATAGAAAGCAGTTGCTGAGCATGCTGCTGAATGCTTTGGTGTTCTTCTTTTAGCCTTTCCTCATTGTGGAGAATTGCCTCGTACAGAGAAACTGGAGATCAAGCTTTAGATGAAACATCTGGATACAACAGTTAGCACGGAGAATGAATTATATTATAATACATTGCTATCCAGCCATCCTCCATCCAAATTTCACAAGTACTAGAGAACTACTGTTCTGGTAAACTAAATTTTTTAGCTAAGTTAAAAATTGCCCCCCCCAGCACAAAATACCCAGAAACAGAACTCCACAACGCTAATCCTCATGGTCAAGTGGAAAAGATGTAATTTTGGACATGCCCTTCTATAAAGAAACTTAAGAAAATGGAAAATTCAGTTCTGGATTTGTAGGGAACAGTCTTTTCTTACATGAAGCTTCTGGAAGGCAGAAAACTTTTATCTCAGGGGGATACCAGGACCCATAATGGATTTACCAGCATCTAACAAGATTGCAGTCTTTTCCTCTGCCTATTAGCACTGTCCAGCATTGCAGGTGACATTTTATAAAGGGGAAATAACTGTATAGCCAACTGCCTTTCCCCCCAGCTCCACTCGACATCCCAGGATCATCTAGCCTTGCCAAGAAAGAGCCCTTCCAAATCCTCAGAGGTAGGCAACACCATGAAGAGATGGCTGACCTCCTTAGGGCTTATTATTTAAGAGAGAAACAGCAGGTCTTTTCCACTGGGTTATGGGATGGGAATAATTCCATCCTGTTTGCAGAAGGACGTGGACAAAAGTCGGGTCAGATGACTCAAAACCAATCAGGTCCTCCCTTTTCCTCCTCTGCTCTCTCAGCATGGAAGTGCAGCATTTCCCCAGGTTCACAGACTGAGAAAGCGGGGGCTGGGGAAAATTCTAGACAGTAGGTACATGATTACTTGTCCCATACACTATTTTTAAAATCCAGGACAGAGCAGTAATTCTAAAGACTATCTTTCGGGGTGCTGGAATATGAACCTGTAATCTGTGGCGCTCTGTCATCTAAGGAGTCTGTACAGCATATTTTGCCCTTGTTTTATGTTTAATCACAGTTCCAGTAAGTCAGGCACCTCTGAAGAGACTCAGAGCTTCATTGGGGGCTCAGCATGGCATAATGGTGGTGTGAATAGCACTGTTTCAGTTCTGGTTTCTGTGTGGAAACCTGTGGCCAAGGAGAGGATGATTCTTCAGAAAGCATTTAGTTCCCAGAAAGCTTTTCTCTATTGTCTGATGCTTCTCATTCCAAAACAAAAAGGCCAAAGTGGGGTCTGCAGAAACTTTCAGATGGCTGGAGTGACATATGTGCTACACTCTGAGCACAGTCAGGGGGCATTAATATCAGTAAGTATGGCAGAGGTTAGAACTACTGTCTATTATTTTACAGTCAAACCCCAGCTCCAGTCTGAAGTTCTGTCTTATATCCAAGAAAAGACCTGGAGTCATGTTCCTGACCTGATTATCTCACGAGAAGAAAAAGCATCCAAGTTTCAGCTTGTAGTGTTTCCCCTCATTATAACTTCAGAAGGCTGTGCTTGCCTTTGCATTTTGATGAATAATAAAGAAGAATAAATGAGAAAGGCATTTTGATAATAATAAAGCCTGATTCTGCATGGACGAATTAGGATGTTTTAAATGTATGTGTTCAATAAAGAAGTATAAGAAAAGCTAGCTTCCTAAAAAATAAATCTTTTTTTTTTGGTTCTGTTCCTAATGTTAGAGTTTCATAATAATAAATTGGAGCTGAAACAGAGCTGTGGTGAAACAAAATGTGTTTAGCATTCATACAACTGTTCCATCCCCCATGTCCACCAAACATAACAAGTTGAAGAAAAAACAAGTACAGTATTGAAAGCAATTTTAAAATGTTACCCAGAACTAGTAGTGAATTGTTCTAACAGTTCCAAAGAGTATTTAGATAATAGTGATTTTGTATCATCTTGGTATGCAATGTTCAAGAAAAAAGAAAAACATTTTACAGGAAGAACTGTGCCCAAAGCACATATTTAAAAAGGATCCAAATGGCATTTTCAGTTATACCCACAGCTGTACAACCTCATTTGGAAAATGTTTACCCTTAGATTACAGATCTCTTTTCTTTACTTGTCATTCTCATCTCTTCTAACTTTGAGCCAGGCTTCATTTTGGGCTCTGTGCTTTCTGAGAATCTCTTGCAGCTCCTGATTTTAAAATTAAAAATCACAAAAGGGAAAATACAGCCCAAATATCTATTAGTTTAAATATGTCTATACATGACTAAACAGATTAAAAGATAATCCAGTCTCTCAGGTCATCTTTAAGATAAAATTTCTCAGAAACACATTCTCTTCAACTTGAGGTCTTTTTAAGTTTTGGTTTCTCTAAATTGTATTTCATTAACTTTCCTGTTTAATAAACAACAAGAAATGCTTTTTGAAATGCAGTCATTTACCATTTCAGTCTCTGATCCTATATATCTCTACCCCTATTGCTTGAATAAGCTTTGCTTGTGTGAGGAGTGGTAATTAGTGAACCTTTATACCTGAATGGTGGAACTTGTGAATGAAATCTAAAACCTCTTCTGTACCTGCCCTGAACATCTTTCAATATTACAAAGAAGAGATATAAGCACATCTGAGACCATTGCCAGGGGTTCCCAGGACAGATCCTGTACAAATCTGAAGTTGCCTAAGTAAAGATTATTTTTGTGTGATGGGTCTCCAGCTTTGAAGAGTGTGTAGCTAATGGCCTAATGGTGCGGCTTGAAAAAAGCTGTTCTTAAATTAATAGCAAAATTGCAAATGAAGATAATAAAAATTAAATTAGGAAATTGAACTATAGTGAAAATGGTTTTAAAAGATGTTTAGATTGCCTGGAACAACATATGGGTGCAAAATAAAACTGCAAGAATATGCAACCTCAGAAATGAGACTATTGTATTCTGCTAATGTTAGGTTAATGAAGCATTCACAGAATCTGTGAATGATAGAAATGTATGATTATTGTTATTGATATTGTATTAACTTTAAATAGACCATGTTTTAAATATATCAATTTGGGGAGTATTGAAGTCTGTGCACAGGGACTGTTTATACTTTCTTTTGAAGTCTGTCTTTGTCCTGAAAGGTACTCATTGAACTTATTATTCTGAAATAGCCATTGTTAATTTAGGGAGATAGGAATAGACTATTATGAGGATTTATTTGCAGTCCTTACAATTCACATTTTTTCTGACTGGGAGGCAATTTGGAATCTCAAATGGGTATTGAGCAATTAACCATCAAGCAGTTATGCAAAATGTCACTTTCTTACAAAATGTACCTAACCTGTTACATTTACTGCCTAAGAAACGTCTCCATGAAGAAAAGGTCAGGAAAAGTAAAAAGAATCAACTAAAAGTTTGGAGTCAATGAACATAAGTAAAAATAGATTAAACTTCTAATTGGATATCCTCTTCTAGTAGTAAAGTAGGCTCTGAGCTTGTCCAAGTGCCAGGTGTAGTGATCCTGACCAGAAGACCATTGTACATCGAGGAGTTAGTGATCCACATAACAGTTAACCTCAGTAGGCACAAGCCTGTGTTGTGCTGCACATACGGCTTGGCCTTCAGGTCTGTGTTGTGTTGCACATCATTCAGCTGTGGGATAAACTTAGCTCACTGATTGTAACAGAGGGGCCTGCAGGCAGCTCCCACTCTGTACTGGTGATTATGCCACCTGCGTGGCCTTGCCTTTATCTAAAAGTGCAGCAAGAAGTTCTCATGTGAACATCCTTTCTGTTTGACAGTAGAAATTATAGAGTTGTTTTCTTGTAAAAAATCCCTATAATAGCTCAAATGACCAAAAGGGGGTAACCCTTTCATAGACAGATGGGGTAACCCTTTCACAGATGGGATCAGCACAATGTGCAGCGCCCTTATTGGAATCCTTTTCAATGCTACACCACTCAGGGTTCCCACCATCTAAAGGGACATAAGATTATCTATGCTATTCTCTTCTTATAGTGTTAGCTTTAATAAATAGCATTTTAAATGATACTTTACAGAGTCTAAGTGCCTTTCTTACTGAGATCATCACTGACTAGCACCTCCTGGAGCAAAACATTTGGTGTAGTCGGCAAGTCCCAGTGAGAAATTGCTTTCTGGAGAAAGGATAGTGAGGAAGAGAGAGACTAGTTGCCTGGCTGGCTCCACACTTAGATGTTGGGGGCAGTCACAAGGCATTTGGTCCAGGTGGCTTTCCTGATGAATTGGGAAAGTGAGGAGGAATTGTCTGAACGTCCCACCTCAGCTGAAGTATTAACTTGTCTCAGAAAACATGGGGTATGGAAAGGAAAAAGCAAGGAAAATTTGAGCTGCCTTTGTTTGTTACTAACATACTTGAAATGGACATGGGGACATTAAGACCTGGCACAAAAAGAACTGCGCTGCAGGCACAGCATTGCATGGGAGCCCTTGGACAGCAATCAGTGGTGCTGGTGTGTGTGGGGCAAAGGGGGCATGTGGGATGGCCCGGGAAGGGCATCGCTGTGGTAAAAGCCATTTTCCAGTGGGGGGATAGTGAGACAGAGACCTCGGGGATTCTGATGATGGTGAGTGGACAGAGGGGTCAGGGGATGAATGTGGCAACAGCATTCCTGTCTGGCCATCAGTGCTTAACAAGGTGAAGGAGAATGGGCATTGGTCCCGCCTGTGCCCCTCTCTGTCAACAGGGAAGATGCATCGTCCTTAATTGCTCCCCCCCCCAAGTTTTCTCCCTGCAAACAAGACTAGGGACAGGGCAGCCCCTCACAGCTCACACAGGGACTGGTGGGGTGAACCGATGCCCACACGCTCTGCTCCACTTGTAATACACTGGAGCTGGCATAATAAACAATGGGTTATGGCTCTTCTAGATACCAGGGCAGATGTAACTCTAATTCATGGAAATCTGCCCCATTACCCCAAGAATAAACTGATGAATATTAACACATTTGGCAGTGGAGCAGAAGAACTGACTCGAGTAGTTTTTCTACCCTTGCAATTAGGATACCCACCACTTACAGCTCGGGTGAGGACTCTGAGAGTGCCCTAATATATCACAGGTTATGGTCTGTAGCAGGAAGTCTTTTAACACCACTGGGGAAAATATCCCTTTGGGTTTCCATCAGCTTGGATCTAGGTGCTCGTAGTGGGGAGCAGCCACCCTATTGTGCTGCCACTCCCTGCAAGCCTGTAGCCTCAGAGCAGTACTGGCTGCCCGGCCTCCTAGACTATTAAACAACAGTTAGAAGCAGGGGTTCTCTGATGGACACATTTGCCTTTTAATAGCCTTTTTTTAATAGCCTGGTATCACACAACAAGGGTTCTTTTGATATCGGATGATAAAATGGCAATGGTCTAAGGACCAAGTCCGATCAACTTTATTATAATAATATAAGTTGTCAATCAATATAATTAAGCCTGAGCAGAATGCAAGCAATGTAAGCATGAGCGAAAGAGAAAAGGAGAAAGCTCACTTGCAGTGTAGGTAAGGTACAACACCGTTAATGATTAATCTTACCCGCTGATGAGCAACAGTCAGGGAAATTGTAAACCTCTCATGTTCTCTGTCAGGACGTAAGGACGTCTCCTTCACCAGGCAGCACCCCTGGACAAGCCAACAAGAGCTACTCAAGTTAGCGTTGGGGTGCCTTATTTATGGGATTGTGCCTTCTCTGTTCAATTGTATGATTGTCAGGTTGGTGTATACAAGTCCTTTACATACAAAGCTGGACGTGTCTAAAAAAGGTTGGTGATCCACAAATAGTTATACATGGTTGATCACAGGTTTCTTTGTGTGAGTTGGTTCATGCAGCTGTGCAAGAGGTGGAGGATCAGATTTACGCATGCAGTGTTTGAACGGGGATCCCGTATTTCGAACGGAGAGGGAATCTAGGGCACAGCCACCCCTCCTGGCCTGTGGTCGCTCCTGATAGTGCCACCCTGCCAGAGCAGTTAGAGGCTGGGGTGAGTGCCCAGTTTGCTGTTACTGACTTGGTGAATGCCTCCTTCAGTGTCCCTAGCGCTGGGGAGTCACAGGGCCAGTCTGCCTTTTCCCAGGAAGGCCAGCAATGTGTGTTTCTGTGCTGCCTCAGGGAGACCAGCACAGCCCCACACCTTGTCAGGGGATTGTGGCTCAGCACTTGGGGCAGTGTAGCCTGTCCTCAGTGTGAGCTGTTCCATTATGTTGACGACACCCTGCTGACTGCACTTACTGAACAGGATGTCGGGGAGGCACTGGGGAGTGTTGTGAACACTGTGTGAGAGCATGGCTGGGAAATTAATCCACAGCACAACAGTCCAGCATTGTAAAATGCAGGCAAAGCCAGGTCCACACGAAAACAGTGCATCACAGGAAAAAGTAGCCCAAACAGGATTGACAGATGTGACTCAACCTAATCTGCAGCCATTAACCCTTGTCTGGGCTTAGGAAGCCCCACCACATGAACATCTTGCTTTCTGAGCAGTGACAGTGTGCTTGGTTCAGATGGATCAGCCGAATAGGTTAAGGGGGAGAGGTGGTAAAAGGCTGCCACCTTTAATCCAGCTAAGTGAGGTGGGGGGAGGATAGCAGTCGGTATGCAGAACTAATAGCTGTATTCATGCTACTAGAGGAGACCCCCACTCCCAAGATGTGCATAAACGTAATTCCTTTGTTTTATCTCACGCAGAACCACTATGTGGAGCTTCACAGTACTGCTTTCACTCACTGCATGGTATGTGTCAAAAAACATGAAGTGTTAGATGCTCCTGCCCTCCAGCTGCACTGAAGCTCTTCTTTGTCTACTACATCACACAAGAACCTGGACCGTTTGCTGAAATTTGTACTACCATTGCCTTACAGGACATGGGACGAGGGGTGGAGTCCAATGGCGGGACATCTCTGGTGGTCCTAGCCCTAATATCACTGCTATTCAACACTTATACAACCAATATTTGTTTTACTTGTCATTATTCTTGCACTATTATTTGCAATAATCCCTTTTATATGGGAATCTTTCTAGTAGCCAAACAGCTTGCTAATATAATCATAGCTTGAATGACCAAAATGGGACAGCCTTTTCTATGGACAGGGTCTGCATGGCATGCTATGCCATCATCAGAGTCCTGTTCGATGTTGCATGAACTTGGGATTCCCATTATCTACAGGGATGTAAGATTATCTATACTAATCTCTTTCTTTATAATGTTAGCTCTAATAAATAGCATTTTATATGATAATTTACAGAGTCTGAGTGCCTTTCTTACTGAGATCATCATGGACCAGCACATGCTGGTACAAAAAAACAGGTCCTATACCGCTTATTCTTATTAGTCTTACAAAACTAATACAGCTAAGAGGAGCTGAGCTGATTTTTACTATGACTCACGTACATGAACTGTTAAGTCCAAGGATCTTTATGGCGATGTTGCAGCCAGTGAGAGATCATTATTTCTTTTTTCTGATTACAATCTCCGTCTTCTTATTTGGCATTTATTAGTGGAGTCATTCAGGCAAAAATATGAAGGCCCATGCTTTACTTGTCTGTTGTTGGTCTGGTTAAAGGAGGACTGGAAAAAAAACTTGTAAGACCACTGAAAAAGCAGGTAAGCAGCTGAGCTTACCCAAGCAAAGCTGAGAGAAGGAGCTCAAAAAAAAAATGAAGGCAAGATGGCTGTTTTTTAAATTTCTATATTCAGTGGAAGATGTTCTGTACACAAAGCTGTGTCCAGTCCCAATTCTGGCATTTGATTCCAATTCTTTGAATCATGTTGTCATGAAGAGAATAAGTACTGGGAGACACAGTATTCTGGGGATATTTCAATGGAGTGCCAAAACAGATTGAATGTATCTGCCAAAATAATAGAACCAAGACAGTTAGGAAGGGAGTAGTTTAGAGTGTGTTTTAAAGTTCTTTCACAAACAGCAGAAATCTCTTATTGGCCATTCAGAAGAACTATTCTCAAGAGGTATGATAACCCACTTGAATGATACTTATTAAACATAACTGGATCTTTAACAGGACATCTTTTCACCACTAGCTCAAGATACTGTCTACATAAGGAATATGTGCTTTAATTTAACAACTCATTTTACAAACACATTTCTTCAATATTCACTCTCAGCACACAAAATTATTTTATACCAAATACATAACAATAATTCAGCTTAATATACTTCCAAAACGAGCTAAAAAGTTCATTCGCTTAGGC
This sequence comes from Gypaetus barbatus, assembly GCA_028022735.1. Classification (NCBI taxonomy): domain Eukaryota; kingdom Metazoa; phylum Chordata; class Aves; order Accipitriformes; family Accipitridae; genus Gypaetus; species Gypaetus barbatus. The sequence goes on along the minus strand of CM051561.1, from coordinate 36,233,912 downwards.
TGCAGTTCAGTTAGTGGCTTATACCCACTCCTTTGTTCCAGTGCAGCTGTCTGTAAGGCTTCAAGGTTAACTGTATTGAGGAACTCATCCAGATGAAAAATAGGCATTTTGCTCATTTCCTCCTCTTACCTAGTTCTATGATTCACTTCACTGCATGGCTACACAAATACTTGTGCACTATCAGGAATAAACAACCATGGGTAAGACTGATTTTTTTTTTTACATTGCAAGACAACTCTGGCAGTTCAACTTTAACAGTTTGCTCCCATCATTCTACTGAAGGTTTCCCAGTGCACACATATTTAAAGTAGAACTTGCAAAAGGGGAAAAAGCATGTTTTTCCACTGCTTCAGTATGAAGTCCAGCAGCCTATTTAAACTCACCATCATCATCAATTTAAGTCAACCCTCCAGACTTTCCACAGAAGCGTATATTCTTTCCTCTGTGCTATAGAGAGAGCAATCTCTTAGTAAAGAGGTGGAATAGACATTTGAGGAGTGGGAACAACTTAAACTTTTATATCTGTTTATCAGTGCCTTAAGTAGAGGATAATAAAAATAATAATAAAAGGAACCTAGTGAAAACCTAGTTGAGAAGAGCTATTGCATTGGCAAAGGGAGAAGCTATTAAGATCACGAGTCTTGTCAGGCTATTTTTTTATATTAAAAGTGAAGCTTAAAAGGATTCTGTGCAGTCAGACCCAAACACAATCGCCAAGAAGTGTGTGCAGCACAATGAAAGCAAAGGACAAAACACAGGGAAGTAAGGAATTGGGAACCCATACCTCCAGGATGAGAAAACCCTACTATATGCTACTGCTATTTCTGGTTGAAGAAAATAACTCCTTACACAGAAAGCTCCTTTGAACTTGTTTATAATAGCATAAAAATCACTTAGAATGGGCACTGCCACAAATAAAAGGCAAAATACAGAAGAGAGATGAAAAATTTAGCAGACACGAGCAAGGACAATCAAGTGCTATGGACCCAAATCCTGTTTAAAAGACCAGGTATGTATAGGAAATTAGGTACCACCTTAATGTTTCACTTAGCAGCACAGGTACTCAATAGGAAATCCATATAGATCATTAAGGCTTGAAAGATTTTTTTCAGAGAGGCTAGTTTTATAGACCAGGTCATTAATTCAGTCTTAATAGCAAGCAGCAGCTCAAATCTTCTGAGCTCAGAAAGAAGACGCCTTGCTTTTCAAGGTTTCTCCTTCCCCTGCTCCCACCCCCAAATTTAAGTCAGCTCAATGCTGAATGAAAGGGTTTGCTGCAGGACACAAAAGATGGCAAGCATAAATATTTTAACATAGGTAAAAGATAGATTTGCACCAGGGTTGCCAAAAGGCAAGTTACATTTAATTACCTATAGTACTGCTTTGGATAAAAAAGGTGTAAAGCATTGTTTGAACATCTCTAGGTTAGCACAGAGAGGAGACAGATGAAAAAATTGCTATGATTCACTGACAACTTGAAAAGTGAACCAGATAGAAAGTAGCGTACTTGAGACTTAAGTTTGGATGCATGATGACTTTCTATCATTTAATCTGGAGAGATACATTTTTCAGAATACAAAAATGGCAAGGGAGTGATCATTCTTTTAATTCATAGAGAAAGAAATTCATAAGTACTTCTGTTGTTAAAGTGAAATAAATATTTGTGGGATTTTTTTTTTAGTGCCTCTGGAACAGTTAGTTCTATCTAAGGCCTATAGTGCAGAAACACTAGAAACCAGCTGCCAAAACTTTTAGCAAGGGGAGAGAAGCATTTTTATAGCAGGCTACAAAATTAACAATTCTTTTAAATCATGAATATATGCAGATATTTTTACATAAGAAAGAAAAATACAAATTTTACAAAATAAAGTCAACTCTCCTGCCCCTAAGCCCCTACCACAGAACAAAAAAACTGGAGACATTAAGTTGAATGTTACAGAAAAAAACTCAGAGGAACAGCAGGCTGCCTTGGAATTTGGTAGCCAAGGGACGTAACAGCTGGCTAAGTTATGTAGCAACATATTACAGTGTCTGTGTAGAAATAATCCTCAGACAACACACTGTGGGAAAGTGTTACTACATTTTCCGTCTTGTCCTTTGCAGTGGTAAATTCATATTCACAACAGGGGATCATTTCACCCCCTCCAGCAAAGGGTGTAGTGCAGAACAGATGCTCAAGTCCTAAGGATAAATCAAACAAAACAAACTCCAACACAACAGATCAGAGAAAGTGTTCTGGAAGGAGCTTGTTAGCGCAAAATCTTCTGTAAAGGAGCCATTAATAATGTACAGGAGAAACATTCAATCTATACAACTTTCAGCTGATTTGTTCCTACTCCTTCCTGGGTGCTGACCATTTCCTCTTGAAGGTCGATGACAGATTCCTGTAGGCCATCTTAAGACTCTAGCCCAAGAGATTTGTAAATTTGCCATTACAGTCTCATTAATATTCTTGAAATAAAAACTTATACAGTCTCCATGTATGATTGATTGCTAGCTTTTTCTTTTTTTCTTTTTAATAGATGGGGAAAATGAAAATGGAGCAACCTTGTTGGCTTAACTCTGCACTGGATTTATTAATTCCCTGTCTATCTCATTCCTTTTGCTATCCCACAAAGACAGTTTCCATTTATAAGAGTTCAGGAGAAAAATCACATCCCGATGTCTGTTGTCCCAAGAAACTAGCTTCACGTAGCCCACATATAATGGTAGCATTTTCAGACTGAGGTAATATAAAACGCACTGGAGGAGGTGATGCCCCTGCAGCCCATGGAGGTGAACAGTGGAGCAGATGCCCACCTGCAGCCCATGGAGGACCCCACGCCAGAGCAGGCGGATGGCCCTGAAGATGGCCCTGACTGCATGGGAAAGCCCGTGCTGGAGCAGCCTGTGCCTGAAGGACTGCAGCCCGTGGAAAGGACCTACGCTGGAGCACTTCATGAAAAACTGCAGCCCCTGGGAAAGACCCATGCCAGAGAAGTTTGTGGAAAACTGTGTCCTGTGGGAGGGACCCCACGCTGGAGCAGGGGAAAGAGTGAGGAGTCCTCCACCTGAGGAAGAAGGAGCAGCAGAGACAATGTGTGATGAATTGACTGCAACCTCCATTCCCCGTCCCCCTGCACCGCTGGAGGGAGGAGGTAGAGAAAACCAGGAGTGGAATTGAGCCAGGAAGGAGGGAGGGGTGGGGGGAAGGTGTTCTAAGGTTTGGTTTTACTTCTCATTATCCTTGTTTTTTATTTGATTTGTAGTAAATTAAATTGATTTTGTTTTTCCCCCAGTTGAGTCTATTTTTTGCCTGTGACCATAAGTGGTGAGTGATCTCTCCCTGTCCTTGTCTCGACCCACAAGCTTTTCTTTATATTTTCTCCTCCTCACCCCACCAGGGCTGGGGGGGAGGAGTGAGTGAGCAGCTTCATGATGCTTTGTTGCCGGCTGGGCTTAAACCATGACAAGGAGGTACATATAGAAACTGCACAGCAGCAAAGAATCAATTTTCATAGGACTGAGGATATCCCTGCAGCAAAATCCAAGGACCACAGCCTGAGTTGGCTGTAAAAAGTTCCTTCAAGTAGTATATTAGAGACCATTTTTTCTTTAGACAAATGATGTGAAAAATATACATTTTCTACCAGGATACTTAACACACCCTGATCCAATGAATTTAGGCACTTTTAGCAAATTAAGAAGAGTATGTTCAGTTGCACATTTGTTATGCTGTGATGTTCAGAAAGGAATCTGACAAAACAGGGAATCTGTGTCTCAGGTGCTTTCCAGACATATTTCAAAGTTTTTTTGGCTTATAGTTTCGAGCACAGCAGAGACCCCTAACTCCACATAGACCAAGACTCTGGAAAGTACTAAGAGAATTAACATCTAAAAACATGACTCCTAGTCATGTTTGGATCCAGAGAGAAGTTTGTCAAATCAAACCATTTCCACAAGGTAAAAAGTATCAGTAAATACTGATGGAAAAAATCACAAGAGTTCTCTGGACATGTTGTGCCTTCAGGAATGAGGAAGATGCTTGACTGCTGGACTACCATCTTTTGACAGAATGAAGCACATGCTTCCACTTGTACCTGTCAGCACTATCTAGCAAAAGTTGTGACATGATAGAGCACTGCAACATCCCAGCTCAATTCTTCAGTCATTTCAGGAGGAGCAATTAGGTTACCTTCACTCAAGACATAAAGCTCTTTGAGACTGACCAGGCCAACCCTTTCCTTCCTTTCAAGACCTTGTTTCAGCATTTCCACACTCTGCCTGAAAAATGCCTGGGGAATTTCCTACTTTAGACTTGGGTCTCTATAGAAAGACTTCTGAGGAAAGTTTTCACTTAGTCCCTGTCGTGGTTTAACCCCAGCCAGCAACTAAGCACCACGCAGCCGCTCACCCGCTCACCCCCCACCCAGTGGGATGGGGGAGAAAATCGGGAAAAGAAGTAAAATTCGTGGGTTGAGATAAGAACGGTTTAATAGAACAGAAAAGAAGAAACTAATAATGATAATGATAACACTAATAAAATGACAACAGTAATGATAAAAGGATTGGAATGTACAAATGATGCACAGTGCAATTGCTCACCACCCGCTGATTGACACCCAGTTAGTCCCTGAGCGGCAATAACCCCCATCCCCACTCCCCCCAGTTTATGTGACGTCCTATGGTATGGAATATCCCATTGGCCAGTTTGGGTCAGCTGCCCTGGCTGTGTCCTGTGCCAGCTTCTTGTGCCCCTCCAGCTTTCTCGCTGGCTGGGCTTGAGAAGCTGAAAAGTCCTTGACTTTAGACTAAACATTACTTAGCAACAACTGAAAACATCAGTGTTATCAATATTCTTTGCATACCGAACTCAAAACATAGCACCGTACCAGCTACTAGGCAGACAATTAACTCTATCCCAGCTGAAACCAGGACAGTCCCAGACACCAAAAGCTGCCTTCTTTCTTCAAGTCCAGTTGCTACCAACAACAGATTCTATCAGAAGAGTGTTTCTGAAGAGCTCATCAGTTCAAGCTCTCCTTCACCAAGTGTGGTGGGTTGACCTTGGCCAACTGCCAGATGCCCACCCAACCACTCTCTCATGCCCCTTCCTTAACAGGACTGGAGGAGAAAATAAGATGAAATAGCTCATGGGTTGAGATAAAGACAGGGAGATTGCTTACCAGTTACTGTCACAGGCAAAACAGACTTGACTTGGGAAAAATTATTTTAATTTATTGCCAATTAAAATAAATTTGGATAGTGAGAAACAAAGACAAATTAAAAACAACACCTTCCCCCACCCCCCTTCTTCCCAGGCTCAGCTTCACTCCTTCACTCCAAACTCATCTACCTCCCCCTCCAGCAGTGCAGGGGGAGATGGGGGATGGGGGTGTTATGGTCAGTACATAAGAGTTCCTCTCTGCCCCTCCTTCTTCCTCACATGTTTCCCCTGCTACAGTGTGGGTTCCCTACATGGGCTGCAGTCCTTCAGGAAAAAAATCTGCTCCAGCTTGGGTTCTCCATGGGCCACAATTCCTTCAAGAAATATTCAACTGCTCTGGCATGGATCCTCCATGGGCTGCAAGGAAATACCTGTTCCACCATTGTCCCTTCCACAGACTACAGGGGAATCTCTGCTCCAGTGCCTGGAGCACCTCCTCCCCTTCCTTCTTCTCTGCCCTTGGTGTTTTCACTGTTGTTTTTCACACTTTGTTTTCCCTCACTCCTCTCTGCTTTCTGGCATTTTTGCACATTCTTAAATATGTTTTCATAGACACGCCAGCAGCTTTGCTGATTGGCTCAGCTCTGGCCTGTGGTGGGGCTGTTGCTCAGCCAGCTGGAACCGGCTGGAACAAGGGCACAGGGCAGCCCTTGACCTCTTCTCACAGAGGCCGCCCCTGCAGCCCCTCCTCTACCAAAACCTTGCCATGTTCACTCAACACACCAAGTTATTAATATTCCTTTTTAATCTGCTGCAAGTATCACACAGTTGTGGCATCAGGGCTGTAGTCCACCTTGTTTAGTGAACCTTCCTTGAATCACTCATTCATCTAATAACCATGCCTTGGAACAAATTTGACTAGCCCCATATCCACATTACTAATGGGATGGACTTCCAAACTGTGTGACCTTCCTTTTACAAGTGTATGACTGTATATTTCTGTGAAGTCAATTCTTCCTTGCCAAGTCCCACAGTATCTAGATTTTTGAGGTTTGGTTTTTTTTCCTCTTAGAGGAACTACATCTGAAGAGAATCCCTATTAAAAATAGATACAGAGGTGTCACGACCCAGACTGGACAGACCAGGGAGTCGTGTTTAATTCGAAATTCCCTTGGGCTAAATTAAGGTGAAATGACACCAAACGATCAGTGAAAGATTTTATTTATGACAGAAGCAAACTGAACTGGGGAGGCGTGGTAGTAGGTGGCAGGGTTTCTCACAACAGGAATTGGCATAAGACTACTTCTGTAAGTTGTGTAACCATATACATCAGTTCAGGGAATAAGGAGATCCCTCCCGTTGAGTCACGAGGTTCAGAGCAGACCCCCTTGCTTTCCAGACTCCTCCTCAGAGAAGGGCCTAGGGGTGGCTGGATCCACTCTTAGTCTCAGACTTGGTCATCGGTTTATATCTTGAAACTACCTCAGTAAACCAGGTAACCTGTGGTAACCATGTACATTGATTCAGGGAATAAAGAGATCCCTCCCGTTGAGTCACGAGGTTCAGAGCAGACCCCCTTGCTTTCCAGACTCCTCCTCAGAGAAGGGCCTAGGGGCAGCTGGATCCACTCTTAGTCTCAGACTTGGTCAACGGTTTATATCTTGAAACGGGTGAGGTGTAGGGATTGTGGAAAAGGAAAAGGAAAGAGAGAAGAAGACAGAGAGAGAGAGAAAGGAAGAGAGAAAGATTTCACCGGTCCTGGGTCCAGCATTGGTTCAGTCAGCCGAGGTGTCCAGTCAGCCAAGGGGTCCAGTCCCGGTGGGCTTGCGCACCCGGGGCTTCAGTTTGTGTCCTTTTATCATCCTTGCCCCTCCTTCGGGCAGGCACCCAAACTCGTCAGGTTAATGAGCAGTTTGTGAGCCTTTGGGCTTGGGGGTCGTTTGTGGAGTAGCTTCTCCTTCCTTCCAGACACAGCCATTGTTTGATCTTTGTATCAGAACAGCTTATCAGAACAGGGCGCTGTGCATCCTCCAGCACGCCCTCCCCCTCCTGTTGCTGATGTCTGAGCTGATGGGCTTTTCACCTTGGTTCCCTGCTGTGCAGGGTTTGTCTTTAAGCAGAACTTGCCCCACCACAATGTTTGAGATATTAACTCTTTCTGTCTCTCACAAGAGGTCAACAGAGTACTTTGTTGGGACTACAGCAGTTGTGGCAGCATAAGGTCTCCATGTGTATCACTCTTGTTCTCCTTAGATCTCTAGGATACTATGGGGCGTGCGTGTGTATGCATGCATGAGTCTCATCCTCATACAGTTATGCAGTCATACATATAATACACCAGTATTATTCTGCCAGAGGCACAATCTGGCACCTTGAAAACCAGCACTAAATCTAATAGCAGCTCCTCCAAATTTTCATTCAATTTTTAAAATTAGCAACCTTCAGCTTTCCAAATACGTACCAATTTTGGACAAATTGTAAGCAGACAGTATAAAAATTATAGCCTTTGCAAATTTCTAAATGACACATTTCTGGGTTCTTTATTGGCAGTAGCCATCATTATATGATGCAAATTGTCCCATTCAGGGGGAAACAGTTTAACAATAGTGCATCTCTGTGTCTTATGAGGCAAACATCATAGGAAAAAAAAAATCATTATTCACAATGTTTACATTTATAGGCATGTCTAGCTTGTCTTCTTTCAGAAAATAATTTTCCCTTCTACTGCTCTGCATCTCACACCAATGTTAAGAATATTTCTAGAGATTCTAAATAATACTTATGTGTCTAGCTTTTGAAACTCCAGGTCGGGCAAGACAAAGACTCTTGTAATCATGTCCACTGCTTGTTTACATACTGAAATGTAATTTCTGAGTTGAACTGCCTGTGTAGAAAGTCATTAGTTAACACAGCTTGAACTACCATAAAGAACCATAAAAGAGAAGTAATTTATTTACTATTAGCCTGTGCTTATATCTACTATGGTATTTCAAAATCACTCTGAATTTTCTCATCAAGACCCACTGTTCTACTAACTCATTTTTCCCTTGGTAATGAAGAGTGGAGATAAATTCTGCTACAAACCAGACCTATGTTGATCATTATTCCACGGTAGGGAGCCAGCTCAGGATTTCTGGTTTACTTAAGTCATTTACTTTCACAATATTTCACCCTGTCTCACTCAGTAGCCACTTTATCTTCTCTGTTCTCGGAAGAGATTTATTCTGCTATGGATGTTCCTTGTTTAATCCCTTTGACAGTTTTCCTTATTAAATTCCAGTCTCTCAAGTAAAACAGGCTTCTACCACTAGTACTGGAGACACACCTGCAACTCTTCTCAAGTTCAGATTTGAATTATCTGCAGTCTTCCCTAAATGGAATCAGTCTGCACTGATATTATTAATAGTAATAGAATAATGTACCCATTCTGCAAATAACTCATACTGGATTGTTTAGCTGATTTCAAGCGATTCAGGATGAATTAATTCCTTCACTGAGCAATGTCTTTACTTAGTAATCAAATCATTAATTAAATATTTGTCCTGGTTTCAGCTGGGACAGAGTTAATTTTCTTTCTAGTAGCCGGTACAGTGCTGTGTTTTGGATTTAGTATGAGAATAATGTTGATAACACACTGATGTTTTAGTTGCTGCTAAGCATCACAACCCGTGCTGGACAGACCAGGGAGGTGTTGTTGTGAGTTCAGAATTCCCTCAGACTAAATTAAGGTGAAGCGACACCAAACAATCAGTTAAACGTTTTATTTATGGCAGAAGCAACATAAACTTGGAAGGCGTAATAGTAGGCAGCGTGGTTCCTATTGAAATGTCTACAAAGGTAAGGAGAAAGAGAAGAAAAAGAGAGGAAAACAAGAAAAGGAGAGAGAGAGAGAGATCACCACACTTGGATCCCGTGATGAAGTTAACGGTGGATGACGCTGTCGGTCGTGGTAATCCTCTGGTGATGGGCTGTCATGGTTTAACACCAGCCAGCAACTAAGCACCACGCAGCTGCTCTATCACTCCCCCTCCTCAACTGGACAGGGGAAAGAAAATATAACAAAAGGCTCATGGGTCGAGATAAGGACAGGGAGAGATACTCAACCAATTACTGTCACAGGCAAAACAGACTTGACTTGGGGAAAATTAATTTATTGCCAATCAAACCAGAGTAGGGTAATGAGAAATAAAACCAAATCTCAAAACACCTTCCCTCCACCCCTCCCTTCTTCCCGGGCACAGCTTAACTCCCGAATTCTCTACCTCCCCCCCCCCAGCGGCACAAGGGGACGGGGAGGGGGTTAAGGTCAGTTCATCACACATTGTCTCTGCCACTCCTTTGTCTTCAGGGGCAGGACTCATCACACTCTTCCCCTGCTCCAGCGTGGGGTCCTTCCCACAGCACGCAGTCCTTCAGGAGCACACTGCTGCAGAGTGGGTCCCCCGCGGGGTCACAAGTCCTGCCAGAAAACCTGCTCCAGTGTGGGCTACTCTCTCCATGGGTCCACAGGTCCTGCCAGGAGCCTGCTCCAGCGCGGGCTTCCCACGGGGTCACAGCCTCCTTTGGGCATCCACCTGCTCCAGCATGGGGTCCTCCCTGGGCTGCAGGTGGATATCTGCTCCACTGTGGACCTCCGTGGACTGCAGGGGGACAGCCTGCCTCACCATGGTCTTCACCACGGGCTGCAGGGGAATCTCTGCTCTGGCACCTGGAGCACCTCCTCCCCTTCCTTCTTCACTGACCTTGGTGTCTGCACAGTTGTTTCTCTTACATGTTCTCACTCCTCTCTCTGGCTGCAGTTTCTGTTCCACAGCAACTTTTTTCCCTTCTTAAATATGTTATCACAGAGGTGCTACCAGTGTCGATGATTGGCTTGGCCTTGGCCAGCAGCGGGTCCATCTTGGAGCCAGCTGGCATTGGTTTTATTTGGCAGAGGGGAAGCTTCTAGCAGCTTCTTACAGAAGCCACCCCTGTAGCCCCCTATCCTGGTTTCAGCTGGGATAGAGTTAATTGTCTTCCAAGGAGCTAGTACAGTGCTATGTTTTTGAGTTAGGTATGAGAAGAATGTTGATAACACACTGATGTTTTCAGTTGTTGCTAAGTAGTGTTTAGTCTAAAGTCAAGGATTTTTCAGCTTCTCATGCCCAGACAACAAGAAGGCTGGAGGGGCACAAGAAGTTGGGAGGGGACACAGCCAGGGCAGCTGACCCAAAGTGGCCAACAGGGTATATCATACCACGAGACATCACGTCTAGTATATAAACTGGGGGGAGTGGTGGTGGTGGGATCGCTGCTCTGGAACTAACTGGGCATCGGTCGGCGGGTGGTGAGCAATTACATTGTGCATCACTTGTATAATCCAATTCTTTTATTGTTATTATTCTCATTTTATTAGTGTTATCATTATCATTGTTAGTTTCTTCTGTTCTAATAAACTGTTCTTATCTCAACCCACAAGTTCTACTTTTTTTTCCGATTTTCTCACCCATCTTACTGGGTGGGTGGGGAGTGAGTGAGTGGCTGCATGGTGCTTAGTTGCTGGCTGGGGTTAAACCACGACAGTCTTTTTGGCACCGAACGTGGGGCACGAAGGGTCAAGATAATGACAAAACTGACCAGAGCTTGTTAAAACGAATTTGTTACAAGCATTCATTATATTGGTTTAATAGTCGCTGGTCACTATGTCAATTTATGAGCTCTTAGAGTTGTGGCGCTTATTTTTAGAGTTCTGTTATGTATCACGTCATTTGCTGTATGTAGTCCCTGGGCTGCTGCTTATCATCCATGGGATGTGGATTAAGGTTTTTGATTTGATGTACTGTATAATACCAGCTTATGATTGTGTGGATTGTCCGGCTCATAGTTCACAAAGGAGTTTCAACATATCTAGTGCACACAGGCGACTCATGGGGGGTTACAAAAGCGACCCAGCCTTGGATTGCCTTGAGGCCCTGTCTCTCTGCAGAGAGGACTCACGGGGAGCTGTGTAGACAGCTTAGCCCTGGGTTGTCTGATAAGTCCTAAACTAAACAGGGCAGTGGCTGCACCATTCAAAGAACCAAAACCTGAACTGAGCCTTGAAGTCCCTTAACAAATAGCATGCCCTGAGTCTCAATCCAACCACTATTTAGTTGCAAATGACAACCTTGTGTATTCAATCAATCACAGACCAGCAAAGGAAAGATAAGGGGAAACTCCACTCAGATATACATAATCCATTTAGGCATATATCATAATCCACTCAGACATAGTCATACACACCATTCCACAAGTCAGGGGATAAAACCCCTAAGATTCAGGTTGGAAATGGGGGAGTCACTTCTCCAACTATACAGCTGGCTTGTGAAGGAAGCCCGTCCCCCCCTTGATCGGGATGCCAGTCGCGGTAACTTCCCTGGGATTGAGAGCCCTTACCTGGAGGGGTAAGTGAATATTGTTTATGCTTTAAGTTTGTAAATGCGTGTGTGCTTGTGGTTGTCTGTGAATCGCTTGTGGTTGTAATAATGTACTACTCTTGCCTTAAAAAATTGCAGTAGTGCATTCCTCCATTGTATCTGTAAAACCTGCAATAGTGGCGTGTTAAGTCTGTAAGTGAAGTTCAAGTCATTTGCTTGAACCTTGCAGTTAAGTCCTTTTCCGTCACAATGGTATGATAAAGTTATCGGTTGTGGGATTAATCTGGCATTTGCACTCAGCATTGTCGTCACCTCTATATTTCGGGAGCCATCTGTGGGAAACTATTAATAATTACACCCTTGACCTTTCCTCCTCGGAGAGCCAATCTATGGGCAAGACACCTTTCTTCCCCTTTCCCTTCTCCTCCACTCTAGTTACAATTGTGTTTGAGAATTTTGAAAAATTTGAATATCCTTGGGATATTGAAACCAACATGGTCGTATTGCTAGGAACTAGCATGTTCCTGAATGTGGTTCAAGTCTTGTTTAGGGTAAACAACTATTTAAGAAGACCACCCAGAGATCTGCTTCGAGGCTGGATAATTATGAGTGGCAGGGTATGTGGGGTAGTATGGGCAAGTACCTAGGACGGTGTGCACCTCCAATGTTTTGGAACTTCACCTCTGAACAAGTGCAGAATCCTGAAGAACTAGTAAAATATTTGGAAAAAGTATGCTGTCACCCTGGCAACTCCAGAGAGACACAAATCACTACAATGTGCTGGGGCCTGGCCCATTCCTATCGAGCCCTGTTCAACACTATTCAGTACCCTCAAGGGGAAGAGAAGGTCTCTGGATCTAAAAATAAGGCGACAGGCACTGCGGCCACTCCAACCCCCGCAACAGGCACTGGGGCCCCTCCAACCTCAGCAATCAGCACTGCGGCCCCTCCAACCCTGAAGCTCGATGCTGCAGCTGAACCAGCAAACCAACCCGCATCAGTATCAGTTGTCCCCATGCAGAAGAAGAAATATACAAAAAAATCAGTTTGCTTAGTGAAGGATAAAGATGCACCAGGGTCATCACGGGAACAGGAGGAAGAGGCAGAACCAGAGGTAATCCCCAGATCCCTATCCCTGAGTGAGCTGCGGGATATGTGAAAAGATTTCGGCCGTTGTCCAGATGAGCACATTATCACCTGGCTCCTCTGATGCTGGGACAATGGCGCTAATAGCTTGGAATTAGGAGGTAGGGAAGCCAAGCAGCTGGGATTGCTTGCCAGGGAAGGTGGCATTGACAAGGCAATTGGAAAAGGGACACAAGCCATCAGCCTCTGGAGGCAACTCCTGTCGAGTGTGAAGGAAAGGTACCCCTTCAAGGAAGATGTTATATGTCAATCAAGCAAGTGGACCACCATGGAGAGAGGTATCCAATATCTGAGGGAATTAGCCATGCTAGAGATGATTTATTATGACCCGGACAACCCACAATTACCCAGTGATCTAGACAAAGTCCCATGCACATGACCCATGTGGCAGAAGTTTATACGGAGCGCACCATCATCCTATGCCAACTCACTGGCAATAATGACCTGGAAAGACGAAGAGGCACCGACAGTGGATGAAGTGGTTCGCCAACTCAGGCAATACGAAGAAAATCTCTCTTCCCCCCTACAAGCCTGCATTTCGGCTGTGGAGAAGCTTACTGAGGATTTCCAGCAATTCAAAGAGGATATGTCCTACTCCCCACCTGTAAAGACCAATGTCTCAGCTATTAGGAGTGAGCATTCCTCTGCCCAAGAGACAGAATATAGAAGGTACACACCGCGAGGTACCCTGTGGTTTTACCTATGTGATCATGGAGAGGACATGAGGAAATGGGGTGGAAAACCTGCCTCAGTCCTAGATGCACGGGTACATGAGTTGCGAGGAAAAACCACCACAAAAGGGGTTTCTCCCAGGAAAAATGCCACTCCAGTTTCCAAACAGAGTGGAAGGGCTGATCTTACTTCTGATCCTCTTGAAGGGACTTTTGAGCCAGTTTTACGAGAAGTGAGTACTGGATACTCTGACCAGAAATAGAGGGGCCCTGCCTCCAGCCAGGTGGAGGAAAGGGACAACCGGATCTATTGGACTGTGTGGATTCGATGGCCTGGCACGTTAGACCCACAGGAGTATAAGGCTCTAGCCAGCACTGGCACACAGTGCACTCTAATGCCATCAAGATATAAAGGGGCAGAACCCATCTGTATTTCTGGTGTGACAGGGGGATCCCAAGAGTTAACTGTATTGGAAGCTGAAGTAAGCCTAACTGGGAATGAATGGCAGAAAAACCCCATTGTGACTGGTCCAGAGGCTCCGTGCATCCTTGGCATAGACTATTGTCCTGGTTTCAGCTGGGATAGAGGAGTTAATTGTCTGCCTAGTAGCTGGTATAGTGCTATGTTTTGAGTTCAGTATGAGAAGAATGTTGATAACACACTGATGTTTTCAGTTGTTGCTAACTAATGTTTAGTCTAAATTCAAGGACTTTTCAGCTTCTCAAGCCCAGCCAGTGAGAAAGCTGGAGGGGCACAAGAAGCTGGCACAGGACACAGCCGGGGCAGCTGACCCAAACTGGCCAACGGGGTATTCCATACCATGGGACGTCACATAAACTGGGGGGGGTGGGGGCAGGGGTTATCGCCGCTCGGGGACTTTCGGGGTGTCGATTGGTGGGTGGTGAGCAATTGCACTGCGCGTCATTTGTACATTCCAATCCTTTTATCATTACTGTTGTCATTTTATTAGTATTATCATTATTAGTTTCTTCTTTTCTGTTTTATTAAACCGTTCTTATCTCAACCCACGAATTTTACTTCTTTTCCCGATTTTCTCCCCCATCCCACTGGGTGGGGGGGAGCGGGTGAGCGGCTGCGTGGTGCTTAGTTGCTGGCTGGGGTTAAACCACGACAACTATCTCAGGAGAGGGTATTTTAAGGACCCAAAGGGGTATCGATGGGCTTTTGGTATAGCTGCCTTGGAGACGGAGGGCATTGAACAGCTGTCTACCCTGCCTGGTCTCTCTCAAGACCCTTCGGTTGTGGGGTTGCTGAGGGTTGAAGAACAACAACTGCCAATTGCTACCACAACAGTGCACCGGCAGCAATATCGCACCAACCGAGACTCTCTGATTCCCATCCACAAGTTGATTCGCCAACTGGAGAGCCAAGGAGTGATCAGCAAAACTTACTCACCCTTTAATAGACCTATATGGCCAGTGCGAAAGTCTAATGGGGAGTGGAAACTAACAGTTGACTATCATAGCCTGAATGAAGTCATGCCGCCACTGATTGCTGCCGTGCTGGATATGCTAGAACTTCAATACGAACTAGAGTCAAAGGCAGCCAAGTGGTATGCCACAATTAATATCGCTAATGCGTTTTTCTCAATCCCTCTGGCAGCAGAGTGTCATCCACAATTTGCCTTTACTTGGAGGGGCGTCCAGTACACTTGGAATCAACTGCCCCAGGGGTGGAAACACAGCCCCACCATTGGCCATGGACTAATCCAGGCTGCACTGGAAAAAGGTGAAGCTCCGGAACACCTGCAATACATCGATGACATCATTGTATGGGGCAACATGGCAGAAGAAGTTTTTGAGAAAGGGAAGAAAATAATCCAAATCCTTCTGAAAGCTGGTTTTACCATAAAAGAAAGTAAGGTCAAGGGACCTGCACAGGATATCCAGTTTTTAGGAATAAAATGGCAAGATGGACATCATCAGATCCCAATGGATATGATCAACAAAATAGCAGCTATGTCTCCACCGACTAATAAAAAGGAAACACAGGCCTTCTTAGGTGTCATGGGTTTTTGGAGAATGCATATTCCAAATTACAGTCTGATTGTAAGCCCTCTCTATCAAGTGACCCGGAAGAAGAACAATTTTAGATGGGGCCCTGAGCAACAACAAGCCTTTGAACAAATTAAACGGGAGATTGTTCATGCAGTAGCCCTTGGACCAGTCCGGGCAGGACAAGATGTTAAAAATGTGCTCTATACTGCAGCCGGAGAGAATGGTCCTACCTGGAGCCTCTGGCAGAAAGCACCTGGGGAGACCCGAGGCCAACCCCTCGGGCTTTGGAGTCGGGGATATTGAAGATCTGAGGCTCACTATACTCCAACTGAAAAAGAGATATTGGCAGCATATGAAGGAGTTCGAGCTGCCTCAGAAGTGGTTGGTACTGAAACACAGTTCCTCTTAGCACCCCGACTGCCAGTGCTGGGCTGGATGTTCAAATGGAGGGTCTCCTCTACACATCATGCAACTGATGCCACATGGAGTAAGTGGATTGCACTGATCACACAATGGGCTCGCATAGGAAACCCCAGTTGCCCAGGAATTTTGGAAGTGATCACGGACT
This sequence comes from Gypaetus barbatus, assembly GCA_028022735.1. Classification (NCBI taxonomy): domain Eukaryota; kingdom Metazoa; phylum Chordata; class Aves; order Accipitriformes; family Accipitridae; genus Gypaetus; species Gypaetus barbatus. The sequence continues at coordinate 36,217,967 of CM051561.1, read as the reverse complement.
GGCCAGAAGGCAAAGATTTTGGAATGTCGCCAGAGGAGGAGGTGACACATGCTGAAGAGGCCCCGCTGTATAATAAACTGCCAGAAAATGAGAGGCAGTATGCCCTGGTCGCTGATGGGTCTTCTCACATTGTGGGAAAGCATCAGAGGTGGATGGCTGCTGTATGGAGTCCTATATGACAAGTCGCAGAAACTGCTGAAGGAGAAGGTGAATCGAGTCAGTTTGCAGAGGTGAAAGCCATCCAGCTAGCATTAGATATTGCTGAAAGAGAAAAGTGGCCAGGGCTCTATCTCTATCCTGACTCATGGATGGTGGCAAATGCCCTGTGGGGTCGTTACAGCAATGAAAGCAGAGCAACTGGCAGCGCAGAGGTAAACGCATTTGGGCTGCCGCACTGTGGCAAGATAGTGAGTCCCGGTTAGAGAATCTGGTTGTAAAAGTACGTCACGTAGATGCTCATGTACCCAAGAGTCAGGCCACTGAAGAACATCAAAATAACCAACAGGTGGATCAGGCTGCCAAGATTGAAGTGGCTCAGGTGGACCTGGACTGGCAACATAAGGGTGAGCTATTTATAGCTGGTTGGGCCCATGTGTGTGGATTGTCCGGCTCATAGTTCACAAACAAGTTTCAACATGTCTAGTGCACACAGGCGACTCATGGGGGGTTACAAAAGCGACCCAGCCTTGGATTGCCTTGAGGCCCTGTCTCTGCAGAGATGACTCACGGGGAGCTGTGGAGACAGCTTAGCCTTGGGTTGTCTGATAAACCCTAAACTAAACAGGGCGGTGGCTGCACCATTCAAAGAACCAAAACCTGAACGGAGCCTTGAAATCCCTTAACAAATAGTATACCCTGAGTCTCAATCCAACCACTATTTAGTTGCAAATTACAACCTTGTGTATTCAAACAATCACAGACCAACAAAGGCTCAGATATACATAATCCATTTAGACATATATCATAATCCACTCAGACATAGTCATACACACCATTCCACAAGTCAAGGGATAAAAACTCTAAGATTCAGGTTGGAAATGGGGGAGTCACTTTGCCAACTATACAGTTGGCTTGTGAAGGAAGCCCTTCCCCCCCTTGATTGGGACGCCGGTCGAGGTAACTTCCCTGGGATTGAAAGCCCTTACCTGGAGGGGTAAGTGAATATTGTTTACGCTTTAAGTTTGCAAATGCGTGTGTGCTTGTGGTTGTCTGCGACTCACTTGTGGTTGTAACAATGTACTACTCTTGCCTTCAAAAATTGCAATAGTGCATTCCTCCATTGTATCTGTAAAACCTGCAATTAGTGGCGTGTTAAGTCTGTAAGTGAAGTTCAAATAAATCATTTGCTTGAACCTTGCAGTTAAGTCTGTGAGTGAAGTTCAAGTCGTTTGCTTGAACCTTGCAGTTAAGTCTGTGAGTGAAGTTCAAGTCGTTTGCTTGAACCTTGCAGTTAAGTCTGTGAGTGAAGTTCAAGTTGTTTGCTTGAACCTTGCAGTTAAGTCCTTTTCCGCCACATTAATTTGGCGTAGTCGGCAGGATACAATGGAGGAACTATTGCAGAAACATGGTTGTAAACCTTCTCCATTAGAAAAGGAGATGGCAAAGAAATTGTGGAGAAGTAAAGAGAAAGTGGTGGCATGGGTAGAGCAGCGTAGGAAGGAACAAAAGAAAAAGAAAAATGGGAAAGGTAAAGGTATCCTGTGCACTATTTTTGGAGCATGTCTAACTTGTGCACAGGTGGAGGCACTGAAATCTGAGACAGCAAAAATAACGGGTGCAGCTGATCTCATTGAAGCTACAAAATTCAGGGCACTAGAAACTGAAGTGGAAGTGACCAAAACTGCTTTAGAGGCAGAACGAAAGATAAGTGCGGCCTTGAGCGTTCATAATGGACAATTGGAGGTTGAAAATGTGTTTCTGAAAGATGAATTAAATTCTGAAAGGGAGAAGAACAGAAAATTACTAGAAAAATTAAAACTGTTGTTATCAAGTGCGCCAACTCCCTCTCCCGCCCAAGTCAGGAATCTAGTTATGTGTGCCGATCCTGACACTTGGGACGGGGATATCTGGGGTGACCCAGATGATGAATCCGATGGGGCAAGTAATATTGAAATTCGACCCCTCATTAAAACGGAGGTACAGTCGAGGGCCAGGAACAATCGAAACTTAACTACAACCTTAACCACCCCGTGGTCGGGACCTGAGCTCGCACAAATGCAAGAGAAATTTTCACGCAAGCTGGGGCAGAGTGAAACTGAATATTTATGGCGTGTGTCATTGAATGGAGGGGATCGAGTCTTGCTGAGCGAGGAGGAAGCTAGGGGATATTGGGGTCCTGGTGTATTCCTTGATCAGGGTCCCGTGGGGAACCAACCCTTGACCCTCAGAGTTGCCTACTGGGCAGGGGGACTAGATTCTAGAGAACGAGGTGAACCTCTGACTATTAAAACGGCTGGATTATCTAGGCTGGCCGAATCAGTGCAAAAGGCTGCCTGTATACAAGCTATGTACAAGCGCGGGGAGCAGGGTATTCCCCTTGCTGCTCCAGTTGATCCAGTCCACCTTAAACCATTAATTAGAGGTCTCCCTGACGTCTTGAAAATTTATGTGCAAAATCTAAAAGAAAAAGTTATACGGGCAATTGATCATAATACTTGCAACCCCAACCAGCAACAACAGCCTGTTTTAACATGGGGGGAATTATTACAAGAAATAGTGATTTATGGTAGAGAGATGGGCTGGTTAGAGGAAGGTTCAGATTCACAGCGCCGAGTCCGACAGGCACGATTTTTTGCGGAGAATAACTCCCGTCCCCCTCAGAAAATCTATTCTCGTTTTGACTCTCAGCGCAATGAACTATGGAAAAAGGCATTAGCATTAGGAATACCCCGCTCAGTGTTACATGGACAGTCCACAGAAAACATTCGTACAATAATAAACCTGGTGGAGCAGCCTATTAGCAAGGCTATGGAAGGCACTGATATTGCCAAAATGCAGGAGAGTAAACCCTCTGCTCCTGCCAACCCTTACTCAGGCTTAAGGAAGGATTTGATTGATCTAAAAAACTAGGAAGCGCGGGGGGAATTTCAGGCCGACCCACTCGCGTAATATCCAGCTTAGAATGGCCTAACCAGCATATTGATCCATATATTATTTTAGCCACTGGCCCCAGACGAATACCTGTACATTTTCTAATTGATACTGGAGCCCAAATAAGTGTTATCACTGAAAAAACAGCTAAAAGTTTAGGATTGACCCCTACCCGGAAAAAAATAAATATAATAGGAGTAACTGGAGTCCCTGAAACCAGACCAATTAGTAAAATATGTGTTTGGCTTCCAGGGGAAAATCGAATGACTAAGATAAAGGTGGTCATTGGTCCGTATCGAAATAATATACTAGGATTTGATGTCCTAGCAAACAAAGTCTGGAAACTGCCTGATGGAACAGTGTGGAGCTTTGGAGCCCCACCACGTGAAGTTCGGGTGCTTGAAGCAGCCATTAAGTTACCCCCTTCCAGAGTAACGAATGTTAATCAATATCCTTTACCGGCCGCTGCTAAAGCAGGGCTCAGAGAGGTGATCAAAGACTTGGAGAATCGTGGCATTATAACTAGAGTACACTCGCCCTATAATTCTCCAGTATGGCCAGTACGTAAACCCGACGGCAGATGGCGACTGACGGTTGACTACAGGAGGCTTAATAGTAATACAATGCCACTCACAGCTGCTGTTCCTAACACTGCTGACCTAGTCACTCAAATCCAAGCAAAACATCACCCATGGATGTCCACATTGGATGTTAAGGATATGTTTTTTATGATTCCTCTTCAAGAGGAGGATAAACCTCAATTTGCATTCACTTGGGAAGGAATACAATATACCTTTAACCGACTTCCCCAAGGATACAAACACTCCCCCACTATTGCCCATAATGCACTGGCAAAAATACTGAAGGAAATAGAAGTCCCAGATGGGATAAGTGTGTATCAATATATTGATGATATCTTAATTGCTGGGGAATGGACCATTCGAGTGCTAAAGGAGTGGTTTAGTACCTTACCTATGCCTTCTACTATCCAAAGTGATAACGGTTCACATTTCACAGCAGCTGCCGTCCAGGAATGGGCAAGGGGGGAAGGTATTGACTGGATCTTTCATACTCCTTATTACCCTCAGGCAAATGGAATAGTGGAACGAATTAATGGACTAATCAAAAGATTTGCAAGGGTCCATGCATCAAACTGGGACTTGAGATTGTCTGAGGCAGTATATACTGTTAATAACAGATGGGGTGAAAATGGAAACGCAAAAGTTAAGGCGTTCTGTCCTACTGGAGATTTAATCTCCAAGAAACCATGCGAAATTGGGAAATTCCCCACACAATTGCATTCTGGCCAACCTGTAATGGTCAAGTTACCTCAAATTGGAGTTGTACCACTGATACTGACCAACCCGAGGGGGCTGTATGCATGGGAAGCAAAAGATAGCTCCAATCGCATACATCGGATAAGTAGCAGGTGGATTATACCAGATTTCTAACCAATTTATCGTCGAGCGTGTATACGTTCGAGCAGCTCTCTTCTCTTTAAATCATAGGACTGTTCCAGTTGAAGAAGGATAAGGGACAACTGGGAAGACACGGGGTGGAGACATCACGGACGTCAACCCGAACTGATGTGAACTGTACCTTAGAGGAATTGACAGGCCACACAGACCTGGAGCGTGGATCAGGAGTTTTATCTTTGATTTTCATATGTTTGTTTTGGTAGGGATAATTGTTTGTTAGTCTAAGTTTTAATAGCGCTATACTATGGCTGTAATTGTAAGGTTTTTTGTAATAATTGTTGTTAGTCCTTTAATAACCATATGCATAAGTAAACAATCTAGGATATGGAATAGACAGCCTCGGGCTTTTGAGCAACACATTGATGGTTCCCCAATTGTGAATCATACCGAACAAGACAATATGATCTATAAGATGATACAAGGTTTTGCTCGCATGCTTAATTTTTCTCATGTGACTACCTGTTTGCCTTTACCACATACTCCCACTCAGGGGATCCCCATAACAGCTCTCCCTGTGGATATAGGTAAGAATTTAGATTGGCTGTGGAATCAAAATAAGTCTATCATTTGGGGTGAATTTGAATGGAAGTGGCCATTTAACAATATGTTAAATCGAACTTCCGTTTGGAGCCTAAATTGTTCCTATGCCCCACTTTGTCGGGACAATAAGACTTTAGGATGTAGGGGCAAACAGCCCCAATCCTCCCAACAGCCATGTTCCAAACTCCCTTGGGCAGATACACGGTATGGGGATGAGCCATATTGGGGAAAACGCTTAGTCCTGAGGTATGTGGAACCGGTAAACACCCAGTGGTGCTTTGAGTTTCCTTCAACACCTGGTAATTCATGTATGTGGTTCAATGTGATGGAAGGACCACCTGCTAATTGTTTATGGTCTCAAGCCCATGAGGAGAGAAAAGATGACAGGAAGGAGTGCTATCCCTGGCGGTCTCGACAAAGGTTCTCAACACAACCCAATGTGAAAAAAACACCCCTGTGGAATTGTACAAATATTATAAATTGTACCACTGGTGGGAATTTAGAAAATAGCTGGCTGTGGCTGATTCCTTCATTACGGCATTTAATCAGTGCTGCGTGCTTGTGTCAAAATTACACCAGGCCATATCCCCCAGTGATGGGATGTAATACTAGCATAAGCTATAAAGACTTAAAATATTCTGAGAAATCCGCCTGTCGCATTCCTCAAACCATGGGTAATTGTGATGACTCACCTATATATGCTCCACGTCAGTTAACTTGGATATGCTCAGATGGGACTATTACAGATATGTTAAAACCTATACATCTTGGTCTGCAGTGTACTTTGGGAGTACCATCATTATGTCCTTCTTATTACTCTGAGAAATTTATCTCTCAAGGACTGTGGCACCCCCGTACCAAACGAAGTACAGACAACAGCGATTGGACTGTATCCCAGAGATTAGCGGTATGGGCCGAAGGATTCCTTGGGCTAGGAATAGGTCACCTTAAAACTAGAATTGTGCTATCCAATTTAACTGCACAAGTGGAAGCTTTGGCAGACCTCACTAAATACAATTTTGAATTGCTCAATACACAAGTACAAACTGCCTCGAAAGTTGCACTTCAAAATCGACTTGCACTGGATATGATATTACTCAAAGAACAAGGGGTGTGCGGATACTTGAAAGCGAACCACGAACAAGAAGAATTCTGTGTCACAATTCCTAATGTGTCACTACCTCTTCGGGAAAACCTCCAGAAGATGAAGAAGATAGTCGAAGTTACTCATGAACTGCAGGACCAAATGAAGGACACCTGGTTGGGAAATATTTTTGGTAGGATAGGATGGGTATTTTCTGGATGGATTGTTAACTTGTTACAAACACTGATTGTTATTATAATTTCTATTATTGTAGTATGCATTGCCATTAGCTGTGCAAAAAGGATGATTGTAAAATCTATCTCTCAGGTAAGGGCTCACCCAGAAATTGAGGAATACATGACTCTACTAAAGCACACAGACGAAACTTATACCAATACACCGGTCAATGATGACATACATGTGGTTGAATTGTGACTCAGGTCACGGGGTGGATTGTGTGGATTGTCCGGCTCATAGTTCACAAACAAGTTTCAACATGTCTAGTGCACACAGGCGACTCATGGGGGGTTACAAAAGCGACCCAGCCTTGGATTGCCTTGAGGCCCTGTCTCTGCAGAGATGACTCACGGGGAGCTGTGGAGACAGCTTAGCCTTGGGTTGTCTGATAAACCCTAAACTAAACAGGGCGGTGGCTGCACCATTCAAAGAACCAAAACCTGAACGGAGCCTTGAAATCCCTTAACAAATAGTATACCCTGAGTCTCAATCCAACCACTATTTAGTTGCAAATTACAACCTTGTGTATTCAAACAATCACAGACCAACAAAGGCTCAGATATACATAATCCATTTAGACATATATCATAATCCACTCAGACATAGTCATACACACCATTCCACAAGTCAAGGGATAAAAACTCTAAGATTCAGGTTGGAAATGGGGGAGTCACTTTGCCAACTATACAGTTGGCTTGTGAAGGAAGCCCTTCCCCCCCTTGATCGGGACGCCGGTCGAGGTAACTTCCCTGGGATTGAAAGCCCTTACCTGGAGGGGCAAGTGAATATTGTTTACGCTTTAAGTTTGCAAATGCGTGTGTGCTTGTGGTTGTCTGCGACTCACTTGTGGTTGTAACAATGTACTACTCTTGCCTTCAAAAATTGCAATAGTGCATTCCTCCATTGTATCTGTAAAACCTGCAATTAGTGGCGTGTTAAGTCTGTAAGTGAAGTTCAAATAAATCATTTGCTTGAACCTTGCAGTTAAGTCTGTGAGTGAAGTTCAAGTCGTTTGCTTGAACCTTGCAGTTAAGTCTGTGAGTGAAGTTCAAGTCGTTTGCTTGAACCTTGCAGTTAAGTCTGTGAGTGAAGTTCAAGTTGTTTGCTTGAACCTTGCAGTTAAGTCCTTTTCCGCCACATTACCATGACAGCTCAGGCCATCAGGGAAGAGATGCAACATATAGATGGGCTCGTGATCGAGGGGTGGACTTGACCATGGACACTATTGCACAGGTTATCCATGAATGTGAAACATGTGCTGCAATTAAGCAAGCCAAGCGGTTAAAGCCCCTGTGGTATGGAGGGCGATGGCTGAAATATAAATATGGGGAAGCCTGGCAGATTGACTATATCACACTCCCACAAACTCGCCAAGGGAAGCGCCATGTGCTTACAATGGTGGAAGCAACCACCGGGTGGCTGGAAACATATTCTGTGCCCCATGCCACCGCCCGGAACACTATCCTGGGCCTTGTAAAGCCAGTCTTGTGGCGACATGGCACCCCAGAAAGAATTGAGTCAGACAACGGGACTCATTTCCAAAACAACCTCATAGACACCTGGGCCAAAGAGCATGGCATTGAGTGGGTGTATCATATCCCCTATCATGCACCAGCCTCTGGGAAAATCGAACGATACAATGGACTGTTAAAGACTACATTGAGAGCAATGGGGGGTGGAACCTTCAAACATTGGGATACACATTTAGCAAAAGCCACATGGTTAGTTAATACTAGAGGATCTGCCAGTTGGGGTGGCCCTGCCCAGTCAGAATTTTTACATACTGTAGAAGGGGATAAAGTCCCTGTAGTGCACATAAAAAATATACTGGGGAAGATGGTCTGGGTTATTCCTTCCTCAGGCAAAGGCAAACCCATTCGTGAGATTGCTTTTGCTCAAGGGCCTGGGTGCACTTGGTGGGTGATGCGAAAAGATGGAGAAGTCCGATGTGTGCCTCAAGGGGATTTGATTTTAGGTGAGAATAGCCAGAATTAAACTGTATGATATTAGTTGCTATATAACCCTGCTACTGTATGTTATCATTACTATAATTGTTATATGGTATATCCATAGTACTACAGTAAGAATCACTTAGATCAAGCAAGAATGTACTGTGATAAAAGTGAGCTAAGCGCAGTAGTGATGGAACCAGAACTGACTCCAGCATGCAACAATCCAACAGTGCACACCATCCTCCTGCTGCGTCCAATGTCACCCGCTCACCATACCGCACTGAAGCTGAATCCTGCTCTGCTGACTGAGAGGACTTTACACCATCCTTCCTGCCCAGAAAGACCGGTATGACAGATGGAGCCCAGAGTCGGGAACTAAATGAACTCAACGAACATTTTATGAACATGACCCATAAACTAAAGGAATGATATCTCTGTGTATGTATACATATATACATATATATATATCACTGTTTATATGTCTCAAAGGGATGGAAAAGGTGATGATGATTGACTGGGATGTAACTGAAGGTATGGGAACTGAGCATGACGTCAATGGTATAGAATAAGGGGTGGATACTGTCCTGGTTTCAGCTGGAATAGAGTTAATTGTCTTCCTAGTAGCTGGTACAGTGCTATGTTTTGAGTTCAGTATGAGAAGAATGTTGATAACACTGATGTTTTCAGTTGTTGCTAAGTAGTGTTTAGTCTAAAGTCAAGGATTTTTCAGCTTCTCAAGCCCAGCCAGCGAGAAAACTGGAGGGGCACAAGAAGTTGGGAGGGGACACAGCCAGGGCAGCTGACCCAAAGTGGCCAACAGGGTATTCCATACCATGTGATGTCATATCTAGTATATTAACTGGGGGGAGTGGGGCTGGGGGGGTTTGCCGCTCAAGGAGTAACTGGGTGTCTATCAGCGGGTGGTGAGCAATTGCATTGTGCATCATTTGTATATTCCAATTCTTTTATTATTACTGTTTTCATTTTATTAGTGTTATCATTATCATTATTAGTTTCTTCTTTTCTGTTCTATTAAACCGTTCTTATCTCAACCCACGAGCTTTACTTTTTTTCCCGATTTTCTTCCCCATCCCACTGGGTGGGGGGGAGTGAGTGAGTGGCTGCGTGGTGCTTAGTTGCTGGCTGGGGTTAAACCACGACATGCACTTAAATCTTCAAGACGGTCAGGGAGACCTCTAATTAATGGTTTAAGGTGGACCGGATCAACTGGAGCAGCAAGGGGAATACCCTGCTCCCTGCGCTTGTACATAGCTTGTATACAGGCAGCCTTTTGCACTGATTCAGCCAGCCTAGATAATCCAGCCGTTTTAATAGTCAGAGGTCCACCTCGTTCTCTAGAATCTAGTCCCCCTGCCCAATAGGCAACTCTGAGCATCAAGGGTTGGTTCCCCACGGGACCCTGATCAAGAAATACACCAAGACCCCAATATCCCCCAGCTTCCTCCTCACTCAACAAGACTTGATCCCCTCCATTCAATGACACACGCCATAAATATTCAGTTTCACTTTCCCCCAGCTTGCGTGAAAATTTCTCTTGCATCTGTGCGAGCTCAGGTCCCGACCACAGGGTGGTTAGGGTTGTGGTTAAATTTCGATTGTTCCTTGCCCTCAACTGTACCTCCGTTTTAATGAGGGGTTGAATTTCAATATTACTTGCCCCATCGGATTCATCATCTGGGTCACCCCAGATATCCCCATCCCAAGTGTCAGGATCGGCACACATAACTAGATTCCTGAGATTGGGCGGGAGAGGGAGTTGGAGCACTTGATAACAACAAATTTAATTTTTCTAGTAATTTTCTGTTCTTCTCCCTTTCAGAATTTAATTCATCTTTCAGAAACACATTTTCAACCTCCAATTGTCCATTATGAACACTCAAGGACGCACTTATCTTTCGTTCTGCCTCTAAAGCAGTTTTGGTTACTTCAACTTCAGTTTCTAATGCCCTGGATTTTGTAGCTTCAATGAGATCGGCTGCACCCAATATTTTTGCCGTCTCAGATTTCAGTGCCTCCTCCTGTGCACAAGTTAGACATGCTCCAAAAATAGTGCACAGGATACCTTTACCTTTCCCATTTTTCTTTTTTTTTTTGTTCCTTCCCACACTGCTCTACCCATGCCACCACTTTCTCTTTACTTCTCCACAACTTCTTTGCCTTCTCCTTGTCTGCAGGAGAAGGTTTACAACCATGTTTCTGCAATAGTTCCTCCATTGTATCCTGCCGACTACGCCAAATTAATGTGGCGGAAAAGGACTTAACTGCAAGGTTCAAGCAAATGACTTGAACTTCACTCGCAGACTTAACTGCAAGGTTCAAGCAAACGACTTGAACTTCACTCACAGACTTAACTGCAAGGTTCAGGCAAACGACTTATTTGAGAAGGGCAACCAAGTTGGTGAGGGGCCTGGAGCACAAGTCTTATGAGGAGCAGCTGAGGGAGCTGGGGCTGTTTAGTCTAGAGAAGAGGAGGCTGAGGGGAGACCTTATAGCTCTCTACAACTACCTGAAGGGGGGTTGTAGTGAGGTGGGTGCTGGTCTCTTCTGTCTGGTGGCTGGAGATAGGATGAGAGGAAATGGCCTCAAGTTGAGGCAAGGGAGATTTAGGTTAGATATTAGGAAAAATTTCTTTACTGAGAGGGTTGTCATACATTGGAACAGGCTGCCCAGGGAAGTGGTTGAGTCACCATCCCTGGAGGTATTCAAAAAGCGCATAGACGGGGTACTCTGTAACATGGTTTAGTGGGCATGGATGATGGTTGGACTCGATGATCTTGAAGGTCTTTTCCAACCTAAATGATTCTATGATTCTATGATTCTATGATTTGAAATTCACTTACAGACTTAACACGCCCCTATTGCAGGTTTTACAGATACAATGGAGGAATGCACTATTGCAATTTTTTAAGGCAAGAGTAGTACATTATTACAACCACAAGCGATTCACAGACAACCACAAGCACACACGCATTTACAAACTTAAAGCATAAACAATATTTACTTACCCCTCCAGGTAAGGGCTCTCAATCCCAGGGAAGTTACCTCGACTGGCGTCCCGATCAAGGTGGGGAAGGGTCTCCTTCACAAGCCAGCTGTATAGTTGGAGAAGTGACTCCCCCATTTCCAACCTGAATCTTAGGGGTTTTATCCCCTGACTTGTGGAATGGTGTGTATGACTATGTCTGAGTGGATTATGATATATGCCTAAGTGGATTATGTATATCTGAGTGGAGTTTCCCCTTATCTTTCCTTTGCTGGTCTGTGATTGTTTGAATACACAAGGTTGTCATTTGAAACTGAAGCTGAAACCCTCCAGCTTTTTTTTTTTTTACCTTGCTTCCTCAGGCAACTGAATAGTGGTTGGATTGAGACTCAGGGCATACTATTTTGTTAAGGGACTTCAAGGCTCAGTTCAGGTTTTGGTTCTTTGAATGGTGCAGCCACCGCCCTGTTTAGTTTAGGGCTTATCAGACAACCCAGGGCTAAGCTGTCTACACAGCTCCCCGTGAGTCCTCTCTGCAGAGACAGGGCCTCAAGGCAATCCAAGGCTGGGTCGCTTTCGTAACCCCCCATGAGTCGCCTGTGTGCACTAGACATGTTGAAACTCGTTTGTGAACTATGAGCCGGACAATCCACACAAGACCTGACATTAGGAAGCATTTCTTTACCTAGAGAGTGGTCAAACACTGAACAGGCTTCCTAGAGAGGTGGTCGATGCCCCATGCCTGTCAGTGTTTAAGAGGCATTTGGACAATGCCCTTAATAATATGCTTTAACTTTTGGTTCACCCTGAAGTGGTCAGGCAGTTGGACAAGATGATCGTTGTAGGACCCTTCCAATTTAAATATTCTATTCTATTCTATTCTATTCTATTCTATAATTTAGAAGGTTTAAATTTTTAAAAGGCAGTCATCTAGTCCATATTCCATTGCAAGGGTTCTGCTTGATCCTGATGTATAGTCTTGGGGAGTGGCTTTGCTAATTTTACAAATGCAGTAATCCAGTTGGTCATCCTGCAAAAGCCTGAGGTAATCAGATCCAAGTATAACAGGTTTTGCAGATTTTAGAAGTCCTAATTCAGAGGGATCCCACCCTCAAATGTGGGGTGGGAGTTTTTGCAGTTCTTTTGGTAGAGTGAAGCCTCTAGTGTTTTCCTGTAACACAGCAACTAGTTTAGATAAATTTTTGACAGGTATCTGGAGCTGCATGCCCTGGGGGGAACAGTTTAAATTTGCCTGCAATTTACAGAGTAAATCTTTCCCGAATTAATTAGTCAGGCTGTTTTCAAGTAGTATAAAAGAATGTGTAATTGATAAGGGCCCTATCTGGAGGGGCATCTCTTCTAACAAGGGTATGTATTGGGGGCTTCCTTCAATTCCCATGATATATTTTTGTCCTACTGTGTTAATGTTTTGTGGTCATTTGTTTAGAGCCAAATGTGTAGCATCTGTATCTACTAGGCACAAGTACCCTCCTCCCCACCTTAAGGGTCAGTTGGAGCTCTTGTTGTGGGTTTACAGTATTTAAAATCATGCGGGCATTACTCATGGTTGCTACATAATAGGTTCCCAGTAATTGTCAGTCTTGCGTATAATTATGTTCTTGTGTGGGGTGTCACGACCCAGACTGGACAGACCAGGGAGTCATGTTTAATTCGAAATTCCCTTGGGCTAAATTAAGGTGAAACGACACCAAACGATCAGTGAAAGATTTTATTCATGACAAAAGCAAACTGAACTGGGGAGGCGTGGTAGTAGGTGGCGGGGTTTCTCACAACAGGAATTGGCATAAGACTACTGTAAACCGTGTAACCCGTGGTAACCATATACATCAATTCAGGGAATAAGGAGATCCCTCCCGTTGAGTCACAAGGTTCAGAGCAGACCCCCTTGCTTTCTAGACTCCTCCTCAGAGAAGGGCCCAGGGGCGGCTGGATCCACTCCTAGTCCCAGACTTGGTCAACAGTTTATGTCTTGAAACGGATGAGGTGTAGGGATTGTGGAAAAGGAAAGAGAGAAGAAGACAGAGAGAGAAAAAGGAAGAGAGAAAGATTTCACCGGTCCTGGGTCCAGCGTTGGTTCAGTCAGCCGAGGGGTCCAGTTCTGGTGGGCTTGCACAGGTGGGGCTTCAGTTTGTGTCCTTTTATGATCCTTGCCCCTCCTTCAGGTGGGCACCTGAACTCGTCAGGCTAATGAGCAGTTTGTGAGCCTTTGGGCTTGGGGGTCCTTTGTGGAGTAACTTCTCCTTCCCTGCAGACATGGCCATTGTTTGATCTTTGTATCAGAACAGGGAGCTGCGCACCCTCCAGCACGCCCTCCCCCTCCTGTTGCTGATGTCTGAGCTGATGGGCTTTTCACCTTGGTTCCTTGCTGTGCAGGGTTTGTCTTTAAGCAGAACTTGCCCCACCACAATGTTTGAGACATTAACTCTTTCAGTCTCTCACAGTGGGGGCAGGGGAATTGAATTCAGAAGTCACGGTTAAACCGGGCATAGCTTGCGGTGTCAGAGAAAAATGGGGTTTATAGGGGCAAACTTTTTTCCAGTGTCCTAATCACCCACAATAGTTGCAGCAGTCAGCTTGGGGAATTTCAGGGGAAAAAAGTTCTCATACTTTGCCACGTCCCCATCCTTGGCCCCTCCTTCTAGGGAAAGAAGGAATGGAACCCGAAGGGCTACGGCCAGTGTCCTGGTTTCATCTGGGACAGAGTTAATTGTCTTCCTAGTAGCTGGTACAGTGCTATGTTTTTGAGTTCGGTATGAGAAGAATGTTGATAACAGTGATGTTTTCAGTTGTTGCTAAGTAGTGTTTAGTCTAAAGTCAAGGATTTTTCAGCTTCTCAAGCCCAGCCAGCGAGAAAGCTGGAGGGGCACAAGAAGTTGGGAGGGGACACAGCCAGGGCAGCTGACCCAAACTGGCCAACAGGGTATTCCATACCATGTTACGTCATGGCTAGTATATAAACTGGGGGGGAGTGGGGCTGGGGGGAATCGCCGCTTGGGAACTAACTGGGCGTCGATCAGCAGGTGGTGAGCAATTGCATTGTGCATCACTTGTATATTCCAATCCTTTTATTATTACTATTCTCATTTTATTAGTGTTATTATTATCATTATTTGTTTCTTTCTTTCTGTTCTATTAAACTGTTCTTATCTCAACCCACGAGTTCTACTTTTTTTCCCGATTCTCTCCCCCATCCCATTGGGTGGTGGGGGGAAGTGAGTGAGTGGCTGCATGGTGCTTAGTTGCTGGCTGGGGTTAAACCACGGCAACTGTGTTTAATGCACCCCAGGATATGGTTTGCCCTCTTGGCTGCCAGGGCACACTGCTGACTCCTATTGAGCCTGCTGTCAACTAGCACCCCCAGATCCCTTTCTGCAGAGCTGCTCTCCAGCCACTCCTCTCCCAATCTATACTTGTGTCCAGTGTTACTCCGTCCCAGGTGCAGAATCTGGTATTTGTTCTTGCTAAATTTTATGCCATTGATGGTTGCCCAATGCTTCAATCTTTCTAGTTTCCTCTGCAAGGCCTCTCGTCCCTTGAGAGAGTCAACAGCACCTCCCATTTTAGTATCATCAGCAAACTTGCTAATGGTGCGTTCAACTCCTGCATCCAGATCATTGATAAAAATATTGAACAGAAATGGCCCTAGATTTGCGCCCTGAGGAACCCCGCTGGTGACTGGTCGCCAGCCAGATGTAGCCCCATTCACTACAACCCTTTGAGCTGTGCCCTTCAGCCAGTTCTTCACCCGGCGCACCATGAACCTGCTCATCCCACAGTTGGACAACTTATCCAGAAGGATGCTGTGAGGGACAGTATCAAAAGCCTTACTAAAATCCAGAAAAACTACATCCACTGCCCTTCCCTTCTTCCACTAGGCAGGTGACA
Organism: Gypaetus barbatus; assembly: GCA_028022735.1. Lineage (NCBI taxonomy): Eukaryota > Metazoa > Chordata > Aves > Accipitriformes > Accipitridae > Gypaetus > Gypaetus barbatus. The sequence continues at coordinate 36,202,676 of CM051561.1, read as the reverse complement.
TTATCATAGAAAGATATCAGATTAGTTAAACAGGACTTTCCCTTTGTGAACCTGTGTTGACTGTGCCTGATGATAAACCTTTTACCTTATACGTACATGAAAGAGAAGGTACTGCCTCTGGGGTACTGACACAATAATGGCGGGGGGCAACCAAGGCCTGTAGCATATTACTTTATGCAATTAGATCCAGTCATACGAGGATCTATCCCTTGTGTGCGTGCTGTGGCTGCCGCCACTACTTTAATAGAAAAAGTGAAAAATATAGTCCTAGGACACCCCCTAGAAGTTCAAGTACCCCATTAAGTTGAAACAATCTTGACAAATCACGACTCAAGCCTTGTCCCCTCAACACCTTAATAAATATGAAGCAACGCTCTTAACAACTGACAACATTACACTGAAACATTGCAACGCTTTAAATCCAGCTTCCTTACTTCATTATATACCTTTTCCCCAGGGGACAAAGGTACATAAACAGAAATATTATTTGTCTCCAAAATGGAAAGAACCTTATCTTGTATTACTAACCTCTTTTTCTGTAATAAAAGTGGAGGGTAGAGATTCCTGGATTCACTCGCATGTTAAAAAGGGCTTCATTCACTACTTCCCATCAGCAGGCAGATGTTTAGCCATTTCCAGGAAAGCAGGGTGTTACATAATCCAGTTACATAACATGTAACTGCTACTTGGGAAGATAAATGCCATAATACCAAATGTCTCTCCTTCCTCCTTCTTTCCCCCAGCTTTTATTGGGGGCTAGGATGGAGTTAATTTTCTTCATAGGATCCCCTATGTTGCTATGTTTTGGATTTGTGTTGAAAACAGTGTTGATAATACACCAATGTTTTAGTTATTTCTGAAAAGTGCTTACACAGCCTCAAGGCCTTTTCTGCTTCTCACACTACCCTGCCAGTGGGTAGGCTGGGGGTACACAAGACATTGGGAGGGGACACAGCCGAGACAGCTGACCCCAATTGACCAAAGGGATATTCCATACCATATGACATCCTGCTCAGCAATAAAAGCTGGGGGAAAGAAGGAGGAAGGGGGCACATTCATGGTTATGGCATTTGTCTTCCCAAGTAACTATTATGCATGATGGAGCCCTACTTTCCTGGAAATGGCTGAACACCTGCCTACCGATTGGATCATTATGCTTTGCTTGCACACACAGCTTTTGCTTTCCCTATTAAACTCTTGTCCTGGTTTCAGCTGGGATAGAGTTAATTGTCTTCCTAGTAGCTGGTACAGTGCTATGTTTTGAGTTCAGTATGAGAAGAATGTTGATAACACACTGATGTTTTCAGTTGTTGCTAAGTAGTGTTTAGTCTAAAGTCAAGGATTTTTCAGCTTCTCATGCCCAGCCAGCAAGAAGGCTGGAGGGACACAAGAAGTTGGGAGGGGACACAGCCAGGGCAGCTGACCCAAAGTGGCCAACGGGGTATTCCATACCATGTGACTTCATGTCTAGTATATAAACTGGGGGGAGTTGGCCTGGGGGGGGATCGCTGCTCGGGAACTAACTGGGCATCGGTTGGTGAGTGGTGAGCAATTGCATTGTGCATCACTTGTTTTGCATATTCCAGTTCTTTTATTATTATTAGTGTTATCATTATCATTATTAGTTTCTTCCTTTCTGTCCTATTAAACTGTTCTTATCTCAACCCACGAGTTTTACTTTTTTTTCCCGATTCCCTCCCCCATCCCACTGGGTGGGGGGGGAAGTGAGTGAGTGGCTGCATGGTGCTTAGTTGCTGGCTGGGGTTAAACCACGACAACTCTGTTTGTCTCAACCCACAAGTTTTCTCATTTTTACCCTTCCGATTCTCTCCCCCATCCCACTGCAGTGGGGAGTGAGTGAGCAGCTGTGTGGTGCTTAGCTGCTGGCCAGGGTTAAACTACAACAATAGCTAAGGACTTAACCTAACGTATTACATAAAAATTACTACTGTGTTTCTTAAGTTCTCTGATGATGATGTGTATCTGAAATATCAGCCACCAGAAGGATTGTCAAGACTCCTTAAGTCAGTGTCGTTAGAATTAAAATAACCATGTAGCAAGGGGGTTTGATTTGTATTTAAAACCAAAATCTCTTACTGGCTATCTGACATTCCTTTGGCTTTCAGATTTCTTTTATGTTACTCCAACAACATTGTTTTCACATCAGTTAATTGTATTAGAGCCACACCACAGCATTCTCAGCCCAGGAGAGGAGGTATTCAGGTAGTGATTTAGCACTAGGCTGTTTCACAGCTTTCCTATGGACTTGGCTGATCATTGGCATCATTGTTAAAGTGCCCAAGTGGGCCATGTAAATCTGTGCCAGTTTGTCCTTACTTATCTAGGGAAGGCAGCATTACCCAGTGTTCCCACAAAGTCACTTATTTCTGATGCCCTTTCACATTTCCCTGTCTGTATTAACCATATATTTGGATATAATAAAAAATAAGAGATAAGGCCAATTAGGTCTATTAGAATTAATTTGAGAAAATAAAAATCTTTGTTAAAATTCTTCCTCAACTGACTATGTGTATATAGCAAAGAATTTGAAATTGCTGTGATGGGAGTGCATAGAAGATTGATACATCAGGCCAGTTTTAAACTTCAGAATAAAGCTATACTAGACTGACATTCACTAACAATACACATTGCCAATGGTTAGCTTTTATTTTCTATCAATCATTATCACTACATATTCAAACACTTAGTTCTTAATAATGTTGTCCTAAATTAGCTATAAGTAAGGAGTTCATGCCATGTTATTAGCACTGATGGCTTGAATTTCTGATCAGCCACTTGGGTGAAAAGGGGTAGCACTCTGGTTAGAATCACCATAAATTTTCAGTTCTTGAGCAAGTGACATTTTCCATTTACACTCACACATTTTGACTGAGATTACATTCTATATATTTGCGGTGATGAAAGAGACACTCGGGACGACAATGAGATGGTTCCGAAGCAATGGCAAAAAGACCTCTTTATTGTCTCTTACAGCATATTTATATGTTACTAAAACAGGAGCGCATATCTGGCTCAGCTGGGATGTTTGCCAGTCCTCAGAACACTTAAAAACACACACTCCACACACATACTCGTGACTGTCTTCAGCCACATCTTCCCAGGCACACACCAGGCAGTCCTCCGACCTGACCTTGTAAAACTAGTTCTTCAAAGGCTTGGCAAACGTGCAGCACAACAAGTTCTAACGTTCACTCTTGATTCAAATGCCAGATGTTTCGAGCTGCTCCCACATATATTGTCTCTAAAAACTTCAAGGTAAATGTTTACTCATCTTGAAATGTACACATGTATCATTTTCTAAATTCTGTCATCTATTATACTGGCATATATTTGGAGCAACTGCTGATAAAAATACAGTTACTACATATTTGTCCTTGTTGTTGCATTAAAGCGTAACGAAGTTTGGCAGAAAATAAACCCCCTTGCATTCCAGCTTATCCTCAGATGTCAGAGGGGCTGGGGGTAGCTAGGTTTAATTTCTGAGTGATGTCCAATTCAGCACTATAAGTCCGGTCGCATTCAAGATATTGAACTATCACGATTACGGATGCACTAATAATGCGCTGTACTTTCAATTTAGTCATGTTCAACGAATTAGAATGGCCAGACATAGGGAGTTTGGTTGCATTCAATGAACTATCACGGCTAGATTTTAATGAACAGTACAGTTTATTAAAGCAACAGGAGTACGGGTTCTTGTGGATTGCCGGTGATAAATACACTGTCTGCAAAGCACGTGCGAATAATAATACAGTCGACTACAAGCACACTAAATTATGGAAAAACTCTATAGAGATTTCTAAGTTTCCCAGGGAAGCACTCGGTATAACCGAGGGTTTGAATCTTACCCAACAGATGTCCCTATGGGGGGGGAAGAGAGGTTCAGCCCGTCGACTGATCCCAGAAGTCAGCAATGTCCTCCCAACTTGTCTATGATGGTATCTTCCCTAGCATTCCTACTTTCTTAAGCCCTTTTATACTATTTTCTTATTTTTAAGTGGAGCTTGAGTGACTCTAGTCATACATACCTTTATTATGATTGGTGTAAAATCTCCTTGCTTTACTTTTAAAGGTATATGCTAGAGAAAAATCAGAGCCCATGCTCAGTGAGGGGTCGTCGCACCTTGAAGGTGGGTAGCTTTTAGGATGGAGGTGTGTTTTGGTATTATAACGAGATTATAATGAGGAAAGTTCATCCAGAGAACATGATTTAGCGTGTCACTACTCCAGAACTGGGCACTTATGATATAAATCAGAAGTAAGACAATAGTGTTGACAGAACCCCCATTATTTCACCTCCTTGCTTCAGTGGATTCAATGCAGGGACCTAGCGTTCCTGTTCCTATCATTCCAGTTCCCTATCCCTGCGATGATATCACAGAGCCTGGCCATGGTGTCTCCACTCTGCTCCACCCTTCGTGTTACTTCTCTTAGGGTGAGCACACCAAGCTCCCCTGGTGTTGCTAACATCTAAGGTTGCAGGTTATGTTGCTTAGGGAATTATTATGAAACAGATTCCTTGCATATCCACTGCATTCCTCCCTGGAGGTCTACCTCCCCTTAAGAGGCAGGGGGGACATATCAATAAGTCACCTCCAGCAATCATTCCGCAGTTGTGGATCTAAAACCCCTGACTGCTGACAGTGATAGCACTGATTGTGGTGGGTTGCCGCTGGCTGAACACCAGGTGCCCACCAAAGCCGTTCTATCACTCCCCCCTCCTCAGCTGGACAGGGGAGAGAAAATATAACAAAGGGCTTGTGGGTCGAGATAAGGACAGGAGAGATCACTCACCAATTACCATCACGGGCAAAACAGACTCAACTTGGGGAAAATTAACTTGATTTATTACCAATCAACCAGAGTAGGGTAATGAGAAATAAAACCAAATCTCAAAACACCTTCCCTCCACCCCCTCCCTTCTTCCCGGGCACAACTTCACTCCCGGATTCTCTACCTAACTCCCCCCCAGCGGCACAGGGGGACGGGGATGGGGTTTACGGTCAGTTCATCACACGGTATTTCTGCCGCTTCATCCTCCTCAGGGGCAGGACTCATCACACTCTTCCCCTGCTCCAGCGTGGGGTCCCTCCCATAGGAGACAGTCCTCCATGAACTTCTCCAACATGGGTCCTTCCCACGGGCTGCAGTTCTTCACGAACTGCTCCAGCATGGGTCCTTTCCACGGAGTGCAGTCCTTCAGGAGCACACTGCTCCAGCATGGGTCCCCCACGGGGTCACAAGTCCTGCCAGAAAACCTGCTCCGTGGGCTCCTCTCTCCACAGATCCGCAGGTCCTGCCAGGAGCCTGCTCCAGCGCGGGCTTCCCACGGGGTCACAGCCTCCTTTGGGCATCCACCTGCTCCGGCGTGGGGTCCTCCATGGACTGCAGGGGGACAACCTGCCTCACCATGGTCTTCACCACGGGCTGCAGGGGAATCTCTGCTCCGGCACCTGGAGCATCTCCTCCCCCTCCTTCTTCACTGACCTTGGTGTCTGCAGAGTTGTTTCTCTTATATGTTCTCACTCCTCTCTCCAGCTGCCGTTTCTGTGTGTCCTGCAACTTTTTTCCTTCTTAAATATGTTATCACAGAGGCGCTACCACTATCGCTGTTTGGCTCGGCCTTGGCCGGTGGCGGGTCTGTCTTAGAGCTGGCTGGTATTGGCTCTGTTGGACACAGGGGAAGCTTCCAGTAGCTTCTCACAGAAGCCACCCCTGTAACCCCCCGCTACCAAAACCTTGCCACACAAACCCAATACACTCTTCCAGAATTTTTGGTTTATCAGTGTGATAATCTCATACCACACAAAAAGCATATAATTTTTTTGATAGGGCACTGTGGTCTCTGGCTTACTTTCTAAGCACCACAGTTCTTTATCTTATAAAAGTCACACACACTTATTAAGTGCAAATAGTGAAAGAGATGAGAAAAATGTACAAATGGAAATGAAAAAATAACAAATCCATCTATTCAAGACACTATTAACCTCTGCGAGTTAGGAACCAGGCTTGTTTAATAAGCAATTTTTACTTCTTTTCAGGTTTTTCCTTATAACTAATGGATGTAACTTGTGAAAAAAATTTTCAGCTAAGGAATGAATACTACTAACACGATCTTCTCATAAATGTAAACAAAAGATAAGAGAAACTTTTAAACAGACTACTCTTGAGTTTGGACAGTTCCTTACATACTAATAACCAATTAGCCAAATTTAGTTTAACAACTTCTAGAATATGCTAGGCAATTGTCTTTGTAAAGCCTTGTAAAGCCTATTCCTTTTTTTGGGATCTATGACTGTGATATCCTCCTGAAAAGACCAGAGTGGAAATCACAAGGTTTATACTTACAGTAGAATACTAAGCTGGGAGAAAAATGCTGTGGGAGAGAGCACTACCATCAAACAAATGGGTTAACTGTTGTTTCATATTAATTCTGCACTTGAAGTGTCTGCTAAGAGGTCTAAACAAAGCCAAGACTTGATACGACAACGCTGTCTAGCTCTACCAAGGTGAACACACTGTATTTGACTTGAGAGTCAAACAAGGAAAAATCAACCAAAATGTTCCTGTTCTAGCATTTCTATGCTAGTGCCTGTATTGCTTAGGAAGTTTGCCACAGTGCAATTGGAATATCATTTTCCTGGTTAATGTGCTATATGTATGGATATTCGTGCTTCCATCTCATTAGTCTCCTATCTTACTACTTGACAAGACAGTGGATCTGGTTACCTTTTCTTCCTAATATTTCCCAGATCATTAAGAATTCTTGGGACTGAAGGAATCTGAAATCATTCCAGGAACTTAAATTCTCCTCTTAACCAAAGACTAAGCAACTTCTTTTAAGGAATAGTAAATGATCTTAAATACAAATCACAGTATCACAGAATGGTTGAGGTTGGAGGGGACCTCTGGAGGTCATCTGGTTCAATACCCCTTGTCCTGGTTTCAGCTGGGATAACGTTAATTGTCTTCCTAGTAGCTGGTACAGTGCTATGTTTTTGAGTTAGGTATGAGAAGAATGTTGATAACACACTGATGTTTTCAGTTGTTGCTAAGTAGCGTTTAGTCTAAAGTCAAGGACTTTTCAGCTTCTCATGCCCAGCCAGCGAGAAAGCTGGAGGGACACAAGAAGTTGGGAGGGGACACAGCCAGGGCAGCTGACCCAAAGTGGCCAACGGGGTATTCCATACCATGTGACGTCATGTCTAGTATATAAACTGGGGGGAGTCGGGCTGGGGGGATCGCCGCTCGGGGACTAACTGGGCGTCAGTCGGTGTGGGAACACTTGACTCAGTGACCACCTGTGGAAACAATGATATTATTGCTCTGGTTAGCAGAAAGCCATGGGAACAGTGAGGTTCCCGGCGAAGTAATCATGCTGAAAGAACATGGAGCCAAGAATTGTGTAGAGATAAGATAGTTGCTGCTGAGTGGAAAATTTTGGAAAGTTTCTGCCTATGCTTGCTGGCTGTTGCGTTGGCCACAACTAGCAGATAAAAGGACTCGTATGGTTCAATAAAGGGATTTCGTTTGCAACCAGCTTCGGAGTCCATTCTCAATTGCAAAATCCAGCTTTTTCGCTGGCTGGGCTTGAGAAGCTGAAAAGTCCTTGACTTTAGACTAAATACTACTTAGCAACAACTGAAAACATCAGTGTTATCAACATTCTTCGCATACTGAACTCAAAGCATAGCACTGTACGAGCTACTAGGAAGAGAATCAATTCCATCCCAGCTGAAACCAGGACATCACTCTTTTCCCTTGCTTGTCTCTTTTCCCTGTATTCCCTCAAGTCTCTCTTTTCCCTCTTTGCCCTCGCCAGTCTATTTTCCCTTTTCACCTCAACTCTCTCATTTCACTCCTTTCCCTCCCTTGTCTCTTTTACCTCTTTTCCCCTCGCCTGTCTTTTTCCCCTGGCTTCCCTTCTTTTCCATGATCTCACTCTTTTCCTTCTTTCCCCTCGCCTCTCCCTTTAACTGCTTTTCCCTCTTTTCCCTCGCCTGTCTCTCTCACCTCTTTTCCCCTTGCCTGTCTTTTTCCCCTGGCTTCCCTTCTTTTTCCTCAACTCTCTCTTCCATCTTTTCCCTCAACTCTCTCTTTTCCCTCATTCCCCTTGCCTGTCTCGTTTACCTCTTTTCTCTCTTTGCCCTCAACTCTCTCTTCCCTCTTTTCCCCTCGCCTGTCTTTTTCCCCTGGCTTCCCTTCTTTTCCCTCAACTCTCTCTTCCATCTTTTCCCTCAACTCTCTCTTTTCCCTCATTCCCCTTGCCTGTCTCGTTTACCTCTTTTCTCTCTTTGCCCTCAACTCTCTCTTCCCTCTTTTCCCCTCGCCTGTCTTTTTCCCCTGGCTTCCCTTCTTTTCCCTCAACTCTCTCTTCCCTCTTTTCCCTCAACTCTCTCTTTTACCTCTTTTCCCCTTTCCTGTCTCTTTTCCCTGGTTATCCTCTTTTCCCTGAACTCTCTCTTTTCACTCACATGTCTCTTTTCCCTATTTTCCCTATTTTCCCTGAACTCTCTGTTTTCCCTCTTTTCCCTGAACTCTCTCTTTTAACTTTTTTCCCTCGCCTGTATCTTTTACCTCTCTTCCCTTTGTGTCCAATTTTCACACTTTCACTCGCCTTCCTCTTTTCCCTCTCATTCCTCAACTCTCTCTTTTCCCTCTCTGCCGTCGCCTGTTTCATTTACCTCTTTTCCCCTCACCTGTCTATTTTCCCTGGCTTTCCTCTTTTCCATGAAATCTCTCTTTTCCCTCTTTTCCCCTCGCCCGTTTCTATTCCCTGGTTTCCCTCCTTTCCATGAACTCTCTGTTTTCCCTCTTTTCCCTCCCATGTCTCTTTTCCCTGGTTTCCCTCTTTTCCCTGAACTCTCTCTTTTCACTTGTTGTGGTTTAACTCCAGCCAGCAACTAAGCACCACGCAGCTGCTCACTCGCACCCCCCCCCACCCCGCAGTGGGATGGGGGAGAAAATTGGGAAAAGAAGTAAAACTCGTGGGTTGAGATAAGAACGGTTTAATAGAACAGAAAAGAAGAAACTAATAATGATAATGATAACACTAATAAAATGACAACAGTAATGATAAAAGGATTGGGAATATACAAATGATGCACAGTGCAATTGCTCACCACCTGCCAATCGACACCCCATTCGTCCCCGAGTGGCGATAACCCCCGCCCCCACTCACGCCAGTTTATGTGACGTCACATGGTATGGAATAACCCGTTGGCCAGTTTGGGTCAGCTGCCCCGACTGTGTCCTGTGCCAGCTTCCTGTTTCCCTCCAGCTTTCTCACTGGCTGGGCTTGAGAAGCTGAAAAATCCTTGACTTTAGACTAAACATTACTTAGCAACAACTGAAAACATCAGTGTTATCAACATTCTTCTCATACTGAACTCAAAACATAGCACTATACCAGCTACTAGGAAGACAATCAACTCTATCCCAACTGAAACCAGGACATCAATCTTTGCCCTCACCTGTCTTTTTTCACTTTTCCCCTCAACTCTCTCTTTTCCCTCCTTTCCCTCCCTTGTCTCTTTTACCTCTCTTCCCCTCACCTGTCTTTTTTCCCAGGCTTCCCTTCTTTTCCCTGAACTCTCTCTTTTCCTTCCTTTTCCTCGCCTCTCCCTTTAACCGCTTTTCCCTCGCCTGTCTCTCTCACCTCTTTTCCCTCAGCGCTCTCTTCCCTCTTTTCCCTCAACCCACTCTTTCCCCCCTTCCTCCATTTCCTGTCTCTTTCCCCTGGTTTCCCTCTTCTCCCTCAACTCTCTCTTTCCCCTCTTTGTCCTCGCCTCTCTCTTGTCCCTCTTCCCCTCAACTCTCTCTTCTCCCCCTCACTGCCCTTGCCTGTCTCTTTTCCCTTTCCCCTCAACCCTCTCTTCCCCCTTTTACCTCAACTCTCTCTTTTCCCTCGTTCCCCTCGCCTGGCTCTCTCACCTCTTTTCCCACACCTCCCTCTTTCCCCCGGTTTCCCCTCTTTTCCCCAACTCTCTCTTCCCTCATTTCCCTCAACTCTCTCTTTCCCCTCTTTCCCCTCGCCTGTCTCTTTTACTTCTTTTCCCTCACATTTCTCTTTCCCCTGGTTTCCCTCATCTTCACGAACTCTCTTTTCCTTCTTTTCCCTGACCTTTCTATTTTCCCAGGCTTCCCTCTTTTCCCTCAACTCTCTCTTTTCCCTCTTTTCCCTCGCCTGTCTCTTTTACCTCTCTTCCCTTGGTGTTCAATTTTCACACTTTCACTCGCCTCCCTCTTTCCCCTCTCATTCATCAACTCACTCTTTTCCCTCTCTGCCCTTGCCTGTGTCTTCTCCCTTTTCCCCTCAACCCTCTCTTCCCTCTTTTCCCCAACTCTCTCTTTTCCCTCTTTCCCCTCGCCTGTCTCTTTTCACTCTTTTCCCTCAACTCTGTTTCCCCACTTTTCTCTCACCTGTCTCTTTTCCCTCTTTTCCCTGTTTACCATCAACTCCCTGTTTTCCCTCTTTCACATGTCTCTTTTCCCTGGTTTCCCTCAATTCTCTCTTTTCCTCTTGGCCCTCACCTCTTTTCCCTGTTTTCCATCAACTGTCACTTTTCCGTTTTTCACCTAGCCGGTCTCTTTTCGCTGGTTTTCCTCTTTGCCCTCGCTTGTCCCTTTTCCCTGGTTTCCCCCCCAACTCTCTCTTTCCCCTCTTTTCCCTCTCCTGTCATGTTTACCTCTCTTCCCTCGGTGTCTAATTTCCCACTTTCACTCGCCTCCCTCTTTTCCCTCTCATTCCTCAACTCTCTCTTTTTCTTCTTTCCCCTTGCCTGTCCCTTTTACCTCTTCCTCCCCTCGCCTTTGTTCCCTAGTTTCTCTTCTTTTTTCCATGAACTCTCTCTCTCTTCTTTTCCCTCGCCTCTCTCTTTAAGCGCTTTTCCCTCTTTCCCCTCGCCTGTCTCTTTATACCTCTTTCCACTCAACTCTCTCTTCCCTCTTTCCCCTGAACTCTCTCTCTTCCCTCTTTCCCCCTTGCCTGTCTCTTTTCCCTGGTTTCCCTCTTTTCCCTCAACTCTCACTTTTTCCACTTTCCCCTCGCCTGACTTTTTTACCTCTTTCCCCCCTTTTCCCTCGCCTGTCTCCCACCTCTTTTCCCTCTCATGTCTCTTTTCCCTGGTTTCCCTCTTCCATGAACTCTCTCTTCTCTCTCTTTTCCCTCACATGTCTCTTTCCCCTGAACTGTCCACTTTCACTCTTTTCCCTCACCTGTGTCTCTTTTCCCCCGAAGTCTCTCTTTTTCCCTCTTTGCCCTCGCCTGTCTCTTTTCCCTCTTTTCCCTTGCTTCTCTGTTTTACCTCTTCTCCCCTCGCCTTTCTCTTTCCCCTGGATTCCGTCTTTTCCATGAACTCTCTCTTTTCCCTCTTTTCCCCTTTCCTGTCTCTTTTCCCTGGTTTCCCTCTTTTCCCTCAACTCTCACTTTTCCCACTTTCCCCTTGCCTGTCTTTTTTACCTCTTTTTCCGTTCTGTCTCTTTTCCCTGGTTTCCCTCTTTTCCCTGAACTCTCTCTTTTCCCTGTTTCCCCTCGCCTGTCACTTTCCCCTGGTTTTCCTTTTTCCCCTCAGGTCTCTCTTTACCCTCTTTCCCTCCGCCTGTCTCTTTTACTTCTTTTCCCTAAACTCTCTCTTCCCTCTTTTCCCTCAACTCTATCTTTTCCCTCTTTCCCATCGCCTGCCTTGTTTACCTGTTTTCCCCTCACCTGTCTAATTTACCTGGCTTTCCTCTTTTCCATAAAATCTCTCTTTTCCCTCTTTTCCCTCTCTCCTGCCTCTTTTCCCCTCAAATCTCCCCTTTCCTCTTTCCCCCCAGCCTGTCGTTTTTCCCTGGTTTTCCTCTTTCCCCTCAGCTCTCTCTTTTCCCTCTTTTCCCTTGCCTGTCTCGTTTCCCTCTTTTCCATGTTTTCCTACTCCTGTCTCTTATCACTCTCTTACCTTATTCCCCCGCCTCTCTCTTTTCCCTACTTTCCCTTGCATGTCTTTATTTCCCCTTTTCGCTCCTTTTCCTCTTGTGTCTGTTTTTCTTGTGTCTCTCTTGCCTGGCATGTCTTTTTTCCCTCGTGTGTCTCTTTTCCCCTTTTTCCCTCTTCAAACTCTTTTCTATCTTTTCCCTTGCCTGTCTCTTTTCCCTGGTTTTCCTCTTTCCCCTCGCCTCTCTCTTACCTCTTTTCCCTTTTTCCCCTCTCCTGTCTCTTTTCCCTCTCTTCCCCTTGTCTCTCTCACCTCTTTTCCCCTCTTTTCCCTCACCTGCCTTTCCCCCCCGGTTTCCCTCTTTCCCCTCTTTTCCCTCTCCTGTCTCTTTCCCCTCTTTTCCCCTCGCCTCTCTCTCTTAAATCTTTCCCCTCTTTTCCCTCACCTCTTTTACCTCTCTTCCCTCGGTGTCTAATTTTCCCACTTTCAATCGCCTCCCTCTTTTCCCCCCTCTTTCCTTAACTCCCTCTTTCCCCGCTGCGTGTATCTTGTCCCTGGTTTTCTTCTTTGCCCTCCCCTGTCTCTTTCCCCTCTCTTCCAGCAACTCTCTCTGTTCCCTCTTTTCCATCGCCTGTCTCTTTTCCCTGGTTTCCCTCTTTTCCACGAACTCTATTTTCCTTCTTTTCCCTGACATGTCTATTTTCCCTGGCTTCCCTCCTTTCCATGAACTCTCTCTTTTCCCTCTTTTCCCTCGCTTGTCTCTTTTCCCGGTATTCCCTCAACTCTCTCTTTTCCCTCTTTTCCCCTTTTCTGTCTCCTCTCCATGGTTTCCCTCTTTTCCACGAACTCTCTCTTTTCCCACTTTCCCCTAGCTTGTCTCTTTTCCCTGTTCCCCTCAACTCTCTCCTTTCCCTCTTTCCTTTCGCTTATCTCTCTCACCTCTTTTCCCTCAACTTGGTCTTCCCTCTTTTCCCTCATTCTCTCTTTTCACTCTTTTCCCTCGCTTGTCTTTCCCCCCTGTATTCCCTCAACTCTGTCTTTCCCCTCCTTTCCCTTCCTTGTCTCTTTTACCTCTTTTCCCTCGTTCACATCGCCTGTCTCTTTGGCCTCTTTTCCCCTCAACTCTCTCTTTTCCCTCCTTTCCCTCACCTGTCTCTTTTTCCCTGGTTCCCCTCTTTTCCACGAACCCTCTCTTTTCACTCTTTCCCCTCTCATGTCTCTTTTCCCTCTATTCCTCAACTCTCTGTTTTCCCACTTCCCCCGCGCCTGTCTCTTTTACCTCTTTTCCCTCCACTCTCTCTTTTCCCTCCTATCCCTCACCTGTCACTTTTTCCTGGTTTCCCTCTTTTCCAAGAACTCTGTCTTTCCCCACTTCCCCCTAGCTTGTCTCTTTCTCTGTATTCCCCCAACTCTCTCTTTTCGCAATTTCCCCACGCGTCTTTTACCTCTTTTCCCTCTCGTGTATTTTCCCTGGTTTCCCTCTTTTCCACGAACTCTCTCTTTTCCCTCTTCACCCTTGCCTGTCTCTTTTCCCTTTCCCCCTCAACTCTCTGCTTCCCCTCTTTTCCCTCGCTTGTCTCTTTCCCCCATATTCCCTCAACTCTCTCTTTTCCCACTTTCCCCCTCGCCTGTCTCTTTTACCTCTTTTTCTGTTCTCTTTTCCCTGGTTTCCCCTCTTTCCCCTCAAGTCTCTCTTTCCCCACTTCCCCCTCGCCTCTTTTCCCTGGTTTTCTTCTTTGCCCTCGCCTGGCTCTCTCCCCGCTCTGCCTTCAACTCTCTCTGTTCCCCCCTTTCCCCTCGGCTGTCTCTTTTCCCTGGTGTCTCTCTTTTCGATGAACTCTCTTTTCCCACTCCCCCCTCGCCTGTCTCATTTCCCTGTCCCCCTCAACTCTCTCTTTTCCCTATTTGCCCTCCCCTATTTACCCTCTTTTCCCTCGCTTGTCTCTTTTCCTTCTCTTCCCTCAACTGTCTCTTTTCCCTCTTTTCCCCTTTCCTGTCTCTTCTCCCGGGTTTCCCTCTTTTCCATGACTCTGTCTTTTCCCACTTCCCCCAGATGCTCTCTTTCCCCTGTATTCCCTCAACTCTGTCTTTCCCCTCCTTTCCCTCCCTTGTCTCTTTTACCTCTTTTCCCTTGTTCACATTGCCTGTCTCTTCGGCCTCTTCTCCCTCAACTTTCTCTTTTCCCCCCTTTCCCTCACCTGTCTCTTTTCCCTCTTTTCCAAGAACTCTCTCTTTTCCCTCTTATCCCTCGCATGTCTTTTTTTGCTGGTTTCCCTCTTTTCCACGAACTCTCTCTTTCCCCACTTCCCCCTAGCTTGTCTCTTTCCCTGTATTCCCCCAGCTCTCTCTTTTTGCACTTTCCCCTCGCCTCTTTTACCTCTTTTCCCTCTCGTGTATTTTTCCTGGTTTCCCTCTTTTCCATGAAGTCTCACTTTTCCCTCTTTACCCTTGCCTGTCTCTTTTCCCTTTCCCCCTCAACTCTCTGCTTCCCCTCTTTTCCCTCACTTGTCTCTTTTCCTTCGCTTGTCTCTTCACCCATATTCCCTCAACTCTCTCTTTTCCCACTTTCCCCCTCGCCTGTCTCTTTTACCTCTTTTTCTGTTCTCTTTTCCCTGGTTTCCCCTCTTTGCCCTCAAGTCTCTCTTTTCCCACTTGCCCCTCGCCTCTTTTCCCTGGTTTTCTTCTTTGCCCTCGCCTGGCTCTTTCCCCGCTCTGCCTTCAACTCTCTCTGTTCCCTCCTTTCCCCTCGGCTGTCTCTTTTCCCTGGTGTCTCTCTTTTCGATGAACTCTCTTTTCCCAGTTCCCCCTCGCCTGTCTCTTTTCCCTGTCCCCCTCAACTCTCTCTTTTCCCTATTTGCCCTCCCCTATTTTCCCTCTTTCCCCTCGCTTGTATCCTTACCTTCTATTCACTCAAATGTCTCTTTTCCCTCGCTTGTCTCTTTTCCTTCTCTTCCCTCAACTGTCTCTTTTCCCTCTTTTCCCCTTTCCTGTCTCTTCTCCCGGGTTTCCGTCTTTTCCATGACTCTCTCTTTTCCCACTTCCCCCAGCTGGTCTCTTTTCCCTGTATTCCCTCAACTCTCTCTTTTCCGTCTTTCATCTCGCCCCCTCTCTCACCTCTTTTCCCTCAACTCGGTCTTCCCCCTTTTCCCTCACTCTCTCTTTTCACTCTTTTCCGTAGCTTGTCTCTTTCCCGCAGCTTGTCTCTTTCCCGCTATTCCCTCAACTCTCTCTTTCCCCACTTCCCCTGCCCCTCTTTTACCTCTTTCCCCTCAACTCTCTCTTTTCCCTCCTTTCCCTCACCTGTCTCTTTTTCCTGGTTTCCCTCTTTCCCATGAACGCTCTCTGTTCACTCTTTCGCCTCTCATGTCTCTTTTCCCTCTATTCCCTCAACTCTCTCTTTTCCCTCCTTTCCGTCACCTGTCTCTTTTCCCTGTCCCCCTCAACTCTCTCTTTTCCCTATTTGCCCGCGCCTATTTTCCCTCTGTTCCGTCGCTTGTCTCTTTTCCTTGTATTCCCTCAACAGTCTCTTTTCCCTCTTTTCCCCTTTCCTGTCTCTTCTCCCTGCTTTCCCTCTTTTCCACGAACTCTCTTTTCCCTCTTTACCCTTGCCTGTCTCTTTTCCCTTTCCCCCTCAACTCTCTGCTTCCCCTCTTTTCCCTCGCTTGTCTCTTTTCCCTCGCTTGTCTCTTTCCCCCATATTCCCTCAACTCTCTCTTTTCCCACTTTCCCCCTCGCCTGTCTCTTTTACCTCTTTTTCTGTTCTCTTTTCCCTGGTTTCCCCCTCTTTCCCCTCAAGTCTCTCTTTCCCCACTTCCCCCTCGCCTCTTTTCCCTGGTTTTCTTCTTTGCCCTCGCCTGGCTCTTTCCCCGCTCTGCCTTCAACTCTCTCTGTTCCCTCCTTTCCCCTCGGCTGTCTCTTCCCCCGGTTTCTCTCTTTTCGATGAACGCTCTTTTCCCACTTCCCCCTCGCCTGTCTCTTTTCCCTGTCCCCCTCAACTCTCTCTTTTCCCTATTTGCCCGCGCCTATTTTCCCTCTTTCCCCTCGCTTGTATCCTTACCTTCTCTTCCCTCAAATGTCTCTTTTCCCTCTTTTCCCCTTTCCTGTCTCTTCTCCCGGGTTTCCCTCTTTTCCATGACTCTCTCTTTTCCCACTTCCCCCAGCTGGTCTCTTTTCCCCTGTATTCCCTCAACTCTCTCTTTTCCATCTTTCATCTCGCCCCCTCTCTCACCTCTTTTCCCTCAACTCGGTCTTCCCTCTTTTCCCTCACTCTCTCTTTTCACTCTTTTCCGTCGCTTGTCTCTTTCCCGCTATTCCCTCAACTCTCTCTTTCCCCACTTCCCCTGCCCCTCTTTTACCTCTTTCCCCTCAACTCTCTCTTTTCCCTCCTTTCCCTCACCTGTCTCTTTTTCCTGGTTTCCCTCTTTCCCATGAACGCTCTCTGGTCACTCTTTCCCCTCTCATGTCTATTTTCCCTCTATTCCCTCAACTCTCTCTTTTCCCTCCTTTCCGTCACCTGTCTCTTTTCCGTGTCCCCCTCAACTCTCTCTTTTCCTTATTTGCCCACGCCTATTTCCCCTCTGTTCCCTCGCTTGTCTCTTTTCCTTGTATTCCCCCAACAGTCTCTTTCCCCTCTTTTCCCCTTTCCTGTCTCTTCTCCCTGCTTTCCCTCTTTTCCACGAACTCTCTCTTTTCCCTCTTCACCCTTGCCTGTCTCTTTTCCCTTTCCCCCTCAACTCTCTGCTTCCCCTCTTTTCCCTTGCTTGTCTCTTTTCCCTCGCTTGTCTCTTCCCCCCGTATTCCCTCAACTCTCTCCTTTCACACTTTCCCCCTCGCCTGTCTCTTTTACCTCTTTTTGTGTTCTGTCTCTTTTCCCTGGTTTCCCTCTTTCCCCTCAAGTCTCTCTTTTCCCACTTCCCCCTCGCCTCTTTTCCCTGGTTTTCTTCTTTGCCCTCGCCTGGCTCTTTCCCCGCTCTGCCTTCAACTCTCTCTGTTCCCTCCTTTCCCCTCGGCTGTCTCTTTTCCCTGGTGTCTCTCTTTTCGATGAACTCTCTTTTCCCACTTCCCCCTCGCCTGTCTCTTTTCCCTGTCCCCCTCAACTCTCTCTTTTCCCTATTTGCCCTCCCCTATTTTCCCTCTTTCCCCCTTTCCTGTCTCTTGTCCCTGGTTTCCCTCTTTTCCATGAACTCTCTCTTTTCTGTCATTTGCCTCGCATGTCTCTTTGCACTGGCTTTCCTCTTTTCCAAGAACTCTCTCTTTTCCCACTTCCCCTAGCTCGTCTCTTTCCCTGTATTCCCCCAGCTGTCTCTTTTCGCACTTTCCCCTCGCCTCTTTTACCTCTTTTCCCTGTCGTGTATTTTCCCTGGTTTCCCACTTTTCCAGGAACTCTCTTTTTTCCCTCTTTTCCGTCGCTTGTCTCTTTCCCGCTATTCCCTCAACTCTCTCTTTCCCCACTTCCCCTGCCCCTCTTTTACCTCTTTCCCCTCAACTCTCTCTTTTCCCTCCTTTCCCTCACCTGTCTCTTTTTCCTGGTTTCCCTCTTTCCCATGAACGCTCTCTGGTCACTCTTTCCCCCTCATGTCTCTTTTCCCTCTATTCCCTCAACTCTCTCTTTTCCCTCCTTTCCGTCACCTGTCTCTTTTCCCTGTCCCCCTCAACTCTCTCTTTCCCCTATTTGCCCTCCCCTATTTCCCCTCTGTTCCCTCGCTTGTCTCTTTTCCTTGTATTCCCTCAACAGTCTCTTTTCCCTCTTTTCCCCTTTCCTGTCTCTTCTCCCTGCTTTCCCTCTTTTCCACGAACTCTCTCTTTTCCCTCTTTACCCTTGCCTGTCTCTTTTCCCTTTCCCCCTCAACTCTCTGCTTCCCCTCTTTTCCCTTGCTTGTCTCTTTTCCCTCGCTTGTCTCTTCCCCCCGTATTCCCTCAACTCTCTCCTTTCACACTTTTCCCCTCGCCTGTCTCTTTTACCTCTTTTTGTGTTCTCTCTCTTTTCCCTGGTTTCCCTCTTTCCCCTCAAGTCTCTCTTTTCCCACTTGCCCCTCGCCTCTTTTCCCTGGTTTTCTTCTTTGCCCTCGCCTGGCTCTCTCCCCGCTCTGCCTTCAACTCTCTCTGTTCCCTCCTTTCCCCTCGGCTGTCTCTTTCCCCTGGTTTCTCTCTTTTCGATGAACTCTCTTTTCCCACTTCCCCCTCGCCTGTCTCTTTTCCCTGTCCCCCTCAACTCTCTCTTTTCCCTATTTCCCCTCCCCTATTTTCCCTCTTTTCACCTTTCCTGTCTCTTCTCCCTGGTTTCCCTCTTTTCCATGAACTCTCTCTTTTCTGTCATTTGCCTCGCATGTCTCTTTGCACTGGCTTTCCTCTTTTCCAAGAACTCTCGCTTTTCCCACTTCCCCCAGCTTGTCTCCTTCCCTGTATTCCCCCAGCTCTCTCTTTTCGCACTTTCCCCTCGCCTCTTTTACCTCTTCTCCCTGTCATGTATTTTTCCTGGTTTCCCTCTTTTCCATGAACTCTCACTTTTCCCTCTTTACCCTTGCCTGTCTCTTTTCCCTTTCCCCCTCAACTCTCTTCTTCCCCTCTTTTCCCTCGCTTGTCTCTTTTCCTTTGCCTGTCTCTTCACCCATATTCCCTCAACTCTCTCTTTCCCCACTTTCCCCCTCGCCTGTCTCTTTTACCTCTTTTTCTGTTCTCTTTTCCCTGGTTTCCCCTCTTTGCCCTCAAGTCTCTCTTTTCCCACTTGCCCCTCGCCTCTTTTCCCTGGTTTTCTTCTTTGCCCTCGCCTGGCTCTTTCCCCGCTCTGCCTTCAACCTCTCTCTGTTCCCTCCTTTCCCTCGGCTGTCTCTTTTCCCTGGTGTCTCTCTTTTCGATGAACTCTCTTTTCCCCACTTCCCCCTCGCCTGTCTCTTTTCCCTGTCCCCCTCAACTCTCTCTTTTCCCTATTTCCCCCTCCCTATTTTCCCCTCTTTTCCCTCGCTTGTCTCTTTTCCTTGTATTCCCTCAACTGTGTCTTTTCCCTCTTTTCCCCTTTCCTGTCTCTTCTCCACGCTTTCCCTCTTTTCCATGACTCTCTGTTTTCCCACTTCCCCCCAGCTGGTCTCTTTTCCCTGTATTCCCTCAACTCTCTCTTTTCCGTCTTTCATCTCGCCCCCCTCTCTCACCTCTTTTCTCTCAACTCGGTCTTCCCTCTTTTCCCTCACTCTCTCTTTTCACTCTTTTCCATCGCTTGTCTCTTTCCGCTATTCCCTCAACTCTCTCTTTCCCGACTTCCCCTGCCCCTCTTTTACCTCTTTCCCCTCAACTCTCTCTGTTCCCTCCTTTCCCCCTCGGCTGTCTCTTTCCCCTGGTTTCTCTCTTTTCGATGAACTCTCTTTTCCCACTTCCCCTCGCCTGTCTCTTTTCCCTGTCCCCCCTCAACTCTCTCTTTTCCCTATTTGCCCTCGCCTATTTTCCCTCTTTCCCCTCGCTTGTATCCTTACCTTCTATTCACTCAAATGTCTCTTTTCCCTCGCTTGTCTCTTTTCCTTCTCTTCCCTCAACTGTCTCTTTTCCCTCTTTTCCCCTTTCCTGTCTCTTCTCCCGGGTTTCCGTCTTTTCCATGACTCTCTCTTTTCCCACTTTCCCCCAGCTGGTCTCTTTTCCCTGTATTCCCTCAACTCTCTCTTTTCCGTCTTTCATCTCGCCCCCTCTCTCACCTCTTTTCCTCAACTCGGTCTTCCCCCTTTCCCTCACTCTCTCTTTTCACTCTTTTCCGTAGCTTGTTCTCTTTCCCGCAGCTTGTCTCTTTCCCGCTATTCCCTCAACTCTCTCTTTCCCCACTTCCCCTGCCCCTCTTTTACCTCTTTCCCCTCAACTCTCTCTTTTCCCTCCTTTCCCTCACCTGTCTCTTTTTCCTGGTTTCCCTCTTTCCCATGAACGCTCTCTGGTCACTCTTTCCCCTCTCATGTCTCTTTTCCCTCTATTCCCTCAACTCTCTCTTTTCCCTCCTTTCCGTCACCTGTCTCTTTTCCTGTCCCCCTCAACTCTCTCTTTTCCCTATTTGCCCGCGCCTGTTTTCCCTCTGTTCCCTCGCTTGTCTCTTTTCCTTGTATTCCCTCAACAGTCTCTTTTCCCTCTTTCCCCCTTTCCTGTCTCTTCTCCCTGCTTTCCCTCTTTTCCACGAACTCTCTTTTCCCTCTTTACCCTTGCCTGTCTCTTTTCCCTTTCCCCCTCAACTCTCTGCTTCCCCTCTTTTTCCCTCGCTTGTCTCTTTCCCCTCGCCTGTCTCTTTTACCTCTTTTTCTGTTCTCTTTTCCTGGTTTCCCTCTTTGCCCTCAAGTCTCTCTTTTCCCACTTCCCCCTCGCCTCTTTTTCCCTGGTTTTCTTATTTGCCCTCGCCTGGCTCTTTCCCCGCTCTGCCTTCAACTCTCTCTGTTCCCTCCTTTCCCTCGGCTGTCTCTTTCCCCTGTGTCTCTCTTTTCGATGACTCTCTTTTCCCACTTCCCCCTCGCCTGTCTCTTTTCCCTGTCCCCCTCAACTCTCTCTTTTCCCTATTCGCCCTCCCCTATTTTCCCTCTTTTCCCCTTTCCTGTCTCTTCTCCCTGGTTTCCCTCTTTTTCATGAACTCTCTCTTTTCTGTCATTTGCCTCGCATGTCTCTTTGCACTGGTTTTCCTCTTTTCCAAGAACTCTCTCTTTTCCCACTTCCCCCAGCTCGTCTCTTTCCCTGTATTCCCCCAGCTGTCTCTTTTCGCACTTTCCCCTCGCCTCTTTTACCTCTTTTCCCTGTCGTGTATTTTCCCTGGTTTCCCCACTTTCCAGGAACTCTCTTTTTTCCCTCTTTTCCGTCGCTTGTCTCTTTCCCGCTATTCCCTCAACTCTCTCTTTTCCCACTTCCCCTGCGCCTCTTTTACCGCTTTCCCTCAACTCTCTCTTTTCCCTACTTTCCCTCACCTGTCTCTTTTTCCTGGTTTCCCCTCTTTCCCATGAACGCTCTCTGTTCACTCTTTCCCCTCTCTCATGTCCTCTTTTCCCTCTATTCCCTCAACTCTCTCTTTTCCCTCCTTTCCGTCACCTGTCTCTTTTCCCTGTCCCCCTCAACTCTCTCTTTCCCCTATTTGCCCTCCCCTATTTCCCCTCTGTTCCCTCGCTTGTCTCTTTTCCTTGTATTCCCTCAACAGTCTCTTTTCCCTCTTTTCCCCTTTCCTGTCTCTTCTCCCTGCTTTCCCTCTTTTCCACAAACTCTCTCTTTTCCCTCTTTACCCTTGCCTGTCTCTTTTCCCTTTCCCCCTCAACTCTCTGCTTCCCCTCTTTTCCCTTGCTTGTCTCTTTACCCTCGCTTGTCTCTTCCCCCCCGTATTCCCTCAACTCTCTCCTTTCACACTTTCCCCCTCGCCTGGTCTCTTCTACCTCTTTTTGTGTTCTGTCTCTTTTCCCTGGTTTCCCTCTTTCCCCTCAAGTCTCTCTTTTCCCACTTGCCCCCTCGCCTCTTTTCCTGGTTTTCTTCTTTGCCCTCGCCTGGCTCTCTCCCCGCTCTGCCTTCAACTCTCTCTGTTCCCTCCCTTTCCCCTCGGCTGTCTCTTTTCCCTGGTGTCTCTCTTTTCGATGAACTCTCCTTTTCCCACTTCCCCCTCGCCTGTCTCTTTTCCCTGTCCCCCTCAACTCTCTCTTTTCCCTATTTGCCCTCCCCTATTTTCCATCTTTCCCCCTTTCCTGTCTCTTCTCCCTGGTTTCCCTCTTTTCCATGAACTCTCTCTTTTCTGTCATTTGCCTCGCATGTCTCTTTGCACTGGCTTTCCTCTTTTCCAAGAACTCTCGCTTTTCCCACTTCCCCCAGCTTGTCTCTTTCCCTGTATTCCCCCAGCTCTCTCTTTTCGCACTTTCCCCTCGCCTCTTTTACCCTCTTTTCCCTCTCGTGTATTTTTCCTGGTTTCCCTCTTTTCCATGAACTCTCACTTTTCCCTCTTTACCCTTGCCTGTCTCTTTTCCCTTTCCCCCTCAACTCTCTGCTTCCCCTCTTTTCCCTCGCTTGTCTCTTTTCCTTCGCCTGTCTCTTCACCCATATTCCCTCAACTCTCTCTTTTCCCACTTTCCCCCTCGCCTGTCTCTTTTACCTCTTTTTCTGTTCTCTTTTCCCTGGTTTCCCCTCTTTGCCCTCAAGTCTCTCTTTTCCCACTTCCCCCTCGCCTCTTTTCCCTGGTTTTCTTCTTTGCCCTCGCCTGGCTCTTTCCCCGCTCTGCCTTCAACTCTCTCTGTTCCCTCCTTTCCCCTCGGCTGTCTCTTTTCCCTGGTGTCTCTCTTTTCGATGAACTCTCTTTTCCCACTTCCCCCTCGCCTGTCTCTTTTCCCTGTCCCCCTCAACTCTCTCTTTTCCCTATTTGCCCTCCCCTATTTTCCCTCTTTCCCCCCTTTCCTGTCTCTTGTCCCCTGGTTTCCCTCTTTTCCATGAACTCTCTCTTTTCTGTCATTTGCCTCGCATGTCTCTTTGCACTGGCTTTCCTCTTTTCCAAGAACTCTCTCTTTTCCCACTTCCCCCCAGCTCGTCTCTTTCCCTGTATTCCCCCAGCTGTCTCTTTTCGCACTTTCCCCTCGCCTCTTTTACCTCTTTTCCCTGTCGTGTATTTTCCCTGGTTTCCCACTTTTCCAGGAACTCTCTTTTTTCCCCTCTTTTCCGTCGCTTGTCTCTTTCCCGCTATTCCCTCAACTCTCTCTTTCCCCACTTCCCCTGCCCCTCTTTTACCTCTTTCCCCTCAACTCTCTCTTTTCCCTCCTTTCCCTCACCTGTCTCTTTTTCCTGGTTTCCCTCTTTCCCATGAACGCTCTCTGTTCACGCTTTCCCCCTCATGTCTCTTTTCCCTCTATTCCCTCAACTCTCTCTTTTCCCTCCTTTCCGTCACCTGTCTCTTTTCCCTGTCCCCCTCAACTCTCTCTTTTCCCTATTTGCCCGCGCCTGTTTTCCCTCTGTTCCCTCGCTTGTCTCTTTTCCTTGTATTCCCTCAACAGTCTCTTTTCCCTCTTTTCCCCTTTCCTGTCTCTTCTCCCTGCTTTCCCTCTTTTCCACGAACTCTCTTTTCCCTCTTTACCCTTGCCTGTCTCTTTTCCCTTTCCCCCTCAACTCTCTGCTTCCCCTCTTTTCCCTCGCTTGTCTCTTTCCCCTCGCTTGTCTCTTTCCCCCATATTCCCTCAACTCTCTCTTTTCCCACTTCCCCCCTCGCCTGTCTCTTTTACCTCTTTTTCTGTTCTCTTTTCCCTGGTTTCCCCTCTTTCCCCTCAAGTCTCTCTTTCCCCACTTCCCCCTCGCCTCTTTTCCCTTGTTTTCTTCTTTGTCCTCGCCTGGCTCTTTCCCCGCTCTGCCTTCAACTCTCTCTGTTCCCTCCTTTCCCCTCGGCTGTCTCTTTTCCCTGGTGTCTCTCTTTTCGATGAACTCTCTTTTCCCACTTCCCCCTCGCCTGTCTCTTTTCCCTGTCCCCCTCAACTCTCTCTTTTCCCTATTTGCCCTCCCCTATTTTCCCTCTTTCCCCTCGCTTGTATCTTTACCTTCTGTTCACTCAGCTGTCTCTTTTCCCTCTTTTCCCCTTTCCTGTCTCTTCTCCCGGGTTTCCCTCTTTTCCATGACTCTGTCTTTTCCCACTTCCCCCAGCTGGTCTCTTTTCCCTGTATTCCCTCAACTCTCTCTTTTCCGTCTTTCATCTCGCCGCCTCTCTCACCTCTTTTCCCTCAACTCGGTCTTCCCTCTTTTCCCTCACTCTCTCTTTTCACTCTTTTCCGTCGCTTGTCTCTTTCCCGCTATTCCCTCAACTCTCTCTTTCCCCACTTCCCCTGCCCCTCTTTTACCTCTTTCCCCTCAACTCTCTCTTTTCCCTCCTTTCCCTCACCTGTCTCTTTTTCCTGGTTTCCCTCTTTCCCATGAACGCTCTCTGGTCACTCTTTCCCCTCTCATGTCTCTTTTCCCTCTATTCCCTCAACTCTCTCTTTTCCCTATTTGCCCGCGCCTGTTTTCCCTCTGTTCCCTCGCTTGTCTCTTTTCCTTGTATTCCCTCAACAGTCTCTTTTCCCTCTTTTCCCCTTTCCTGTCTCTTCTCCCTGCTTTCCCTCTTTTCCACGAACTCTCTTTTCCCTCTTTACCCTTGCCTGTCTCTTTTCCCTTCCCCCTCAACTCTCTGCTTCCCCTCTTTTCCCTCGCTTGTCTCTTTTCCCTCGCTTGTCTCTTTCCCCTCGCTTGTCTCTTTCCCCCATATTCCCCTCAACTCTCTCTTTTCCCACTTCCCCCTCGCCTGTCTCTTTTACCTCTTTTTCTGTTCTCTTTTCCCTGGTTTCCCCTCTTTGCCCTCAAGTCTCTCTTTTCCCACTTGCCCCTCGCCTCTTTTCCCTGGTTTTCTTCTTTGCCCTCGCGTGGCTCTTTCCCCGCTCTGCCTTCAACTCTCTCTGTTCCCTCCTTTCCCCTCGGCTGTCTCTTTCCCCTGGTGTCTCTCTTTTCGATGAACTCTCTTTTCCCACTTCCCCCTCGACTGTCTCTTTTCCCTGTCCCCCTCAACTCTCTCTTTTCCCTATTCGCCCTCCCCTATTTTCCCTCTTTTCCCCTTTCCTGTCTCTTCTCCCTGGTTTCCCTCTTTTCCATGAACTCTCTCTTTTCTGTCATTTGCCTCGCATGTCTCTTTGCACTGGTTTTCCTCTTTTCCAAGAACTCTCTCTTTTCCCACTTCCCCCAGCTTGTCTCTTTCCCTGTATTCCCCCAGCTGTCTCTTTTCGCACTTTCCCCTCGTCTGTTTTACCTCTTCTCCCTGTCGTGTATTTTTCCTGGTTTCCCTCTTTTCCATGAACTCTCACTTTTCCCTCTTTACCCTTGCCTGTCTCTTTTCCCTTTCCCCCTCAACTCTCTGCTTCCCCTCTTTTCCCTCGCTTGTCTCTTTTCCTTCGCCTGTCTCTTCACCCATATTCCCTCAACTCTCTCTTTTCCCACTTTCCCCCTCGCCTGTCTCTTTTACCTCTTTTTCTGTTCTCTTTTCCCTGGTTTCCCCTCTTTGCCCTCAAGTCTCTCTTTTCCCACTTGCCCCTCGCCTCTTTTCCCTGGTTTTCTTCTTTGCCCTCGCCTGGCTCTTTCCCCGCTCTGCCTTCAACTCTCTCTGTTCCCTCCTTTCCCCTCGGCTGTCTCTTTTCCCTGGTGTCTCTCTTTTCGATGAACTCTCTTTTCCCACTTCCCCCTCGCCTGTCTCTTTTCCCTGTCCCCCTCAACTCTCTCTTTTCCCTATTTCCCCTCCCCTATTTTCCCTCTTTTCCCTCGCTTGTCTCTTTTCCTTGTATTCCCTCAACTGTGTCTTTTCCCTCTTTTCCCCTTTCCTGTCTCTTCTCCACGCTTTCCCTCTTTTCCATGACTCTCTCTTTTCCCACTTCCCCCAGCTGGTCTCTTTTCCCTGTGTTCCCTCAACTCTCTCTTTTCCGTCTTTCATCTCGCCCCCTCTCTCACCTCTTTTCCCTCAACTCGGTCTTCCCCCTTTTCCCTCACTCTCTCTTTTCACTCTTTTCCGTAGCTTGTCTCTTTCCCGCAGCTTGTCTCTTTCCCGCTATTCCCTCAACTCTCTCTTTCCCCACTTCCCCTGCCCCTCTTTTACCTCTTTCCCCTCAACTCTCTCTTTTCCCTCCTTTCCCTCACCTCTCTCTTTTTCCTGGTTTCCCTCTTTCCCATGAACGCTCTCTGGTCACTCTTTCCCCTCTCATGTCTCTTTTCCCTCTATTCCCTCAACTCTCTCTTTTCCCTCCTTTCCGTCACCTGTCTCTTTTCCCTGTCCCCCTCAACTCTCTCTTTTCCCTATTTGCCCGCGCCTGTTTTCCCTCTGTTCCCTCGCTTGTCTCTTTTCCTTGTATTCCCTCAACAGTCTCTTTTCCCTCTTTTCCCCTTTCCTGTCTCTTCTCCCTGCTTTCCCTCTTTTCCACGAACTCTCTTTTCCCTCTTTACCCTTGCCTGTCTCTTTTCCCTTTCCCCCTCAACTCTCTGCTTCCCCTCTTTTTCCCTCGCTTGTCTCTTTCCCCTCGCCTGTCTCTTTTACCTCTTTTTCTGTTCTCTTTTCCCTGGTTTCCCCTCTTTGCCCTCAAGTCTCTCTTTTCCCACTTGCCCCTCGCCTCTTTTCCCTGGTTTTCTTCTTTGCCCTCGCCTGGCTCTTTCCCCGCTCTGCCTTCAACTCTCTCTGTTCCCTCCTTTCCCCTCGGCTGTCTCTTTCCCCTGGTGTCTCTCTTTTCGATGAACTCTCTTTTCCCACTTCCCCCTCGCCTGTCTCTTTTCCCTGTCCCCCTCAACTCTCTTTTCCCTATTCGCCCTCCCCTATTTTCCCTCTTTTCCCCTTTCCTGTCTCTTCTCCCTGGTTTCCCTCTTTTTCATGAACTCTCTCTTTTCTGTCATTTGCCTCGCATGTCTCTTTGCACTGGTTTTCCTCTTTTCCAAGAACTCTCTCTTTTCCCACTTCCCCCAGCTTGTCTCTTTCCCTGTATTCCCCCAGCTCTCTCTTTTCGCACTTTCCCCTCGCCTCTTTTACCTCTTTTCCCTGTCGTGTATTTTCCCTAGTTTCCCACTTTTCCAGGAACTCTCTTTTTTCCCTCTTTTCCGTCGCTTGTCTCTTTCCCGCTATTCCCTCAACTCTCTCTTTTCCCACTTCCCCTGCGCCTCTTTTACCGCTTTCCCTCAACTCTCTCTTTTCCCTACTTTCCCTCACCTGTCTCTTTTTCCTGGTTTCCCTCTTTCCCATGAACGCTCTCTGTTCACTCTTTCCCCTCTCATGTCTCTTTTCCCTCTATTCCCTCAACTCTCTCTTTTCCCTCCTTTCCGTCACCTGTCTCTTTTCCCTGTCCCCCTCAACTCTCTCTTTCCCCTCTTTGCCCTCCCCTATTTCCCCTCTGTTCCCTCGCTTGTCTCTTTTCCTTGTATTCCCTCAACAGTCTCTTTTCCCTCTTTTCCCCTTTCCTGTCTCTTCTCCCTGCTTTCCCTCTTTTCCACAAACTCTCTCTTTTCCCTCTTTACCCTTGCCTGTCTCTTTTCCCTTTCCCCCTCAACTCTCTGCTTCCCCTCTTTTCCCTTGCTTGTCTCTTTACCCTCGCTTGTCTCTCCCCCCCGTATTCCCTCAACTCTCTCCTTTCACACTTTCCCCCTCGCCTGTCTCTTCTACCTCTTTTTGTGTTCTCTCTCTTTTCCCTGGTTTCCCTCTTTCCCCTCAAGTCTCTCTTTTCCCACTTGCCCCTCGCCTCTTTTCCCTGGTTTTCTTCTTTGCCCTCGCCTGG